>OU898277.1:93473243-93862738 GCA_918026665.1 Diabrotica balteata
TAATGGATGGATGTTTTCTTTGCACGTGTTGACGTAAGTTAGTAACACTTGTTTTGTATGATAATACTTGACTGCACATATTACATTTTGCTCGAGCATCATCTATGATAGTAAAAAAGTCCCAAACTATGGAAGTTTTCTTTTTAGAATTCATATTTTGTTCAAAATCTAAAAATAATTTATAAATAATAATGGGACAATATTTAAAAATAAAATGCATGTAAAGGTTAAAGCAGCAAAATACTTTAATTCCGATTTTTATAATACACAACATAAATTGTCTGCTTAATAAAACTAGCTTGTCTTGTGTCAGTGGCTCAACATTTATTAGAAAAAAATTACATAACAAAATTAAGTTACTACAATTATTTTAAAATAGTATAAGCTATTTTTTGGGTTTCAAATATACCATACCTAAATAACAATAAATATTTAATAATTTTATGTGTGATTTTGATGTCACAGCTAAAATGATGCAAAGTTTAAAACAAGAAAATTAATAAAGAAAACAAACTCTATACATTAAAAAATACTGCTAATATTTTGTAGGTCCTCCTTCATTATCAATTACACCCTACAGTCGTCTAGGCATTGATTCGACCAACTTTCTAGTGTACTCTGGGGAAATTGTGTACCAAGCTTCAATATTTTGTACTTTCAATTGATTTCTGTTTGATAATTGGGCACTATTTAGTGTATTTTTTAATGCCAACCACAATTTTCAGTAATATTCAAATCTAATGACTAGTCTGGTGTTTTAATGACATTAAAAACCTTAAATTATTTTCAACTTTATTTTATTTCGGTAATGTTTAATGATATGTCGAACTGTCGACGAACATTTATTTACCATTTTGGATATGTCTCTTTGGTTACATCCACTTCTATGGTTAGTAATAATTAAATTTCTTTCACAAATCGTAGTTCGGCACCTATTCTCAATTAATTTTGTTATTAGCCTAATAAATACTTTGAAATGTGAAATGAAACACATAAATAACTGCAATATTAATTTAATGCAACATCTACTTCGCAAATTTCAAATTGGTTATTTTTGTAATTTTAATACTTCATCTTATCTGCATCATTTTAGCTGTGACATCAAAATCATGCATAAAAGAATTAAATATTTATTGTTGTTTGTATGGTATATAGTCTAGACGGGATCTGTTTTGGATTAGACATTTTCCATAGGAAGCCATTTTTTGCTTTAATCCCTTCAGGATGTGCCCAATATCGATAATCACGATATGCGCCAGTCGCAAACCCTGTGCTAAATTTTTTATTTAACAAAATCTGAAAACAATTGAAAATTTCTAATTTTTTTGCTCCTATTTTCGTTTATAATTCGCAAAATATTGATCCTAGACAAAAAATTATAAGAAGTTAAAAGTTACGTAATTCAATTTACACAATATTTCGTTAGCTAGAAATTGAAAATTTAATGTTTATTGTTAAAAAATAGCAATAATTGGAAAAAAAGTACAAAAAAATGAAGTTAATCCTTTAAATGTTTTTGACTTACAAGCTCCATATTCCGCCTAGAAAAACTTTTTAATATGTTTAAAACGTGTGCTAAATTTTGTTAAGATCGGTCGGATAGGCTTTGCATAATAATTGTGCAATCCAGCCTACTGGAAAAAAATCGCAAATTTTCAAATTTATAGTAGGCCCTAAATAAGGCCCTCAGATAGTTGCAAAGTTTTTTACGTATAAAGGAAGGCTCAAACTTTCAAATGCTTTTTGTAAAATTCAAATCGGTTCACTAGGAGAGCCTAGAAATTTTTTTTAAATTTTAAACATTTTTTAGATTTATAAACAAATTGAATAACTTTACGAGCTTTAAACATATCATTTTCGAATCAAAATCTATTCTCAAATTAAATAATGTCATTATTATGATAAAACTGCAGAAATTAATTATTTTAAAAAGTTTGATTTTTCCAAAAAAAAATTCGTTCGCTTTTATTTTAACAAGTTATTTATTACCAAATTATAAATACATATTTGTTTACTAAAAGTAACAATATATAATAACAGTAATAATTTGAATTGTTAAAAAAAGGCGAACGAATTTTTTTTTTGTAAAAATCAAACTTTTTAAAATAATAATTAATTTCTGCAGTTTTATCATAATAATGACATTATTTGATTTAAGAATATATTTTGATTCGAAAATGATATGTTTAAAGCTCGTAAAGTTATTCAATTTGTTTATAAGCCTAAAAAATGTTTTAAAACTTTAAAAAAATTTCTAGGCTCTCCTAGTGAACCGATTTGAATTTTATAAAAAGCGTTTGGAAGTTTGAGCCTTCCTTTATATGTAAAAAAAATATGTAAAAAAATGCAAATATCCGAGGGCCTTATTTAGGGCCTACTATAAATTTGAAAATTTGCGATTTTTTTTTTCAGTAGGCTGGATTGCAAAATTATTATGCAAAACCTATCCGACCAATCTTAAAAAATTTAGCACACGTTTTAAACATATTAAAAAGTTTTTCTAGGCGGAATATGGAGCTTGTAAGTCAAGTTTAAAAAGTCGAAAACATTTAAAGAATTAACTTAATTTGTTTGTACTTTTTTTCCAATTATTGATATTTTTTCAACAATAAACATTAAATTTTCGATTTCTAGCTAACGATATATTGTGTAAAATTGAATAACGAAACTTTTAACTTCCTATAATTGTTTCACTAGGATCAATATTTTCCGAATTATAAACGAAAATAGTAGCAAAAAATGAGAAATTTTCAATTGTTTTCAGATATTGTTAGATAAAAAATTTAACACAGGGTTTACGACTGGCGCATATCGTTATTATCGATATTGAGCCCATCCTGAAGGCATTCCAGCAAAAAAATAGCTTCCTATGGAAAATGTCCATTATGGTCTGAATTTTTACAGATCCCGCCTAGTCTAATATTTGGAACCCAAAAATAGCTTTTGCTATTTAAGAAGACGTATAGTAATTTAATTTCAGTATGTAATTTTTTTCTAATAAATATTGATCGCTGACACAAGCTAGTTTTATTAAGTAGCGACTGCATCATATATCATAAATATAATATATAATATATCAATTTTATAAAATATATCAATATCAATTCTTTGCTTTTGAATACAAAATAATGTTTAGTATTTCTAGAAATAACATAACTAAAAGCTGCTATATACTTAATTAAAATAATGAAATAAACTTACGTATATGAATTAATTATATTAATACACAACTGGGATTCCCACGGCACAAGCCAAAAACAACAAAACAGGAGATTTCCTTTCAAAAACAGTAGATTTTGAAATAAAATTTAACGTAGGTATATCTAATTCCACTATACAGTGAGATGAGAACGTTTACAGTATTACAGTGAATAGTGCGATTTGATACAAAAAGACACAAGAACAGAACACGAATGGTGCCCGTTATAGTTTTCGTTTTCGAATCTCACAAAAAACATTTCAACCATTCAACCTGTCTGATCTATTATCGCTTTGTGTCCTTTAGTCCTTTGTTCTTAAAAAGGTTTTATTTGTGAAAAGATCATCTCTCGGTCAGAGTCTCGTACAGCTATTAAGTAAATGCAAAACAGATGTTACAGTTTCTTCATCTGTTTTTACAATATCTATATGCCCTTATTTCGATGGTTTAGCAAAATATTGTCGGTTTTTAAGGAACCAGTCCATTTATTTAGATTAGTTATTTTTATTTTGAATTTATCCCAAATTAATGTTTTGACCCAAATCAATTTTAAAAAGAACATTTTTCTTGAAGCTTGAGATATTACAAAAGTTTGTAAAAATAAATTTAAATACAAGTAATTTCTAAATAATTTTAGTGTTTAATAATCATAGATCAGACATAGAATATCTTAATATATTTGACATATTGTAACGACGTGTATTATGGGTTATGGTACCTATACCTATTCTTTAAATGAAAAAATAATTAAATTCAACCTTTTACACTTTTCAATGATCTTATTTTAATTTTTATTATTTATTTTACTTTTTATTATTTTATTATTTACTAGGATCTTATAATAGGTACCTAACAAATACAAAACATAGTTTATAGATTATTTTGATATATACAAAAATATTCAATGTCATTAATCAAAACAAAAGAATCAAATCTGTGTTTGCAATAACTCTCTATTGACGACATAGGTACGCATAGGAAGGTTTCAAACTTTCAAGTAGTATCAATGACTTACTGTGTTATATGACTTAAAAGTTTGAGACACTGAGTTGATACAATAAGCAATAAGCTGGCCAGAAATTTTGTGTGTTGTGTTAATGGTTATCAAAAGTTAAAGACCTTAAATAATTAGGTTGAAGTTATTATTCCAAATATCCAAATATTTGAAATAATTCAAATGTTATGGGACTAAAGGCTCACATCAGAATTTAGGTCATATTTACATAAAATTAAGAGTGGGGAAATGATTTATGGTTACCAATACGTGCTGATACCGAATGATGTTAATTGTTATGAGGTATCAAATTACAATTACGAATTTCCGGGACTCATACTTTACATGTAATTTTTAAACAATACAGGGAAGTATGTAATAAATTTTAATACAAACGTATTAAAAGTACTATCACATTGTTTTTGATGATAACAAATTTACACAATAGATTTCCGAAAAGAAACAGAAGAACAGCAGATTGCTTATAAAAACAGTAGGTCTCCTATTAGAAAGATTGTAGCGCTTTCGTTCAACGTAAAAATTTCAGCATCGCTTTCATCCCTTCCCTTTATTCTTAAACTGCTACTTTTAAGCAGCTTTTTCATAACTGTTATTTTCAAATAGCAGTAGCAGTTATAACTGTTATTTGAAAGTAGCACTTTTGCACATCACTAATTCCAGTGACTTAAAATGGAAAAGATGGTGAAATTCTATTATTAGGTAAGCTACCCATAAGGGCAATGGATGCAACTGGTTTGTGTCTAAAATACTGAATACAATTCTTGACAATTTTTTTTGCAAGAATTTTCCCCCCAATAGGCCAATATTTTTGTCTGACTGTTGCCAATAGTAATTGTGGCCCTGGATGTAATAAATAGTTATGTTTATGAATAAAAATTAGTTTAGTAAATGGATGATTTAAAGATATAAGGATATGATGTTTAATATTTGTTTGTAAATTAGTATATTTTAATCGTCCCCCTACACGAAGAATACCTTCCTCATCCAAAAAAGGACATAAAGAAGATAATTTATGGTTATGGGGTAATGGTTTATGAGACAAAAGAATTAATGTGTCATTAAATGAATCCTTTTGAGCTAGTTTGATTAATGTTAGCAGTGCTTGATCAACTTCAATTGCTTGGAACGGACCCAAGTATTGATTGGTTTTATTTTTTGAATTATGAATAAATCTTTTACAATATGCAATTGTTCTGACTAACTTTAAATAACTAGAAAACTTTGTAAATATTTCTAACAAATTGACAGAAATGTTTGAAAGAATTGTTGGAATCCCTTTTAATTCTGGTAATTTTGATTTGGATATATTAAATGAATATTGAGGCCATTGACTGTTTGGTTCACATAAAAACTCTGGCCCTGTCCACCATATATGGTGGTATTTTAATTTGTTTGGTAGTATGCCTCAGGAGGCAACATCAGCAGGATTTGTTTTTGTATTAGTATAACTCCAATTTGAGATAGAGGTTAAATTTTGAATTTTTGCCACTCTATTGCCCACAAAAATTTCTAGAGAGTTTGGATCTGTTTTTAACCAACAGAGCACCACTTGTGAATCAGACCAATAATAAAATGGTATATCATTAGGAATATTGAATAGTGATGTTTTTACTTGAATAGATAATTGTGCCAGTAATAAGGTTGCACATAATTCCAATCTTGGAATTGTTAATGACTTAAGTGGTGCCACCTTGGTTTTCGAGCATAATAGTTGTACATGAAATTCTCCTTGCGAATTTGAACTGCGTGCAAAAATGCATGCAGCATATGCATCACGAGAAGCATCACAAAAACCATGGATCTCTATCAATTTATACTCATTTTTTATAACATATCTAGGAATGGATAATTGATTTAATTCTAACAATTCAGTTCTAAACTGTTGCCATTGTAAAGATAGATCATCTGGAATGGGTTCATCCTATGCCATGTTTAATGACCATAATTTTTGTATCATTATTTTTCCTAGAATTATACAAGGGCTGATTAAACCTAATGGATCATAAATCTGTGCTATATAACTTGTTAATGGATAAATATTTTTATTAATTGAATATTTTAAAACATCTAATTGACTGTACCAGTAAATACCTAATGTTTTTGAAGCATCATTTTGTCCTAATTTTAATATGGCTAATGAATCATCATTACTGGAAATGGTTTGAAGAACATTTGGATTGTTAGAAGTCCATTTTCTTAGAGGAAATCCAGCAGAATTTAGAATGAATGAGACTTCTTGACATGTTTGAATTAATTCAGAGATACTATTAGAACCAGTGAGTAGATCATCTACATAAAAGTCTTTTAGAATTGTTTGTGATGCTAATGGAAATGAATTTATATGTTCTTGAGCTAATGTTTGTAAACATTTTATTGCTAAATATGGAGCTGAAGTTGTTCCATAAGTCACTGTATTTAGCTCATAAACTGAAAGGTCTTGTTCTGGATTATCTCTCCAAACAATTCTTTGTAATGACTTATGATCATTGTGAATTAAAATTTGTCTATACATTTTTGTAATGTCTGCAGAAACTACATATCTAAACATTCTAAATCTTAGTAAAATACTGATGATATCATTTTGGACTTTTGGACCAATGTATTGTAAATCGTTTAATGAGTAGCCTGTAGAAGAAGCACAGCTACCATCAAAAACTACACGTAGTTTTGTTGTGATACTTTCTTCTTTGAGAACACCATGATGTGGTAAATAATAGTATGTTTTATTAGGATTATCTTGTGACATATCTATCTTAGTCATATGATTTAAGGAAAGATATTCTTTAATAAATTGTGAATATTGAATTTGAAAATTGTTGTTTTGATTTAATCTTTTTTCTAGATTTACAAACCTGGTAGAGGCTGCATTGAATGAATCCCCTAATACATCAGGAGATAGTTTTAATGATAACTTTACTACAAAACGACCCTCTTCATTTCTAGTAGTATTTTTGTGAAAATGATTTTCACAATCTGATTCATCTTTTGGCAAGACTGAATTTACAGGTACTTCTTCTAGTTCCCAAAATCTTTTTAATTGAGCATCTTCTGAATAAATTGTGTTTGCAAAATTGCATCTGGATAATGAAGTTGATACAGGACTTTTTCCTGAAACAACCCAGCCTAGTTTAGTATTTTGTAAAATAGGTAACCCGATACCAAGATATATTTTTCCTTCTGTTAGAAGGTCTCAAAAAAGATCTGCACCTATAAGCATATCAATCTCTCCAGGTTCAAAAAATTTTTCATCTGATAATTGAATATTTTTAGGGATAATTAAAGATGGGTGGATTAGTTTTTGTGCAGGTATTTCACTGCATATGTTGGAAATCACATAACATGAAATTGTTGTTTGATAATTGTCAATTTTAGAAAAAATAGTCAAATTGCATTTTTTTGATAAATGTGATGTTACTTGATTAATTCCAACTATGGATAGTTTTGAATCTATTAAAGGTATGTCAATTTTATTGCAAAACCCTTGTGTAATTAAATTGTTTTGTAAACCACTGTCTAATAGAGCTCGACAGTAATGTTGGTTGCCTACTGTATCTTTTACATAAAAGCCTACAGTGGATAATAGAATTTGTGTATTTGAATGTTGAGGTTTTATGAATAAATTAGTAGATGTTGGATTATTGGATTGTTCATGAATTAATGAATTATGTTTTACATTGCAAATTTTGCAAGGCCCTAAATAGCATGATTCAACCTTATGTCCTGTCCTCAGACAGTTTACACACAACTGTAGTTGTGAAATTGATTCTTTTCTTTGATTGATATTTAGTTTTAAGAAATCAGAGCAACTGTATATTGTATGGTTATTCTTTTTACAAAAATTACATTTTTTGTAATTATTATTTGAGTTATGGCTGGAAATTGCTAAATTAAAATGTGAATGATTTTTTGTTTTGTTTGGTTTTATATTAGAACTAGGATTAATGTTTACATTTGTAGTGTTGTGTATGATTTCCAATATGTCTGCTTTTGATTTAAGAAATTCTAAGAATTCCCCCATGTTAGGAAGTTCACCACTAAATTTTTTCTCTTTCCACTCTCTAAAAGTATTTTTATCTAATTTTGATGAAACTAAATGTATAATTAGAAAATCCCACAACTGGTCTTTACTAATAGGTACCTATGTTTTGTAAAGTTACAAGATTTTTTGATACATTGTCTAATACTCTACGAAAACTGGTTGAGGATTTTTTAGAACAATGCTCTATGTTAAGAATTGAATTTAAATGACTATCTACTAAAAAATACTTTTTGTCAAACCTGTCTAATAATGTGTTCCAAGCTTCTTGATATAAATTATCAGTGAATGGAATTTGATCGATTAAACTTTTTGCATAACCTGCTAGTGATGCTCTCAATAAAGAAAATTTTTGAGAATGTGTCAATGATGCATTCTCATGTATTGTTGAAAGGTAATTACTTTTAAACAACAGCCAACTGTCATAATCACCTTTAAACATTTGAAGTTTAATTTTAGGTAAAATAATATTTTGTAATGGATCTTTATTATAACTATTACAACTTAATGAATTGTTACTAGTTTGATTTGCAGACATACTTTCTATGTATGTCTTAAGAAAACTTAGAGTATCATAATAGCGCTTTTTAAATTGTTCTCTCTCCTTATAGTTCTCCTCAAGTTGTTGTTCAGGACAATTTACCTCTATTTCTAATTGAATGCTTTCAAAGTCTTTATCTATTAACTCTAATTCGTTAATTCTAATTGTAGCATCAGTTAATGAAGGTTTCCTATCTGGTTCTGATGTTTTTATAACATCTATAAACTTTTCTACCAAAGTTAACCGCTTTTTAAGTGAACCCCTAGTTCTAACACATTTTGCTAAATCAGACATGATTATTGATTAAAGCCTCTAAATTGTGAATAATAGGTTGGATAATCAGTAAGGTAAAATAGGAAATAGAATGAATGGCTTACGATTACCTCCTGTGTGTGTGTATATGAAGAAGACTTCAATCTGAATTTTTATAAGTTCTTGTGGATATTTTTTGAAAATAGCTGTTTCTGGATGTATCCGGCTCGAAGGATCAACAAATGTTGTGTTTTTTGTACTCCATAGGGTATTGGATTGGATGATGAATACAGATTTTACTTTTTGTTTTTTATTTTTCACACATGGATACATCTTTTCTCTATAGGTTATATATTTCATGTCTAAGTTTTTCTTCTGTTTTATATTAAAAATCAGTTGTACCAACTGCTGAGTACAAAAACATTAAAACATAAAAATCTTAACAATGTTGAATAACATTATTAGGGTTTATTTCGACTTTTGACAAATGGGTAGTTCACGAAGACGTTTATGTTCCGATTGAGGAAATTTTATATAAATAAGCAGTAAGTAGGTACCTATAATTTGATTAAATTTTTATATGAATAGAAATATTTTCTGTTGACTTGTGAGATTTTCCTTCTAAATATTTATACTGTTTTTATAATAATACCATTGTTTCAGTATTTGCTTATATAATAATAATTTATTATGTAAAAATAGCGTAGAATTTTGGTCAATCAGCCAGTACATTTTTTTGTATTTCAATCAGAATTATTATTTTCTTTTCTTCTTTACATAAAAGCTTAGATTGATAATCAAATATTTTGCAGTATTTGAATACGGAATTTGATTATTTATATTTATTGGACAATACCCAAATATTTTGCTGTATTTGAATATGGAATTTGATTATTTATATTTATAGGAATATTTATTTTGAACGTTTTTGTTAGTAAAGTTTATATAATATATGAAGTTTGTTTCTTCACTTGCTTGTCCAGCCATATTAGTCCAGGGTAATAAGGATTTTCTTGTGACACTCAATAATCCAGGTAGCTGACAACTTTTTTAGTTATTGTAGACCTATAAGAAGAGGACGTCCCTGTTTCCTGCGTAAAGTTCGGAGCCGTTTTTTAATGATTAACAATTTAATGCAAAAAACGCGATTCTTTCGATTTTTGCACTCTATTATTTATTTATTTATTTTTACGCACAACAGACCGTTAAGGCCTAGGGTATTTTTTTACAACATAATTTTAATATTAACTAATTACAATTATTTTAAACAAAACTTTAACTTCAATATGTATATATAACATTCTTAACTACTCTCAAGATTTAATCGATTCCTGTGGCTTTATTGTCTTTGAGTTTTAGGACGGCATTTGACGACGATGTAGATTTTGTTGATTGTCTATGTTGTAACCTCTTTCAATATCGTATATATCATATATTATATAAATATATATATATATATATATATATATATATATATATATATATATATATAATATGATATAATAATAATGTACTTATTCTTCTTCTTCAAGTTCCACTCCTATCGGAGATTGGAAATAATTCTGGCAATTATAATTTTGTTGGTTACGCGCCTGAATAGTTCAATTGAACTGCATCCAAACCATTCACAGAGATTGCGTAACCACGAGATTTTATGTCTTCCTACGTTTCTTCTGCCTTTGATTTTACCCTACATATATTCCTTAGTAGTTCGTATTTTTCACCTATCATGATGTGCCCAAAGAATTCCAATTTCCTGATTTTTATGGAATTTAAAACTTCGCATTGTTTTCCTAGTTGTTCGAGAACTTGTTTGTTTGTTTTGCGATCCATCCATGGTATTTTCAAAATACGTCGGTAACACCACATTTCGAATGCATCTAGGTTTTTAATGTTGGATTTTTTAAGTGACCAAGCTTCAATCCCTTATAAAAGGGTAAAGAAAATATAACATCAAAGCATTCTTATCCGGAGCGATATATTGATTTCGCGATTACAAAAAAGTTTTCTCATTCTATTAAAAGTTGACCGTGCAGTTCCAATGCGGTATCTTATTTTTTTGTCTAATCAGTATCTTCTGTGATCCATGCTCCAAGTTATTTGTACAAAGATATTTGTTCAATTTCTGTATTATCTAGTACTAGCTTAATTTTGATGCTTTGTGCTTTTTGTAAATACCATGAACTTGGTTTTCTTCAAATTTATTTTTAGTCCAAAAAATGTACCTATAATATGATATAATCCCAATAAAATGTCTTCCGACGTCAATTTTTCATTCAATTCGGTTGTTCCATTGTTCTTTAAGTTCTTTCGAGCTCATTAAGTTTCTTATTCCTTCCATCCGTGTTTTCTAAGGTAATCCTCTCTTCTGGATTCCGGTAGGTGTTCATACAGGTACTTGTTTTAGGAGTCTACTGTCTTTCATTTATTGGACCTGTACCCATTTGAGCTGCTTCCGTTGTAAGCCATCTATGACTGTACCTTCTATTCTCATACTTTATTGCATTAAGTTCGACGAGATATCTTTCTTCGATGTCTCTGTTAATCGTCGTGTTTCACAACCGTATAAATAAAGCATGCTTTTTACCACAGTTTCATGTGTTGTAGTGCTAGAGAGAGCATGTCAGCTGTGCCAAAACGAAAAATAATCCTCCTTATTGCTTCCACTGGAATAAGCTTGACCATTTAACTGAGCCCGGGCTACCTCCTTCTAATTCTTTAAACTCCTGTTTTGAAATTAATAATACTCATTATTTTGTCTAATTACCTATTTAGTTGTCAAAACAGATACATTGTTACTTAAAGAAGTGAAAGTGGTTCAATTTAGAAATTATATAGTAAATAATAAATATTTGAAAACTGATGCACATATTCCTCCCGCGATTTGGGCTTCAAGTACTAATTTTATAAATCGCACTTCTACTAATAGACGTAAATCCTTTTATTTTAATTTCATAAATGATTTTATTCAACATTATTTCAAAACCGCACTGAATAGAAGGCCGCCTCCGCTCGTTTATTGTATAGACCCAAGATTTTACACAATAGGGGGTTGTATAAGGTAGGTATAAAGCTAACCTCTAGTACAAGATGATGTTTAGAATATTCTTCGTGAATGGATTTTGTTTTCGTAAAGAAAGATATTTTTGAAATAGATATCTCTCTGAATTTTACCGTTACCATTTTCGAGGATAAGCCTTAATGTGTTTCGCGCGGTATTCTTGCTTCGCCGTGACGTCACTGCGCCAAGCCGACACGTTTAGGATTTTGATCTAGCATACCGGTGTAAGTTAATCGTGATATTACGTTTATATCTTACGACATTAATATTTCTATTTTTAGTCTATTCTACTTTGTTCTTCGCATTGGCAATATGTTTAATAGCATTTATTTAATATCCGATTATAATTCCTCGTGTAAAGAACGCTAATTTTCTTAAATATTATTATTGCATGTGTAACCTGTGTTCAATTTTTCACTTGCAAGAAATCATGTCATATTTTTTCCTGTATTTAAAAATCATTTTTTTAAATACAGGAAATCAATTTCCTCAATTTAAAAATCATTACCCTAGTCCCCTACTACCCTTAGTAATAATTCCTACCCTCCCTTCAACCCCACTCCTTTAGAAATAGAGACAGTTTTAAAATGGCAAACGAAAAAGACTCTCTTGACTGTTGACTGCCACTAGCAACCGATGTACTCTCTTTTGACTGTTGACTTTCACTAGCAACAGACGTCCTCTCCCTCGACTGTTGACTGCCGCTAATAACAGACGCCCTCTCTCTCTCTCTCTCTCTCTCTCTCTCTCTCTCTCTCTCTAATAGTTACGCAAAAAATACCGCGAATCCTTTTTTGAATCGTAGAGACAACAAACGCAAATAGGCTCTATCTCTTGATCTTGGTGTTAGTACCACGAGACACGTGTTTATAAACCGGTAAAGACAGCTGCCCTTGTACGAGGAATAACAGCAAGTGAAAGCCTATAAATGCCGCGAGTGTGTTTAACAGAGGTATTAGTAAGACTTTTTATAAACTTGATTTGGCTATTATGTGTATAACTCTTACTACGTCTTCTAATTATTTTTAACCAGCCCTATTTTATACAGTCCTCATACACTGAAATTATATTAATAATTTCACATATGTACACCCTTTTTTGTACAGCCAAGACTTAAAGCGTGAACTGAAAGTGATTTGTGTATTCAATGTATTGTGATGTCCTTATATTTTAACAATTCAAAAGTTTTACTCCAATAACATGACAAGGGCAACTATTACTTGGGAAAAGAACCTGATTAAATTCATAATTTTTATAAGAAAAGACAATACCTTCACGTCATGTACAATAGAATATTACATTATCCAACTGTGAATAAATGGATTCCTTCTGGGTAATGGTGAGCTAAAGAATTACACATTCTAGAAGAGGCTTCTTGTGTCTGATATATAAGCCTCAAAACCGGTAGCCTACAATTTAATTACAATAAAAATTACCTAAGATTGTGAAAATTGATTATCTCCTATACATCATTATCATTACTTTTTGTTAGAATCCAGGTCTCCAGAATTACATTATCCAACTGTGAATAAATGGATTCCTTCTGGGTAGTGGTGAGCTAAAGAATTACACATTCTAGAAGAGGCTTCTTGTGTCTGATATATAAGCCTCAAAACCGGTAGCCTACAATTTAATTACAATAAAAATTACCTAAGATTGTGAAAATTGATTATCTCCTATACATCATTATCATTACTTTTTGTTAGAATCCAGGTCTCTAAACCATATGTTAGGACTGGGCGCATCTTTGTTTTGTAAAGTTTTACCTTTGTATTTCTCGAAATAATTATAGCCCAGTCTGATTGTGCAAAAATCATTGATTTCATGGCAAACTTTTTCGAAGATATCTGAAGCTTTTAAGACATAGTTAAGGATTACTATAGTGTATTTTTATGTATGAGAGAGTAATAAAACAATAAATTATGTATGCAAATCCCTAAACTGTTGATACGGGTGACTCAATGAAAAACAGATATTTGTCAACAAGTTTACAGAAGTATGTAGGAAAACAATTTTAAATTGAGTATGACCACCAGGTATAAAGGTTGGAGCAGAATAGAATACAATAGTTGTGAGGGTTACTAATCCCTAAATAAGGTTGCCAGTGTCGGAGTGATGGAGGTTAACAGGTACTAATGAATTTGCAAGAAATGTAAGATATTTATCTTATTGGTTATATATAACCAATAAAAGTTTAATAAGTACCTACCTATTTACAAAATAAAGTTTAATTTTTTGGATAAAATAAAACGTTTTATTTTATCTGAAATGAGTGCATTCCACGAAGTAAGGGTTTCAACAATCAAACATTTATTTCTTTAATTCCAGGAATATACGACAGTAATTGACTAGATAATTACCTTCTAAACTTATTCCACAGAAAATGTGATAGTGGGTTTTTCCATTTTGTAGGAAGGTCCAAGTGGCGTATTCAAAATTCTTAACAGTTCACTAAAAGTAGGTACTTCAGTTGCAAGGTGCAGTTTATTGTGTATACTAGTATTATGGAAAATTTGGAAGTGCCGTGTAAACGCCGTAAAATTGGTCCTTTAACAGTTAATGAAAAAACATTAATATTTAATTGTTTTAAATCATTTACAGACAAACGTTTATGTGAAAGTGTTGATGACACCGTTGAGTTAGTTAGCAGTACACTTGGTGTTGGGAAATCTACGATTTACAGAGTTATTAAAGAAGAGAAATGTGGTAGTTTTCAAATGCCACGTAATGCTCCAGGGAAACCAAAATTTCAAATAGAATATCATTTTATAGAAGGACTTCGACGGAAAGTGCATGAATTCTTCTTTAGACAAGAATTTCCAACATTGGATAAAGTTCTTGTCTCAGTTCGAGATGATAAGGATTACCCAGAAATGAGTCGAAGTACGTTATGGAAACTTTTAAAAGAAATAGGCTTCCGCTGGAAAAAGAATCCCAGAAAGTCTATTTTATTAGAAAGAAGCGATATTGTCATATGGAGAAGACATTTTCTAAGAACCATAAAGGAAATGAGAAACAAAAAAGAAAAATATTTTATCTTGATGAAACATGGATCAACGAGGGTCATACACCAAATAAATTTTGGCAGGATGAAACTGTTACAAGTCAAAGGCACGCTTTTGTAAATAACTTATCTACTGGTTTAAACCCACCATCAGGAAAAGGACGCAGGCTGATAATAGTACACATTGGCAGTTCAGACGGTTTTGTTGAAGGTGGTTTATTAACTTTTGAATCAACTCGTACCGGTGACTACCATGAAAACATGAACGCTGATGTCTTTCAAGAATGGTTCGAACAAATGATAGATCTTCTTCCTAAGAACTGTGTAATAGTAATGGATAATGCAAGTTATCACTCCAGACTTATAGAAGGACTGCCCACAACCAAGTGGTTAAAAAAAAACTTGCACAATTGGCTGAGTTCAAAAGATATTACGTACCATCCCGGATCTATAAGAAAGGAACTTTATTCGTTGTGTGCCCTTCATAAAGAAAAATTTAAAAAATACGAAATTGATGAAATTGCCAAAAATCGTGGAATGACAGTACTTAGATCCCCACCATATCATTGTGAATTAAACCCGATTGAACTGGTATGGTTTTCTTTTTTTATGTGAGTTTTTTTACCATCTATCCAATGTACAAGTCTGTAGCTTAAAAAATATTGAAGTTATTACAATTGTTTATATGTAAAAACATACCCCTTTTTCAAATGTTTATTTTGTAAATAGTTTCGAGTAAAACGCAATATGCATTTAACATTTGAGACAGTTTAAGTCTTAATGAATCCTATGAAATTCGCTAAATGTGTCTAACATCATAGAGCAAGTTCAAAGTTCATAGTTTAAATATTTAGCCTCAGGGATAAATAAATTAAATAACTTGTAAACTATTTGACCGATCAGAGGAAAATTTCGTACACATTTAAGAGACGGGAATTCCTCGATGTTTAAATGTATTAACATTTTATTTTATTAAATAGTTTCGAGTAAAACGCAATATGCATTTAACATTTGAGACAGTTTAAGTCTTAATGAATCCTATGAAATTCGCTAAATGTGTCTAACATCATAGAGCAAGTTCAAAGTTCATAGTTTAAATATTTAGCCTCAGGGATAAATAAATTAAATAACTTGTAAACTATTTGACCGATCAGAGGAAAATTTCGTACACATTTAAGAGACGGGAATTCCTCGATGTTTAAATGTATTAACATTTTATTTTGTTAATAAAAAAAATTAATAAAATTTATAAATTAGTTTAAAAAACTGCTTTTATGCAAATATCTCCGGAAAATATTTATCAATTTTAATATAAAAAACGGGAACATAAAGATATTCTTGATATAAAAAAATTATATACTTAAATATTGTTTATGTAATATATAAGGCAAGGGAAAAATTTATTGTTTAAAAAAAACGCAAGGTACAAATACGAGTACCTTTTCATCCATTCAGCTAGTAACCCTCACACTCACATACGTCTTAAAAGCATCAGACATCTGCGAAAAATTTTTCGACCTTTTTTTAACAAGACCGAGCTATTATGGATTTAAGGAGATAAAGTCCAAAGTAGCCCCTGTTGGCCGTGCAAATTTTGTGATTTATCTTAGCGATAGTGTTATTTTTGTTAACTGCTTAGATGACGTCATTTTCTATAACAAGTGGCTGTGGGATTTGTGGTTGCGTGCTTATTTTCATATACTTCCTTTGGTGTTGGTTATTAAATTCATTTTTGTAGCCGATTGTTTTAGTACTACATATGCCTCTCTTACAGCGTTTTCCATTCTCCCAACAATATTGATATTGATTGATTTGCACTAATTTGTTATATTTATGATGCGGTGGTTGTGATTTGTGACAGACGTATTACTTTTTCCATGGCCAGATTAAACAGCATACAAGAGAGAAGGTCTCCCTGGCGCAGGCCGTTATTTGTTTTAAAATTTTCAGACAGTTCCCCTTGAATTCATACTTTACATTCAACTTTTTAAAGAGTTAGTTTTGTTAAGTTTACCAACTAATTTGGCACTTCTAGCTCTTTTATTGCTCTGAACATTTCTCTTCCATTTACAGAGCCTTTTTTAAATTTGTTTCAGAGTTACAATCTGATTATCTCTGAAACCGGCCTAGTATTACCACTGGGCTGGGATTTTTGTGTCCATATTTCTTTTATGAGCACTTGTAGTGCGATTTAGGTATCGTGACCACCTTCTTTATATAGTTCAGTTGGGAGATTATTTATTTCAAGTGCTGTGTTTCTGGTAAGTTTTTTAACTGCGTCTTTAACTTCAAGTATCGTTTATGATTTCTCTTCTTTCTCGTCTGTTCCGCTTACCTTATCTCTTACGTCTTCCAGGTTTTCTTCTTCTTGCTCTATATTAGGTACCCGGTTTAAGCATTTCACCCATCGATTCAATATATATTTCCTTGTTGTTAATAGGTCACCATTCGGACTTCGGCATTGGTTTGTTGTTGTCTTGAATTCTCGTCTGTGGATGTTAACCTTCTTATAGAACGCTCTGAATCATTTCTCTCTGTTAAGTATTTTTACGGGCACGATAATATGTTCCCATTTCATCTTTTGTTGCTGCTACTGATGTGTAGGCTATGCCTTTCTGTAGTGAGGATAAAAGCTCGCTTTCATCTTATACTTGCATGCATGTCCTCTAACACAATCTTAGTGTCATTTCTGCGACATCTTCTGTAGGCTTACTGTAGGTCTTTGAGGAACACATTCGTTGACTATGTGCTTTAAAGTCAATAATAGGTCTTTTGTTTTTTGGTTTACAATACATCTCACTCCATGTGTTCTTGCATTGCAGCTACAATATATGTAATGAGTTCTCTTGTCAAGGGTGCCGGTTCCCCTCCACCGCATTTCATGTAGTGCTAAAACATCTAATTTGTACGTGGTTTTTGTCTAGTAAAGATGTGTGTGCTCCAGCACGGTAAAAGGTTACGGTATTCTATGTTTCCTATCTTAATTCCATTTTTAGTGTTCAGAAACGTTGTAGTAAGTTCCATTCAGCTACTAGTTCCTGAGGTTCCGTAACTTATATCTTTTTATAGGAAGACGTTTTTGGCTTCTGGTTCACCCCCCAACCTGAAGAGCCAACCTGCTATATATTATGTTAGTTATACTTGCCATACTTTAGTATGTTTTGGTTCGCAAGAGGTATTTCATTTTCCCACCTACTAGACGGTCCTAGGACCGATTAGGGCGTTTTTCTACCCAACAACGAGAGACGTGTCCGATAGGAGACAGACAATTTCACATGACAACTATATCAAATACCTTTCCGAATCCATAAATTAAAGCTTTTAATGCACATGCTTAGTTCATTAAGTGGTTTTCTAGTTCGAGTTTATAAAACCAAATTCCTACGCAATATGGTTTTGTTTTTTAACTTTGTGTTTGATCTACCTCTGACTTCTTGATTATATCTCTGTAATTAATTAAATTCGATTTGATTGTATGATTATACTTGTCTGATTTTTATTGTACTTGGAATTAAAACAACTAGGTACTGTTTAATATGTTTTATATTAAATTTAACCCATTTACAAAATCGTCATTATATTTATATATATATATATATATATATATATATATATATATATATATATATATATATATATATATATATATATACAGTGAACGGCTAAATTATGGAATGTTATCATTATTTCGAGAACCGTCGAGTTTTAAGGAAAATCCCGAAATAAGTCCCCTTTAATTTAAAATAATTATTATGCATAATTCGGTTCCTTTAAAGTACATTATGAATTAAATCGTTAGTTGAATTTAAATTAAAAAAAATTGTTTTTGTACCCTTAAAAATATTTTAGTTAAAAATGTAATGTCGTTAAATGGAGAATTAAATTCTCGTTTAAATGAGGTGTCGCATTATACCGATTTCTATTTAAAAAATTAACGATTACGTCACTACACCTACACCGGTGACGTAATCCCTACTCCATGTACGTTATAAGATGGGTATTTTATAACAAAAATCGACCTGTTTTGGGATTTCCCTCAAAACTAGATGGTTCTCGAAATAATGATAATATTCCATAATTTACCCGTTCACTGTTTATATATATATATATATATATATATATATATATATATATATATATATATATATATATATATATATATATATATATATACGGATATATTGGGATATATTGGCCTTCAAGTAAAACTCTTTTAGGTTTGCTAAGCTTTCGAGTTTATTAAATAAAAGTTTACTAAAGCCCTTTCTAAGAATATATATATATATATATATATATATATATATATATATATATATATATATATATATATATATATATATATCACAGGTCCGTTCCCTCCTTCGTATCAATTAAATGAGAAGCTACAATTTTAGTATTTATTTAATTTATTCATCAAAATTAGCTTAAACTTAAACAAAATGATTATGACTGAATAGGTATTTTCAGTACCTTTCGAACAATCTATTACTTCTCATAAGGTCCTATTTAAAATTATCTGTCACAGTGGCGCTGTAACGTCATCTGTCACTATTGCGTCACCTGTTATGACTAGTTGCGAAGCCTACGTCTGTTTATTACCTTCCTCCAAATTTCACTATTATAACAGTAACCGTTCAAAAGATACGAGGGAGGGAAGGGACTTTTGACTAGCACTGTATATATATAATATATTAGTCCCTGGCCAAATTATTAGACGCCCTCCTGTTTGATAATTTGCTGTTTTGTATGAGTTTATATGTAGTACTTTCACATATTAATATACATGAAATGGATTTTTATTCAGGAATTTATTATACATCTCGTATTTGTATTTATTTGTTACATATAGCAACACTGTTAATTAATTATTGCCGGAACTAAAGTCTAAACCTGCTCCCATCTCGTTCACGGTACTTCAGTTGCAGTTTCTGAATCTAGTGGGTTTCTGAATCTAGGTTTTTGAATTTAGTGTACGATGCGTAAAGAAAAATATTGAATCATGAGAAAAATTGAGCCCAAAACGAAAGAAAAATGCGGTAGAAAGCCTAATTTCACTTCAAGGTCAGAAAGCCCCTAAGAAAAATTTTTTTGGAATTTGATTTGGAACAGATTTGATACTACAAAATTGATAAAATCTCAACTCCAAGATGTCAATGTCAATGCTTCTGAACATAATGTGCGTAGAAAATTAAAAGATTTGGGTTTTAAGGCCTGCCGCCTCGCCAGGAAGCCCAAGTTAACACCTGTCGTGAAAGCAAAGCATCTGCATTGGGCCAAACAGTGGCGTGATAAAGGTGGATGTCTGGAGATAGGTAAGTTCATAACTTCTTCATAAATAATACATTGAACCAACAAAAAGACAACAATTTTTTTCTATTGTTAACAGGTCTGCTTCAGTGATAAAAGCACATTTGAAATTTTGCAGAACAAAGCTCAGTTTGTGCGTCGTCGGCATGGTGAAAAGTTTCATCCTGACTGTGTTGTTCAAACTGTGAAGCACCCTACAAAAGTGATGATTTGGTAATAGATACGGTAATGGAAGTGTCATTAGCAGTAAGGGTACTGGACTTCTGTACGTGGTAAAAGGAATGATGTGACAGGGCCACTACAAAGATGTCTTGCAAACCCGGTTAATTCCGCAGCTCCAAGATTGGTTTCCAAATAGGGAACCATTCATTTTTAGGCATGATGGAGCTTCGCTGGCACACAGCACGGTCTGTAAAAGCTTTTTTGGCAGAACAAAACATTTCTTTGTTGGATTGGTTGGGTAATAGCCCATATGAACCCCATAGAAAACGTTTGCAAGCTGATGAAAAAATGAAAAGTGGCTAAAGATATGACCACAAACAAAACGCAGCGCTTAGGAAGAATAATTTATGTATGGAATCATCTTCAAATGCAGAGACAGTACAGGTTTGCATTAATAGTATGCGGCGCAGAATTAAAGCTCTAATAGCGGCTAAAAGTGGCTCAACAAAATATTAACATTTAATTGTCGTTATTTCTGTTTGCTTTCAAGAGTAAATAAATACGTATTTGTTCATTAATAATGATGTTTTATTTGTGATTAAATATAGACAATTATATGGAGCACCCCACAACATACATTGTGTCTGGTACATACAAAAAACCTATTCAGTATCACCTCATAATTAACATTTTTTATAAAATCTTATAGTGCGTCTAATTACTTAACCAATACTGGCCTTTAAGTAAAACTCTTTAAGGTCTGCTGAACTTTCGAGTTTATTTAACTCTTTTTCAAAACACACTAAAAATTAACATAAAAAACTACATTAGAACAATGAAGTTGTTGTATCTTCAACGGGCTTACCCTTGTGAGGATTGTATTATAAAATTAGCAAAATTACCTAACATTTGACAACTCGTAAGCTCAGCAAACCTTAAAGAGTATTACTTTAAGGCCAGTATTGACTACAAGACCCAAAATATCCGTATATATTAATACTCACATAGTCACTAAAGCCCTTTCTAAGAGAATATATATATATATATATATATACAGATTGAACCAAATTAAAACGGAACATACAATTTAATACATGTCTGTTTGAACTGCATTTGAAATAGTGGACCAATATAAAACTTGGACAAAAATAAATCCATACCTGGGTATAGACATTGTATAAAATATCGTTCAACTATCTGTCTCGCAACAATGTTGTTTGTGTAACAATGTTGCTTGTCTAAGGAAGTTTTTAATAGTTCAGGAAATGAAGCTCGAAAAAAGTTAAAACCTCGAAATTTTTTCGTCCTGCATGTATCCAGTTGAAATTTTAACAGAAGGTAGGTGATAGCCCAAGGATCAAAATCTATATCGAACCGAAGTGCGCTGAAGGGTTTTAGGGGTGAAAACTGTCAAAAATTATAAAATAACATATTAAACCTGAATATGGGTAAGATTTGGTTTGAATTAGTTAAATAATGAATATTTTATACTTTTGAATAGAGTTCCATCATATTTTAACCCTTAAAAAGAGACCCTTATTAGAGATTAATATAAAAAAATTAGTAATGTGAAGAAAATGATTTCACCTTGGAAAGATTTGCATAAAAATTTGGAATTAAGCTCAACTCACCCTCTGCTTTATAGTTTATGTCATGCCGATGAACCCTGATTGTTCTTAGGGGTGAAAACTACCCCTAATTTTCAAAAATTGTAAAATAATATTACAAATCTTAAGATGAGTGAAATTTGGTTTGGATTAGTTAAATAGTGATTTTTTTATACTTTAAAATACAAATTCATACATTTTCAACCCTTAAAAATCAATTGTTATGAGTGCTATAGGCGAAAACAATTTTTTGCCAAAATTTTGCAACTTTTCAACTTTTGAAAATCACCCTTTATAATATTGCAGTTTTTATAAACTAATTTATAAGATATAAATTGAAAAAAGTAGAATTAAATACAAAAAAATTTATCAACATAAAAAGGCACCATATATTCTTATACATTTACATAAATAGTTGAAAATATTTACATTTATAGGTAAAACAATTATAATATTAATTTTATTCGTCATCAATTACATCTTCATCGTGATCTATGTCATCTTCATCTTCTTCAATTATTGGTGGACTGTTATTGCACCCTTTACCTGAGCACCCAGAATAAGTAGAGTTACAGTATAAACCAACTTTTCTGCACCCACATGAAACGCCGCATCCTTTTTTGCATTGGCAAAAAATAATTTTCAAAGGTTCATCGGGTGCAGGTTGTTTGTTCATGCGTACGGGTAATAACAATCCATCTTTGGAATACCATCCCCAATCTGTTGCTCTGATATTTTCATTGCCAAGCCATAGACATATGAGCAGATGTTTTATTCTGTTGTATGGGATTTCAAAATAAGAACGCTTAAAATTTCGAATGTGTAACGCCCCACTAGCTAATATGCCGGTTTTGTAGATTATTATGCTCCGAAATGTACTGTACTATACTAATGGAATTTTCCGGAAAAAAACTGGTTTTTTTAACGTATTTCCTTTAATTTTTAACGATAGAGTGTTTCTTCAAAAACGATTTGTAGAGGTTTTTAAGAGCTACAAGGATCTGTGAATTAAATCTTTTTGGAACCCTTGGTTTTTAAATGGGGTGAGTTTAAAGGGCTCGAAAAAGATGGTGCTTGATCGTAAATCGATGCTTTAAACGGCTACATCTCGCCAAATATTCATTGTACAACAAATCTAAATAAAGGATAATTTTAGTCATTAAAAAAGCTACAATTTGGTCATTTTTTATTTTTTTCATATATTCAGTATTTTCGGGCATATTTAAAAAAAGAAGGGTAAAAAATATGAAATTGTAAATCGTTTCTCACTTTAAGCTGTACTTTTTCTAAAACTAAGCATTTTAAATGGATCAAACTTCTTGGACGTATTAACAAGACATGTACAAAGGGAATTGCAGAAGGGTGAAGATCGATTTTAATTATGGGTGTGGTTAGGGGGTTGTTTTCATCGATTTTTTCGTAAAAAATGAGGTATTGACCTTATTTTCATCATAACTCACTCAATTTTTAAGCTAGAGTCTTTTTTTATGATAGGTCTATTTATGCTCTTTAAAAAAGGTTTTGTGAGTTTTCTTCCAAAAATGCAACATTTTCCCGATATTTGACTTTGAATCTTTCAAATTTGGCTTTTGAAGAAAACCGCTGAACATTGATAGGCCGTATTTCGGTTCCTATTATATCGCAAAAACATTTTAAAAAATGAATTGTATTTGTCTTTTTAAAAGCTACAAATTTGTTCTCTACAATTTTTTTATAAAATGCACCATTTTCGAGTTATTCGCAAAAAATCGATTAAAAACGTGGATTTTTTCGTCTAAAAGTTGTTACTTTCAATCGCGAATAACTTGTAAAATATCATTTTATAAAAAAAATGTATAGCACATTTTTTGTTTAGAATCACTTTTTTAATCGAAACCTGTAGTTAAAACGTAAAAAAAAATTTCACCCTGGAGATGGGGTGGCAACCACCCTCTAGGCTTTGGCGCACTTTGGTTTGATATAGATTTTGATCCTTAGGCTATTACCTACCTTCTGTTAAATTTCAAGTCAATCCACGCAGCACGAAAAAATTGCGAGGTGAAATGCTTCATTTCCGGGACTATAACTGGTTTGACAGCATAATAAAATCGTAGATTTATGTGTAGCTTTCAATGTTTATGAGTTCAGAATCCAGCAGCCCGCTGAAGTAAGGGATTTTTATAATATAATTATTTGACAATCTTTTGTTGGCCAACCACCTACAGCAGAATTGAGCCGAAATACATTATATTCCTATGTTCCGAATTTATTTCGTTCAATTTGTATATATATATATATATATATATATATATATATATATATATATATATATATATATATATATTTTTTTTCCAGTAAGTTAACAAAAATTTATTACAATTATTATATCCTTAAATAGTGATTAAAATAATTATCTTTTACTTTCTACTAATATAATATCAAAATGTACTTTTGTTATGCCTAACTCTGTACTAGCTTTTTCCAAATTTCTTTCGTGATAACATGCATAACTATTGGCAGTTTCAGTGACAATGAATGTTCCATTTATTATAAGTGAGGTTAATTTAGATTCGATTAATATTTTACAATTTTCTTATTATTTCTATTATAATAAAATCAATACCGAAAAATATACAAACAAATTTTATGTTTGTATTTTCGTTAAAGAAAAATAAGCTGTATAATTAATGGGAAATCTTTTCAAGAATGTATATTATTCAAACTCTAATACTCACATGTGAAATTCTTACCTGGCGCGTCCACGTCGTGGGTGTGAGCAAATTTTAACGGTTATGTGGACTATAACACAGACATTTGCACATGAATATGGATGAAGATGGCAACGCAAGGCATGGTAGAGAATACCTTCAGATCGGCGTGAGTGGCGAAAAAGGCGAACTGAGGGTATAAATATAAAATCAGTCGCTAGCGTCTAACTCGGAAAAATCCCAGAGAGAGAAGTAAAAACCTCCGATGGAAACGTAACCCCAAAAAACACCAGAGTGAGAGAGAAGAAATTCCAAAACTCAAAATACAAAACACAAGGAAGATAGTTCGTAGCTCAAAACACACAGGATACCGCATATCACCAAACACACAGTGGGCCCAGTTGCCCATACAAGGATAGAGTCTGTATTGTGGTATCGTATAATATTTTATATATTTTCTTTATCATAATATAGACTATATACTAATTCTGATTTTTGTTCACAGGGCCACCTACAAAAAAAATCAACAAAAAACACAAAAAACCGGCTTCGGCCACCAACAAAATTAAAAAATTACTAACAAAAAAACCGACTTCGGCCACCAAAAAAATTAACAAAACCCCAAAACCCGGACACGTAGGGCCCAACCCCTTGAGCACCAAGTCGCCGAACTGAGCCGGGACTCAGAGCGGGGACTTGAGGCCCAAGTAAGCAATTTTAGTTCACGGATAAGCCATATTAAGATAACAGGAATATAGCGGAGATGCGCTGTCCTCAGTTTTTGCATTCGGTTAGGAAACCATGTTGGGGTTCTATTACCCAGGACCTCCACATGAAGAGCATTTGGCTGATTGCTGTGCCTCTATAGCGCATCAGAGTGATATAGGGTGGAAAGGGATGGTCTAGAGCATTGGAGCACGGTGGGGTGACTCCTGTTTATACTCGGATTAACACACCTTGCTCCAATGAATTGTTACACCCGATCGTAATTCTTAGGGGTGAACATTTCTCATAGGCTGGGTTTAATCAAATTGCTTGCTTGCTTGCGTCTAACTCGGAGCGGGCGTCTACAACAACGGTCTTTCATATTAATGGCGGGCGAGAACAAATGCTTCAACCCGTAAACTACGTATGAAAATCCCATAATGTAGATGAATTATAAGATTTTAAAATTGAATTACCTAGGTGACTAGGACCATAGCTCCAAAATCTCACACCAACAGTTTTGTCTCTCCTATGTATTTGGGGGGACCAAGATCTGATACATTTAAAGTTGTTGCCAATCAAAACGATATTCCTTTTGATGGAACAACGGAGACAGTGTAAGAAGAAAGGTAACAATAAATACAGAGAGATTTACCTCGAGGTCGGGAATATGATAAAGCAGCAAAAGAAAAATACTTTGAGGAGAAATGCAAAGATATCGATAAAACTTCAAAAAAGTTGCGATTATCTACATACGATTAGTTAATTTTCACAAAGTTAAAGAAATGGCACCACTAAGAAAACAAAATCTAACTAAATCACTAAATCAAGATGAGTTGGTGAGTGGTAGGGAACTCTGTTGTCCTGAGACCGAGAAATCGGTCTCAAAGGCGGAGGAACCAAGAAATGGTCAACGGCTTCAGGATGTAGAAGGCTAGGAGAAACCCCTACATTAAAGATCCTTGTGGATATCTCTAGTATAGCTTCCCAAGACAGAGTAATACAGAAGAAAGTGTGCATACTGTTAATGATCATGGACTTCGGAATCCAAGATCCGGCAGTAGAGGAGGATCATAACCAGACGGGGCCTCTCAGGTCGTAAACCCACGAAAACCCCGTGTCGTGGAAGTCCACAAGATAGCTACGTGGAATGTCACAACTATGTTTGAAGGCGCGAAGTTACACAATATTCAGCTGGAAATGGCCAGACTAGACATTCCTATCCTAGGTATCTGTGAGACGGAATAGCTAGGGTCAAACATATTCGAGAGCAATGGATACATTGTCTACCACTCGGGAAAGGCAGAAGGACCCAGACGTAACGGAGTCGCAATTATTGTCAAAGAAGAGATTCGTAACTGTATTAGAAATTTTGTTCCTTTCAATAATGGCATCATGATGATACAGCTGCAAAATAAATTAAGAAATATTAATATAATACAAGTCTATGCACTAACAGCTGACAAACCAGATGAAGAGATTGAGCAATTCTACAACCAAATTAAACAAATTCTCCGGAGCATAAAAAACATGAAGTTACGATAATTATGGGAGATTTTAACGCAAAAGTTGGTACCGAAATAACACAAGATATAAACGGAAAGTATGGACTTGGAGAAAGGAACGAAAGAGGACAGAGAACAGTTCTGTCAAGAAGAGAATTGCATTATAGCAAATACTTTGTTTCAACAACCTAACAGACGACTATATACTTGGAAATCTCCAGCTGATCAAGAAGGAAACTTAGGCAGAAATCAAATCGACTACATTATCATTAACAGGAGGTTTAGAAACAGTATTACATATGCAAAAAAATTTCCAAGTGCAGACGCAGCAACAAATCATAATCTGCTCTGTGCTGGATTCAAACTAAAATTAAAAAAAAGAATAAAAACTCCGACAGCTCACAAAAAACATAATAATCGACTCCTAAGAAATGCCGTAATAGCAGATGAGTTCGGAAATAAGATAAATCATGACATTAAAAAACAGCTAGAAATATCTGGACAAGAAAATATCGGACAAAATATAGATATAATGAATTCCGCCATGGTTACCATAGCAGACGAAGTTTTAAAATCAGAAAAAAGCCAGTAAAGAAAAAGGATTGGAAGACCGATAACATTCTAGACCTTATTCAGCAAAGAAGAAATTGTAAAAATAAAGATGAGACTCGATATAGAGAAATATATCGACAAATAAGATATGAGGTTAAACAAGCAAAAGAGGACTGGATGGAACAGAGATGTCGTGAGATGGAAGAACTATAAAGAAAACATGACGAGTTTAATATACACAAAAAACTTAAAGAAATTACCTAAAATCAGAGAAAAAGATAGGGTGAATAGCATAGGTAAAAAATATGGCCTCAAAATCAACATTTTGAAAACGAAATATATGGTCATTAGCAGAAACCCTCCAGAAAACCCGATATTATGCATAGGTGACAATCGTGTAAATCGCGTGAAAACTTTTAAATACCTTGGCACCACAATCAATGACCAATCGGATCCACAACACGAGATAAAAACCCGAATACAAATGGCAAGACAAGCTTTTGTGAAATTCAGACCGCTCCTATGTAATCAACACCTAAACTTCGAAATACGCTACAGAATGGTCAAGTGCTACATATGGTCCATCTTGCTTTATGGCATGGAAACGTGGACTTTGAAAAAAACATCTATCAACAAACTTGAAGCATTTGAAATGTGGTCATTGAAGAAGAAGAATGATGCGCATACCTTGGGTGGATAGAGTTCGAAACGATGACGTCCTTAATAGAGCCAGCGTGGAAAGAGAACTCTTTAAATTAATTAAAAAACGCAAGATTGGTTACCTTGGGCACATATTGAGAGGAGCAAAATATGAAATACCACAGTTAATCCTACAAGGGAAGATCGAAGGTAGGAGAGGAGCCGGCCGCAAAACAATTGTCCTGGTTAAGGAATATTAAAGAATGGACAGGAATACACAATACAGGTGAGCTGTGTCACGCAGCCAAGAACAGAATTCTAGTAATGAGATAGTCGCCTACGCACTTTGGTGTATGGCATGTTAAGAAGAAGAAGAGAAAAAGAACTCCTCACTTTATGAGAAACTCCAAAGGTAAAATTATTCTTGACTTAAACGAAAAAAAGGAAGAATGTACCAACTACATAAAAGAGCTCTTCCTGGATACGAGGCCACCACTTAACGCCACAAAGTATACGAATATTGGTCCTAGTATATTAAAAGCAGAAGTAGAGAAAGCCATCAAACAAAGCAAAAATGGGAAATCTCCAGGCCCAAACCAAATACCATCAGACTGGCTCAAACTTCTAGACGATGACAATGTCTCAGAGCTAACAAACATTTATAACCAAAATCCACAAGGAAAAATATCTGTAGCTGGCTGTATACCACGTATAACAAAAAGAGGTTAATCTTTGTAAAGATTATAATCTAAGATGTTGAGAGAAGGTGGAAGTGTTCAACATCTCAACATCTTGCACAACATAAACATACCCTCAACATCCCAGAAGATGTCTCTTTGTTACATAATATTCCCCAAAAAAATTTTCTAAAATTAGATCTATATGAAGACTTGGAAATAGTCAAAGAAAAACAAAATAGCCCCAATTGTGTTAATCACCATGTATCTTTCAACCGTGACTTTCAACCTTTACATCGTCAACTTTTTTCATAGTTCACACTTCACAATACTGCCCTACTTTCTCTGCCTTATTTTCCTATACAAACGTCAACACCTTAATCGTACACAATCTTGTGTTTCTTCAAACACCCATTCTCTACAATATCGCCACACCTTCCTCTCACAAATTTCTGACCCCAATTTTAACTTCAGAACCATCCACATCCATCATACCAACATATCACTATCTTATCCACTTTTCACTTCTACATCACATTCCTGTCAATTCTGTTCTCTTTCATTATTTCTTGGTCAATTCATATATTAAACATGTATCCAATAGTTTTAATTTAGTAATCACTCAAACATTATCTAACAATTTATTAAAATTCATAATCTACCATATTACAAAGAATCCTTATCTACCATTGTCCACCTTCTCTCGGTCAACAACTTAGTAGCACACTTATACAACAAATTTCAGGTTTCTACAAACTGAATTTAATACCACCAAAATAGATTTTGTTCAGGGTGCTAGATACTTTAAGTATAAAGGACCCCTATTATCTCTAATTGTTGATCAACTCCTTTTCTCCTTCAACCGCCCCCCCTCCTTTTCTTCAGTCATTTCCTTTACTTTTATTCTCATTAGTCTCTGAGGAGCCCAGCCTCTTCAATTTTAAATTCAATCACATATGTTACTACTTCAATTTCTTCAGCCTGTAGATTTCCATCTTGCTAAACTTAATTTTATTAATTTTTCACCATAGGAGCAGTCTTAAATAAAGTCATTTAAATATGAGGTCTGATATTAGCTTCAAATATTTGTTATTTAATTTTTACCTTATCCTAGATGTGTTAAACATAAAAGGATAAATTTCATATATATAAGCTAACCCAATATTAAATACACTTTAGACCACATTCCATACGACGAAAAGCAACATAAGTTGCCTAAGGCACAGGTCATTCTATTAATCATGACTATAAAACCATCATTGATTTGACATCTTTTATACCCTAAATTAATAAATAAAAAAGTTTTTAAATCCCAACACCTAGATTGTTGTTATTTTTTTAAAATCATCAAAACTTGTTGAATCTTTTGGCTGTAGTAATACTATGTACAACTATTATAGTTTTTGTTGCATTGACATTCTGTTATCTTCATTCTTCAAAAGTATCTTGTCAATCAGTTCCACGCTGTTCTCCGAGTGCAGAGGTTCCCTCTCACCGGCTCTGAAACGCGATTGAGCCATGTGTTACCTATAGTCAAATTTAATTTAATACTGAACATCACAGTTATTTTACAACACAATGTACAATATTTCATAACTAAATGTAATTTAAAGGGTTTTTACCCTAGTATTTTGGTGGCTCAGGCATTGTGACCTAGTAAGTATAACCATCTTTTGCTTTTCAACCATAGTCAAAATTTCACAATCTCGTTTGTTTTAACTAAATGGTTTATACTTATTTTTAGGCATTTTTCGATTTTAAAAACCTGATGATGGACTGTGTGGTCCGAAAACGTTTGTTTTATTGATGTGGCCCTTTTAAGGGTTTTTTAAATAAATATACCCATTTACAAAGATTAACCCCTTTTTTTTTATTTATAACCACATATACGAAACTGGAACACTGCCACAAATATGGTTGGAGTCTACATTTATCCCACCTAAAAAAAAACTAATACATCATCATGTAAAGAGTTTAGACTAATTAGCCTCATGAGTCACTCTCTCAAGCTACTTCTTAGGATAATTCTTAATAGAATCAAGCAGAAATGTGAAGACATAATGGAAAATAAACAATTTGGTTTTAGAGAGGAATTGGGAACAAGGGAAGCTTTTTTCTCAATTCTAACACTACTTCAACAATCATGGGAAGTACAGAAACCAATTTACGTCTGTTTTATAGATTTTGAGAAAGCGTTTGATAGGGTTTAACATGGTAGGCTGTTTGAATATCTAGAAAGAATTGGAATAGATGATAAAGATCTGAGACTTTTACAACATCTATATTGGAATTAAAAAGCTTCTATTTTGGTAGACGGCAAATAAACAAACAAAATTTATATTCAAAGAGGTGTTAGACAGGGTTGTGTGTTGTCCCCAACTTTGTTTAACGTTTACTCAGAAATAATTTTTAACAAAGCATTGGAAGGGCAATGTGGAGTTCGAATCGGGGGAGAAACTATCAATAACATCAGATATGCATATGACACCTCAATCATGGCTGAAGGTATCGAAGATCTTCAATTCCTTATAGATCCAGTCAGTAGAGAATGCTCTAATAACAGAATAAGCATAAATACAACTAAGACAAAGTTACTTGTGGTTAGTAAATAAGGCCTCGGCGCTATACAACTAATTGTCAATAATGAACCGATAACAAAAGTTAACCATTTTAAATATCTAGGATGTTGGATAAACGAGACACCAAATCCGGATGAAGAAATTAAAACTCATATAGAAATGGCAAGAGGAGCATTTATGAAACTTAGATCTATTCTCAGCAATTATCAGCTGAACTTACAGCTGAGAATTAAGTTCCTAAAATGTTATGTTATTCTGTATTACTGTATGGATGTGAAACCTGGATTATGAAGGTTAACATGATGAACAAATTAGAAGCCTTCGAGATGTGGTTATATCGTAGAATGCTCAGAATATCATGGGTTCAACACATTTCAAACAGAGAAGTTTTGAACAGAGTAGGTCAAGGTGAAGGTGTCTTAATACACATGATAAAAAAGAGAAAACTCGAATACCTGGAGCATATAATCAGAGAATGCAGATACAGTATAATGCAGTTGATACTCAACGGAAAGATCGACGGAAAAAGAGGAATTGGCAGAAAGAAATACTCATGGCTCCGAAACCTTTGTCAATGGACTGGCTTATCAGCAGATGAATTATTACATGCCGCGCAAGATCGAGAACGATATCGGCAAATTGTCATGGAAGCTACCCACGCTTGAAACTTAAGCACGGTACTCAAAGAAGAAGAAGCAGTAGTCATGCGGTTTCTCCCAATTAGAAATTGTTGCATTCACAGAGTATTTTATAGATGCAGGATTTTTCTTTTGTGTTGTTGGATTTTGTTTTGGACAGAATAGATCATAATGTATCGGTTGTTGCGATGTTGTACTTGTTTTATATCCTTTTCTTTTTATCTAATAAACCCTTTACATATGGTATTGTTGTCATCTTTGAATCCCTTCGTGCGGAAGGGAAGAAATGCGACAGATAGGAAAGCTATTACAACGTTAAAAGTATTTTATGGGACCAATCCATCAGAAAAGAAAATAAAGAAAGGATATATGAGACTATAGTAAAAAGTATCACTCTATACACCTGTAAGGTATGAGCACTAAAACAAAGAACATTGACAATACTGAGAGCAACGGACATGGACAAGGATTAATTAATGAGGAACGCATTAGCGAAATATTGGGAATCAAACGAACAATCACAGCTAGTTTTCGACAAATTTATCTGGTTCGGACATATACAAAGAATGTAGAAACAACGAATAGCAATGTAAATATATAGTTACAAACCGACATGTGCTAGTAATATAACATTGGTTAATAATAGTTATTTTTTAGAGTGTTATTGGAATATATGTATATCCAAGATATATGTAGGTATAGCAGTTTTTTTAATAACTCAACATTATAATAAATGGTAAACGATTTAAATGTTTAAAATATAAATTATTCTTTTAAAATTATAGTTATATATTTGATTGTTTGCAAAAGCCATAATTACATATTAGCTTAATATTGAGGTATTTTGTTACGTACTTAAACTCGGTAGGATCAAACAATTATCGTTAATTTTTATTATTATTTTAATAAATAAATGCAATATTTTTAAAATACACTACTGATATAGGACGAAAATCAATATTTAATGATTAGGCTTATAATCAAGCGTAGAAATATATTTAATTTTTGTGTTGTCCATATTTCTATTTATTTAATAAAAAAATACTAAACTTAATAATTAAGTTTTAAAATCATTAAAGTACTTCCATATAGTATAGTCTTCTAAATATGCGACTTTGAAAAAAAAATGCCGAAACAGGTTGAAGCATAGCTTTCTTATCGCTGGCCAGGGTTAACAACCATATTATAATTATAGTAGACATACTATAATTACACTTTTTTTTACTATGTACTATCATGCTTTTACAATAATTCTTAAATCTACTATAAATTTTCATAAACCATTTTTAGATCGAAAAAACAAATTTTTCGTAATTCATTTCAAAACGTTTTTTATTTGGCGCCAAAATGACGACTGTAGACACATTACAGTACATTTTTATATAACGCTCCTAGCGTACAACAGATCAATTATTTCAATTGATACTTACAAACATCTAAAAACTACAGTATGACTACAAATTGGGAAGGGTGACGCATAAATGTAACTTATCTAATTACACGAGATGCAAATCAAATATATGCCGTTTACGAATAAGAAAATCAAAATAATAATAGTTCACAACATTTTAATGGCTCTTCGTACATTTTAATAAGTAATATTCGGCACTTTACAATGTATCAGCTGTAATAACAACAATAAAATTAAAATTAAAAAAAAAAACCGGAATACTAAACTCTTAAGTTTTTATACTTCGAATTTTATTCGCGCCTTTACCTAAATCAATAACGAGTCAGTAAATCATATAAATTAGACAATTTTCCTAATCTTAGAGACTTTAAATTATCTGATTTGTTGTCTGATATTGAACAAATGATTGCAAAAATTAAAACAAAGATATATTTCGTTCAAAGAGAACAAATTTAATAACAAACTCTTTGCACAAAACGAACGAAGGTAATCATTTCTTTAATCGGATCGCAACCGTCATTTATTTCATTTCTTTAATGACTTATTCTGTGAAGCCAAAAGATTTTTAATTCAGAATCCAGAATTATATATTCTCCGTAGTGATAAAGGGAACATAACTGTTGCAATGTACAAAAAAGATAAATAAAAGTCAAACATTACTAAATGACGTAAAATATTATAAACAACAGACAAATGATTCAACATGCACATTGCAACAAAAATCAAACAAACTTGTATCAAAATTGGCTAACAATGGCATCATATCTGCTAGTGAATCAAAATCATTTAAAATTTACAATTCAGTAGCTCCACGATGATACGCATTGTCAAAAATACTTACAAAAACCCATTCCCTCAATGAGACCAATAATCTTTTAGATTCTCCCAATAGTAAATTAGCAAATTTTATAACATTAATTTTAACAAATGCATACAATTTCAACAACGACTTAGTAATTAAAGATTATTTTGTTGTTATGAATTTCATGAATGATAGAAAAATTTCAGAAACATACATTTTAGTAAGTTTTGATGTGGTATCTCTATATACCAATATTCCTTTTTATTTAATTCTAAACAGTATAGAAAAATACTGGAATGAGATCCAATCACATTGTACATTGAATTTAAATAGATTAAAAGAAATATTATGGGTATTTCATTTTTGATAACAATATATGCAAATTTAATAACAGTTATTACCAACAAACATCAGGCACTCCCATGGGAAGCTGGTTATCACCAATCATTTAAAATTATGCTCTAGATGATCTTATTGAGGAATCTTTAAAAATAATACCTTTTCATATTCCATTTGTTAAACGTTTTATAGATGATTTGATCCTAGCTGTACCAAAGACAAAATAACTGAGGTCTTAAATATTTTTAACAACCAATGTAGCCAATTACAATTCACTGCAGAAAGAGATTAAAATAACAGTCTCCCTTGTCTAGATATGATTGTCCATCGCACACCTGACAATAGTCTCAAAACAGAATGGTATCGAAAACTGATTTCTAGCAATAGATTCATAAATTACTATTCGGAGCATCCTAAAAAAATGAAAATAAATTAATTTTGGGACTAAAAAGCAGAGTAACCATAATATCTCATCCAACATATAGAGACCATAGTTTAAAGAGACTAAAACACATACCAATGGAAAACTCATATCCTGTAGGTCTACTTAATAAATTAATTTTTAGTACTGTAAACTCTTTAGGCCTCCATCACATTGATCGGCAATACCAACAATAATAAACAAATCATAGGTAAAACGGCAAGCCAAGAAATAAGCAATTGCCTGACAGTTAACACCTTAATACCAACAAAATCACACATTTAATTTTTCACAAGCCTCTAAATTTTTCAAATCTAGAGAGGCAGAAATATAAATATTTCAGAAACATACATTTTAGTAAGTATGTGTAACATATTTATAGAAATGACACATACAGAAAAAAATGTATTAATAGAAAATCAGATATTCACAAATTAAGTAACATTTATTGTTACATATAAACATATCAACAAACAATTGGCATAACATCATAATCTTATTTTTTACCGACATCCCAACATTAAAAAAAATTAATTATACTTTGAGCTAATTTATTATTCATCGACAATCAAATTAATAATAATAAAAATTATTTTCACTGGTTTTGATTTTCACATAAAATAACTGTATTTTAATCAAGCCAACATAACAATGACAGATAATTTTGAGATTTTTTTTAAATTTTAATATGTGTGTATTTGTATATTTTGTAAAGTACAACTTATCCGTAATCCCACGACTAGTAAGAAAGAAAATGAATAATTATAACTATATAATTTTTTATATTTATTTGTTATTAACAGATGTCTTGAAAAAGAATTGAAAATACGGGACAGGGAAAAAAGAGCGGGGTATACAACTGCCCCAATCAGAAATTGGTAAAACATCTCGCTTTATTCTTACAACCATTAGCAGAAAACGCATCGTCCTTTGTCAAAAACTCTTTTCATTTCATTGATCTTCTGAAAAACATTTCCATTTCACTCTCAGATATACTACAATTGACATTGTTTCTTTATTCACCAACATTCCCATCGGTGAAACCATTTCCATCTTGGACTCTGAACATCAAATCCCCCAAGACACATTATGTCTTATAAAACACTGCATGCCTGATACATATTTTTTATTCCAAAATCATTTCTATCGAAAAATCAAAGCTGCCCAATGAGATCCCCCTCTCTCACGTAATAGCTGATATCTACATGGAACATTTCGAAACAGCAGCCCTGTCTTCATCAAATCTCAAACTCACCTGCTAGACAACAAGAGAAAAACCCTACAATAGTAATACCACAGAATAATAAACAATCAGAATGCCCACTCTCCATGGAAAATTAAGTACGCGCATTTTCTTCACGCAGACGTTCCGCCATGTTTTAGAGGGAACCAGTGTTGTTTATGTGGTGTGCATAGAAATATTAACCCGGTTTAATTGACTTATGGCAATCATAGACATAATATTCGCTGTGAGTTTCGCCGGTAGCGCTCGCTCGCAGTATGAAGCTTGTACTTTTCTTGTAAAATCGGTGTAAGTTAAATATGACAAAACGAGAAAAATAGATATTTATCTAAAAATACAAAATTATGAACTCAAATATTATTGTAAACTGATTACTGAACGAATACACATAATTAATAGTAAAAGTAATTAGGTACGCCTTTTTATTTTATTCATTTTAATTATAATATTTAAGACATAAGTTACTGCAACTGGATGACTACTTACGCAAGAGGCCATTGACAAAAAGAAGAGAGTCTTTCCTTGTTTAATTAATCAAATTTAGTAGGGTTATGTTATTGTTTGTCCCAACTGTCACATGAAAGCTTATTTTACATTAAGTTTTTTTAACAATTGTGTCACATTTTAGACTGTTATCGTTTATATTTATTTGCGGTTTCTCGTCTAAGACACATTCTGAAAACTATTTTATAGCTACTGTTAATAAGTGTCGGAAAATTTAAATTTGGCGCATTCGCATTTCCGGATATGTCCGCCATCAGAGGCCACTTTTTTGGTCTCCTTTTCATAACGATTAGATTCCCTCTCTTGTCTTTTTGCTCGATGCCTTTACCTCTGTAACATTGTAATTCTTGTTTTTATTTTGCATTTTCATTCTGTTTTTGCTCAGTTATTTTTTGTATGCTTAGTACTTAGTGCTTAGATACCAATTTTTATTAATTTTATCAAAATGGATATTAAACATTATACTGGTTTTAAGTCTATATCATATGATATCCCATTTCAACCAGCTACACCAAAAAAGAGGAAAGATTTAGTTGATGCAGGGCATGTACGCAATGTTTCGGAATATAATAGCTTTTTTATTTTACACCATAGAAATATCATGTTTGTATTATAGGTTATTTACTTATTTTTCTTATTGATAGCAATAATTCATTTTTCCCTTTGAAATGAATAAAATTTACAATCACTGTTATACCCAGTATTTTTACATGTATCATATCTTTTTCTTTTTGAAAAATCTTTTTGAAAAATCCATATTGGCCATTATTTGAATGTTAACAAGTTAAATGCACAAAACTGCCACTAACAGCGTTGGTGAAAACTGTCAAATCCCCTCTACTCATCGGCTCACAGCGAATACAATTATATTAACATTGTTAAATATAATAACATAAATATAATATAATTAAACATAAATATAAACAATTACATAACCTCACAAATCATATCTGTCTGTGTTATGTGTTTCCTTCAAAAACATGGCGCGCGTGCTGAAAAACTTCAAAGGCGGCATCTGAGAGTGGACATTCTGATTGTTTATTATTCTGTGGTAATACTAAAAAAATATTTATTAAATAAAACAAAACAAAAAACATTTGATCAAATATCTATATAAATAAAAGTGAAGTTAGACATATTTTGTCTTTCTACACGTAATTTGACAGGTTACGTCAAAATAAGTGAACCTTAAATAAGAGAGAACCAAAAGTATCATTATCTTAGTTTTAATCTAGATGAGAACTGAGATATGAGCAAAGAAATTAGAATACGTGTAGAGAAAGCCAGAGCTGCATTTTTTAAGTTGAATAAAATATTATGTGGAAACAATATCCTTAGGATAAGGTGTCGAAGATTTGACTTTAATAGAGACACTCCTAAGAAAACTTGAAGCCTTTGAAATCTGGGTGTCTTAGAGAATTCTGCGCATAAGCTGGGCAGATAGAGTTCAAAAGTTAAGGAAGTAGTCAGAACAGTCAAAAATCTGACTGACAGAGAGATATAATATATATTCATTTAATAATACAAGGCAAGATAGATGGAAGAAGAGGGCCAGGTAGAAGACGAACGCCATGGTTTAAAAACCTGCAAGAATGGTTTAATAGATTATCTGCATCCCTTTTCCGAGCTGCAGTCAACAATATTAGTTAGGCCAATTTGATAGCTAACGTACGATAATCGAACAGGGCACAAGAAGAAGAGACCGTAATAAAGGACGCACAACTACGCATGCGTATATGTCAAAATAAAGGTTTTTTCATTAAAAAAGACATAAAATACGTCTTTAATAACTTTCTATTCATTTTTTTAATTATAATCCTTTTACGCAGCATTGCGTAATTGTTTGAGTGCCATGCAATCGACTCCTTTTAATGCGTCATGTGAAAGTTCTAGACAATCCCTTGGACACTAAAAGAGAATATCTGTGGCAAAAGTTTCTTATTCTTCTTCTTAATTCTCTTTATAAGTAATTCTACATTTTCATTGCCGGATTAATACTTCTATGAAAGGTTGTCACTCCATCTTTTACTCGGTCGTCCGATACTTCTTCTGCCAATCGGCGACTTATCTGTTGATTTCTATTTGGATTCCATTCATTTATACACTATACGTTATATTTTCTTCTGATGTCTTTACTTCTCTTTCGATCTCTCAGACATATGTCCTGTAATTCTTCTTAGAACTCTTATCTCTGCCGTTTCCAGTAGTGATGTAGCATTTGCGTTGTAGCTGTGTTCTTGTTTCTGAGGCATATGTAATTATTGGTCTTACACTGGTTTTATAAATTCTTGATTTCATCTCAGTGTTAATGTGTCTGTTTCGCCATATAGTGTTATTACTGCATCCTGCTAGTCTACTTGCTTTTTGTATTTGATCTCTCACTTGTTTGTCCAGGTCTCCATAACTAGATAGCAGCTAATTCCCAGGTATTTTATCTATCTATCTTCAACTTGGCCTATCAATATTGCATCATCTGGTTCTTCATTTGTGGTAATTTCTAGTGTTTCTGGTTTTAGCGTCGTTTTTTCCTCCTCTGCTTTTTTAGGTAGTCAATCCACGTATTCTTTTCTATGTGTTTTGGTTCTATTAGTTTCTTTAACTCCATTCTTTGACCTCTTATGAAGCGCCATATTTCCTTTTACAGACCGTAAAAATCATGTTTTATTTTTTCGAAAAGCGTTCCCTGTGATCATTTTTTTGACATGTATTTCAGGTAAGTTTTTTTCATATCTTTACATTTTGCCTTTACTTTTGTACAAAACCATGGAGTTCTTCGTCTTGGGTACAATTTATTTTTATTAATATTTCTTTCACCAAAAACTTCCTTGGTCGAGGCTAAGATATTAGACTTAATTTTTACCCAGCTTTCTTCAATTTCATCACTTTCTTGGATACATGTGTTTCTGCTTTACATGTGTTAAAGTTATACGCATGGACGTATAAATAAAGATCTTTATTTATACGTCCATGACCCGTACTCGTTTATTATAATATATTGGTGTTAGGGATCAGTTCCACAAGTATAAATAAAATACATGTTTCAAAGTAACTGGTACGGGATCAGGTCACCATCCCTACACGCATGTGACATATTGAAAAGATGGTGGATTTTGGTCGGCGCAGAAATGTGCAAAAACAAGTCCACCTAGTGAGCATACCTTGTTTCCTTATATCATGTTTGTAACCCATTCCTGTGATACAATAAAGGCAGCATGTAAATTCTTCTATTAGTTCTAATATTTTAAGGTCCTGTTTAGTACTCACACTCATTAGTTATTGCAATACATAGAGTGAAATTTTTCAATGTATTATATTTTTTATTATGTTTTATTCTGTGATATTCACGATTTATGTAATTTTAGTAAATTTTAATTGTTACTGTTATTATTATTATTATTTAAATTTTTATAAGCTTTATCCGTGCTTTCTACATCCCATTAAACAATACAAAAACTTTGTCGACTAAATCTTAATTTTTCAATCTGTAGTGATGAAATTGTAGCTATATATGAAGCATTAAGATACTTTGAAACAACTCAGTATACTCGTACATCTGTTGTATCTGACTCACTTTTTCATCACTCTGTTTATCGAAAACCCACCCATACCAATCGTTGCGTGGATGCCAACTCTCATCATCCACCTTCACAAATTAATTAATCATTAATACCCTTGTCTCCAGATAAATACGCTTTTGCGATGATGTAAGACGTCCCGCTGAGCTCTTTAGTTTAAAACAAGCGCTCATCTTAAACGGTTACCGCGAAAATCACATCAATAGGAGCATCCACAAACATTAATCTCCCACTCAATCTCAGCCCAAAGATTCACAGCCTCCAGCGTTTGGTCGGATACTGAATAAAAAGTATCCGGATACCGGATACGGATACTCAACATGTATCCGGATATTTTTTAAAAAAGTATGAATACTTTCATTTAAAAATGTATTCGGATACAAGTATCCGGATATTTTTTTTCGGATACTTTGAAGGATACTTTTTTTAAGAAGGACATAAATTATTAGTATTAGAACTATGTGATGTGCATGTATTTTTAATGTAATATATAATAATAAAAATACATTAAATGATGGAGAAAGAGATCAGAAAGTACTCAAAAAATTGTTTATTGCTTATGAATAATAAAACTAGAACATAAACTTATAAGGAAACATGAAATTAAAATAAACACGTACTAATACAGAAAGAATTCCAATTGCTGACGAAGTCAAGATTGAAGTGTCTTTCAGTTTGCCTTTGTAAGTACCAATACCTCAAAATGTTCATCGCTTAAAGCTTTTCATTTAGGCGTATCGATCATAGTTGCAAAAGAGAAAAGTCTTTCAACTGGTGCTGACGAAGGTAAGCATATGTTGTACTGTATTGACACCCTTTTTAAGATTGGGTATTCATTTAAGATGTTCAAATTGGTCCTTTTGTCCTTCAAATATCTTAGCAACTCCAACTGTACTTTTGAAGTTTTATTATTGATACTGGAACCCTGTTCATTCTGTGTATAATTAATAGTACAGCTGTTGTCTACTTGCTGGTCACGAAAATTGCTGAAATCAAAAAAGTCATCCAAATTTTGATCTCCACTTTCATCTGATTTATTGCAACTTTCCAATTTCATTTTTGTTTTTGCAGCAGTTATAATGCATTTTTTATATCTTAAGTATATAGTTTTTTGGGATTTTTTAGGACATTGTACCACTTAAGCTTAAATTTAGGAAGAAGAACTGCAACTATTGGATCTGCCCATTCAAAATTTAAAATGTTTGCAAAATGAGTATTTAAGCTTTTAATGCACATTTTTGCTAGATGTTCTCCTCCATATTTTAATTTCGTTTGGACAAGAAGTTTCTGATATTTATTAATTAATGAAATTAAACTGGGTAACAAATATCCAAAGATACATTGTCTTCACCTTGTAACGAATCTAACGTTGAGGCCAAAGGTTTCATAACTAAACAGTATTCCTCTAGGTATAACAGTTCAGTTTCCTTAAAAAGTTTTAACGTTAAATTTTGTTGCAAAATTGGAAGTTTTTCTTTTGCTTTAAGAATCTGCGAAACGGCATCAAAAGTGGAGTTCCATCTAGTGGCCCCTGGAGAACTTAAAGTATGCCCTAAAAGTTTAATTATAATTTCATTGCTTTTTGGTTTATTTGATTTTTGCCATAATTGAGCACATTTACTAAATGCATTCATTTCTCTTGTTCGTATCGCTGGAATTTTTGTTACAGGATTTGTATAATCGGTTGTGGCTATTAAATTTAAAGTATGTGTGACACATCGCATATGTTTGGGTAACTGTAGGTATATGCTGGAGTACGAAAAATGGGATTTAACATATTAGACACATCTAGATTGAAGGAATGACAGTGTTGTGCCTACGTTAGGTGCATTATCGGCGGGCGATAAATATTTAAAAGTATCCGAATATCAAAAAAAGTATCCGCATGCCGGATACTTTAAAATTTGATCACGGATACCGGATACAAAATTTAAAAAGTATCCGGCTACAGCTTTCGGATACATAAAAAGTGTCCGAATATTGTATCCGGATACAGAAGTATCCGGATACTACCCAGCTCTGACAGCCTCATCATACTAAAACTTTTCTTCCTTACATCAAAGGTGTCACTGACAAAATCAAGAAAATTCTTAAATCAAGAAGAACACAGACAATATTTATCCCCCTAAAAAACTTTCATCTTGTGTACGATCAATAAAAGACAATATTTTAAATGAACAACACGAAGTTTATGAAATTCCTTGTGCAGGCTGCACCCGATCCTATATAGACCAAACAAATCAATCGCAGAATCCAAAATAGGATTGATGAACATTCTATTTCTGTTCGGGATTCCGATTCAATTGCAGTTCTAGCCCAATACCATCTTCATACAGGTCACAAAATTGATTTTGAAAACTCAGAAACCATAGCCCCCATCCGCTTCTATAAACCAAGAATTATCCGCGAAGCCATAGAAATTGGAAAAAAGGCCAAATTTCCTTAATAAAAGAGATGACGGCATACGGTTACCTTCAACATAAATACCTGTCATAAAGAAAATATCGTCCGCTTCACCCTCTAATCAAAATTATACTGTCTGAAATGTTCGCGTCAATCCCCACGCTAACCTCTACGGCGCCAACCTCTAACCAAATCACGTCACCATCGACGGTATAAATGAAACATCCTCTGTTCTGTTCCCAGTAGCAGTAATGCATTGGTTAGTGATAAGTGTAGTATCGGCTCGGAAAACTGAGGCCTCGGAAGCCCTAAAGAAGATATCAAAGATAATGTCGAAAACTCGGCGCAATGATAATCGAGTCAGTTCAAGCCGGAAGACTGTTGAGTTTAATAGTAATTTTTGTAGTAGTATTAATCTTAGCTCTAAGTTTAATTGTATTAACCGCTTGAATTTAATATTCATTTTTGTAATATTATTAATCTTAGCTCTAGGTTTAATAATATACTACCTATACCGGGTGGTGAATCGTCAAACGGACCATAGGAAACTCAATGAGAAATTTTAAATTGTTGAATTGCTGCTTCCCTAATTATTTTAGATCAAAAGTCATATAAAACTATTTGTAGAGGACTAAAGTGCTTTGTGCTTTGTAGATTTTAGAAAAGCATTTGACAATGTCAATCATGAACAATTGATAGGTATTCTGCGAAAGACAGGTATTGACGACAAGGACATTCGAATTGTGGCAAACCTATACTGGGGTCAAACAGCAAGAGCAAAAATTGGCAACGAACTCACTGAAAGCGTGCAGATCAAAAGGGGTGTCCGTCAGGGGTGTATATTATCCCCACTCCTATTCAATATGTATTCCGAGGAAATATTTAACAAATGTATGGAAAATGCAAATGAGGGCATTAAAATAAACGGCGAGTTAACGAACAATATAAGATACGCCGACGACACGGTGATCCTTGCCAGTACCATAGACGAATTACAACAAGTAATGGAAAGACTTTATTCAGTTAGTGAGGAATACGGCCTGAGCCTCAACTTCAAGAAGACAAAGTGGATGCTGATAAGCAAAAAGCAACAACCTGCTCGACAATTACGGATAAGTAACATATTAATTGACCATGTAGAATCTTATGTGTACCTTGGCACTAACGTAAATGCAAAATGGGAACAGACCATAGAAATTAAGGCGAGAATAGAACGAGCTAGAGCAGCATTTAGCAATATGAAAAAGCTCCTCATAAGCAAGGATTTGTCTCTTCCCCTAAAACTACGTATAGTTAAATGCTACATTTTTCCGATCTTGCTGTATGGCGTGGAGGCCTGGACGCTGACGGAGACGCTAACGAGAAAACTAGAAGCATTCGAAATGTGGGTGTACCGACGCATTCTTCGTATATCCTGGACCGAACATGTCACCAACATAGAGGTACTCCAAAGAATCGGAAAGGAGAAAGAAATCGTGAATACAATTAAACAAAGAAAGCTTGAATATCTAGGCCACATATTGAGACACGATAAGTACCGTCTGCTACAATTGATTGTCCGGGAAAAATAGACAGTAAGCGAGGGCCAGGCAGGAGAAGACACTCGTGGCTCCAAAATCTGCGGAAGTGGTTCGGGCTCACATCGGTCGAACTATTCAGAAGCGCCGCAAACAAGATCAAAATTGCCATGTTAATAGCCAACGTTCGCAACGGACAGGGCACTTGAAGAAGAAGAAGAGGACTAAAATCTGAATTAAAAACAAATGTTAAAACCGTTCTACGACTCAAATGTGCTTAAAAATTTTGCAAAAATATAATACATTTTCAGGCCACCCCTAAAAGTTAGGCCACACGTAATGCAAGAATATATATTAGGACGTTTGTGTTTTATCATATTTATGTCAGATGTTTGACAATTTGAATTGTCAATTTTTTTATTTTATGATTAAATTATAAACAATGAATTTTACTAAATACTACTACTAATGAACATTATTACTTTGTGAACAATAAATTATATTGTTTACAAATCGATCAATATAATGAAATGTACTCAGTTGACGAAAAATCGCATAATGTTGTATTCAGGCAATAGCGCGAACCTTTCCCTGCCACTACCGGATCTTTATTTAACGTATATTCTAATTCACTAAAATTTAATTCCATGTTAAGTTTACAACACTTTAATGAATTCCAATATACTGTTACTGTGATCTTTATTCCTAATAATAATATATGATAATTTCTAAACATAAAACTATAACAAATGTTATAATAAAACATGAATAAAACATTTTTATTACTGCTTTTTTCTTCTCAACTGAATACATTTTTTAATCAACTTAATTTTTTTTTAACAATAAATTACAAAATTTTGGCCATTTAAATCATAGATAAATGTAATATAATTGATTTAAATATTGTCAAATATCAGAAACAATAATATGACAAAACGCAACACGTAATACACATATTTTCACAGAAAAATGTATTATATTTTAGCAAAATTTTGGAATACGTTTAAGTCGTAGAATAATTTTAACAGTTGTTTTCGATACATATTTGAGTCCTCTAAAAATAGTTTCCCATGGCTTTTGGTGTAAAATAATTAGGGAAGCAGGAATTCAACAATTTAGAATTTCCCTTTGAGTTTCCTATGGTCCGTTTGACGATTCACCACCCTGTATATATATATATATATATATATATATATATATATATATATATATATATATATATATATATATATATATATATATATATATATATAATGAACCAGAAGTATTTGCTGACCACGTAAGAAAGTAAACAGCAATAAAAATGAAAGGTGTACTCTTTTAAATTTTTATTCCAAGCTTTCGGACATTGGTTATGTCCTTCATCAGGGAGCTACAAATGTGATGAATAATTTTTACAAATTTGTATAATTAATTAAAAATTCGATACTTACAAACTTAATGAGGTTGTATCATAAATGATTTTATAAAAATTGTTGATAAAATTTATCACAGTCTGTTGAGCTAAAACCTATTCTTATATTTAAAATTTAAAAAATTACTTAACATTCACACAAACTTAATTATTTATACACAAATCTATGACATTGATATTGACATTGGCAAGTGAAAATCTCACATCCCTAATATCAAGCAACTGCTAGTACAACAAATTAAAGGGTTATTATTAGGTATATCGTGGAAATATAAATTATTTTATATTTGTTAATATCATTAGGAAGTGAAATTTCAACTTGTCAATGTTTTAAAACAAAGCCTATTAAATTAACATAAATAAATAAGGTCGTAATTCTAAAAACGTTACAATTTATTGTGATTTTGTTTTGTATGACCCCAGTATCTGTGTGTAAACAAAAATTATTAAATTTAAACAAACTAACTTTCTAAAAAAAAAAAATAAATTCCTCAAAAATGAACTTTTTAATTACTTAAATGTCAATTGATAAATTATTGTTTGTCCTATTGTTGCAATTATCTAGTAGTAACAAATAGGAGAACATTTCATTTAGATGGCCAATATCTGTTCTATGATTCATTGCATTATTATTTTGGCAAATGTAGGCCATTTCTTGGGACACATCATGAGAGGTGAAAAGTACGAACTACTAAGGAATATAATGCAGGGTAAAATCAAAGGTAGAAGAAGCGTAGGAAGACGTAAAATCTCGTGGCTACGCAATCTCCGTGAGTGGTTTGGATGCAGTTCAATTGAACTATTCAGGCGAGTAACCAATAAAATTATAATTGCCAGAATGATTTCCAATCTCCGATAGGAGTGGAACTTGAAGAAGAAGAAGGCCATTTCTAGAAAAAGTCTTTTGGTGATGTTACTTTCCTGTTCTACTACTTTGATGTTATTGTAGTTTATCCGATGCCCATTTTTAAATGAATGTTCACCCAATGCACTTCTTTCAGGATGTAGTCTATTATCAGACTTGTTGAAACCTCAATACTCCGGGAGTATTGGGTTTTTTGGAAGTGTAAGACTTCCAAATTCCAGAAGAACTGGAAGAGAGGTGATGAAAATACTAAAAATATGGCTAAGCTCAGAGGAACAAAGTTAAATAGCCGAAGAGACGCTAAATCTCAAGTGAGTGTTCGGGCTAGCTTCAATGCACTGGATTGTGGCTTTAAAGATATAAACAACAATAACACGAGATAATGAGCTAATGAGACAAGAAAGAAATGAGACCTGGTAATATCAAACGTGATACAACTGAAGAAGGTCACTGGAAATAAATTTATAGAAAGAGAACAATAAGAAGAGAAAAGAAGGGCGCCAACTCAACGATAGTTGAGATTTTGAAGTAACAAATGAATCTGGAGATAATACTCTGAAATACAAAAATCCTAAATAATAATCTTGTTTTGCTATGTTATATACTAGTTAGTAGAACTGAAATAAAACTCAAAATAGCAACAATAAATATATTTATTAAAAATGTATATAGGTATATGTGTATAAACAATTTACATATAATGCAAAGCCAAATAACAGTGGTAGTGGATGGTGTACACATACAATGGGACCTAATAGCCCCTCAACAAACGAATAGTCACTACCACTGGCCAAATAAAATATGAAATATTAGTATAAACCAAGAATAGTCCGTAGGGTAGCCAAAGTCTTAACACAAAAAGGTAGTAATTTAACTTTAAATAGTTCTACTAATATGAGATACTAATTAAATGACAATATTATAAAGATATCAACTCGATAAATCTATTACAATTATATTATATTACATCCAAAAAGTGAGTTGTTCCATACTCATTATATCATTTAAAAAAAAAAACACATTAAATTTATTTCCCTCTCCCAATATCAAATTGTATCATATTTAATGTATTGTATTAAAAAAAATATTATAGCAAAAAAAAGTGAGTTTGGTCAGACTCTGTATATCCTATTTAAAAACCCAATAAAAACATGTAATGTATTTTCTTCTCCCCAATATTTTAGAATTAGATTATATCAAAAATTAAATTATCACAAAGGTATTTACCTTATCATATGCATATGAAGAGGGTATACTACTAAATAGGAAGTAACAAAAAAAAAATTACACAGTAAATAGATAGTAACAAATGTTAAACAATTAAACAACTTATCTTTACAGCCCCATAAGTCCATAGGAAAATTCCTCTTGGCACGGCTAAATCAGTTTATGGCTGTAAAGACGAATCCTGGGCACAAAGCCACAACCAGTCACTGGTCTCTGGGTGACAGCAAAATCCACGGGTTACATACACAAGTTGCTAACTAGTTTAAGGAATTTAGTTACTAGTCCTTGAGGGAATATTCTGAAGAGAATATCCTCAAGTGAAGTGACGGAATCTAAAAAGGTTTTGTAATTTAATAAATGCAATTTAATAGGTGTAGCAGCATGGATTGACTGCACCAAAACAAAACATCAAAACATTAGGTTATGTCAACATGTCAGAATTTCCGAAGTTACTTCGTAGATATGACAGGCTTGCGCCATGAAAAGAACATGCGCAGAATACAGAAGGCTGTACCACATTTGTAGAACCTTTTATATTCCACCAAAAAAAGTTAGAGAAAAAAAAAAAAAAAAAAAAACTTAATGACAACGACATGGACTAAAACAGAATTTAAGTTTAACTATATAAAAAATGACCTTCTGTTCTTTGCAAGTAAATCAAGGAAATTTTATATTTAAATTATTTCGGAACTCAAAAATAAATCTCTAAAGAAATACTAAATACAATGATAAATTTGATTATATGATAAAGAGATAATACGTATGAAATGATTTACTTACATGGAGTCGCAGCACGCCAAAAAAATCTTCCTTTTATGTGGAACTCATAAATGAATATTGATTTTATTATACAAATTACTTATTTATATTATTATTAATGAATTATATTCTTCCCCAAATTATCTTCCTTGCTCCAATTCCGTCACTTTGAAGGTGAAAAATTTCACCGGTTGACGTGGCTGCGTTAACGAGTTCTGACCAAAACTGACCGCTTCGCTTCCGCACAAAATCGATCAATCTTCCTTTTTAAGCGACTACTGCGCGTGTGGGGAAAAAGGTCGATTTAAAATCGATCGTAGGCGGGTAATAAAAATTTCTTAAGGGGTTTAAATTGGACTAGTCAGTAGCGTAAACGCTACATTCTCCCTCATCTCCAGCAAAAAAAAAGGAACTTTTTTTTTTGTGGCAGAACGATCTAACGCTGGGTCGACAATGAACGTTGATACGTTAAAATTGAACATTTTCCTCACCAGTCAACCATTTGCTCAGGAATTGGAACAAAATCAAGGACGAAATAAAAATATGGAACGAAGAATATGAGACGAAGTCATACATTTTTTTTAATGCGATAATGTATGTTAATTTAGTATAAACCAAAGATAAAAAAAAATAAAAAGGTATACATTTTAAGTTTAATTCTATAACTGTTGAGAATGTAATACATTTATATTGTATACACAGATATATTGGTGTAAGAGTAAGCGGAACGCACCCATAGTGTCATGGGTTGACATGACAGACAATAATAGTAATGTCAATGAGTATCATGTAGTTGTAGGTAGTAGTAAGAAGTATGGTGGCTTAAGTTAGGTTAGTTAATTAGTATGTATGTTATAGGAAATAAAGCCTTTTATAATAGTAGTAAAGTACGACTATTTATTTTCCAAATCCACACCTTAACATGGTAGCAGAGGTCCGTGGTTGGAAAGTCGTACCTTTTACAACAGAAAAAGTTTGGTGCAGTTTGAAAAAAAAGTGTGACACATGATGGCAGGTAGTAGTGATTTTAGAATACCTATATTCGATGGGGAGAATTATAAAATGTGGAAAAAACGTCTTATGCTATTTTTGAAAATGAAGAAGTGTGATGTTGTGGTAACCAGACCGAAAAATGAAAATGATGATACAAATTGGGATGACGATGATGTAAAAGCAATGAATTATATATGCGGTGCAATATCGGATCGACAGATGGAGTACATCGACGAAAAAACTACGGCGTATGAGATGATAAAGAAATTTGATAATTTATATTTGAAAGAATCAACGGCATTGCAGATAGTATGTAGAAATAACTTGGAAAGATTAAAATTGAACAACTATGGAGACTGTGCAACATTTTTTAGTGACTTCGAAAAAGCTATAAACGAGTTAAAAAGCGCGGGTGCTAGTGTGTCTGAAAAGGAAAAATTGAACTATATGTTAAACACGTTGCCAGAGTCGTACAGTTATATTGGTGATTTAATAGATACATTAAAAGAAGATGATCAAACTGCAGACTACGTAAAAACTAAGGTTATGATGTCCGAATTAAAAAATCAAAACAATGATTTTGGAAGAAAATCCAGTACATTTGTGGTAAATAAAGGTCGACAGGATCGATCATGCTTCCAGTGTGGCGAAGTTGGTCATTTCAAGCGAGATTGCAAAAATGGCGCCAATCAAGCGTCGGGTAATGGCGGACAAACGACAAGCAGTAGAGGCTGGTGGAGAGAAACGCGAGGTCGACAAGAAGCCGGAAGAGGAAGCTACGTCAGAGGACGTGGCCACTCACGTGGACAGCGCGGAACGCATGGAACAAGTGCACAGCGGTTCAACCGACAAGGACAGAAGAACGAAGAGCGAAACAGTGCTTCTTGGCTTACAACAGTAGCTCTTGGTAAGGATATGTCAGTTATTGCACAAAATACTGAAATAGGTAATGTAAATAATTGTATTGAAATAAAATGGCTTTTAGATAGTGGTTGTACAGACCACATTATTAATGATGAAAAATTATTTGATAAATGTAAATTACTTAAAGATCCCATTAATGTTTATTTAGGAGATAATAGGGTTGTAAAAGCTACTAAAATTGGAAATGTTTTAAGTTACTTTGATGCTTTTGGTAAAAAGAGTTTAGTAGATATGCAAAATGTTTTCTATGTTAAAGATATGAAATCAAATTTGATAAGTTATAGCAAAATAACAGAAAATAATAAGATTATTTCTCTAGGTAATATTTCAAAAGTTTTTGATAAACTTGGTAATATAACAGCAGTTGCTTTAAAAAATAATGGCTTATATATTATGAAAAGTAAATTAAAATCAGTTGAATTGCATGTAAATGTTGCAAATAAAGATATGAATAATATGAATCAAAAGGAAAAATGGCATCGTTTATTAGGTCATGTAAATTTTAAATATTTGAATATTTTATCTAAAGATCAGCTGTTGAATGGAATTCCTAATGAGTTTGAATCTGAATTTATGAAATGTAAGATTTGTATTGAAAGTAAAATGCATAATATTCCGTTTGTAAACAGTAGAAAAAAAGCTAAAGATATTTTAGAGATTGTACATACTGATGTTTGTGGGCCTTTTCGAACTACTGGGTTTAAAGGTGAAAATTATTTTGTTTCTTTCATTGATGATTATAGTAAGATTTCTAAAGTATATGCTATAAAATCAAAAGCAGAAGTATGTGATTGTTTGAATGAATATACGAATGAAAGTGAAAATTTGACTGGAAAGAAAATAAAGATTTTAAGATGTGATAATGGGAAAGAATATTTGAACAGTAAAGTCTACAGATTTGCAAAAGAAAGGGGTATAGTAATTGATAATTGTCCTACATATGTACATGAATTGAATGGGACTGCAGAACGGTTTAATCGAACTATAATGGATATGTCAAGATGTTTGTTGGCTGAAGCAGATATTCATAAAAAATATTGGCCTGAAATAGTTTGTGCTGCGGTTTATTTGAAAAATCGTACTTTATCTGATACAATTGAAAAGAAAACTCCATATGAAATATTTTTTGGACAGAAACCTGATGTTTCTAATTTGCGTTTGTATGGAAGTAAAGTTTTTGTACGAAGACCAGAACAGAAGAGAATCTCTAAATGGGATAAGAAAGCTGATATGGGAATTTTAATTGGTTATAGTAATGTTGGTTATCGTGTATTATTAAATGGCAGAGTCATTGTTGCTAGACACGTGGATATTGTTGAAGAAAACGTTAAGTGTATAGGTTTAGACTTTAACGAATCAGATAATGATAATAATGAAGAGTGTTACCCTGATAAAATTGATGAAAGCTCTGAAAATGACTCAATAGATGAAACTTTTGAAAGTACAAATGAAAGTATGGATGATAGTGTGAATAAAAATGAACCTGAGTTACCTAGATCTCACAGAGCCAAAAATCCTCCAAAGAAATTTGATGACTACTATGTATATAATAGTAGTATTTTTGTAAATATGTGTAGAACTGATATACCACATACATTTGAGGAGGCGATAAATTCTAATGAAAGTAAGTATTGGAAAACAGCTATGGACAAAGAAATTGATAGTTTAAATAAAAGTAAAACTTGGAAATTGGTTAAAAATGATACAAACAAAAATATTCTGGATGTTAAATGGGTTTATACTAAAAAGTCTGATAATACTTATAAAGCTAGATTGGTTGTACGAGGTTTTCAACAAACTGATGAAATTGATGATATTTATTCACCTGTGGCTAAAATGCAAACATTAAAGATTTTATTGTCATATTGTTGTCAAATGGGCCTAGTAATTGAACAAATGGATGTTGAAACAGCCTTTTTAAATGGTAGAGTAATTTCTGAAGTTTATATTAAACAACCTAAGGGTTATGAAGATGGAACAAGTAAAGTTTGTAAATTAGTTAAAGCTTTATATGGTTTAAAAGAAAGTCCAAGGGCATGGTATGAGTGCCTAGATACATTTTTGATAAATTTAGGTTTTGAAAGAAGTAATATTGATCCTTGTTTGTACGTTTATAAAATTGGAAATGATATTATTTACTTATTAATTTATGTCGATGATTTATTGATTTGTGGTAGAAATTTAAATGAAATTAAAAGGATTAAAATTTTATTATCAGAAAAATTTAAAATGAAAGATATTGGTGAAATTAAAGAATATCTTGGTATTACTGTTGATTATGATTCTAGTAAACATGAAATGAGATTGGATCAAAATAAATATATTGAATTATTAAGGAAAAAATATAATTTAGAAAAAGGTAAACTGTATAATACACCTATGGAAGTAAATTTAAAAATTGATAAATCTGATCATTGTGAAAGAAATATTAAATATAAAAATTTAATTGGTGCACTATTATACATAAGTTCGGCAACAAGGCCTGATATAAGTTTCAGCGTAAATTATCTGAGTAGATTTCAAAATTGCTATAATGAAACGCACTTTAAATATGCTGTACGAATTTTGAAATATTTATGCTTAACTAAAGATTTAAAATTGTTTTATAACAGAAATGAAAAAGTAAGTATTATTGATTGTTATGTGGATGCCGATTGGGCAGGTGATCATTTAGATAGAAAATCTACAACTGGTTTTGTAATAAGATTGTTTGGTAATGTAATTTATTGGAAATCTAGAAAACAAAAAAGCGTTACAAAAGCTTCAACTTTTGCAGAGTATGTAGCATTGTCAGAAGCAGTAAGTGAATTGATATTTGTAAAAGAATTGTTGAAAATATTTGATATTGAAATAATAAAGCCAATTGATGTTTATGAAGATAACACTGGTACAATTAGTATAGCTAATTATGGCAATTTTACAAAAAATTCTAAGCATGTTGAAATTCATTATCATTATGTAAATGATTATGTTAAAGCAAATGTTATAAATGTGGTTAAAGTAGATTCTGATGATAATATTGCAGATATTTTTACGAAGTCCTTGGGCCAAGATAAATTTGAAAAATTTCGAAGTATGTTAAATTTGAATTAATGTAAATACAATGTAAATGTAAGGAGGCGTGTTGAGAATGTAATACATTTATATTGTATACACAGATATATTGGTGTAAGAGTAAGCGGAACGCACCCATAGTGTCATGGGTTGACATGACAGACAATAATAGTAATGTCAATGAGTATCATGTAGTTGTAGGTAGTAGTAAGAAGTATGGTGGCTTAAGTTAGGTTAGTTAATTAGTATGTATGTTATAGGAAATAAAGCCTTTTATAATAGTAGTAAAGTACGACTATTTATTTTCCAAATCCACACCTTAACAATAACCTTACAGATCAAGTTAACTTTTAACACTACTTATCTACATTCTCAAGTATTTGTAAAAACAACCATTCGTTAAAACTACATTATATATGGGTATTAACAACCACTAACACAATATCTCCAAGAACCATTCATAACAACGAAATTCAAACAAAGTCCTATGAACTTTACCCAACGTTGACACTAGAGCGACCCGATTCTATTCGTCACCATAGAGTTCAATGAGGGCCTAATTACTCAGAACTAGTTGAAACTACAAACCTAAACATATATATGGTTCGGGATATCAACAACATATTGAAAATTCAAAGTAAAAGATAATACATTACACCTACTTGCTTTAGCAGCGGTAGAAAAAACACACAATCGGTAAAGGTTGCTAGTGCCTTAGATACTAGCAAGCCCACTATACTCATGGTATAGGGTATGCTAAAAAAAGGTAAGTAAGATAACTGCAATCCCAACTCATAGTAAAGGATATGCACAAAAGGTAAAAGATAATTGCACGTCCAGATCTACTCATGGTAGAGGATATGCACAAAACTCACTTCTACCAGCTATACACTTGATAGAAGGAAAGATAAAAGAGATCCTAACTGTAATACCTAAACTGTACTATTGACGTGTTCCAATTATTTACTCACGACATGAACAGTAAAGGACAGATTTTTAGGACTCTATAATCAAGATAAAGATAAGATATATATTCATAAGATATAGATAAGAAATAAGATCCACAAGGAAAAATTCCTGTAGCTGGCTGTATACCACGTATAACAAAAAGAGGTTAATCTTTGTAAATGGGTATATTTATTTAAAAAACCCTTAAAACGGCCACATCAATAAAACAAACGTTTTCGGACCACACAGTCCATCATCAGGTTATTAAAATCGAAAATGCTAGGTCATAATGCCTGAGCCACCAAAATATTAGGGTAAAAACCCTTTAAATTACATTTAGTTATGAAATGTTGTACATTGTGTTATAAAATAACTGTGATGTTCAATATTAAATTAAATTTGACTAAAGGTAACACATGGCTCAATTGGGTTCCAGAGCCGGGTGAGAGGGTACCTCTGCACTCGGAGAACAACGTGGAACTCAGTGGAACTGAGTGGAACTGAGTGGAACTGAGTTCCACGTTGTTCTCCGAGTGCAGAGGTACCCTCTCACTCGGCTCTGGAACCCAATTGAGCCATGTGTTACCTTTAGTCAAATTTAATTTAATATTGAACATCACAGTTATTTTATAACACAATGTACAACATTTCATAACTAAATGTAATTTAAAGGGTTTTTACCCTAATATTTTGGTGGCTCAGGCATTATGACCTAGCATTTTCGATTTTAATAACCTGATGATGGACTGTGTGGTCCGAAAACGTTTGTTTTATTGATGTGGCCCTTTTAAGGGTTTTTTAAATAAATATACCCATTTACAAAGATTAAACTCTTTTTCTTTTCCTTTTTTTTTTTTTAGATAAGAAATAAACTTATCCAGGTAAAGGTAAAGATACCTAACTTAAGGTAAAGGTATGAGATAAACCAATTAAGGTAAAGGTACGAGATAAACTCAATTAAGGTAAAGATATGAAATAAACTCAGTCAAGGTACGAGATAAACTTAAGGTAAAGATACGAAATAAACTCCATTACAGGTATGAGATAAACTCCATCAAGGTAAAGATAGGGAGTAATGGTAGGGAGACAGGTGCAAACTCAAGATACTAAGATATGTTAAACTCAAATTTTTGAGAAGATAATAACATAGGAGATAACAAACCAAGTTAAACAGACTTACATACTGCTGAATATCAGAACGATCCAATTCTAAATGACACATTCTAATTTCAACCTAAGAGACACTCAAGGAACAATTAATATGTATTGACATATTTCTGAGCCAAGTGAGGGCACACATCCAGGGTGATCAATCCTGAACCCACGCTAAAACACCGACACAGTAAGTGAATATGAATGCATAAGCTTTATGGTCATGATCCACAAAACCATACAACACTATTAAAGAAAATCTTTGGAATGTTTTCCGAATTATCCCTGTAAATATCTATTCAACTCAGAACTCAAGAAGGGGAAATTCCCATGTATCCATCCTGTACTCCTATGATATGCAGTTGGACTTTTAAGAGAAAACAAACAACAAAATTAACAAGTCCATAAACTAAGATAATAACCAACATTAAGATAAGATAAAAAAAATAGAAGACAAAATAGCACAACATCTTATGGTTTTTGCCAGGTAAACAAAATTGATAAACAGATCTTAAAAACCAAACTGGTACAGAAGTGATAAGGGGCCAGTTAATCTTCATCTGAAGAATCCGAATTATCTGACAAGTTATGTGGACCTACTGTCTTATCCTCCAGTAAGTCTTTAACATGAAACCTTCCTAGTTTCCTACCAGTAGAAGTTTCCTTCAGCTCGTATATTAAAGGAGAAAAATAACCGTACAAGGTATGTACTTCTGACATAACTTAGCAGATTGGAAGTTCAATTTATCAGACTTGACAAAGTTCCTCTTTAAAACAGAATCTCCAACTCTGAAAGATAAGGCTCGCTTTCTCAGGTCATACTGGCATTTATTTCTAGCATAAGATGCTTTCAACCGTTTGCGAACATCCACATAAATATCAGGAAGATGCTGAATATCTTCTAAACGGTGTAATTTATCTGATATAGTGGGAAAGTTATTGGCATTCTCTGAAATCTTACCAAAATAATCACCAGAAAGAGGGACATGACGACCAAACATCAAATAAGATGGAGAACATTTGGTTATTTCGTGAGAAGAAGTCCTGATCGCTTGTGCTATAGAGTGGATATGAGTATCCCAAGCTCTCTGATCAGGAAAAGAATATGACCTTAAAGCAGTCACGATTGATTTATTCACTCTTTCGGTATGATTGACTTGTGGATGATAGTTCGCATTGTACCAGATCTTTTGTACATTGTATTTAGCCATGAGATCGCGAAAAGCCTTAGCTGTGAACTGGGGTCCATTATCACATGAAACAATTTGTGGAACACCATAAATTAAGGAAACTTCATTCTCGAGATATTTAATAATAGAAGAAGTAGTTGCCTTCGACATGGTATGGACCAAAGGAAATTTAGTAAAATAATCAACAACTACTAAAGCATATTGGGAACCTTTATAGGACCTAGGGTACGGACCAATGAGATCTAAAGATATCAGTTGAAATGGAAAATCAATCCGTCGATAACTACCCATTAAACCTGGTTGAGGAAGATTTGTCGGTTTGCATGTAGCACAGATTTTGCATTTAGCGATATAGCTACGTACAGTTTGACGCATCTTCGGCCAGTAATAGAGTTCCGATATACGACGGAAAGTTTTGTAAAAACCAAAATGAGCTGCAGTAGGATGGTCATGAAAAGTGGCCAAAACCTCTGCTCTATTAGGAGTTGGAACGACTATCTTCCAATCCGACATTCCAGTAAGGGCATCCATGGAACTTAAGACATGTTTATACAAAACACCATGTTCAACTTTAAAATCGGGAAATTTACCTGGTACATTCTGTACATCATACAACATTTTTCGATACCAGTCATCTGGTTGTAAGGAAGATAAGTCTAACAAATTAATATCGAAAGTTCTAGAGAGTGCATCAGCGACTACTACACCTGAAGCTTTACGATGAACAATTTTATAATCGTATTGTGCCAATTTTAAAATCCACCTAGCCAAACGAGGAGATGGGTTCTTCATACTTTGTAACCACACCAAACTGCTATGGTCAGTTATGACCGTAAACGAACGACCTTCAAGAAAATATCTAAAATGTTCAATACCCGTAATTATAGCTAACAACTCTTTTTCAGTTGTAGTATAATTTTTCTGGTCTTTATTTAATTTCTTGCTGGTGTAGGCTATAGGGTGTTCTTCTCCATCAACAATTTGATAGAGTACCCCACCAGATGCTGTGTTTGAGCAATCTGTCATCAGATAAAAAGGCTTAGTAAAATCTGGGGCTACCATAACAGGAGAATTTGTGAGAGCCTCCTTGATTTTAATGAAAGCTTCATTAGCCTCAGGAGTCCACACAATATTTTGTCCCTTTTTCCGATTTTGAAGTAAATCCGTGATAGGAGACAACAAGGTAGAATAAGACTTGACAAATTTTTTTATAATAACCCACCATTCCTAACAATCGACGGACCTGAGTGGTATTTTTAGGCACAGGAAAATCACGAATAGCTGATACCTTATCGGGATCAGTACGAAGACCCTGAGAATCTACAACATATCCTAAAAACTTAATAGACTCACGACAAAAGCTACTTTTATCTAAGTTAATAGTCAAATTTGCGTCTTTTAAACGCTGAAACAACTGCTGCAATATAGAGATATGAGTTTCGAAATCGGGAGTAATGACAAGAATGTCATCAAGATAGTATTGGCAAAATGGATCTAAAGCAGGACCAATTACCAAATCCATTAACCGACACATAGTCTGTGGAGCAGACACAAGACCAAAAGGCATTGTAGTGAATTGGTACAATCCTTTTCCATTGACCGCAAAGGCAGTGAGCTTTTTACTCTCTTCGCTGAGAGGAATCTGTAAAAACGCCTTCTTCAAGTCAATAGATGAAATGAATTTAGCATTCTGTAACTTACTCAGGATGATATCTATACGAGGTATAGGATACGCATCTCTGTTCATAGTTATACTGTTAAGTTTACGTCCGTCAAAACAGACACGAAAAGTCCCATCTTTCTTTTTTGTCAGCCACAAAGGACTACAAAAAGAAGAAGTACTGGGCTCAATAATACCTAACTTAAGCATTTCATTTACCTCCTTTACTAGGCTTTCATGCCAGGCTTGAGGCAAGGGATATTGATATTGCCTGAAGGGCTTGGACGAACCCACATCAATGTGATGTTCGATGAGATGAGTTCTACCCAACTTATTTTTCGAAGATATAGAAGAGAATGATTTGATGACATTATTTAACTTTTCTAATTCATGAGCATTAAGTCGACTCATATCTTTAACCGCATTGACACAAGAGATATTAAATGAAGAAACAGATAAGGAAAATTCAGGAAAATTTAACTCACTATTAAAAGTTTTCAGAAAATCCATTCCTAGGATGACTGAATTCTTAACTGACGGAATAACAAAGAATGTAATCATTCTTTTACAAAAACTAACACAAATCTCAGTAGTGAATTGACCTAAAATTGGTTGAACTTGACCATCAGCTGTAGTCACTTGCAAACTTTGATCTATTCCTATATTTACATTGGAATTCTGGAGAAATTCCATACCGAGAGACCCTAAAATAGAGATATTGGAACCTGTGTCCAGTAAAGCTAAACAAAAATGTCCTAAGATAGATATTTCAAGATATGGACGATTATCCTTGTTTTTTCGAACCAACAATGAGTTTATATCTAAATCAACAAACGAAGACAAGGGATTACACGAAGAAACTACAGAAGAATTACGGTGCTCGTGCTCAACTAACGTTGTCCTCTCTTCGGTTGGTATTTGCCGTTCTGTGGTCTTTTGTCTTTTGGTGAAGGGTGAGATGTTTGGCTTGTGGAAGCTTGGGCATCCAGACTCGAGAAACTGGTTCCTTGGTTTTGAGGAGTTTGGACAGTGTTTGTATTCCCTGTATTTTGACGAGGAGTAGGAGCCAGGGCCAACCCACCCCTTCTGTCGTTTCCCGAACAGAATTGGCATTCAAATTTGCGGACACCTTGACATCCACATCCATAACAAAATCGAATTCTAGGTTCAGAACATTCGTAGTAACCATGTCCTGACTGACGACAATTCCAACAGGTAAGCTTCGAATTAAAAGAAGAGACATTACCAGACCGAGAATAATTAGGCCTACCAGAATAGGATGAGTCATTATTTCTGAAATTCTGATGAATAGGGGCTCTAGACACGCTGTCAGAAGACCATGACAAAACTTCCTCTAACTTCTTACACTTTTCAGTAAGATCAGCAATCGAGGGAATCTCTGTAAGTGCCAGACTAGAATGGTACGATGGCAACAAATTTTTTTTAATAATCCTGATAATATGAGGTTCAGAAAGAGGGGTCTCCAGACGTTTACACAGACTAAAAATCTCGTTAATAAATATAGTTACCTTCTCCTGCGGAGCTTGTTTTCGAGACTTAATTTCATCAAGAAGATTGTCCTCATAGTTATAAGGAAGAAAATCTGATCTGAGTTTGGAAACTAACTCTTGCCAAGAAGCAAAACTACCTCGGTTATTGAGGTACCAAGTAAAAGCTGAATCTTTAAATAAATCGGCAGCAGAAGAGTAACACTCTTCCTCACTGTTACCACGTGCTATGCGCAGACATTCTACCTTCTCCAAGAAACTAACTACATTTTCATTTGATTGTCCTGAAAAATGCACACCCCATTTATGAATAGGAGCAGACTTAACAAAAGGAAACGAGTTGACTGGAACACTAGCATTATGAGGAGTTGACTGTGCCTGGGGAATCACTTTACAATCAAGTTCACCTTCCAGAATCAAAACCCTGAAATTAAGAGACCTCTTCACTTCCTCCTCTTCCTCTGTTGTAGCTTCTAACAGATGGATTCTAGCTGCAACATGACCTAACCGAGAAGTATAACGAGCATAGGCAGTATCACTAGAAGAACCAACAAAAGAATTAATTTTGACCACCAGATCTGCAAGAGTAACCTCTATTTCAGCAATCTCATCCTTAAAATTAAGATGGGAAGCTGACAGAACAGCGAAACTCCGATTGGATGAAGTTTGCTTCAATGCACCACGCAACACTACCCTTTTCCTTTCGACCGTTGTCAAAGATGGATCGTGACGGACTCTCAACTCATAATCTAATTCAGGAGCTAACAGATGCTCTACCTTAAAAGCAGACATATTACACAACTGAGCGATATACAAGAGAATCAGTAAAAGTAGGCAAAGTTTAACTTACTCTCTGACTCCAAATTATTATTCTGAAGGGATACCTATACCAGTAATGTTTAATTGTTTTGGTCCAGTTATGAAATCCAATGACATATACTGCTACAACACCCTAAGGAACCTAAAATTTCAAAAACTGTTATTTCAAGGTAGTGACTCAACTTATTGGCTACTCCGGACTTGTAAAAATATGTGAAATAGTTAACTTTAAGTTCTTTAAATTTTTAATGAATTTATTATTTAGATAAAATAGTTATTTAACAAATCAAAACAAAGTAATTTATTCAGTCTACACAGTATATAGCAAAACAAGTCGATTTAAGATATAGATATAAGGTAATGTCCAAAAAAAATTGAAAAACAAACAACCCAAGATCAAAACCAAAAATTAAAGGAGATATATATATTTATTTATTATTTTTTTTAAGGCAGAAGTGGAAAAGAAGCCCCACGTTGGGCGCCAATTGAAACCTCAATACTCCGGGAGTATTGGGTTTTTTGGAAGTGTAAGACTTCCAAATTCCAGAAGAACTGGAAGAGAGGTGATGAAAATACTAAAAATATGGCTAAGCTCAGAGGAACAAAGTTAAATAGCCGAAGAGACGCTAAATCTCAAGTGAGTGTTCGGGCTAGCTTCAATGCACTGGATTGTGGCTTTAAAGATATAAACAACAATAACACGAGATAATGAGCTAATGAGACAAGAAAGAAATGAGACCTGGTAATATCAAACGTGATACAACTGAAGAAGGTCACTGGAAATAAATTTATAGAAAGAGAACAATAAGAAGAGAAAAGAAGGGCGCCAACTCAACGATAGTTGAGATTTTGAAGTAACAAATGAATCTGGAGATAATACTCTGAAATACAAAAATCCTAAATAATAATCTTGTTTTGCTATGTTATATACTAGTTAGTAGAACTGAAATAAAACTCAAAATAGCAACAATAAATATATTTATAAAAAATGTATATAGGTATATGTGTATAAACAATTTACATATAATGCAAAGCCAAATAACAGTGGTAGTGGATGGTGTACACATACAATGGGACCTAATAGCCCCTCAACAAACGAATAGTCACTACCACTAGCCAAATAAAATATGAAATATTAGTATAAACCAAGAATAGTCCGTAGGGTAGCCAAAGTCTTAACCCAAAAAGGTAGTAATTTAACTTTAAATAGTTCTACTAATATGAGATACTAATGATAATATTATAAAGATATCAACTCGATAAATCTATTACAATTATATTATATTACATCCAAAAAGTGAGTTGTTCCATACTCATTATATCATTTAAAAAAAAAAAACACATTAAATTTATTTCCCTCTCCCAATATCAAATTGTATCATATCCAATGTATTGTATTAAAAAAATATTATAGCAAAAAAAAGTGAGTTTGGTCAGACTCTGTATATCCTATTTAAAAACCCAATAAAAACATGTAATGTATTTTCTTCTCACCAATATTTTAGAATTAGATTATATCAAAAATTAAATTATCACAAAGGTATTTACCTTATCATATGCATATGAAGAGGGTATACTACTAAATAGGAAGTAACAAAAAAAATTACACAGTAAATAGATAGTAACAAATGTTAAACAATTAAACAACTTATCTTTACAGCCCCATAAGTCCATAGGAAAATTCTCTTGGCACGGCTAAATCAGTTTATGGCTGTAAAGACGAATCCTGGGCACAAAGCCACAACCAGTCACTGGTCTCTGGGTGACAGCAAAATCACGGGTTACATACACAAGTTGCTAACTAGTTTAAGGAATTTAGTTACTAGTCCTTGAGGGAATATTCTGAAGAGAATATCCTCAAGTGAAGTGACGGAATCTAAAAAGGTTATGTAATTTAATAAATGCAATTTAATAGGTGTAGCAGCATGGATTGACTGCACCAAAACAAAACATCAAAACATTAGGTTATGTCAACATGTCAGAATTTCCGAAGTTACTTCGTAGATATGACAGGCTTGCGCCATGAAAAGAACATGCGCAGAATACAGAAGGCTGTACCACATTTGTAGAACCTTTTATATTCCACCAAAAAAAGTTAGAGAAAAAAAAAACCAAAAAAACTTAATAACACCGACATGGACTAAAACAGAATTTAAGTTTAACTATATAAAAAATGACCTTCTGTTCTTTGCAAGTAAATCAAGGAAATTTTATATTTAAATTATTTCGGAACTCAAAAATAAATTTCTAAAGAAATACTAAATACAATGATAAATTTGATTATATGATAAAGAGATAATACGTATGAAATGATTTACTTACATAGAGTCGCAGCACGCCAAAAAAATCTTCCTTTTTATGTGGAACTCATAAATGAATATTGATTTTATTATACAAATTACTTATTTATATTATTATTAATGAATTATATTCTTCCCCAAATTATCTTCCTTGCTCCAATTCCGTCACTTTGAAGGTGAAAAATTTTACCGGTTGACGTGGCTGCGTTAACGAGTTCTGACCAAAACTGACCGCTTCGCTTTTGCACAAAATCGATCAATCTTCCTTTTTAAGCGACTACTGCGCGTGTGGGGAAAAAGGTCGATTTAAAATCGATCGTAGGCGGGTAATAAAAATTTCTTAAGGGGTTTAAATTGGACTAGTCAGTAGCGTAAACGCTACATTGTGGGATGTAATGCGGTCTTTAAGGCATCTTGATGTTTGACCATAGTATACTTGTTCACATGAGCCGCACGGTATACAATAAACAACATCCGTTAAGGATAAGAGTGCGGATTGGTCTTTAAGTTTAGAAAAAACTTTGTTAACTGTTAGTACCGTTTTATATGCAATTTTGATATTATTAATTGATGAAAAAATTCTACTTAGTTTATGCCCAATGTCCTTAATGTATGGATTAAGGACAATAATAATAATAATAATAATAATAACGCACGGTGCTCACAGACCAAACAGTGGCACATAATAGACCAGATCTTATACTAGTCAATAAACTAAAGAGACAAACAACATTAATTGATGTGGCGATACCCAACAACAATAATCTTCGTGTTAAACAGAACGAAAAAATCGCCAAGTACAGGGATTTGGAAATTCAAATACGAAGACAGTGGAAAATGGAAAGTACCCAGACAATACCTATTGTTCTCTCTACTACTGAAGTCATTCCAAAGAACCTCCTAGAAAATATAAAAAAGCTAGGTCTGAATGAACATCTCTACAAGACCATGCAAAAAGCTGTACTACTCTCAACATCCCGATGTGTACGAAAATTTTTGGGAGATACTCCAGCATACCAAGTCACCTAGGGCTCGATAACACGGAAAGAGTCCCACCAGAGCTCAATCCTTTTGATACCGTAGGTATCTGGGATGAGTGAATTTTCCCCTTAGAGGGAGTGTGAGCCGTATGGCTAAATCTGGATAATAATAATACAACTCTTATCCTTAACGGATGTTGTTTATTGTATACCGTGCGGCTCATGTGAACAAGTATACTATGGTCAAACATCAAGATGCCTTAAAGACCGCATTACATCCCACAAGTCTGATAATAGACTACATCCTGAAAGAAGTGCATTGGGTGAACATGCATTTAAAAATGGGCATCGGATAAACTACAATAACATCAAAGTAGTAGAACAGGAAAGTAACATCACCAAAAGACTTTTTCTGGAAATGGCCTACATTTGCCAAAATAATAATGCAATGAATCATAGAACAGATATTGGCCATCTAAATGAAATGTTCTCCTATTTGTTACTACTAGATAAATGCAACAATAAGACAAACAATAATTTATCAATTGACATTTAAGTAACTAAAAAGTTCATTTTTGAGGAATTTATTATTTTTTTTTTTAGAAAGTTAGTTTGTTTAAATTTAATAATTTTTGTTTACACACAGATACTGGGGTCATACAAAACAAAATCACAATAAATTGTAACGTTTTTAGAATTACGACTTATTTATTTATGTTAATTTAATAGGCTTTGTTTTAAAACATTGACAAGTTGAAATTTCACTTCCTAATGATATTAACAAATATAAAATAATTTATATTTCCACGATATACCTAATAATAAGCCTATAATTTGTTGTACTAGCAGTTGCTTGATATTAGGGATGTGAGATTTTCACTTGCCAATGTCAATATCAATGTCATAGATTTGTGTATAAATAATTAAGTTTGTGTGAATGTTAAGTAATTTTTTAAATTTTAAATATAAGAATAGGTTTTAGCTCAACAGACTGTGATAAATTTTATCAACAATTTTTATAAAATCATTTATGATACAACCTCATTAAGTTTGTAAGTATCGAATTTTTAATTAATTATACAAATTTGTAAAAATTATTCATCACATTTGTAGCTCCTGATGAAGGACATAACCAATGTCCGAAAGCTTGGAATAAAAATTTAAAAGAGTACACCTTTCATTTTTATTGCTGCATACCCAATATTTAAAGTTTACTTATATATATATATATATATATATATATATATATATATATATATATATATATATATATATATATATATATATATATGCATGTTTTTGGCAATCTTTGGGCATCGTCTGCCATGCCCAAAGATTGCCAAAAACATGGAAACCAATTATCCCGAAGAATAACGCAAGAACGGAATCGACCAAGGCCCCGCCCACTGACCTGCGCACTGGACCAATTACAAGAGCGCGCGCAACGCACAATAACTACAAAAGCCAGCTGCCTAACACCCGTAGCGTCACTTCCACTCGAACATCGACAAGAAGCAGACCATCCAGAGAGACTTGAAAATGGCAAGTGAGATCTTGCCGAAACGTCGTCAAAATGGTTTTTATCAAAACCAACAACATTTAACGCGGAGTCAAACCCGGAACACCATTGATATAACATACAGCTCCCGCGGAAATATCAAACTACTATATATATATATATATATATATATATATATATATATATATATATATATATATATATATATATAGAGTGGCCCAAAAGTCTGGAAATGGCTAATAATATCGTAAAATGCTAATCATAATTGTACAAAATTTGAGGTACACCTATTTTGGGATACGAAGATTCCATATTTGATATTTACAATGTTGCCAGATTTGCCGTTTTTCTTATAATATTAGTAACTTTGGTTTCTCAAATACATCACCCTGTATATTCAGTCATTATTGGAATCTCCTATTCAATACGAGTTTAACCATATGTAACACTTATGATTTTATGTAATCTGGAAGGTCATAAATACATAAAACCGAAGTCTGGCAACGCCTAAATTGTTTAAATAAATTTTTTAATACTAACTATTTTCAAATACATTAAAACTTAACAATTGATAGTTTAGAACATTTTTTAACATAGTAGTTACGTTATTAAGTGTTCAAAACGGGCTCAATTTGTGAGTTGACAGCACCCTAATCGATGGTAGAAGGCGTCTACCACATTTCTCCATGATTGTCTAGAAATTGTTCGAGATTCATTGATAATTCGTTGCCTTGGCTCTGCAAGACTTGCTGGTTAAGTTTTGTAAACTGAATTTTTCAAGTATCCCTAATAAAAATAATCTTTAGGATTGAAATAGGGTGAACGTGGAGGCCATTCAATTCTACCTTGTCTACCAATTTATCGTCCAGGAAATATCTCATCTACATATCGCCGAACATTTACACCAACTATCTGACGTTAAATTTCTTTCGACAAAAAATGACCCAATTGAATAAATAACTACTATATCTGACCATACATTTAATTTTTGTGGTCTTTGAGTATGGTTTTCACGCATTCAGTCTTCAGTGTGAATTTACGTCACACCAGAACCTTAAATTGTGTCGATTTACACTTCCACACAGTGTAAAGGTTGTTTCATCGGAAAAACATATTCTGTTAACGAAATTTTAATAATTTTCAATTTTATCCATCATTACCTCAGTAAACTCTAATCTACGACCAAAGTCATCTTCACTTAATTCTTGCAATAAGTTAATTTTGTATGATTTAAATTTATTTTTACGTAATAAACGTAAGACTGAAGAATGACTTACATCATGTACTTGTGCAGCCCTGCCTGGGGATGTATGTGGATCTTCAACAAAACTTTGCTTATATCTGAAGTTTTGTTGTCATTGATAACTCGTTTCGGTCAACCTGATCGGTATCTATCTTTTACTTCTCCAGATTCCTCAAATCGCCTTACAGTTTTTTGTACCGTCGTCTTATGAATAGGAGAATGGTTTAGAGAACGGCATTTTAGAGAAGCAATTTAAATTGCAGAACTTTTTGAACCACAACTACTGTCAATTTTAGTTCATAATTTAAATGTGAACAAATGTCAAAATCACAGCATTCTCCATTTAAATATTTAAATTTAATAAAATTTACATATTTTGCACTGTTTATGTATTTAAGATCTTTCAAACTACATAAAATCAAGTGAACATATGGTTGAACTCGTATTGAATAGCTGAACTCGTGTGAAATTCACACTGAATGCGTGAAAACCATACTCAAAGACCACAAAAATTAAATGTATGGTCAGTTATAGTAGGTACTTATTTAATTGGGCCATTTTTTATCGAAAGAAATTTAACGTCAGATAGTTGGTGTAAATGTTCGGCGTTATTTAGATGAGATATTTCCCGGACGATACATTGGTAGACAAGGTAGAATTGAATGGCATCCACGTTCACCCTATCTCAATCCTAAAGATTATTTTTATTAGAGATACTTGAAAAATTCAGTTTACAAAACTTAACCAGCAAGTCTTGCATAGCTAAGGCAATGAATTATCGATAGTTGGTGTAAATAAAACTCTGAATAACGCAAGAAAGGAATTCAAACCAAGGCTCAGACTATGTAAGGATAAGGAGAGGCATATACTAAATACAAAAGAAGTACTGAAAAGGTGGGTGGAACACTTTAAAGAACTACTTACTATAGAAGTAGAAGATTCAGATCCAAATCAACCACCCACAGGAGCAAGCAACAATTCACCATTAGAGCCTCCGTCAATTCAAGAAGTACGAGATGCAATAAAACACCTAAAAAACAATAAATCTACAGGAAGTGATGGTATACCCGTGGAACTTATTAAATGTGGAGGTACTACTGTGACTAATCAAATATATAAAATAATACTGAGAGCCTGGAATGAGGAACAAATCCCGGAAGAATGGTGTATTGGAATCGTTTGCCCGCTACACAAAAAGGGTGACCAATTGGAATGTAGAAACTATAGGGGAATAACCCTCCTTAATACAGCATACAAAATATTTTCGAGGATCTTATATGGTAGCCTAAGTACATATTCAGAGGAACTTCTCGGGGAATATCAAAGTGGCTTTAGGCCTGGTCGATCAACAACAGATCAGATCTTTGTGCTAAGGCAAATACTGGAAAAAACCAATGAGTTCAATATTGTTACATACCATCTTTTTGTAGACTAGCACTGGAAAAGGCGATCAGAGTTGCCCGAATAGACAACAGAGGAAATATTTTTAATAAATCATCCCAAATTTTGGCATATGCAGATGATGTGGACCTAGTTGCCCGCACAACACGCAAGCTAGAAGAAATGTATACCACCTTCTCAAAGGCCTCAAAATCTATGGGCCTGCCAGTAAATGAGGAGAAAACTAAGATGATGGCATCAACACCCAACAATAGAGTCAGGAACATCGGTCCCCAATTCACGGTTGATAACTCTACCTTTGAAGTGGTGGACAAATTCACATACTTAGGCTCCCTGATCACCAAAGAGAACGCCATAACGGAAGAAATCAAGCGAAGGATAATAATGGCAAATATATGCTGTTTTGGACTGAGTAGACATATGAGAAGTAGAAACTTAAGCCAAAAAACAAAAATAACTATATACAAAACCCTTATACAGCCAGTGTTGACATATGGATCGGAGACATGGACCATCTCCAAGGCAGACGAAGACCTTCTGCTTATATTTGAACGAAGGATCCTGAGAGGAATATTTGGTGGCATCTGTGAAAATGGTGTTTGGAGGAGGAGATACAACTACGAGGTATACCACAGATATAAACAAATATTTGGTGGTAAAGACGCAGTATAAGAATAGGAAGATTAAGATGTAGCAAGACATCTAGCAAGATCACAGCAGAACAACCCTCCTAGAAGAATCCTTATGTCACAACAAGTGGGAAGTAGAAAAAGGGGTAAGCCAAAACTCAGATGGAAGGATGGTGTAGATGAGGATGGTAGAACGATAGGCGCAGCAAACTGGCAACGGTTGGCAATGGATAGGACTGCCTGGCGTAATAGACTTGGGAAGGCCGACGCTCTTTTACAGGGCTGTAGCACCATTGGTGATGATGATGAGTTGGTGTAAATGTTCGGCGTTATTTAGATGGGATATTTCCCGGACGATACATTGGTAGACAAGGTAGAATTGAATGGCCTCCACGTTCACCCGATCTCAATAATAAAGATTATTTTTATTAGAGATACTTGAAAAATTCAGCAAAACTTAACCAGCAAGTCTTGCATAGCTAAGGCAATGAATTATCGATGAATCTCGAATAATTTCTAGACAATCATGGAGAAATGTGGTAGACGCATTCTACCATATATTAGAGTGCTGTCAACTCACAAATGAAGCACATTTTGAACACTTAATAACGTAACTATTATGGTAAAAAATATTCTAAACTATCAATTGTTACGTTTTAATGTATTTGAAATAGTTAGTATTAAAAAATGTATTGAAATAATTTAGGCGTTGCCAGACTTCTGTTTTATGTATTTAAGACCTTCCAGACTACATAAAATCATAAGTGTTACATATGGTTGAACTCGTATTTAATAGGAGATTCCAACAATGACTGAATATACAGGGTGATGCATTTGAAAAATCAAAGTTACTAGTAATATAAGAGAAACTGAAAATCTGGCAACATTGCAAATACCAAATATGGAATCTCCGTATCCCAAAATAGGCGTATCTCAAATTTTATATAATTATGTCTAGTAATTTACGAGATAATTAGCCGTTTCCAGACTTTTGGGCCACTCTGTATATATATTATATATATATATATATATATATATATATATATATATATATATATATATATATATATAAAACCTAGAGCTAAGATTTATATTATTACTAAAATTAATATCAAACTCACCAGTCTTCCGGGTTTTTATTGTACTAACCGCGGAAATCTTTCCGAACATTGTCGACAGGTAGGTAAGCAATAATAAAACAGCTATTAAGTACTTAAGTAAGCAAAAATATATTAAATAAGTGTACATATAACTAAACAAACATTCTAATAGTACTTATGAGATACCTAAAAGTATTAATTTAAAAATTCAGATAAATCCTTGATAGAATATAATCCCCTTTTGTTTTTTGTTTCAGGTGCCTTAATTCTTTTTATGACTTCCGATTGTTCATACCATAAGATATCTTTTCTTTCGGGCCAGATCCAATTTAATCCTCTCCTTTCCATATGATTAACCTCATATTTTACACCTTCTTCGGTTTCCTTACCTATTACCTTACCAGGTAAAAGTTGGTCATTGTAATTGATAATAACGCAATCGTCAATAATATACTGTTCTTCTTGTGAAGAACCCTGTTCGGTTGTCTGCAAAGTATCTCGATCATTGTCTGAATTGTCCTTCTTTTTATCTACTGGCTTTTTACAATGTTTCTTTCTCTCTTTTGTGCAATTGCTTGTTCTTTTTCTAGTTGTTTACGTTTACGTTCTGTTTTTAATTGCTCTTTTTGAAGTATCTCCATATTTTTCTTTTCTTCTTTGCGTTTGTAATATTCCTGCCATTCGATTGATGATGCAACAGACGGCACTTTCTCTCCAAATCTTCCAACAATCGGTTTCTTTGTAGTTTCTGGCCAAAATAGAGAGTTGTTGAAAGGAAAAGGTATTGTTGGGTCCGACATTGACTTGTTTTCCTTCATTGGTGATGTAGATCCTTGGATTTCTTTTGATTTCCAAATCGGTGCATTTTGATCTGAATTTTCTATAATTACGTTTGATGGGGATGGACTTGTATATTCATCATTGATTTTTTCGCTCTCAGAAGTGGTTAAACTTTCATATCTATGGATGATTGCTTCAACCACTGTGCTGTCAGGAATTGATTCATGATTAGCAACGACTATCACAGAAGGATTATCATTACTGTCTAAAATAACATTTTCAGAACCAACATCCACTTCAGTTACTCCATCTGTATTAAGAGTCGACATTTGATAGTTATCGATTTTAGTCGTTGTTTCTGTAATATCTAAGTCAGGAATTGCTTCATGATTAGCAACGACTATCACAGAGAGATTATCATTACTACTGTCTAAAATAGAATTTTCAGGAACAACACCCACTTCAGTTACTCCATCTGTATTAAGAGTCGACATATCAATTAATCCAGTTATGTCAATCTCGCTTTGATTATTAGCCGTAACAACTTGAATTAAATGGTTCGTTTCAGGATCACTATAGCGCCGTTTCAAAGTTTTCCACAGGTTAAAAAGGCTGGTATCTTCTTTAAGACCACTCCAGGTTTCTCCAGATGACATGAATGTGTTCAATTTGTTATCAATTTCGCGTTCCAAAAATCTTTAAAATCCTTTGGTTTCTTCATCACCTGAAGATTGACGTTTTGCGGGTGTTTGGACAGTTTTGAAATATTTGGCATAATTAATATTATTTGGATTAAATAGAACCAATCCACAAGTTCTAAAGGCACTTTTTATTGCATCTGGAGTATTTGTCATTCGAGATATCGTTTTTTCCAACAAAGAAGCAAAATGTTCTCGGCTTAATCTGTCTCCCTGATGTTCTATCCGCCACTGATAAATTACTTTTTTCCATTCAGCTTTCATCTGGCGAAATACAGAAACATCTAAAGGCTGTAAGATATGCGTCGAATTTGCTAAAAGGCAAATTAAAATGATTCCATTCTTGGAAGCGAATTCACTTACAGCTAATGTGAGGTGTGAAGAATGGCCGTCAAAAAATAAAATAACTGGTAATGGCACTTCTTCTTTCATAAGCCAGGGGTGAAAAACATTTGCTATGTACTCAAAAAAAGTTTCCCCTGTCATCCAACCATTGTCAGATCTTCCTATACCCCAACCTGCAGGAACTTTTTCAACTATGTTTCTTGGCACTCTTTGATAACTGTAAACAATCATTGGAGGGGCGAATTGGCCTGCTGCATTACAGGTGAGAAGTGTCGTTAAGAATTCTTTCTCATCATTATTGATAAATGAATATACGGTTCTTTCACCCTTTTTTATCAAAACTTTGTCATTTTTAGGGCTAAGAAAGAATGCTGATTCATCGTAATTGAAGACCCGTTGTGGTTGATTCGTGACATGTAAGAAATTATTTTTCAAAAGGTAGCCGTTGATCTCCATAAACCATTTTCTTATTTTTTTCTTCTGTGACGTTAGCACGAGCATTTGTTAAATTTTGAGAAATTCTTCTGGTTAATTCAGGATGGCATCTCATAAAACCCTCAAACCAATGTCTTCCTGGTCTTCCATCTTTGAAAGGATTTTCTCTTTTCAGGTTTTTGATTAAAATTTGTACTCTATCAATCAACTGGAGTTTGGTTGCGGAAAAACCTTGTTCGGCTATGGTCATCATCCATTTCACTAATATATTTTCTTCTTCGCCTGTTAAAATAGTTTCAGCTCCAATTTTTCTTCCTTGAGGTGATCTACCATGTAACTTGTCCAATAATGTTGTTCGTAGAACATTAAAAGTTTTATGTGCTTTAAATGGCGACATTCCGTTTCTTACGGCTTGTATAGCATTATCCATTACCTCTTATGAATGAAGAAGCCTGCTTTTTGGATTCATTTTGATAATCGTTGCCTTTAATTCTAATCTGAAAAGAAGAAAAATTATTGTACCTATTATCGACACTATTCTGAACATAGGACCGACACCAGTTTTAAAAGGTTGTTAGCATGTCAGGGCTCATTAAAAGTTGGTGTCGATACAACCTCAGAGTGATATTTAATCAATTCTCTAATATCGTATACAAAAAAGGATAGTCTTATGTCATTTATATCAATGTAAGGGAAAGGTGAATAATTTTAAAGTTTGTCCCCTATACCGACAGTAATGTCGATTCTCGGTACAACGTAAAAAATGGATGTACCTAATACCGACACTACAAAAAATAACATTTTTGGCAATAAATACATTACTAAAGACAATTTTCAATTATAAAGATTAAAATATAAACATGTACAAACATAAATAAACAAGTATAACATATGTTTTTTTTTAATTCTCTGAATATAAGTAGTTATATTTTACCTGTGTTCTAAGCGATCACAACAGTAACTTACATCCACGACGGTTGAACTTGAAATGATGGGACTTTGACAAGACACCGGAAATGTCAGTTTGACCACCACAGCAAATAAAAATATTAAAATAAAATAGACCACTGAAATATACAGTTTTAGTCTTAGTCTTAGTTTATTAAATTTATCAAATCGCAGCTACGATACTGTCGATATTCAGGACACTGTCGATATTACGTACATTTACCTTAAAACAAGCTTTGAATTTTCTAACCGCCAAACGAGTTTCTTAAAAGATGAGACACCGAAATCAGTAAGCGACAAAATCGGTAGTGGAAAATGGTGCTTACGACTTGGGCCTGAAAACATAGATATATCGATAATGTAAACAACAATTTGAAATATTATTAAAATTTAATGTTTCGTTAAAAGCGTTTAGTTAGATTATTTATCTTGAGAAATCATAATATACCTTAAGAATCTACAATTTTACCGATTGTCGGTTACGTCTTTTCAGAAAAAAAAAATTTCGTTTATCTAACCGCCATTTAACCATTTAAAATACACTATGACTTAAATTTGCCATAGAAAAGTTACTACTTAACCGACTGAAATAAGTTTTAAACCTAAATAAAATATATATTTACTCTGTTGTATAGTCTTCTTCTTTTTTTAATTTTAAAGTTCTTTTTGGTAGTAATATTATTTTAAAAACTAATATTTGAATGGCGCTTACTTCTTTTTTTTTAATGGTTTTTAGAATGGTTTCTCGGGGGCACAAAATAATAAATCTTGCATTGCAATCCGTTTTGGAGAATCAGGAAAGCAATATGTAGGAATCCAGCGGAAATTGCCAAAAAATGCAAAAAAATAAATATTAAGCCATATTAAACGTTTTTTGTGTCTCCTGAAAAAAATGGCAATGGCGCTTATGCCTTTCTGTCGTGACACCGTCGATATATATATATATATATATATATATATATATATATATATATATATATATATATATATATATATCCTCTTCATGCATAGACGATGACAAAGCTATGCTCCCCCTCCTCGGACAGTCTCGGCCGACGTGCCTTGCTTAAAAATGACATTTTCGGTGAACATTATACAATTATATTGCCGTCGATCCCAAAGCTATGCTATAGCTATTTGGCATTATAATTGGTCTGTATATTGAATAACACTTAAATAATGCTAAATCAATTTTAAATGTCACTTAAAATTAATGTTAAAACATGTTTATTCAAATTTGAATGCTACATATAGGTGTTTTTAAAAGTTATTACCTAAGTTAATATTGATTTATAACATATATGTATACGCTCTTGTTTAATCCTTATGGATCCTAGTAAATTCTTGTTGTAAGAAATTAATGACCCATTATAAAATAAAAATTATATCAACAATCAAATTACTTAACAAGCAGCTTCAAGCATATAAGGATAAGTTAAAAATATTGAAAAATATTGATTTACTTAATAGTTTGTAATAGAAAACTATTAATTTGTCCCTTTCGCATTAGTTCTGTTTAATATCGTAAATTAAAAACTTCAAACGTGGAAATTTCAGATTCAGTTGTAGAATCCGAGTCTATTTGGTAGTTCAAAGTGTCTCTCACAATCCCTCTATTATTTAAAGAAGGCAGGTAGACATACGCTTGTTGCTATTCTTCCACTAGTTGCCATAGCATTAACGACGCATCGGTTCCACCGACCGTGACGACATTCCTGTCGTTGAACAAAAATCTGGCACAGGCTACGGTACCACTGTATACTTTTTCCTCGTTATATTCGCCCTTGGGACTTATACATGGATACCTAAAAAATAATAATAATAAATACAAACACAAAAAATTAAAATACTCGTTTGTAGGTTTGATTAATATCATTTAAAACTTTTATTGTCGAAAATAATAATAATAATAATAATAATAATAATTAATCGTGTTATTTCTAATCCGCAGGAAATTCCATCATTCCTAACTCAGGGAACAACTTATTTAATACCGAAGGATCAAAATAACACCCAAGATCCAGCCAAATACCGCCCAATTACGTGTCTTCCAACTCTGTATAAATTGGTCACATCCTGTGTAGCCCAGCGTATCTACCAACACCGCGCTCTAAACAATATCATAGAACCTCAACAGAAAGGATGCGCTAAGGGTTCCATGGGTTGCAAAGAACAACTTATTATCGACTCAGTCATTTCTAACCAGGCATACACCAAAAAAAGGAACCTCTTCACTGCTTTTATTGACTATAAGAAAGCCTTTGACTCAGTGCCGCATGAATGGCTGGTAAATATATTAAGAATATATAAAGTTGATGATAATATAGTGACCTTCTTAAGACATATAATGACAGATTGGAAGACTACAATTCACCTCCAAATACCTGGTGAAAACAATATCGAAACGGAAAATATCGCAATTAACCGCGGCCTCTTCCAAGGAGACTCGCTAAGTCCCTTGTGGTTCTGTCTAGCGATGAACCCACTATCCCAACTATTGAACTCCACTGACTCAGGTTTTAGCATTAAAAACAACAACACTGTAGTGGCGAAGCTTAATCATCTGTTGTATATGGATGATTTAAAACTAATGGCTTCCACTCGAACTCACTTAGATCAAATGCTAAAAACTGTAGAAACTTTTTCAAATGATATTAGTATGCACTTTGGTTAGACAAATGTCGTGTACTAAATATAGTCAAGGGAAAGGTTCAGCCCGGGGGATTCGACATGCAAAATGGCCAAAACATCGAGGCTATGGGCGAAAATGACATGTATAAATATCTAGGAGTAAAGCAAGCGCGGAAAATTGATCATAAACAAATGAAAATCGAATTAACATCAGAGTTCATACGAAGAGTAAAACAGCTACTCGCTCACATCTTAATAGTAAAAATTTGTTTAAGGCATTAAACACCTACGCATTTTCCGCGCTTAGCTACTCATTTGGCATTATTAAGTGGACTAAAACGGATATAGAAAGTCTTCAGAGAAAAGTACGAACACACCTCACAAAGGCACAAAAACACCATCCTCGAAGTGCAGTAGAAAGAACGACATTACCACGGTATTTAGGAGGACGAGGACTTATTGATATAAGCGAACAATTAGATAAACAGATTAATAATTTAAGAACTTATTTTCAGGTGCAGGCGGAGACATCTACTCTTCATCGCGCGATTTGCGCAGTAGATGACACAACACCGATCAACCTGAGGGAACAAGAAATGCGCATAAACCATCTTACTAAGAACGAAAAAATGCGCATCTGGATGGGTAAACCTCTGCACGGGCGACATCCGAATGAAGTCAGTCAAGACTATGTCGACAATATAGCGTCGAACTATTGGCTGACATCAGGAAAGATGTTCCCTGAAACAGAAGGTTCATTACTCGCCATTCAGGATCAGGTTTTATCAACCAAAAATTACCTGAAATATATTGTCAAAGACCCTCAGGTCCAAAACGACAAATGCCGATATGGATGTCAAGCCCAAGAAACGATCCAACATCTTACCGGAGGCTGCCAGGCATTTGCTGCAACTGAATATAAGGAACGGCATGACTCAGTAGGGAAGATCCTCCATCAAGAGATAGCTATTAAACTGGGACTTCTACAAACAAACCATCTCCCATATTATCAATACGTTCCAGAGAGTATGCTTGAGAATAACAACTACAAGCTATACTGGGATCGTACTGTGCTCACAGACCAAACTGTAGCACATAATAGACCAGATCTCGTGCTAGTTAATAAACTAACAAGACAAACAACTCTAATCGATGTGGCGATACCTAACAACAATAACCTTCGTGTTAAGTACAACGAAAAGATCGCCAAGTACAGAGATCTGGAAATACAAATAAGAAGACAATGGAGAATGGAAAGTATCCAGACGATACCGATTATTCTTTCTACCACTGGAGTCATTCCGAAGAACCTCCTAGAAAACATAAAAAAGCTGGGTCTAAATGAACATCTATATAAGGTCATGCAGAAAGCTGTGCTACTTTCGACGTCTAGATGCGTGCGAAAATTTATAGGAGATACACCGACGTACCAAGTCACCTAGGACTCGATAACATGGAAAGAGTCCCACCAGAGCTCAATCCTTTTGATACCGTAGGTATCTGGGATGAGTGAATTTTCCCCTTAGAGGGAGTGTGAGCCGTATGGCTAAATCTGGATAATAATAATAACCTGTGGGAGTTTTTTATCAGTTCTTCTATCAGGCGCGGCCCCCTGCTAATGGGGGATGCTCTCTGGGTATTCTTAGAACCGATACCCAGAGGGTAACAGGAATACCTGTCGTGGAACAAAAACTGACACCTGGCAGTAGGTATAAAATGCACACCCATGAAAATGGAGACTAATAATTATTTATGTTTAGGGTCGCTGCCTGGGGATCGCCAGGGCACGTCTGGAGCCGGCGCTGGACGTGACAGCATGCGGGACGTCGGTGGCAGGGTGTTGAGGAGGCGGGCCCCTGTCATACAATCAGCTACAGCCCAACAACAACAACAACCACAAGTGAGCCAAACAACAACAAGAGCTCCACTCGCTGAAGCTGCTGCGCTGGAACATCAGCCGGCGCTCACACAAGCGGGACGACCGAGGCAGCGCATGAAATGGACTATGTCTATAAATGAAAACATTTTGCGCTTCTATTACAAGGTGACGAACCTCGGTCGAGAAACGATCGGCTATAGACAACAACTGTATGCCGAATTTTGCAGGGAGTATCCAGAGATTGAAGTATCTGAACAGCGAATAGCAGATCAATACCGGGTAATTATAAGAAATAATCTTATCCCAGAGGCTAGACGCGCTACCATTAGAAGCGAAGTCGAACGGGAGATTCATAACCAAGAGCTAGTTGTGGATCAAGACCATAATGAAATCCCAAATGAGCAGATTCCTGAGCCCCTTATACAAGACACTCAACCTGTTAATACCCAGCAGGACAACAACGAGTTGCACAATAGACTGGTAAGAGAAATGGAACGGGCCATACAAGAGTTTAATGGTACAAACCCACTTAGCCGACCACCGCTACCAAAAATAAACTCTTGTAAGAAACTAGGTGCGCTGTTACAAATTATGAACACTGAAGTCCTACCCAATTATATCGTGGAAGCACATACATTAGAATATTTGCATATGCTGATTTACTGTGCAGCAACAGCAATTGCTAATGTTATGGGCATTAAGATCAGAACACGACGGGGAACTAATATCGGAAGGACTGAAAACAGAATTGCACCCTGGGAAAAAAGACTGCTGAGGAAAATTGAATTATTGCGCAGGGATATTGGGCAAATTACGGAATACATCCGAGGAGTAAGAAGTCAAAAACTAATTAAAAGAGCTGAAGAAATTATTCTGAACACTTCAAGACACTCACAACATGATCCAGAAAACAACACAGCTCAACACTGCCTAGACACATTAAAACAAAAACTCTCCGTTTATTCAGGTCGCTTAAGGAGATACAAAGTTAGTAACAACCGTAAATGCGACAATATACTTTTTGAGAATTCAGAGAAGGCTTTCTATAGAAAACTAAATTCCACTGTAGAAAATTTAAATAAATCCTACCCAAGCCAAGAAGAAATTCATGAGTTTTGGGGAAATCAAATTTCGACGCCAGCTACCCATAACAACAATGCTGGATGGATTGAAGACACGGAGAACAATTGTCAACACTACAGGAATATTCCTTATGAACCTTTTACCACTGAAGAAGTCTTGAACATCATCAAAGAGCTTCATAACTGGAAATCTCCTGGACCAGACGGAGTTCAAAACTTCTGGTTAAAGAAGTTTTGGAGTGTTCATGAACTTTTAACAGTATTTATTAATAATATTATTTCTAATTTGCAGGAAATACCATCATTTCTTACTCAGGGAACCACTTATCTAATACCGAAGGATCAAAATAACACCCAAGATCCAGCCAAGTACCGCCCAATTACTTGTCTTCCAACTTTGTACAAATTGGTCACATCCTGTGTGGCCCGGCGTATCTACCAACACTGTGCTCTGAACAATATCATAGAGCCCCAACAGAAAGGATGCGCTAAGGGCTCCATGGGATGCAAAGAACAACTTATTATCGACTCAGTCATTTCTAACCAGGCATACACCAAAAAACGAAACCTGTTTACTGCCTTCATTGACTACAAGAAAGCTTTTGACTCAGTGCCGCATGAATGGCTTATAGATATATTGAAAATATATAAAGTCGATGATAATCTCGTGACCTTTTTGAAGCATATAATGACAAAGTGGAAGACTAAAATTCACCTTCAAATACCTGGTGAAACCAATATCGAAACTGAAGATATCGCTATTAACCGGGGCCTTTTCCAGGGGGACTCGTTGAGTCCACTTTGGTTCTGCCTAGCGATGAACCCACTATCTCAGCTGCTGAACTCCACTGACTCAGGATTTAGCATAAAAAATAACAACACTGTTGTGGCGAAGCTTAATCATCTGTTGTATATGGATGATTTGAAACTAATGGCTTCCACTCGAAATCACTTAGATCAGATGCTAAAAACTGTAGAAACTTTCTCAAATGATATCAGTATGCACTTTGGACTAGACAAGTGCCGTATACTTAATATAGTCAGAGGAAAGGTTCAGCCCGGAGGTTTCGATATGCAAGATGGCCAAAACATCGAGGCAATGGGTGAAAATGATATTTACAAATATCTCGGAGTAAAACAGGCGCGGAAAATTGACCATAAACAGATGAAAACTGAACTAACTTCGGAGTTCGTGCGAAGAATAAGACAACTAAATCGGTCATATCTTAATAGTAAAAATTTGTTTAAGGCATTAAATACGTACGCCTGTTCCGCGCTGAGCTACTCATTTGGTATTATAAAGTGGTCAAAAACGGATATAGAGGGTCTTCAGCGGAAAGTAAGAACACTTCTCACAAAGGCGCAAAAACATCATCCACGCAGTGCAGTAGAGAGAACAACATTACCGCGGTATCAAGGAGGAAGAGGACTTATGGATATAGGTGAGCAATTAGATAAACAAATTGCTAATTTAAGATCTTATTTTCAGGTACAGGCTGAGACATCTACTTTACATCGAGCAATTTGCGCAGTAGATGACACAACGCCGCTTAAACTGAGGGAACAAGAAATGCGCACAAACCATCTGACCAAGCAAGAAAAAATGCGCACCTGGATGAGTAAACCTCTGCATGGGCGACATCTCAATGAGATCAACCAAGAATATGTCGACAATACAGCGTCGAACTATTGGTTGACATCAGGAAAGATGTTTCCCGAGACTGAGGGTTTCCTACTTGCCATTCAGGATCAGGTTATTCCAACTAAAAATTACCTGAAATATATTGTTAAAGATCCTCAAGTCCAAAACGACAAATGCCGATATGGATGCCAAGCCCAAGAAACCATCCAACATCTTACCGGTGGCTGCCAGGCATTTGTCGGTACTGATTATAAAGAACGCCATGACTCAGTAGGAAAGATTATCCACCAAGAACTAGCTGACAAACTGGGACTTCTCCAAACACGACCATCTTCCTTATTATCAATATGTCCCTGACAGAATGCTTGAAAATGACAACTACAAGCTATACTGGGACCGCACTGTGCTCACAGACCAACCAGTGGCCCATAATAGACCGGATCTCATACTAGTGAATAAAATTACCAGGCAAATAACACTTATTGATGTGGCGATACCTAACACTAACAATTTGCTTGTTAAATACAACGAAAAGATCGCCAAGTATAGGGATCTGGAAATACAAATCAAGAGACAATGGAGAATGGAAAGTACCCAGACAGTACCTATTGTTCTATCTACTACTGGTGTTATTCCCAAGAACCTCCTAGTGAACATAAAACAGCTGGGTCTAAATGAACATCTTTATAAGGCCATGCAGAAAGCTGTACTCCTCGCGACCTCCAGATGTGTACGAAAATTTCTGGGAGATACTCCGACATACCAAGTCACCTAGGGCTCGATAACACGGAAAGAGTCCCACCAGAGCTCAATCCTTTTGATACCATAGGTATCTGGGATGAGTGAATTTTCCCCTTAGAGGGAGTGTGAGCCGTATGGCTAAATCTGGGATAATAATAATAACACCACCATCCTCGAAGTGCAGTAGAAAGAACGACACTACCGCGGTATTTAGGAGGACGAGGACTTATTGATATAAGCGAGCAATTAGATAAACAGATTACTAATTTAAGAACTTATTTTCAGGTGCAGGCGGAGACATCTACTCTTCATCGCGCGATTTGCGCAGTAGATGACACAACACCGATCAAACTGAGGGAACAAGAAATACGCATAAACCATCTTACTAAGAACGAAAAAATGCGCATCTGGATGGGTAAACCTTTGCACGGGCGACATCCGAATGAAGTCAGTCAAGACTATGTCAACAATATAGCGTCGAACTATTGGCCGACATCAGGAAAGATGTTGCCTGAAACAGAAGGTTCATTACTCGCTTTTCAGGATCAGGTTTTATCAACCAAAAATTACCTGAAATATATCGTCAAAGATCCTCAGGTCCAAAACGACAAATGCCGATATGGATGTCAAGCTCAAGAAACGATCCAACATCTTACCGGAGGCTGCCAGGCATTTGCTGCAACTGAATATAAGGAACGGCATGACTCGGTAGGAAAGATCCTCCATCAAGAGATAGCTTTTAAACTGGGACTTCTACAAACAAACCATCATAATATCAATACGTTCCTGAGAGTATGCTTGAGAATGACAACTAGGGACATACTGGGATCGCACTGTGCTCACAGACCAAACTGTAGCACGTAATAGACCAGATCTCGTGCTAGTTAACAAACTAACAAGACAAACAACTCTAATCGATGTGGCGATACCTAACAACAATAATCTGGGTGTTAAGTACAACGAAAAGATCGCCAAGTACAGAGATCTGGAAATACAAATAAGAAGACAATGGAGAATGGAAAGTAACCAGACGATACCTATTATTCTTTCTAACACTGGAGTCATTCCGAAGAACCTCCTAGAAAACATGAAAAAGCTGGTTCTAAATGAATATCTATATAAGGTCATGCAGAAAGCTGTGCTACTTTCGACGTCCATATGCGTGCGAAAATTTTTAGGAGATACACCGACGTATCAAGTCACCTAGAACTCGATAACAAGGAAAGAGTCCCACCAGAGCTCAATCCTTTTGATACCGTAGGTATCTAGGATGAGTGAATTTTCCCCTTAGAGGGAGTGTGAGCCGTATGGCTAAATCTGGAATAGTAATAATAATAATAACTTTAGCTTCATAACTGAAAATCTCCTGGACCAGACGAGTTCAAAACTTCTGGCTAAAGAAGTTTTGGAGTGTTCATGAGCTTTTAACAGTATTTATTAATAATATTATTTCTAATTTATAGGAAATACCATAATTCCTTACTCAGGGAACCACTTATCTAATACCGAAGGATCAAAATAACACCCAAGATCCAGCCAAGTACCGCCCAATTACTTGTCTTCCAACTTTGTACAAATTGGTCACATTGTGTGTCCCGGCGTATCTACCATCACTGTGCTGTGAACAATATCATAGAGCCTCAACAGAAAGGATGCGCTAAGGGCTCCATGGGATGCAAAAAACAAATTATTATCGACTCAGTCATTTCTAACCAGGCATACAAGAAAAAAAGAAACCCACAAGAAATCTACGTTCCTGTAGTTGGCTGTATACCATATATTAAAAAATTTATTAAAAATCCTGTGTAAAAGGTATATATTAAGAATCCAAACGGGCTAAGTTAAAAAGACAAAACGTCTTCGAAATCCATATTCCATCATAAGTGTCTAAGAGTACATGAATGTAACCACTAAATATATGGGTAAAAACCCGTTAACAAATAATTAATTACATTTAGTTTACAAATTTTCCTATAATGGTTTAAGATGTTAAAGTTACCGTAGGATTAGGTAACATGGCGACATATGACTCCACGTTGAAGTTGCTAGTCTTGAGACAGTGTAGTTGTTGGTGTAGCAACTATGAGACAGACAACTTATAGTTGCTCTCATACAGTCTTCGTAGACACACTGTCTCAAGACTAGCAACTTCAACGTGGAGTCATATCTCGCCATGTTACCTAATCCAACGGCAACTTTAACATCCTAAACCATTATAGGAAAATTTGTAAACTAAATGTAATTAATTATTTGTTAACTGGGTTTTACCCATATATTTAGTGGCTACATTCATGTACTCTTAGACACTGATGATGGAATATGGATTCCGAAAACGTTTTGTCTTTTTAACTTAGCCCGTTTGGGTTCTTAATATATACCTTTTACAAAGGATTTTTAATAAATTTTTTAAAAAAAGAAACCTTTTTACTGCCTTCATTGACTACAAGAAGGCTTTTGATTCAGTACCGCATGAATGGCTTATAGATATATTGAAAATATATAAAGTCGATGATAATCTCGCGACCTTCTTGAATCATATAATGGTAGAGTGGAAGACTAAAATTTACCTTCAAATACCTGGTGAAATTAATATCGAAACTAAAGTTATCCCTATTAACCAGCGCCTTTTTCAGGGGGGCTCGTTGAGTCCACTTTGGTTCTGCCTAGCGATGAACCCACTATCTCAGCTGCTGAACTCTACTGACTCAGGATTTAGCATCAAAAATAACAACACTGTTGTAACGAAGCTTAATCATGTGTTGTATATGGATGATTTAAAATTAATGGCTTTCACTCGAAACCACCTAGATGATATGCTAAAAACTGTAGAAAATTTCTCAAATGATATCAGTATGCATTTTGGACTAGACAAGTGCCGTATACTAAATATAGTCACAGGAAAGGTTTAGCCCGGAGGTTTCGATATGCAAGATGGCCAAAACATCGAGGCAATGGGTAAAAATGATATCTACAAATATCTCGGAGTAAAACAAGCGCGGAAAATTGACCATAAACAAATGAAAACTGAACTAATTTCGGAGTTCGTGCGAAGAGTAAGACAACTAAATCGGTCACATCTTAATAGTAAAAACTTGTTTAAGGCATTAAATACATACGCCTGTTCCGCGCTGAGCTACTCATTTGGTACTATAAACTGGTCAAAAACGGATATAGAGGGTCTTCAGCGGAAAGTAAGAATACTTCTCACAAAGGAGCAAAAACATCATCCACGGAGTGCAGTAGAGAGAACAACATTACCGCGGTATCAAGGGGGAAGAGGACTTATATATAGGTGAGCAATTGGATAAACAAATAGCTAATTTAAGAACTTAGAAGGAAAGATGTTTCCCGAGACTGAGGGCTTCCTACTTGCCATTCAGGATCAGGTTATTCCAACTAAAAATTACCTGAAATATATTGTTAAAGATCCTGAAGTCCAAAATGACAAATGCTGATATGGATGCCAAGCCCAAGAAACCATCCAACATCTTACCGGTGGCTGCCAGGCATTTGTCGGTACTGATTATAAAGAACGCCATGACTCAGTAGGAAAGCTTATCCACCAAGAACTAGTTGAAAAACTGGGACTTCTCCAAACCGACCATATTCCTTATTATCAATACGTCCCTGATATAATGCTTGAAAATGACAACTACAAGCTATACTGGGACCGCACTGTGCTTACAGACCAGCCAGTGGCCCATAATAGACCGGATCTCATTCTAGTTAATAAACTTACTAGACAAGCAACACGTATTGATGTGGCGATACCCAACACTAATAATTTAGGTGTTAAATACAACGAAAAGATCGCCAAGTACAGAGATCTAGAAATTCAAATCAGGAGACAATGGAGAATGGAAAGTACCCAGACACTACCTATTGTTCTATTTACTACTGGTGTTATTCCCAAAAACCTCCTAGCGAACATAAAACAACTGAGTCTAAATGAAAATCTTTATAAGGCCATGCGGAAAGTTGTACTCCTCGCGACGTCCAGATGTGTACGAAAATTTTTGGGAGATACTCCGACATACCAAGTCACCTAGGACTCGATAACACGGAAAGAGTCCCACCAGAGCTCAATATCTTTGATACCGTAGGTATCTTTGATGAGTGAATTTTCCCCTTAGAGGGAGTGTGAGCCGTATGGCTAAATCTGGATAGTAATAATAATAAATAACAGTATTATCTTTAAGACGTCTAAAATTGAAAAAAGCTATAGGTTTTGTTGTATTTTTTCCATTCTGTATATCATAAATAATTTGATAAGGTTTGAATGTACATCATAAAAATCTTCAAAAGAGAAACACTTAGAATTTCGAACAAGAATGCATATACTCTAAATGTTTATTTACACAGCCCAATTTGCAATAAAGCAACCGCTGTCTTTTTAATCTTTTTAGTCGTTTTAGAACGGTTTTCTCTGTACCTAAATCTCATAAGTTCCTATATAACACTTTTAATTTGCGTCTCAAAATTCGAGTATCGAATCCAATTGTTTCCTTACATTGGCAATTACCTAGAAGTGAAAATCAAATCTCCGACTGGAGGAATTGTACTGTCGAAAGATCATCGACGCGTCATGGTAAGCATTCCCGTTGAATTAGTCTTGAGGTGGCTGCCTCAGTGTTCCCAAACGTAAAAATTAAAAAATTGAAAATAAAAATTAAAATTGGTAGAATTCTTTTAAAAAATCGGCAGATTGTGGAGTAAAATCGGTAGATTTTTCAAAATATTGTTTTTAAATTTATTTATGTTTTGCAATTAGTTACTTTAAGAAGAAATAAATAAAAAAATGAGAACCGAGATACTAAACTGAAAACGAGAAGGTTGGCACTGCTGGCACGTTGGCACTTGGTTGGCAGTAACATTTAATAGTAACGAAGTGCCTTCGGTTGCCACATTTACATTGGGTACATATACTACATATTTATATTAAGGTTAAAAAATTAAGGTACAAATATAATAACACGACGTTACGACTTCACAACTGACTGAAATTTAAATGAGTCTGTGTTTATGTTTAGTATGCTTTTTTCCCTGCTAACTACCTCGCTGGCTCTGCCTCTGTCGCTCTAGGGAATTCCCCAGATTCCTTACTTGGAATTACCAAGCGTTTAAGCCTAACCACAACCAAATTAATAGTATTGATTCAATCGGCGAGATTAGAATCATAATTAAATTTAAAAACTCTCAATCAGCCAACTTTTTGATAAATCAAAACTTGTTCATAATTCACAAACAACAATTTTGATGTTTACGTGCAAAAGTTTATACTAGGTACATATATATCAAATATATTAAATGCATATCAAAAAGAACATTAAACAATACGATATGCACTGTAAATTTGAAGTATTTCCGGTTAGGAAAATAAATAGAAAGGAAGAAAACATATCGAAGATAACACAGTAATAGACAAGGTTTCAACAAAATCATATATTGTAAATTTTAAAGCACAAACTATTCCTAAATATATCATAATTAATAAAGTAATTAAAGAAGTCGAACCCTATATGTTCAAAAAGTTTTATTATTGGACATCTTGGATCTTAATGCAAAGCACGTCCCAGGTGCAATAAATGTAATGATTTTCATAACACAAAAAATTGTACAGTAAATGAATCATCAAATGAATATACGTCAACTTGTTTTAGCTGTCAAGGTGTGCGGTAAAAATGTCAAATGTCAATTTTACGACACACTTAAGTTCTCTAGGCAGAAAAAAATTAAGAATACTTTGTCATCATTAAATCTAAATTTCTTTGAAGCCTGTAAATAAATTCCGAAAGTCTTATTTATATGCCAATGTTGAGGCCAGAAATAGTAGTTCTTCCTTGCCAGCCAACTCTAGTAACAATGATTATTCCTATCAACTAACTCCAAATCAATCAGATTTATCCGAAAAAATGTTTTCCTCAATAAATATCCCTAGACAAAATGATGGTATTTATAATACCTGTAAATATACAGAGAAGAGAATAGAAATAAAATAAATTTGCAAACAAAAGGAGTATCATCATAATTAAATAATGTAATTTTAGACTTAGACAATTAAATACAATTACACTTTTAGACTTACAATTAAATAATGTAATTTTAGACTGTAACACGACTAGATACCACTGAACTGTTCCGCGCTGCAGTAAACAAAGTAAAGATAGCCGTGATGATCGCCAACATCCGGAACGGATAGGCACTTTAAGAAGAAGAAGAATTTTAGACTTGGTTCTTAAGGCCGATCCTCGAGACTCTGGGCATAGCTAAATTCCAATGTAAAAGTTTATATCAAATAACGCAAAAACTATGGCAGATATTGAGATGATTCTTTTTTTATATGAAAGGTCTTAAAAAGTTCTAGCGCACTATTTAGTTGTAAATTAATAAATTGTTTAAACAATATTTTTTTTTCAAATATTTTTGGTTAAAATAAACGTAAAATTTTTTTTTTGAAATAGGGCACTAGAGCATTTGACCCACTTTCCGAATTTGTTTTTATTTTTAACATAAAGTGTAACACAAAGCAGCTATTTGGTATAAACTTTTAAAAGTTTTCAAAATTCTGCTAAATGTTATTCTCTATCCGTCAGCACAACCTGTCATTGTCGGTAGCTTCTGGATTCTCGCCAGCAGGTAGGTAAGACCCTCGGAAGAGGATAAATAATGTTGAATAACATTATTAGGGCTTATTCCGACTTTTGACAAACCAGTGTGTTTATTGTATTTAAAATTAGGAAATTTTATATAAATAAGCAGTAAGTATTACTAACCTAACCTAACCTAACCTATAATTTGAATAAATTTTTATATGAATAGAAATATTTTCTGTTAATTTGTGACATTTTTCTTTTAAATATGTTTACTGTTTTTATAATGATACTATTGTTTCAGTATTTGCTTATATAATAATAATTTATTACATAGAAACAGCGTAGAATCTTGGTCAATCAGCAAGTACATTTTTTTTTTGTATTTTAATCAGAATTATTATTTTCTTTTCTTCTTTACATGAGCTCAGAGTAATAAGTAAATATTTTGCAGTATTTGAATATGAAATTTAATTATATATATTTGTTGGTTAACAACGTACCAATCGTAAAAACAAATACTGCTCAAAGAAACAATGTACAGCCTCGGAACCGAATTAACACTATGAAGATGACTATGGCAAGAAGTAAGGACAAGTGAAAAACATCCAAAACCCAGATGAGAATTACTACTTGAAATATCAGATCACTCAACTCAAGTGACTGAAAAGTGCTGAAAGAGAAAGAAATAGACATTTGTGCTCTACATGAAACAAAAAATAAAGGAAAAGGTCAATCAAAATTAGGTGAATATATACTAATCTACAGTGGAGTAGCAAAAGAAAACAGGGCCAAAGAAGGTGTAACCTTACTAATACACCAAAGGTATTAAAATTACATTAAAAAGTCTCAATACATATCAGAAAGAATAGTAACAGCAAAGATAAGAATGTAGAAGCAAAAACCTGAACATTATCGGAGTATACGGCCCAGAAAATAATAAGCCTCAAACAACAAGGGAAGCGTTTTACAACCAATTACAACATTGTACCTTTACAGGATCCTCTACGAATTTTCAAAAATGTAGTTCAAATGGTGACTAGAAAGAACCTACAAATCCATTCTGTGATCTATATCGAACAAGCAATTTCAAACTAATAAAATTTTCTATATCTCCAGATCTACTCAATGGATTTTGATCATTTTTTTTTAATTTGTATGTAATTTCTACGTACATTACAAATATGTAATTTTTTTACATATTAATTAATTAATAAATAGTCTAGTTTGTTTAAACAATTTGTGCAAAAATAATTTTCTTCCAAAAATCTATTTATTTTAATACTAGTATCAATAATCATAGAAAAAATCGCGTTTTTTGCATTAAATTGTTAATAATTAAAAAATAACTCTAAATTCAAGGCAGGAAACAAGTAGGTTTTCTTCCTATAGGTCTACAATAACTAAAAAAGTTGTCAGAGAACTGCATTATTGAGTGTCACGAACAAGGTCTATTTTTTGCTTATTTCCCTGGAGTATATATTTGATTAACATCTGCGTAATTTCTTTGTCGCTTCCTCGCTGGTTTTGCATATTGCTATGATAGCAGTATCATCGGTAAATGTTGCAATTGTATTATTTTCTAGGACAATAATGTAACACGTATACAAAATGTAAAGACACTTCTTTGTGGCAGTCCTGCTGTAATTTCTTTCAGTTCCGTGTATGTTTCTTCCTGTTTAATTCTGAAATATCTTTACAAGATGCAGGAGTCAATTATTTGAGAGTATCGTTTTGGTAAATATAGTCTTAGTTTATAGTTATGGCATATGAGCCACACACACATATATATATATATATATATATATATATATATATATATATATATATATATATATCGGTTTTAAAACGTTCTCCTACGTCTTCCGATGCCTAGTCGCCATTCACTTCGGTCCATCCAAAGGTCTTCATCTAATTCTCTTTCTCTCATACTTCGATTTATGCCTTCTCTCCAACTAAAGCGGGGTCTTCCTCTTTTTCGTCTACCATGAGGGGTCCACGTTAGGATTTGTTTCGGGAGTCGTTCTTCGGACATTCTTTGTACGTGTCCATACCATCTAAGCTGTTTGGTACTAATGTCATCTACTATTGTGTGTTTCACATTCATTATTTCCCTAATTCTGTTGTTGGTTACCCTTTCTAATCTTGATTTTCCTGCTGAGCGCCTCCAGAAATCCATTTCTGTTGCTTCAAGTTTTCTTTTGTATCTTTCTTTTATTTGCCTTACTTCACTGCTGTAAGTGATTATACTCTTAACATTTGTATTGTATATTCTATGTTTGTTGTTGTTTGATATTGCCTGGTCCCGCAGTATGCTATTGAGAAGGGTAATTGCTTTTCTTCCCTGGTTGTTTCTTTCTTCTATCGTCCGGTCTACGTTTCCTTCTTGTGTGATGGTCATACCCAGGTATTTATATGCGTCGCAATGTTTAATAATTTCGCCATTCCCCAGTGTAAGGTCCTGCTGTGTCCCACCGATACACATATATTCGGTCTTTTTTGTTTATTTCCAAACCACCTTTTTTGTACTCCTCTATTAATTTCCTTGTCATATATTCTATATCATCGTAGTCTTGCGCTAGTACGAGTTGGTCGTCGGCAAGTGACAAAGTGTATATTGTATTGTTGTTGATCGGTAATCCCATGTTTTTGCATTTGCGTTTCCAAAGTTTTAGAGTTTGCTCGAGGTAGATCTTAAATAATGTCGGTGAAAGGCAGCACCCTTGTTTTAGGCCTTTGCTAATTTTACATACATACTTTATCATATACCTGAGTCAGGTCCTAAATTGTCCATCATATTATCCTTCATGATCTATATTTCACATCCATATAAATAGTAATACAGTATATTTCATCATCATCATCATGATCAATGGCACTTCAACTCTTCGTGAGTCTTTGACGCGGTTACTATTGCCTCCCATATTTGTCGGTCCTGTCCCAGTAATTCCCATTGTCGCACTCCCATTTTCTCTAGATCTTGGAGTATATTTACATATAACAAATTAAATCCTTAGTTGTAAATTTTTGAAATGAGTACTCAGTATACATCTAAGTTTCATAAATGCTCCTCATAAATCTCATAAATATAAACTTTTGTAATCCGTTCTTTGTTGACAATTAGTTGCATAGGGCCGACGTTTACTAAACACAAGTAAATTATCTTATTTCTTTCATTTGACAATAACTTAGATTAGTTTTGTAATAAGTAAATTAGTCTCTTACTGAATGATAATAAACAACACATCAAACTTATTCTGAAAATATTTCTTGTGTCATGTTATATTTTATTAGATTTTGGTGTAATAAACCACAACCTATCAAATTCAATATTAAAAATCAAAATTGGAAATGATAACGTGCCTAAAGTATTCCTTCCTTCAAGAAATTTTAAAAAGAACTGTTTCCTATTACTATTCAGTGCAAGGACAGGTTATTTTGTTATTTATATCGAATAGAGAATACTGTTAGTTTGCGGTATGGACCCCAAAAATATTTTATTCGAAAAGATTGATAAAGATATGGAACTGTGGGAAAATATTAATATGCTACAAAAATTGCAAGATTTTTATTATAATTTTTATTTGGACACCTTCTGAAGAAACATTAGACATAATTCTATAACATATTTTATATTTATATAGTTTCATTTTATCAATTTTAATGATCGTGATACTAATCAAATTTTTATGATGCATAATTATAATCTTTTTTTATAATTTTTCTTTTCCGCAAACTTTAATCTATGTTAAAATTCAGACAGTCAATTTTTCCGTAAAAAAAGTAACAAATAAATTATGTATGTACCTTTGTTACATTATAAATTTATGAATAGATTATATTACTTTAATCTGATATTCTATTTACTCAAAATACCACTAAAGAGAAATTTATGGTTTTATTGTAAGCCCAAAACCTGTCACTTCAGGGGTTGTCCTGATTGTATAATCGGCTCGAGTAAAAGATTAAAACATTTTTGACCTGGGCTTAAGAGAGATATCTGAATGAAGTTTAGAATATTACTGCAGGAACAGATGTTGTTTTCGTGAAGAAAGAAATTTTTGAAATAGAGATAGCCCACTGAAATTTACCGTTAGGATTTTCGAGGATGAGCCTTAAGGAGGATATCTTCGGACTCAAGCAAGTATTCAATCCGATTTTTGATTAATCGCTCTAGAGTTTTTACTATGCAAGAAACTTTAGTTTCGCACCTCCATACCATACTGTAAGTGTTGAAGTCCCCTCCAACAATAAATGGAGAAGGCATGTGTTAAAAAAATTGACCAATTATTCAACCGTTACTCTAATACATACCTGGTTCTTTGTTTATGGATATTATATGTATAGGTCTATTGATATAAAAAAGGTTTAACCGCCATACATGTTTAACTAAAATTGTAATTATCTAATTAATTTACTTCTGTAATAATTATTTTATCTTTAATTAAAATTACTGTCCCTTCATACCCATTGGGGCGATCAGATCTAAATCAATTATAACCATACCATATTTTCCTGGTATAAAACATGCTTCTGATAACACGGCCACATATACATTTTTTTAATAAGTACGAGTAAGACTTCTAAATTTCTTTTATTAAAAACTGCTGAGCGGTAGTTCTATTGTAAAAATTTATAGGGCTAATTAGGGCTCATCCTCGAAAATCCTAACGGTAAATTTCAGTGGGCTATCTCTATTTCAAAAATTTCTTTCTGCACGAAAACAAAATCTGTTCATGCAGTAATATTCTAAACTTCATTCAGATATCTCTCTTAAGCCCAGGTCAAAAATGTTTTAATCTTTTACTCGAGCCGATTATACAATCAGGACAACCCCTGAAGTGACAGGTTTTGGGCTTACAATAAAACCATAAATTTCTCCTTAGTGCTATTTTGAGTAAATAGAATATCAGATTAAAGTAATATAATCTATTCATAAATTTATAATGTAATAAAAGTACATACATAATTTATTTGTTACTTTTTTTACGGAAAAATTGACTGTCTGAATTTTAACATAGATTAAAGTTTACGGAAAAGAAAAATTATAAAAAAAGATTATAATTATGCATCATAAAAATTTGATTAGTATCACGATCATTAAAATTGATAAAATGAAACTATATAAATATAAAATATGTTATAGAATTATGTCTAATGTTTCTTCAGAAGGTGTCCAAATAAAAATTATAATAAAAATCTTGCAATTTTTGTAGCATATTAATATTTTCCCACAGTTCCATATCTTTATCAATCTTTTCGAATAAAATATTTTTGGGGTCCATACCGCAAACTAACAGTATTCTCTATTCGATATAAATAACAAAATAACCTGTCCTTGCACTGAATAGTAATAGGAAACAGTTCTTTTTAAAATTTCTTGAAGGAAGGAATACTTTAGGCACGTTATCATTTCCAATTTTGATTTTTAATATTGAATTTGATAGGTTGTGGTTTATTACACCAAAATCTAATAAAATATAACATGACACAAGAAATATTTTCAGAATAAGTTTGATGTGTTGTTTATTATCATTCAGTAAGAGACTAATTTACTTATTACAAAACTAATCTAACAGACAATTGTTATTGTCAAATGAAAGAAATAAGATAATTTACTTGTGTTTAGTAAACGTCGGCCCTATGCAACTAATTGTCAACAAAGAACGGATTACAAAAGTTTATATTTATGAGATTTATGAGGAGCATTTATGAAACTTAGATGTATACTGAGTACTTATTTCAAAAATTTACAACTAAGGATTTAATTTGTTATATGTAAATATACTCCAAGATCTAGAGAAAATGGGAGTGCGACAATGAGAATTACTGGGACAGGACCGACAAATATGGGAGGCAATAGTAACCGCGTCAAAGACTCACGAAGAGATGAAGTGCCAGTGATCATGATGATGATGATGAAATATACTGTATTACTATTTATATGGATGTGAAATATAGATCATGAAGGATAATATGATGGACAATTTAGGACGTGACTCAGGTATATGATAAAGTATGGCTTATATGCCATAACTATAAACTAAGACTATATTTACCAAAACGATACTCTCAAATAATTGACTCCTGCATCTTGTAAAGATATTTCAGAATTAAACAGGAAGAAACATACACGGAACTGAAAGAAATTACAGCAGGACTGCCACAAAGAAGTGTTTTTACCTTTTGTATACGTGTTACATTATTGTCCTAGAAAATAATACAATTGCAACATTTACCGATGATACTGCTATCATAGCAATATGCAAAACCAGCGAGGAAGCGACAAAGAAATTACGCAGATGTTAATCAAATATATACTCCAGGGAAATAAGCAAAAAATAGACCTTGTTCGTGACACTCAATAATGCAGTTCTCTGACAACTTTTTTAGTTATTGTAGACCTATAGGAAGAAAACCTACTTGTTTCCTGCCTTGAATTTAGAGTTATTTTTTAATTATTAACAATTTAATGCAAAAAACGCGATTTTTTCTATGATTATTGATACTAGTATTAAAATAAATAGATTTTTGGAAGAAAATTATTTTTGCACGAATTGTTTAAACAAACTAGACTATTTATTAATTAATTAATATGTAAACAAATTACATATTTGTAATGTACGTAGAAATTACATACAAATTAAAAAAAAATGATCAAAATCCATTGAGTAGATCTGGAGATATAGAAAATTTTATTAGTTTGAAATTGCTTGTTCGATATAGATCACAGAATGGATTTGTAGGTTCTTTCTAGTCACCATTTGAACTACATTTTTGAAAATTCGTAGAGGATCCTGTAAAGGTACAATGTTGTAATTGGTCGTAAAACGCTTTCCTAGTTGTTGTTTGAGGCTTATTATTTTCTGGGCCGTATACTCCGATAATGTTCAGGTTTTTGCTTCTACATTCTTATCTTTGCTGTTACTATTCTTTCTGATATGTATTGAGACTTTTTAATGTAATTTTAATACCTTTGGTGTATTAGTAAGGCTACACCTTCTTTGGCCCTGTTTTCTTTTGCTACTCCACTGTAGATTAGTATATATTCACCTAATTTTGATTGACCTTTTCCTTTATTTTTTGTTTCATGTAGAGCACAAATGTCTATTTCCTTCTCTTTCAGCACTTGGGTTATTTCTTGGTCACTTGAGTTGAGTGATCTGATATTCCAAGTAGTAATTCTCATCTGGGTTTTGGATGTTTTTCACTTGTCCTTACTTCTTGCCGTAGTCATCTTCATAGTGTCAATTCGGTTCCGAGGCTGTACATTGTTTCTTTAAGCAGTATTTGTTTTTACGATTGGTAGGTTGTTAACCAATAAATATATATAATTAAATTTCATATTCAAATACTGCAAAATATTTACTTATTACTCTGAGCTCATGTAAAGAAGAAAAGAAAATATTAATTCTGATTAAAATACAAAAAAAATGTACTTGCTGATTGACCAAGATTCTACGCTGTTTCTATGTAATAAATTATTATTATATAAGCAAATACTGAAATAATAGTATCATTATAAAAACAGTAAACATATTTAGAAGGAAAATGTCACAAATTAACAGAAAATATTTCTATTGGTATAAAAATTTAATCAAATTATAGGTATAGCATATCCACAAATTTAGTGTCTCATTATAAAAGTTATTTTAACAACAGCTGTAAAACTGAATAATTCCTTGTAAATAGTCTATTGTTGCATGATTATCACAGCTATTCAAGCTGACAGGACCGGCATATAGCCAAGTCAAGTGTAGGTTAGTACATATAATCAGATCAAATATTATCATTCAAGCGTAATGTCAAAAAACTCATTTTATAAACATACAAATTTCCCATAATTATTGTATTCTTTTATTAATGATTATTTTAAGTCTCAACGAAATAAAAGCGCCCAAAATTATGAAGATCTCAATTTAGTCAAATTGACTGGACCAGTCGTGGAAAATAATAAGTTTTAGAAAACGGGTAATATCCCAAACAACACCTTAGAACTGACAAACCCGTATATACTGTTATAATAATGAGTAAACTTACTTGACCTATTAACAAATTACTTGGAATTTATATAAATTTCTATACCTGATATTTATCGTTAATTGTTTTTTAATTTGAAGAGAGTTGTACGATGACAAACTAACAATTAAAAGTCTGCTTTCGACGCAATTGGTTGTAAAGTCGTTTGAGTGTTCAGTTTGTGCAAACAATTAGTTGGGTATTGTTATAAAAGTGTTTATTTTGTTAGAGTGTGTACACTTGTTAGTGAATCCACGTAGTCAAATTTACCTTTATTGTATGAAACAATGTGGCGTCCCTGAAGTCCAGAGGATAATAGGGCAATTTCGCCAGTTAATGAACCGGAAGCAAATCGACAAGGAGGTGATCTCATTCAAGTATTAGAACCTGAACACCGCTAACGAATACATTTATCTACTGATGCAAAACAAATTATTGCTAATGTTGAAATCGTAGACTTCCACGGCCAGAGTCAGAATTATAGTTTATTCGTCTTCCGGGTTTGGACCGTGTCATTTGTGAGTGACCCAAAAGTGGGTTCATCTCGACGTTTCGCTACAATTGTATGTAGCTTCTTCAGGAGAACAAAGAAAAAGAAATCAAAAGACAGGAAGATGAGTAGTTAGCAACGGTAACTCAGTTACTCAACGCAACCAGAGGCGAATACTAACTACCAAGATGGGCATTTGGTCATAGTAACTCAACTACTCAACGCAGCCAGAGGTGAAAACCAAATGCCAGGACAGGGATTGACGTCCAACAGCTCAGAACACTGACGCGTCGAGAGGCGGGGAGTGAATCAGACGATTACTCCGCTACCGCTCTATTTATAGTCGCGGTGACCTGTCGTGTCGGGACGTATCGGCACACTCCGTGGCGCGAACGTCAAGAAGCGCGCGCTGGCCAATCATGTGGCTGCATCGTGGTAGCGGGACCAGACGGCGGCTCTAGATTGAGATTCCAGATGGGAGACAAGTAGTATCCTTCCTCTCGATTGATATTATGTGGATTTTTTTGGATCTCTAGAGATTCGCGGATTTTCCTGGAATAAAAGAAGGGGCTCTTAGAAATAATATGGGTTTTTTCGAACAATATGGAATGACCGGTTTCTTAGCAGTGTTCTGCAACTGCAGAATGGGAGAAAAGACCTGATCGAATGCATCTTTAATGCTCTTGAATCCGAGTTTTGACGGAACGACCAGTTTCGCCAATATACACATGTCCACATGAACAAGGAATAGAATAGACACCACAGGAAGATAGGGGCGGTAATGGGTCCTTAGGAGAGGGTAGATATTTTGAGATTTTCTTGGGTGGTTGAAAAGTAGTCCTGATACCTTCTTTGCGAAGAATTTTGCCAATCCTATCAGTGACACTTCGAATATACCAGAAGAAAAAGCCACAGGAGTATTACCCGAAGATTCTGAATTTGTCGTCCTAGGGTGTAAAGGGGGATGTAGATGTCGGTGTGTAATATTTTGAATTGTTGACTTGGAGTAACCGTTGGCGACAAGGGTTTTTTGCAGATGGCCAAGTTCTTCTCTAATGTTGTCAGGTTCAGAAATCGAAATGGTCCGATGGATGAGAGAGTTGATCACAGAATTCTTTTGGGCAGGATGGTGGTGTGATGAAGCATGTAGGTAACGATTCGTGTGAGTCTTTTTTCTATAAACAGAGTGACCCAATCGGCCATTGGGAATATCCCCAAGACATTCTCGTCAGTTTCGATGTATCACCCCTATTTACCAATATCCCCATTTAACGACGGAGTTATTCGATATTTTAATTTGCAAACCATTATCCGTAATCTAGTAATATTGTGTACCTGTAAATACCATCCGTGCAGTTTATTGTTGTATAATAAAGACGTATCGTTTGGATCGCGGACTTTTATTCTAAAGTTAGTTCCCTTTGAAATAATAAAAGAACTTTTAAGTAAAAACCTACATTTTTGGGGGGCTCGTCCAGGATTATTTTAAAAGAGACAATAACGTTTTATTTGTACCGCGAATTATGATTGCAAGATACGGGCTATAAGACAGTGCAGTTTTCGGCTAAACAAAATCGAATCAACGACGTGAGACGTGACTTTTGTAACATATGCGAATTATCAAGTATAAGGTAAGAGGCTGGCTGTAATAGTGACGACTGACAACGAATGGCTGTTTGCAGACGACGACGACGATAAGATTAATTTATGGTTTATAGATGTTTGGAGTAGTTTGGACCCACTGGATGATGAGAAATGATCAGGTGACTTTGTTCCTTTAATAGATCGTGCGAAGATTATTTTTCTATCATGAACTGTGAACATTAGAAAAGAACTTTTAAAATATTTGTAATTATTTGTTGATTTAACTTTTTTCTGTTGATGTGAGGACTTTTTAATAATGATAGTTGATGATTGACTCTATAATAATATTTTAATTTGAATGTTAAAATCAAAATCTTGTAGTAGGATATTTTGTTTTATTTTCAGATATTATTGTGCTTATTATATTATTGTAGTAATACAAAGAGATAAGATTTGCGAATTAAAAGCGACCACAACCTCGTTCACGTAATAATAATTTAGGCTACACGACTGTTTGCCGCGACAAACAAGAAGGAATTTGCGGAATTTTTCAGGCTTTGCATGGGATAAAAATGCCAGCGAATATGCTGATAAGATAAACGACGTAAAACAGAAACTAGATATGCCAGACTTAGTTGCAGTCTGTAACGTATTGGATCTGGATTATTCGGGTGTAAATTACGATGTAATTGAACGTATTTGTTCGTTTTTGAATGAATTAAATGTAGATGACCAGAATGACGAAGATGGCGATGATTACGACGACGATAAAGAAGTTTCTGACGAAGATAAAGACGTTTATGATGATAAAGATGGTTTCGACGACGAAGACGATAATGAATACAAAGACGATATTGAAAGTAGGCCAACGATGGCTTTAAAGACGAAGAAAAAACAAAATCCGGTAGAATGACGGCCGGTAGAGTAAATGATTCTTTTGCTTTGACTTTTAAAGACGTAGAAGACAGCATAAGACCCTTCGACGGAAAAGACGATTATCCGGTAAGAAAATGGATTACTGACTTCGAAGAAATTTCTGAAATAATGGGATGGAATGATTTGCAAATGCTAATTTTTGCCAAACGATCCCTAAAAGGAATTGCGGAACTGTATATTCAGTCAGATAAAGGAATTAATGGCTGGAAAATATTGAAGAAAATACTTATTTCGGAATTCGAAAATAAAATAAGTAGCGCTGAAATACATAAAATGCTGATGCGTAGAAAGAAAAAAACATGATGAAAGTGTACAGAAGTATGTACTGACGATGAGGGAAATTAGTAGCAGAGGTAACATAGAAGACGAGGTCATAATACAATATACAATAGAAGGCATTCAAGACGACCCTGTTAATAAAGTTATGCTTTATGGCGCATACAACTTCAGAGACTTCAAGGAGAAAATTAAATTGTATGAACTCATTAAAAGACAGACAACACATAAATCCTCTACAACTGAAACGCATAGAAAGAAGTGGACAAACAATGAAGTACGACGAGATGGCAGAGATAATGAAATACGACGAGATTATAGAAACAATGAAGCCAGAGGAGATGACAGAAGAACGTCGGAAAATAGGATTAAGAAAGAAGAACAATATTATAATTGTGGAAATCGAGGACACAGATCAAGAGATTGTCCTGATAAAGCCAAAGGAACGAAATGCTTCAAATGCAACCAATTTGGACACGTTTCCTCTCGATGCAATGCTAAAGATGCTATAGAAGATAGACCTTCGACTTCTGGTCAGGTAAATGTCATTGACGTGGTATACAAAAACTCAGTGACCTTAAAATTTGGAAGAATGTCGTTACGTGTATTGTTTGATACAGGAAGTGACATAAGTGCAATGAGACAAGATATTTTTGAAAAGCACTTTGATGACGTCATTCTTACGAAGAATATAGTAGAGTTAAATGGATAAGGAGAAATTAAGGTTAAAACTTTAGGTTCTATTAACATAATAGTGGAAATTCAAGGCGAAGATTTTCATATTTTATTTCATGTAATCCCAAAAGGAGCACTAGACGTCGAAGTTATTCTTGGAAACAATATACTAAAACAAGCAGAGGTTACCATAACCGATTATGGAATTATTGTATGCAAAAAAGAAGTAAATAATATGATAATGAGGATTGCCGTTGACGAGGCGACACACGATGATAATTTACAACTGGAACATATAAAAGACCCAAATATCAAGATGGAGATAAAAGAATTAGTGGAAAATTGTGAACCACGACAGATCAAGACTACAGATATAAAAATGAAAATAATTCTAAGTAGCGAAGAACCTATACACCAAAACCCAAGAAGGCTATCAATACCAGAAAAGCAAGAGAAGTAGGTAAGCAAATTGAGGAATGGATAGAGAAAAAAATAATTCGACCTAGTACATCTGATTTTGCAAGTCCAATTGTATTTGTCAAAAAGAAAGACGGACAGATCAGAGTTTGCGATGATTACCAGCAACTTAAGGTGCAGAATATTTTAGCACAATCGACCTAAAGAATGGATTCTTTCATGTACCAATAGAGGAAGATAGCGTTAAATACACTGGATTCGTCACCCCAGACGGACAATACGAATTTTAAAGGTGTCCTTTCGGATTGTGTAATAGTCCTGCAGTGTTTCAAAGATTTATTAGCCACATATTTAGAGAGCTGACATCCAAGAACATAGCAATTTACTATATGGATGACATAATAGTTTTAAGTAAACCTGAAGAAGAAGGAGTTGTACGTTTAAAGCAAGTACTCGAAGTAGCTAGGAACTACGGCTTAGAGATAAAGAAGAAAAAGTGCCAATGTTTACAGAAAAGAGTAACGTTTTTAGGATATATTATTGAGGACGGCAGAATTCAACCATCAGATGAAAAAACTATGGCCATAAAGAAATTCCAGGAACCAAAGAACTTTAAGCAGATTCAGTCATTTTTAGGCTTGACTGGATACTTTCGAAAATTTGTACCGTCATATGCTATGATAGCTAAAGCCTTAAGTGATCTACTCAGAAAAAATCAAACCTTTGAGTTTGGATCAAAAGAAAGGAGTGCATTTTTAAAACTTAAAGAGCTGTTAACTAGTCAGCCGGTTTTAGAAATTTATCACCCAGATAGAGAAACCGAGTTACACACAGACGCTAGCAGTCATGGATATGGAGCTTGTCTTTTACAGAGATCAAGAGAAGATAATAAGTTTCACCTAGTTTATTATATGAGCAAGAAAACAAGTCCAGCCGAGGAAAAGTATACAAGTTACGAATTAGAAGTTTTGGCTATAATAGAAGCAGTGAAAAAATTTCGTATCTATCTACTCAGAATCAAATTTAAGATAGTAACGGATTGTTCCGCATTTACTAAGACTATGAATAAAAAAGACTTAACTACCAGAGTTGCGAGGTGGGCTCTGTTACTGGAAGATTATCAATACGAACTGGAACACAGAAAGGGAACAAGGATGGCTCATGTAGACGCTCTCAGTCGATACCCTATAGTCATGATAATAAATGAGACATCAGTAGTACAAGAACAGGTTTTATAGAAAGAATAATGCATGCTCAAGAAGCTGATAACCACATTCAAGCAATATAGAAAATACTTGCTACGGAAGCTTACGAGGATTTTCTGATTAGAAACAATATTCTATTTAAATATGACGAAGGTAAGGAATTGTTAGTCATTCCGAAACGAATGCAAACAGAAGTAATTAAACTGTTACACGACGTAGGACATTTTGCTGTAACAAAAACACAGGAGTTAATTCAAAGAGAATGTTATATTCCTAACCTTAAAGAAAAAGTCGAGCATTGTATAAGAAATTGTATTAAGTGTATACTTGGAAGTAGAAAAGAAGGTAAAAAAAAAGGTTGGTTACATCCGATATTAAAAATCGATGGACCTTTACAAACATTTCATGTTGATCATTTAGGACCTTTAGCTACAACCAACAAAAACTATAATCACATTTTGGTGATAATCGACGATTTTTCTAAATTTGCATGGTTTTATCCTACAAACTCAGCGACGGCAAAAGAAGTCATAGAATGTATGAAGAGGCAACAGAAGGATTTCGGAAATCACCTTCGAATAATATCCGATAGAGGTACCGCATTTACAGCGAACGATTTCGAAGAGTATTGTCAAGGTGAAGAAATTAAGCATATTAGTATTACGACAGGTGTGCCAAGGGGCAATGGGCAAGTAGAACGTGTCAATAGAACGTTAATCCCAGTATTAACCAAATTGAGTATAGAGGAACCGACGAAGTGGTACAAGCATATTTTGATACATTGATGCTACGCCATTCGAAGTACTTTTTGGGACAAAGATGAAGAATAAAGAGGATCTAAGGATGAAAGAAATAATAGAGCAGGAAATGATCAAACAATATGATGAAGGTAGAGACATGTTAAGAAACGAGAGTAGACGTCAGTTAATCAAAGTTCAGGAGGACAATAAGCGCAGGTATAACTTACGAAGGAAGAAGCCGAGAATGTATAGAAAAGGAGACCTAGTGGCAATTAAGAGAATGCAGTTTGGTGGTGGACTCAAGCTGAGGAAGAAATATCTTGGACAATATGTGGTAGTAGATGTTAAGTCCAATGATAGATATGATGTAAAAAAGTCAGGATATCATGAAGGCCCCCTGAATACATCAACGTGTGCTGAACATATGTGACATATGAGACCTAGTGACAATTAAGAGAACGCAGTTTGGTGGTGGACTCAAGCTGAGGAAGAAATATCTTGGACCATATGTGGTAGTAGATGATAAGTCCAATGATAGATATGATGTGAAAAAGTCAGGATATCATGAAGGACCCCTGAATACATCAACGTGTGCTGAACATATGAAGACCTGGATAGAGAACCAGTCAGAATCCGAGTCGGATTCCTAGCAGGATGGCCGAATGTAGGAAATATTTCTTATATTAAGTATTTAGCATAGTTTTAATTGCTAGTTACGCCACTGCGAGATACCACTAAAACCATATTCTTAAGGTGTCACAGACAGGTCGCCACCGCGGGGAGAGAGGCAGGAAAAATATAGACAAAATCACACATGCCTGCCCTAAAAGGGATTCGATTTTGAGCACCCGAACTGTAAAGGTTAAATATTGTGCAACGCCCGCCGGCAGAAAAAAACGAAAACATTTAACGACGGAGTTATTCGATATTTTAATTTGCAAACCATTATCCGTAATCTAGTAATATTGTGTACCTGTAAATACCATCCGTGCAGTTTATTGTTGTATAATAAAGACGTATCGTTTGGATCGCGGACTTTTATTCTAACGTTAGTTCCCTTTGAAATAATAAAAGAACTTTTAAGTAAAAACCTATATATATATATATATATATATATATATATATATATATATATATATATATATATATTAAACATTAATTTATATATTTTTAATTTAGGATAAAGAATGCCAAAGGTAACGGAGAATTCACGGAAAAAGGCAACTTGGAATGCAGAACACTTCAAGAAGCTATATATAAATGCAGTTAGAAACGGAAAGGGAAAAAGTCAAAGTGCAAGAGAGTTTGAGGAAACCCAAGGCAACCAGTTTAGGGAGAATTTCGGGTTTTAATGCTGAAAGTGTAGGCCTTTTTTTCACAATTTTAAATATAGTCTTAACAAAATATAACTTTCAAGCCTGCCGTATATTTAATGTCAGGTGACAGGTATTACCACGGTGCAGGGGCCATCCAAAATTATAGCCCCAAAAGGTGTCAAACAACTGGGAAAAGCTGTAAGTTGGGAGAGAGGTCGAAATATAACTGTGTGTTGCTTAGTAAGTGCATCAGGGATATATATATATATATATATATATATATATATATATACATATATATATATATATATATATATATATATATATATATATATATATATATATATATATATAACACCGATGTTTATTTATCCTAGAATCCGAATGTCGGATTAGCTCAATCGCAATGGACCGGTAGGTGCCATATGTGAATGCTCGGCCAAAGGCTGGATGAATGAAGATTTATTCTTGATTTGGCTTAAGCATTTTAATAAACACGCATCTACTTCTAAGGACAACCCAGCATTGCTGTTGCTTGATAATCACAGCAGTCATTGTTCTTTATCTGCATATGAATTTTGCCATGAAAATGGGATCATTATGTTATCGTTTTCGCCCCACACGTCCCATAAGCTACAGGCACTAGATCTGACATTCTTTGGGCCGCTAAAATCTGCCTATTCAAGTGAATGTTCTCTCTATATGAGACGAAATGTTCACCAAAAAATAACACCATTTGATATATCGGAAATTTTCAATCGAGCATTCGTTCATGTAGCCACCATGGAAAAAGCTCAAAAAGGCTTTGAAATAAGTGGTATTGTTCCATCTCTCTCTTCAATCCTGACCCCCCAGGGGGAGTGTAGTGGTCGACGTGATGTCGTGTATTGTCCGTCTGCAGAGATCTCTGTCTCTGGTCATTTCTTTTAATTCATGCATAAGTCTTTGGCACATTCCTGTAATTTGATCTATCCATCTTGTTGGGGATCTTCCTCGTGATCTTCGGCCTTCTACCTTTCCTCGTATTATGAGTCTTTCCATGTTTTCTGTGTTTGCTCTCATAACATGCCCAAAATATTTTAATTGTTGGAGATGGACTTTACTAGAGAGTCGTTGGCTAACTTTTAGCTCTCTTAAAATTGAATTATTTGTTCTACGGTCGGTCCAAATAATTCGTAACATTTGTCTCCAACAGAACATTTCAGTGGCGTATATCTTTCTTCTCTCCGATTGTCTCAGAGTCCAAGATTCACATCCGTAGATCAGTATTGGGAATATTAAGCAGTCGATCAACCTTATCTTTATCGCTCTTGAAATTTGACAGTCCTTCCATATTTTGGTCATTTTTGCTGTGGCAACTTTTGCTAGATCACATCTGCGTTTAATCTCTTCTTGTAATGACCCTGTGTTTGTGATTAATGATCCCAGATATAAGTATGAACTCACAACCTCGAACCGGTCAATTGTGGTTATGTGTGGATGATTGTTGTGTAGTCTATCCACTATCATGATCTTTGTCTTTGATATGTTTAATTACAGACCAAATATTTGACTTTCGTTTTCGATCAGTCGTATAAGTTCTATCAGCTCTGCTTGACTGTTTGCAAGAAGGGCTGTGTCATCTGCTAAACGTAGGTTGTTTAGTTTATGACCATTTATTGAGATGCCCTTTTCCCATTCTTCAAGTGCTCTTCGCATAATATACTCCCCATATATGTTGAATAATTATGGAGATAGTATACATCCTTGTCTGACACCCCGTTCTGGATGAAATTCGTTCGAAAGTGTGTCAAGTACTTTAACTGATCCAGTAGTGTGTTCATATAGTTCGGTTATAAGCGTAATTAGATGTTGTGGTACGCCTACTTCTTTTAGTATTCGCCATAAGTGTCTCCACTTGACCCTGTCGAACGCTTTACGGTAATCTATAAAACAGATGTATAGTGGGATGTTGAATTCCCTAGATTTCTCGATTATCTGTCTTATATTCAGCAGGTGTTCTCGAGTGCCTCTACCTTTGGTAAATCCAGTTTGCTCTTGTGGAATTTCTCTTTGAAGGAATGTTTTCAGTCTCTCATTGATTATATGTAGCATTATCTTGCTGGCATGGGATATAAGAGAGATAGTTCTATAATTGTCGCATTTATGGAAGCTGCCTTTTTTATGTATGGTCGTTATTGTAGATTTTGTCCAGTCTTCAGGCCATTGTTTGGAATGCCATATTTGGTTACAGAGTAGATGAAGTAACTTTACGCCGGTTTCTTCTGTGGCTTTAAGTATTTCTGCTGTTATCATATCTGGACCTGGTGCTTTGTTATATTTGAGCTTGAGCTTGTTGATAGCCTGTCTTACTTCATTTTCGAGTATATCAGGTTCTTCTTCCACCTCGTCAGATATTTGGCTAACAAGCTCTTGGCGTTGATCATCTTTATATAGGTCCCTGCAATACGATCTCCATGTATCTGCTATGTCTTCTCTGTTTGTTTTCAGGGTTCTAGTGTTATCTTTAATGGCCCAAGTTCTGGCTCTGAAGTCTCTTGCCAGGTAGCGTATTTTTCTAAATAGATCTCTTGGCTGATTATTCTGACCATGTCTCTCAATTTCTTTACATATACTTTGATAGTACTGTTTTTTGTCGGCCTTACATCTTCATTTTATTTCTTTATTGAGGTTTCTTAAGCTAGCTTTTTCCCTTTCACTATGTACACCACTTTTACAAAGATTTCTTCTATTCTCAATTATTTTAAGAGTTTCATCTGTTATCCAGTGTTTCCGTTTCACCGGATTATTTTTCTTTGAGCGATCCACTGGTGTTGTTACGCAATGTTTAACAGTCTCCCATATTTCTTGTGATGTTCCGTTACGAATAGAGGGCATACTTTTCTGTACTTCCTGTAGAAGGTCTTCTTTCTTTCTTAGTTCTATCCTCTTTATCTCTCTTTGTTTGTTGGGTGCTTGAAGTTTAAGCATTACTTTAGCTACGAGGAGAGTATGATCGGATCCGCATATCGCCCCTGGATATGATCTGACTGTTTAAATGGACGATCTCCAGCGAATATTGTTGAGGACGTAATCTATTTGATTTCTAAATCTATCTCCAGGACTTTTCCAAGTATAAAGTCGATGTACATGGTGTTTAAATCGAGTATTCATGATGGAGTAGTTGTTTGTGATAGCAAATTCGATTAAACGGTCTCCTCTTTTGTTTCTCTGCCCTATGCCAAACTTCCTCAGTACATTCTTTAAGTCTTTTTGCATTTTTTTTAAACTTTTGCATTAAAGTCGCCACATATTATAGTAAGTTCTTTATTTGGTATGTTAGCGATTGTGGTCTCCAGTTTTTCGTAGAACTCCTCGATCTTTATGTCATCTGATGTGCTGGTTGGCGCGTAAACTTGTATGATATTAAGTTTATGTGGTTTGCCATCCAGTTTAATGAGTACTATCCTATCGTTCACAGCATTGTTCCATATAGACCGAATATTTTCACGGATAAAGATTTTTTGCCTTCCACCCTTTCTAACATTCCCGCTGTCGAACTACAACTTCCTGAAGCTGATATTACTCCCTATACCTTCAAACCAAATCGAGTACCTTCAAAAGATGCAGTCTTGGAAATAAATGAACCTGATGTTATTCATAATTACATCATGTACCTAAGTACATCAAAAGTCATCGAAGCTCAGGCAGATGTCGATCCTTCATGATCAAAATCGGAGCTTGACAAGGTGACATATCTATTGAACAAATGGCACCGTTGTGCGTAATGAATGAAAATAAATTAAAAAAGAGGGGTAGGAAATTAGGCATTTCAAAGATTTTGACGGCAACTCCAGAAAAAATAGAACTGGAGCAGAAAGAGAATAGAAAATTACAGAAGAAAGGAAAGCAAAAAATTTCTGTCAAAAACGTCAGCAAAAAGGTAAAACGCGCCATGAGGAAAGTCAACTTTGACGATAGTTCTTCAAGTAATTCATCCCACGATGAAATGGAAATTTGCAACGATCATAATTCCGATGATCCCAACAGTGACATAGAAGAAGAATGCATGTATTGTGGTGAATATGGCAAATCTGAAATGTGGGACAGATGCGGAGTTTGCCATAAATAGGCGCATAAGGAATGCAGTGGTTACGATAATCACAAAACTTTTGTATGCCATTATTGCAAATAGAGTGTAGTTTTAAATGTTTTTATATTCGTTTTTTTAATTAAGTAGTTCTTTGAATATGTTTTTTTTTACATAATAAATATATAGATGTTGTTTGTGAGCAAGATAATTACTTTGTGTTTGATTTTCATATAATGCAACCCTGGGCGGTATTATACTATCACTGGGCGCAATTACCCGCATGGTCGGATAATTCCGCCCAAGTGTAGGTTTGTGAATATAAAATAAATCAACACTTTCAACACATTGCTTAAGTGGGCGGCAATACCTGCACTTCCCTTAAACCAGAAGTATTGGTGTAACAAAAATGTCCCATATAAGTTAAAAGTTACAGAAAATTGACAAGATATGAAGACTAGTTCTTCTTCTTCATGACCATGTCCTTTGAGAATGTTGGTTACCATCATAGCTATCTTAATTTTATTTACTGCCACCCTAAATAGCATGCTTGTATCAGCACCATACCAATCTCGCAAGTTCTTCAATCATAAGATTCTTCTTCGTCCTGGACTGCGTTTGCCTGCTATTTTTCCTTGCATGATATTTTGTAGCAACCTATATTTGGGACCTCTTATTACATGTCCGAAATACTCCAGTTTTCCCTCCTTGATGCTTTTTGTGAACTCAGTAGTCTTGCTGAGACGTTCTAGTATTGTGGAGTTTCGAATCTTCTCCCTCCACCTCCTGGGTGGACTTTTAAAATTCTTCTATAGCACCACATTTCGAAAGCCTCAAGCCGATTTAGATCGATTTTATTCACAGTCTAGGACTCGACACCATAAAGTAAGACCGAGAACACGTAGCAGCGAAGTAGGCGGATCCTCAATGCCAATTTTAGGTATCTGTTATATCACAACCTGGAACATCCTTCTAAAAGCAGCTCTAGCCTGCTCTATCCTAGATCTAATTTCGCCCTGACTTTCTGCGTTACAATTTAATTGCTGTCTGTTCGATAACAAATTAATCCCTTAATTTGTAATCTCACATTATTCTTAACTTATAGTTTCACCGTGTATAATTGAGACATTGTAAAACTGTATCGAGTAATATTTTAATAATTAAAGTCCATTCACCTATTAATAAATTGTCGAATAATATATTTTTCTAATTGAACTTCCTAAACGTTGCAATTACGGCCCAGATTAAATTATAATGTAAGCTCATAGTTTAAAGTTTGTTAGTATGATAGAAGCATTAACCTCTGTGCTGATGTATACATTATTTGTGAAATTATAAATTGGGGATTTGAGCTCATTTGAGTTGCATTATAAGTAGTTACCTAAACAACATCATATAGTGTAATTAGTAGTAGCTGTCAATAAAACCAATATTTTTTCTCCACAACTTTAACGTTTTCTTGTATTTATCAACGTCGATGGAAAAGAAGCGGACAAAGGGGCATTATAAAACGTTTCGAACCTCAAAACTACGTTCGAATCTGTCCACTGTCCAAGTTAAATGATTTTATCAACTTGCTCAAGTTTGGTATTATTTACATATATAGACGGTTTTATATGCTGTTGTTTACTTATTACGAGTATTTTGATTTTCCGTATGTTTAGATCTAGACCTGCCCCTCTACAACGCTCAACGACACTATCAAGTAGTGTTTGCAGATCTTCTTGACTAGAAGCTAGGAGTACTGTATAGTCCGCATATCGCAAATTATTGATGACCACCGATTGATGATTCACCGTTCACAAGTACTCCTTCTTGTTTTTCAGAAAGTGCTTTTCTGAAAATTCTTTCGGAGTAAACGTTGAAAAGCAGAGGTGACAAGAGGCCCTGCCGTACTCCTCTTTTAATATTGAGAGCCTGTGATTCCACATCATCTACTAAAACTGACTTTGTTTGATTCCAATATAAATTTGCAATTTTTCGAACATCTCCGCCGTCCAAGCCAATGTCTTTTAGAGTTTCGATCAATGTAGAATGCTTAACACAATCAAATTGTACAACAGTAAAATAACTAATTAACTAACGGTAAAAGGAGACTAATTATACAACAATAAAATATCACCAATTTACTTCCCTTGTTCCCAATCCCTCTCTAAAACCGAATTGTTTATTTCCCATTAGGTCTTCACATTTCTGCTTATGTAGTGGCTGGTTATAAATGTTTGTTAGCTCTGAGACATTGTCTTCGTCTAGAAGTTTGAGCCAGTCTGATGGTATTTGGTCTAGGCCTGGAGATTTCCCATTTTTTCTTTGTTTGATGGCTTTCTCTACTTCTGCTTTTAATATACTAGGACCAGTATTCGTATACTTGGCGTTAAGTGGTGGCCTCGTATCCAGGAAGAGCTCTTTTATGTAGTTGGTTCATTCTTTCTTTTTTTCGTTTAAGTCAAGAAAAATTTTATGTTTGGTGTTTCTCATAAAGTGAGGAGTTCTTTTTCTCTGAGTGTAGGTAATTTCTTGAGGTTTTTTGTGTATATTAAACTCGTCATGTTTTCTTTTTAGTTCTTCCATCTCACGACATGTCTGTTCCATTAAGTCCTCTTTTGCTTGCTTAACCTCATATCTTATTTGTCGATATATTTCTCTATATCGAGTCTCATCTTTATTTTTACAATTTCTTCTTTGCTGAATAAGGTCTAGTATGTTATCGGTCATCCAATCCTGTTTCTTTACTGGCTTTTTTTCTGATTTTAAAACTTCGTCTGCTATGGTAACCATGGCGGAATTTATTATATCTATATTTTGTCCGATATTTTCTTGTTCAGATCTTTCTAGCTGTTTTTTAATTTCATGATTTATCTTATTTCCTAACTCATCTACTATTACGGCATTTCTTAGGAGTCGATTATTATGTGTTTTGTGAGCTGTCGGGGTTTTTATTTTTTTTAATTTTAGTTTGAATCCAGCACATAGCAGATTATGATTAGTTGCTGAAAATGTTTTTTCATATGTAATACAGTTTCTAAACCTTCTGTTAATGGTAATGTAGTCGATTTAATTTCTGACTACCTTTCCTTCTTGATCAGCTGGAGATTTCCAAGTATATAGTCGTCTTTTAGGTTGTTGAAACAAAGTATTTGCTATAATGCAATTCTCTTCTTGACAGAACTGTATTAGTCTCTGCCCTCTTTAAATCACTTTATTAAAGTTTAAAATTAGTATTTCAAATTTATTTATACAGAAAACATAGTATAAAACTTCGCGCTAGTCTACAGTACCGCCTATTGTAGCACTCTTTTCTATAAAATTGTTTGGTATGGTGTTTTTAAATTTCTCAAGTAGTTTTTCAAATTTTTGTTCTATTTTCTTTTCGTCTATATTTTTAAATTTGTTCGTTTATCTATTTGTCAAAGAATAGTTGATTTAAGGTTTCGATTAAAAACAAAAATATTTTAATTAGAATACATAATTTTGGATGTATCATATTGATTTGATGATTAGCTTCTTAAAATTGACGTGATTTGCATTATTGTAATTTAAATATTTGTCGGTGTTACTTTTCTGTATACAGTGGTTTAAAAATCAATATTTGACTTATTGTTCTCATTTACATTTATGAGAAATAAAAAAATAACGATTTAAGACCTCTGAGAAAACATTGTAATTCTATTAAATTCTTCTATTATTCTATCTATAAATATTAGCATATAATATTATATAGATAGAATATAAATTAATTTCCAAATAATTTTTAATATTCTTTAGCCTCGACAAAAAAATGATCAGTGTACTTACCTAAATAACCTAAGATATCCATCAGTATCTCCAGTAATCAATAAATCGTGGGCAGCAGATCGACTTGCTGTACTTATTATTGATGTCATGGGATAGAATCTATTGTTCCAAATTCCTAAAAATATGATAAAGAAATAAAACGGCAATTTTATTTCAAATATTATTAAATAGTTAACTATATCTGTAGTTGTTCTTTGTTCCAAGATGTTCCGGATAATGATCCTAATTTAAAAAAAATATACTAAATCCCTGTTTTTTAGCAATGTTGTATTTAGTTCTATAAAAATCAAATAATTCAGACAACATTTAGTTTATATTGAAAATAAAATATTTTTATTTTTATTGTTTCTTACTAAAAATTAGTCAAAATGTAAAATTATTTTTTATTTAATTCTTATTTAATATCAAGAACCTTGGTACTGTAGTGGAAAAAGCGATTATTAAATGGCCGAGTGAAACTTTATTCACGTATTCTAATTCAGATGTGCATATTGAGTTTTCTAATAGAAAAAGAGAAATTCTGTATTCTTTAGATCGATACAGATATAATAAATGATTGAAACTGAAGACTTTCACATCCAGAATCAGAACTTCCTAATAGCCTTTTAAGTTTGCACTGTATCTTTGTTTAAGACACCTGTATGGGTTTAATTGAACATGTCGCTATTCTTGTAGCTTCTTTAGTAGCAGTTTCGGACGGTTGACTAAGATAGGTCACGTATTCGACGCACCCAGAGTTCATAAAATTTACCAAATCAAAAGATGGAAAAATGAAAGTATTTTTGAAGTAAAGTTAAGATTTGATTTGATCTTGATTTTGGTTCCGTAAATACAAATATTCGGATTTCCACTTTTGTGATTTATTATCAGATATCGCTATAGCGTCCATACTGATTTACTGAAGCCATTTTATTGTTGCTTCTTTCCGATGGGAAATATTATTTTCATGTTCAGAGCTTCAATTGAGATGACTCCTGTTAGGATGAAATACCCATAAGCGAATATACAGAGGCACTATACGTGAAATCAAATATTAACTGGGAGTCCGGCACTGATATCGAACAAGCACACATGCTTTTTGATCGATCCTGACAAATTAATAAATTTAACTTATAAAAACCAATCATAGAATTCTTACACTACGTTAACATCAAGTATAATAGTATTAGTTCAGTGTGTATAGAAAAGCATTTTCTATGAGTACATATTTTTATATTAATAAGTAATTCATAACCAAAGAATTTTATAAAACCGTCAATAAGTAACACCAGTCATTAATCGACACCAGTTTTTTGCCGTTAAAGATAATTACCAAAAACCCGAAGCGGAACAGGTCCGTACTTAGGAAAATTAAATGGTGTTGAGAAATGGAATTTGACGTCACTAATCATAGCGATGAATGATTATCGCAATCCACATCACAAAAACTTTTATCTTACTCAGCTGCAGCCAGCAAACAACAAGAACCGATCTATCCATCCAAGCTACAAGCAGTAGTTTTTAGTTCTCTCAATGATGTTAAATTAGAAGAATACTTGTTAGCGGTAGGATCTCTAGTTAGTCCAAAACTCATTCTTTTTTCATCAAGAATCAGCAACAATTGCATCTGTATTTATTTCTAAACCAAACAAGTCGTAGATGATTTTTTTTTCAAACAGCAGAGACTTCATCACTGTAAACAATACATAAATTTAAGTCCGTAGACTAATTACTCCAAGTGAAAGACTCCTAATATCCAATGTTTCTCCCACTATCCCGCATAAGGTAATAGAAAACGAACTACTGATCTTATTGCTAAAACCAACTTCATCAATGTCATTTTTGCGAATAGGAACCAACAATCCTGAATACAAACATTTACTCAGTTTCCGTCGACATATTTACGTATCTCCACCCACAGGCTCAATTCCTGATTCCATTTTAATAACTCATGAAGATACTACCAATCGAATTTTTTTGACACTAGACAACTTATGTTTCCTTTGCAAATAACATGGCCATATTTCCAGTAGTTGCTCAGTAAATGTAAATCACTCAGACACAGCCGTCCCAACTGCTACAGTTTCAAACAGAAACAAATCTACTACAGTAACTTCAAACGAAACGACTACTATTACACCTTCAACAACATGCACCTCTACAAACATACCAAATAAATCAACGCCACTAACAAAAATATTATCTACAACTAACATACCATCTCTTGACACATCAACTTCACATAATACAATGCCATTGATATCCAAACCAAATATACCCACCTCATCAGCCCTATCATCTCCCATAATCATAACTAACCAGCCTTCATCTTCCAGTCTAAACAATAATTCTTTCTCGGTTAATGAAATTAAAGAGAATCCAGCACCAAAAGAATTTAGCGTATCCAACGAGGAAAATACATCTAAATCGTCCTCCAAACGAACTGTATCTCAAGCAATATCACCCCCGATTGAGACATCAGCTAGTGACGATGTATTTTCAAAACCAACTCAGACACAAAAAAGAATAAAAACAAAAATACCAGCAATACTTTTAGAAAGGCTAATGCAACCAATTAAAGAATTATTCAATTCCGAAAAGCAAATATTAACTTTTGAGGAAACAGTTGATTTATTTGAAAACACTCATGGAACAAAATATGTTATCAGCGTTATAAATAAATATACAGTAGACATTCCAAAATTTAGACAACTCTTAACCAAAATTCATTCATATACATCCGAGCGCTTATTAAAATTTAAATGTACAAAGCTAAACCTGATACGGATACATCGACTGAATTATCCCAGGAGCTAAACATTCAAGAATTATAATTATAACATTCAATTTATTACAGTGGAATATAAATGGGTTTTATACCCATTATGAAATGCTAAAACTAAATTAATGATATTACCCCCGCTATCATTTGTCTCCAAGAAACGAATTTCAAAGACCAATATTGCCACATATTTAAAATTTTTTTAACATTTTATAAAAATAGAAACCAGCAGGAAAAAGCAAGTGGTCGAGTGGCAATTTATGTTAAAAATACTCGTGAAGCACAAACGATTCCTCTAAAAACAGACATCGAAGCTGTAGGTGTCTCAGTTAAAGCTTCCCAATGCATTAATGTATGTTGCATCTATACTCCCCCAAATATACTTCTCACCTTAACCGACTTAAAAGCACTTATTTCACAAATACCTATGCCCAGACTAATAGTAGGAGATTTCAGTAGTCACAACCCAATGTGGGGCTCAACAAATTTTAATATTAAAGGCAGACTAATCGAAGACTTGTTAACTGAAGAACATTTAAACTTTATCAATGATGGAAGACCAACCAGATTTAATCTACATACTGGTACAACATCGGCAATCGATTTATCGATTTGTGGCCGAACTCTTTCAATGGCTGTTAATTGGGATCCCCTACCCTTTTTATATGGGAGCGACCATTACCCAATAAAAATTTCTGTATTTTCTGATGACACTATCTCTGACTACTAACCAGTCCGAAAATGGAACCTGAAAAATGCTAATTGGGACAAGTACACTGATGCCATAGAAACAGAGATAGAATTACAAAAATCTAGTTTTGAAAACACTGATATACATGAAACTCTCAACATTTTTACGAATATTCTTACATACGCGGCAGAAATACATATAGGAAAAACTAAAATATTAAGGAAACACAGACCTCTACTATGGTGGAATACAGAATGTCAAAATGCAATCAAGCAATATAAAGCATCTTTTAATAGAATGAAAAAACATAGTAACACAACTAATATAACTGAATACAAAAAACAGAGAGCACATGCTCGATATATAACAAAAAATGCTCGAAAAACCAACTGGAGAAAATTTGTCTTAAATATAAACAGTATAACACCTTTACCTACATTCTGGTCCAATATTCGAAAAATATCAGACAAAAACAAATTTTACCAAGTGCCTTTTATTACTCATAATACTAATGTAATAACAAAACCTAACAAAATAGCTGATGCTTTTGCTACATACTTCGAAAACAACTCCAGCAATAGCAACTATTCCGAAGAGTTTATACAACACAAAATCATCACAGAAAAACAACAGATCGATTGTGAAGATAGAGACAATAGTTCCTTCAGTATGGTTAAATAATGTCTTTCCAACTTCCTGGAGTGATTCAATAATTATACCTATTCTCAAACCTAACAATGCACGAACTAAAATTTTCTCATATAGACCCATCTCTCTCACCAAAGTAATGTGCAAAGTCATGGAAAAAATAGTTAATAAAAGATTGCTATGGATATTAAAAGAAAATCACCTTCTGGTTAACGAGCAAAGTGGATTTTAACAAAATCGAACTACTACTGGTAACCTCATTGATTTAGAATCTGATATTCTTGAATCTTTCACGAACAAGCAGGAAACTATTGCAATATTCATAGACATTACAAAAACATTTGACACACCATGACGTTTCGATATTATCAGATCATTACTCATTTGGAATATTAGAGGTAAAATAATTAATTTCATTTCAAATTTCCTTAAACGCAATTTTCAAATAAGAGTCAACCACTGCACATCTTCAACAAGACGTCAAGCTAATGGCACCCCTCAGGGGTCTGTAATAAGCGCAACGTTATTTTTAATTGCCATGAATAATCTTATACCATTAAACTCCAGCTTAGTTCGTGGCACGATACACACAGACACGGTATGCCACTATTGATACGTAATTCCATCAAAATCGCGCATGACGTCAGATACGAGGAGCAACACTTGCTATTTGACTTGCAAGTGCTTTGTTTACATGATATTTTTACGGAACGGAGAGAATATTTTGTTGTGTTTTACTTTTTTATCATTATTATTAACGTGTTGGATTCCCAATTTATTATTTGTATTGTTTTTTGTATTTTGTGAGTCTGTAGTAAATTTACAATGCCTAATTGTGCCGTGTGTAAGTGCAACAATTGTAAGCAAATTACAAAAGGTACGAAAATAAAATACTTTAGCTTTCCAAAGGAAGAAAATTTGACAAAGCAATGGATAAACGCTTGTCGGAGAGAAGATAAAATTAATTTAAAAAATGGTAAGTGTGGAATTAATTTTGAAATGTATATTTATAAGAAAGACCTTAAAGAACTGTATTAAATAGGTAATATATATATATATATATATATATATATAATATATAATATAAGGTACACTCGTAGAGTGGTGGGTTAAGCGATCTTGGAGAAATAAGACAAAAATTGGATTATTTCTCTATTTATTAAAGACGTTTCGCTCTCAGATCAGAAAGCATCATCAGTTCATCTAAAATGAATAGTATAAGAGACTTACATCCAATGAGAAAACTTATGTAAGATGTACGTCTTTAATAAATAGATAAATAAGCCAATTTCTTGTCTTATTTTTCCAAGACCGCTTAACCCAGCACTCATAACCCATCGTACACATACGAGTGTACCTTATATTATAAGAATTAACGGTTGTACCCCTTTTCCCATACATATTATATTTAATTTTTTCCAGCAACGATTTGCTCAATACATTTTGAAGAGAAGTATTTTGAAATTCCTCTGAAACAAAGGTTATTGAATTACTTCCCAAAGAATGCTCGTCATTTAAAGGCTGATGCAGTACCTACTTTAAACTTACCTAGAGGCTCATCAAATGCTGACCAAAAGCGAAAATCTGAGGAAAGAACACTGAGGATTACAAAAAGAAGACGTAGAGAAGAGGTGGAAAATATTATAAAAGCATCAGCCAGTAGTATTTCAAGTTGTACACTAGCACAGAACAATGAAACGGTTACCGAGGAATCACAGCTTCCAACATGTGATGAACCATTAATTTCAGCAGTACCAAATATTGAGTAAGTGTTGCAATATTACAGAATGTTAATAATAGTATTTCTTAGATTTTATTAATGAATTTAAAGTAAGAGACTTATTTTATTTCCAGAAGAGACCAGGCTGAACTAATTAAACTCAGACAAAAAGTAGAGTCCTTGGAAGCACAGAACAAACATCTTTTGAAAGAAATCGAAGAGACTAAGTCATCTACTGCTCAAAAATATCATAGTCTTTTAGCGACAGTGTTTACGCCGGGACAAATTAAAATGTTATTAAACCCAGATAAAAAATAAGGGTTCGTTGGTCGACAGAAGATATCGCTTCAGCAATTTCATTGCGTAGCGTAAGTCCGAAAGCGTACCGATATTTAAGAGCAAATAATTATCCATTGCCAGCTCTGTCGACATTAAGAAGATGGGCTAGCAATTTTGATGTCAACGAGGGGATTTTAAAAAGTGTTATAACACTAATGTAGAAAAAGTCATCCGATTTCAATATTCTTGATCGACTATGTGTTTTGACATTCGATGAAATTTATGTATCAAATAAAATGGATATAGAGAAAAAACAAGAGCAGACTGTTGGACCACACAACGCTTGTCAGACTGTTATGGCACGCGGATTAATTTCAAATTGGAAACAACCCTTGTTCTATCAATTTGATCAACCAATATCTAAAGAAATTCTTGAAGAAATTATTTCTGAACTTTACCAAGCGAATTTCATTGTGGTTTCCATTACAAGTGATATGGGTCCTGGAAATATTTCGTTGTGGAATAAACTGAAGGTCGGACACGATAAAAGTTGCTTTTTCGTTCATCCATGTGACGAAACTTTAAAGATTTTTGTTTTTGCAGATATTCCACATTTGATAAAACTTGTAAGAAATCACTTAATGGACCATGGATTCATTATTGATGATAAAATAATAAACATCGATTATTTTGAAACGCTCCTTAACATATCTACTTCAGAATTAACCTATGCCCATAAATTGACCCAACAACATTTGAATGTAAGAGGATCCATGCGACAACGGGTCCGTCCAGCAGTGCAAGTTCTATCCAACTCAGTGGCAAAAGCCATAAAATATTGTGGTGAGAGTGGCCTTATACCGAAAAATAGCTTTTGGCAAGAAGCCTCTGATATGGTCCAACTGTTTAATGACTGGTTCGATTTGTTCAACTCACGTTCAAAATTCACTTCTAACTGTCCAGGAAGAAATGCTTTCGGTACGGATATTAACAACCAACGACACCTACTGGATCAAATGATGGTATTCATTAAGTCTATGAGAGTAGGCACTCACAAGAAAATGATTCCCTTTCAAAAAGGAATTTTACTTACAAGTACATCAATGTCGCAAATGTAGGATTATTTGAAAAACAAATACGATGTGGAGTATATATTAACTTCTAGACTAAACCAAGATGTTCTTGAGAACTTTTTTGCATATATTCGGGGCATGGGTGCAAGTAATGATCACCCTTCTCCCCTCGACTTTCGGTACAGACTTCGATGGTACATTCTGGACAAAAATTCGTCAGCAATTTTCACAGAAACCCGCAATACAACAGATTCTAATGAGGAGTGTTTGTTGGATATTCTCAAGGAGTCTCAGAGCGTAACATCTGATCTAGAAATAGAAGAAGTTTGCTTGACACAGAAATTGTTGTACAACCTTGCAAAAATTGACGACCCGCAACAAACAAAAGAATATGCCGAAAAAGAAATTATGACAATTTCTTTTGTAGAACCATATTATTTGCAAGACGAATTTATCGATGACGAAATAGGGCAGCTGATGCAAGATTTTGAGGTAAAAGAAAAACTGAGTCAAGAATCACTAAAATATATTGCAGGATTTGTAGCATACACATTTAAAAATAAATACTCATTGGAAAACCCCACTGCAGGTATGGACATAACTAGGGCCCCTGACTGGATACAAACTCTCTCTAGAGGTTCTCTTATACATCCAAATGATGATTTGTGGGAAGTTGCTATGAAACTTGAGACTGAGTTCCATAAAATGCATGGTAACTCTTTATCTAAAGACGTGAAAATTTTTCATAAATTAGCTGATAAAATCATGTCACAAATAAAAACCACATCTGTGCCTTACGAAGTTGTCCTTTACTTTGCTAAAACTCGAACATATATTAGGCTACGAGAGTTAAATAGAAAAATTAGTCTTAAGAATGCTCAAAGAAGCCTAGAGAAGAAAATGTCAAAATTTACCAATTTTAAAAAATAATAGTAGATTTCTTTTTACTCTGTTATCTTGTAATAATTTATTCTATAAAATGTCGGTATTTTTTTTCTTTTTTTTTTTTAATAGAACTTTATAGTATTATATATCTTATAGTATCATACATCTGCACTTTTATATACTGTCTTTAGATTTAATTCTACTTTATTCTACCTAAAAACGATAAAAACCATCTTCCTTTCCACTCGACTTTACAGATTGCGCAAGGCATCCCAATGTTTCGTTCACAGATTGAACTCGTCCGGGAATGCCTTGTCCGAAGAAGGGGTGGTTTTAGTTGGTAGGCAACTGGTTAAGCGTGCATGGGGCTCTTGGATGCTATGTCCTAGTATGTGCTCCTCTCCGGATTGAATCCAACAGTACTAGGGACACTAAGGGTTAATTACGTGGAAATTTAAAAGAGAAAACATTTCAAAAAGTTATTAAGACATTATTTCAAAAAAGTATTTTTATTATTTTTGAATTAATAATCAAGGCTTATTGTTTTTTTGACGTGTTTCCTCGCCAATAATTTTCAAATACATTTTATTGACTTATGAACAAAGTGCAAATCCCTAGGAATAATAATACATAGTACAACTAATTATCTTACAATCAGTTTTAATCAAATAATCAGATGACATGATTTTATATTCGATAAAATTGGAACGTATCTCATAAAATTCTATGAACATTTTCCTCGTGCGTGACGTCATATGCGGCGAGAGAGACAGCGCTACCATGCGCAATGGCATACCGTGTCTGTGTGTATCGTGGTTCGTGGCAGATGATATGCGGATGATCTGGTATTAGTATCTTCAGGAAAAAACATCTCATCAGTACAGCGTCACTTACAAACCTCACTTTATGAACTCGAAAATTGGTCGAAGAAAACAGGATTGCAGTTTTCACTCAGCAAATCAAAGTGTTTGTTATTTTCAAAGAAACGTGATCCGATTAAACCGCAACTAAAATTATGTAACCAAATCCTGGATTATGCCGATGACATTAGGTTCTTAGGGATGATTAATACGAAACTCACATGGAAAAAACACATTCTACAAATAAAAAAAACATGCCAAAATGTAATTAATCTTATGAAAACTCTATCTAATAAAAACTATGGAGCTGACTATAACTGCTTAATCCATGTTTATAAAACCCTAATTAGATCCAAAATAGATTACGGTTCCATGGTATATGCATCTGCTAAAGAATACCTATTACACCATCTTGACGTAATTCAAAATACGACATTAAGAAAAGCTACAGGAGCATTTCGAACCAGCCCAATAGAAAGTTTACGAGCAGAAACTGGAGAGCTATCAGTTATATAGAAGGATGCACTTATCTCTCACATACGCATTTGCTGCTAATTCTAATCCAAACAGTCCATCTAGAAGTAACATATTTACCGATCGTTTTAAAAACCTATCTACTGAAAATAGGAACATAAAACCGTCATTTTATGAAAGAGTTAGTCAAACCCTTAGAACTTTACAAATTCCAATGAGAAATACCTATTCCAACTCCATACAAATTCCTCCTCCTTGGACATTAAGCATTCCTTAATCCGATACATCCTTAAATATCTTCAGAAAGAACGATACTCCTTAATAAAAAATCGACAAACTAACAAAATTTTCTAAATCCTATCATATATACACAGACGCTTCTAAAACATTTACTGGAGTTGGAGCAGCTGTCATTACTCCAAATATTACACTTGAGTATAAACTACCATCTTTAAGCTGTATACATACTGGCCATCTATCAAGCTCTCGTTCATATTAACTCCAGTAATATATCCAATGCTCTTATAATTACCGATTCCCTCAGTTCCATCAATACCATTAACCAACTATGCACGAAACATCCAATTGCTTTCCTAATCAAAAAAGAACTAGCTACCATTAAACAATACCTATATACAATATAAAAAATATACAAAATATACAAAAACAATGTTATATATTTATATAATTATAATAAATAAGACTAAACTAATTTCAACTAACTTATTTATTGACACTCTCACTATTGACATGACACAGATAACTTAACCTAACATAAAACATAGTGGCCTCTTTCTAAAGATACTTTCACAACAATCTTCCCCGCTTAAAAAAGTAAAGAAAATAATAAACAAATGTTACAAATTTAATTTGGTAGGAGCTTTAGTTACTCTACCTGAACGAGTAGCAGTAACTTTTGGAGTAGTAGAAAGTCTGACCTCAGTTTTATCAATGATCCTTTCAGTATTTTCATTAAAATCATTGAATTCATTCTTATCATTACTAATAGGACTCTCTACTTTTTCATTTGTTACTGATACTTGTCTCGACATTACATTATTAGGGTTTACATTTGTAACTGATTCTTGCCCAGAATCATTTACAACTTTTTCAGTAGTGGAAACTATCGGTTTTTGTTCAGTATAGGTATCTTTCTCAAATTTACTTTTACGAATATCACTAGCAGGTACAAAACTTATATTTTCCCCTATTTGTACAAAATATGTTGACGCACTTACAACTCGTACTATCTTACCCCTGGACCATAACTTGGTTAATTTATTCTTTACATATACAGCTTCGTTAACATTATATAGTTTTATACCATTAGATGAACTTGATTTTGCAATACGAGTTTTATTATTAGGTTTAATTAAATCAAATCACGTTCTAGGCTTGACTTTAAATAAGTTCTCTGATGGACTAATGCCTGTAACTGTTGATGGTGTATTTCTATACGTAAACAAAAAATTTAACAACTGGCTTGCAATCATCTGTCTTGTTATTAGAACGTTTCTTCCAAAATTTAACGTTTTGTCCAATCCCTTTTTTACAGTTTGCACTGCTCTCTCCGCAATGCCATTACTTTGAGGGTGATAGGGTGGTGCCTTTATTGGTATGATCCCATTGGCTTGACAGAACTGTACAAATTCACTAGAACTAAAGGGTGGTCCATTATCTGAAACCAATTCAACTGGTAACCCAAACACAGCAAATACTTCTGTTAATTTAATAATTGTTTCAGAAGCATTTGTACTGCTGTCCATCATTTTAACATCGATGCATTTAGATTTATTGTCTACTACTATTAAAAAAGTGTAATTATGCTTATGAAAGAAATCTATACTGACTCTATAAAAATTATTGGGAGCATTTGGCCAAGGTAAAAATGTATTAGAGTTAGAAAAGTTTTGTGTTTCTTGACAAGTACTACAAGAACTAATAAAATTTTCAATATCATCTGTTAACTTAGGCCACCAACAGTAAGATCTAACTAGCATTTTTGTTCGTACTGCTCCTAAATGCTGTTCATGAAATAGGAATAAGATATTATTACGCAAAGAACTAGGGATCACTACTTTGTTTCCTGCTAGTAAGCAATGATTTTCAACTGATAATTCATGTTTCCTTTTAAAAAAAGGTTTCAATGAAACATCTGATACTGATTCAGGCCACCCAGATAACGTATATTCTATTACTTTTAATATTAGCAAATCTTTCTTAGTAGAATTCATAATATCTTCAAAATTTAATGGAATACTAAACTGAAAGAATAAAGAGAACTTGAGATTTCTGTTTCTGATGTCATCGGAAGCCTCGATAGACCATCAGCATTTGCAATCATCTTTCCCTTTTTATACTGTATTTCATAATCATAGGCAGATAGAATAATAGCCCAACGAGTGATTCTAGATGCTGCAGCTACTGGAATACTTTTATTCTTTCCGAAAATAAATTGTAAAGGTTGATGATCAGTCAACAATACAAACTTTCGACCATATATATATTTATGGAAACGTTTTAAGGCAAATATTATAGCTAAACTCTCCCTTTCCAAATTAGAATACCGCTGTTCAGCTGTTGATATTGTACTGGATGCAAACATTATAGGTTTTAGATCACCATCTATTTTGTGGCTCAATACTGCTCCAACTCCATACCCACTAGCATCACAAGTAATATCAATTGGAAGGCGAGGGTCATAATGACTTAATACATCATTTGACATTAGTAACTTTTTACTCTGCTGAAAAGTTTGTTCAGCTTCCTCAGTCCATTCAAATTTCGTGTTTGCTTTGCATAGGTCATATAATGGTTTAAGCTTTGTAGACAACATACTAATACATTTCCCATAGAAATTAAGAAGACCTAAATATGATTTTAACTGTGTTATATTTCCTGGTGCTGCGGCATTTTTAATACATATGACTTTTTCTTGTTGGATGTGTGGTCTACATCTATAATATGACCCAAAAACTCTACACTTGATTTATAAAATTTACATTTACTACCATTTATTTTTATGTTGTATTCCTCTAATTTTTTTTAAACATTAATTACATTTAAATGACATTCATCAAAAGTTGTACCAAGAATTAAAATATCGTCTAAATAACATTTAGTCTTTGGGAGATTGGCCAGCACTGTGTCCATTATTATTTGAAAAATACCTGGGGCTGAGCTTACCCCATAAGTAAGTCTGTTATACCTAAACAACCCCAAGTGGGTGTTAATAGTAAAATATTCTTTTGATTCTTCCCCTATTTCAAGTTGCTGGTATGCTCCTTTTAAGTCTAACACTGTAAAATATTTACTACCTGCTAAACTAGCATATATATCATTAGGCAAAGGTAATACACAGTGATCTCCATCTATGGCTGTATTTAACGTCTTTTTAAAATCAACACAAATTCTAATTTCATTTACATTCCTTTTGGGTACAATAACTATAGGACTAGCCCACTTACTACTCTTTACCTCTGATAAAATACCCATACTGACCATTCTACCTAACTCTTCCTCTACTTTTGGTTTCAATGCATATGTCATTTCATAAGCTCTGTGAAATATTGGTTTCACACCATCCTTTAACTTTATATGTACTTTAAAATCTTTAATAGAAGACATGGCTTCTTCTCTAAAATTGTTGTTAAACTTTGTTTTAATTTGGTTTACCAAAACCTCTATTTTATTGCTATTATTTTTAACTTGATGTTCACTGCTTATTGAATATAACCTTTCATTATTGATGACATTTCTATTAAAACTTTTTTTCCAATTTGGTAAAATAACACACAACCATGGTTCAAGTAGAGGTAAGAATGTACTATTGCAATTTATAACTACCAAAGGTAAGCAAAATGTCCTATTATTAACCCTAACAATTACCTCAATTTCTCCCAAGATTTCTACATTCTGACCAGTAACAACTTTCAACTTATACTTTACAGGATACATTTCTAAGAATGACAACTCTTTTTCATAATCTTTAACATGAATAACACTTTTACATGCTCCAGAATCTACTTCAAAATTTAAAAGCTTACCTTCTATATCTAATGTGACTTTACATGGTTTCTCATTCTCTTGTTTTACATTACCAATAAAACCTAACTCTAAGGAATTTTCCTCACACTCACTATGATCGTATTGCACTGTGTTTACTGAATTTATTTTCCTGCACGCACGACTGGTGTGGCCTCTTTTGTGGCAATTGTAACACTCCCAGTTCTTCGCAGGACAACTTTCTGGGTTATGATTTCTTTTACACCGATAACATGATTTCACTGGCACTTGTTCAGATGATGATTGCTTTAGTAAATTTTTGCTGTTTGTTGCACCCAACTTTGATAACACTGTGTCTGTCTCCAAAAATCTTGATTGATCTACCGCCTCCATACTTTGGGCTTCTTGAAGAGCTCTTTCGAATGTTAAATTACTTCCAGTCAGTAATTTTCTTCTTATTGTATCTGATTTCAATCCACCAACTAACTTATCTCGTAAGGCATCATTTAAGAAGTTACCAAATTGACAGTGCTTGGACAGGTTTTTCAACTTTTGAGCATAATCTCTTAATGATTAATTTGGCTCCTGTTTGCTTAAATAAAAGTTATACCTATGTGCAATGATTATTCGTTTTGGACTATAGTGCCAGAACAAGAACATCTTTCAATTGCTGATATGTTTTCATCCGTGGTAACTCTGGTGCTAACAAATCCTTTAATACCTAATACGCTTCCCCTCCCATGAAAGTGAGGAACATTGAAACTTTTTTATTTTCTTCCACGAGGTTACACTCAAAAAGCTCTTCCATGCGCTCAATATATGAGGTTATGTCAGAACTTTTAGGGTTAAACTGCTCAATATTACCAATTAAAGCCATAACTTCCACGGTCCGTAGATCCAACTATACTCGTCGCCAAATATGTTATATATTTATATAATTATAATAAATAAGACTAAACTAATTTCAACTAACTTATTTATTGACACTCTCACAATTGGCATGACACAGATAACTTAACCTAACATAAAACATAGTGGCCTCTTTCTAAAGATACTTTCATAACAAACAATAACTATACTATACAATTCCTATGGGTTTCTTCACACATTGGCCTTCAAGGAAATGAAGAAGCGGATCGTACAGCCCAACAAGCCAGGAACAGTGAAACCGGGAGTAAAGTGAAAGATGTAGTTCTTAACGATTTAAAATAATTTATTAAAGTGAAAGTCGAAAATCTGTGGCAAAACACGTGGGACAGTTCAACTTCAAAACTTCGCGAAGTGAAAACGTTTGTAAAACCGTGGAAATCTCAAATTCCCAACAGAACTCACCAAGTCATTGTTACTCGTTTTCGTGTAGGACATACCCGACTTACCCACGGACTATTTCCGTCACACTAATCCCATTTTTTGTGAAAACTGTAATATCCTACTAAATGTTAAGCATGTACTGGTAGAGGGCCCAAGATACCAGTTGCAGAGACAAAACAACCACATCATCGGATCAACAAGTGAAATCTTTGGAGAAAATTGTAAAATTGAACATTTGGTCAAATTCCTTAAAAATATCAATGTATTTAACAAAATCTAACATTTATTGTAAATAAATTATCTTATGTATATGTATATATGTCGCTGATAACCTCAGAGGTAGATGCGACTATTTTGTAAAATAAAAAAAAATATATTAACTGTTTTTCTTTTATTTCGATATACTCTTTATGAGTATTTTATGAGATTTTTGTTTCGTTAATAGAAATCAAGGAGTTCTACTTTCATGATTTATTTTTGAAGTGTGTAAACAATTTTAATTCCTAGCTGAGCGCTTTCGACTTACAAAGACATCGTCAGAGCTATGCTACAATAGAACAATAATGTAAATAACTAATTTTAATTTTACAACGAATCTCTTCGTCAAATATTTAAGTATCACTATTAATAGAGATTGTTTTGTAACAAAATTGCAGAAAAAGCTGGTTTTATTTATTTTTCTTTGAAATTTTATTCACAAAAGCACAAAAAGGACTGTGATATGGACTCCACAAAAAACACATTAAAAAATTTGATTATGATACGGTTGTCAGAATTCGATCATTTATTGGAGTTGAAGAAGCGGATAGAATAGCTAAATTGAGCAAAATTTTTCATTTTAATACAATTTGCATTTCGCCTCTAGATACGTTAATTTTTTGCGCATTTAGCACAAGGTACATGCAACTACATAATCATTAACAGGAGGTTTAGAAACAGTATTACACATGCAAAAACATTTCCAAGTCCAGACGCAAATTACGGTGCAGTAACCCCGGAGGTCAGCAAACTCAATCAACACTTTGTCAGCATTTAATTTTTATATAAAAAAAATTGTATTGTAATTAAATTCAGTTATTTTCAATCAATAAAGCAGTGCAGTATAGTTGTAAAAGTTAATAAAGGGTCTTTTTAAAAAGTACCTTCGCGAGTTCAAACCTTTAAGTGGCGCAGTCAGTAGGATAGTGGGAGAGTCTACAGAAGATCCTCGTCGTTCTTAAACGTTTACCAGCTACGAACCTACCAACTTCAAGGGAAAACTACGGCTGTTCAACCCCAGAAGTCAACGAAAATCCAGTGTTAAAGTGTAGAAATCAATTTATATGACGAAAGACGATAAAAAGAAAGCGAAAGAAGAAAAGAAACCAGTTCCTTCGAAAAGAAATGCACCCAAGCATCATCATTTATCTGTAAGCAAATTTAATCTTTTTTCTAATCATAATTTAATCGCTTCACAAGCTCCATCTCTTAGAATTAGTAATTCTCTTTCAACTATTAGTGAATGGATTATCGAACCTGGTGCTGCTTCTATTTTGCAAAATAACTCAGCTTCTCAATTTAGTTTAAAAACCAACGTTAGTTCTTTAAATAATACTTTAAATAGCTTAGATATACCATCTATAATTATTACCCCCGCTAGCCAATTAAATACTATGGCCGTGGCAATCGCTCCCGCTTTAGTTTTCGACATCAATAAAGATCTTTCCATCGTGCCCGATTACGATGGCAACCCTAATGAACTTCATAACTTCATTGAAGTTACTACAATGCTTCTTAATCATTTCTGGGACCACAATAATCCCGATAACTTCCAAAATTACATGATAACTCGAGGTGTAATGAATAAAATTAAGGGAAGAGCTCGAGAAATCATTTCAGTATATGGGTGTAAAGATTGACCCACAATAAGGACCATACTAATTCAAAACTTTGCCGATCAACGTAATGAAAATTCACTTACAAGAGACATGGTAAACTTAAGGCAAGGAACCAACGAAACTCCTCAACAATTTCACGAGAAAGTAATGTCACTTTTAAACACAATTTCTAATCACATCGAACTACATACCAATAATGCAGATGTAAAGAGGAGCAAAAAGGAATTATTTCAACAGCAGGCCCTAACTACGTTCTTAGCAGGATTACGAGAACCAATGGGATCAACCATACGATCAATGAGGCCTACAAATCTTGCTTTCGCTCTTCAATTTATCCAAGAAGAAAACAATATTAGATATTTGCAAAAAACAAATTTTTCATTGCCAAATAAGAATTCTACCCACATACAATCCCAGAGACAACCACAATGGCAACAACCCATGCCCAGGCCACAGTTACATCAACAATTTTTCGGAAGTAATCCAGCACCGTCCCGACCAACATTTACTCCAAGATGGCCGATACAACCCGCTCGATTCCAACCACCAAGGCAACAATTCACGGCAAACACTCAACCTCCAAGACCTAACCCATGGGCAAGCAGACCACCACAACAGTACAAACCAACACCCATGTCTATAAGTACACGGCAAACGGGACATAACAGAGGTTCAAGCTACAGAAACTTTAGGCCGCAGCAACAGCAACCACACACCCCAAAGTTTACCGTAGAGGAGCTGTTCAATATTGAACAACAAGATGAAAACGATATCGATGCCTACTATGGAGAACAGACATACTACTATCCAAATCAAGACGCATATTCAGATGACTACCACGTAGAAGATTACCAAAATGCCCAATACGAAGAAGATATAAATTTTCCAAAACCCCAAGAGGAAAACGAAGAAAAGTAGTCGAACTCAATTCTTACTCAGATAAAAAAGAACTTCCATATATCGAAATTAAAAATCCTCCCATTAAACTTCTTCTTGATACAGGGGCAACCAAATCATTTCTTAACCCCGAAATTGCATCCAAATTTTATAAAAATTGTATCAAACATGAACCGTTTGTAGTCAGTTCAATATTTCAAAACCATTCACAGGAATATTGTGCTGAAATTCCAATCTTCCCAAAATTTAACTCTAATATTAATTTAAAATTCTACCTTTTTAAATTCCATAAAACATTTGATGGTCTTATCGGCCTCGATAACTTAAAACTTCTACAAGCACATCTTAATTTACCAGCATCCACACTAACTACAGCACACTCAGTTCTCCCTATCTTTTATTATGAAACCAACAAAACACAATTTTATACAATTCAATTGGAACTTAGAACAATCACACAAGTACGATTTCCAGTAAAACAAACAAAAGGCACCATACTTATACCAAAACAGGAAATACAAGGGGCAACTCTAAGAGAAACTCTCAGTGAAGCTTGCATTCATCTAGCCTTGACCGAAATGATCAACAATACTGATGAACCTAATCAAGTAGCACTCACCGATCCTGTTAGAAGCAATCCAATAGATCTTCATGAATATCACCTGTATACCTCGGACATCATTCCAATGGAAACAGAAACAATAGTAGACAGCGATCCTCTCATCAGAACAGATCATCTAAATCCAGAAGAAGAGATCCACATCAGAGGTTTATGCAGAAAATTTGCAGATATATTCCATAATCCTGATGATACTTTAACATTTATAAATCAAATAAAACACCACATACGAACAACGGATGAAGTCCCAGTTTTCACAAAATCATATCGATATCCACACGTACATCGAGAAGAGGTCCAAAAACAAATCACATCAATGCTGGACCAAGGCATCATCAGACCAAGTCAATTACCCTGGTCATCTCCAATCTGGGTCGTACCAAAAAAACCAGACGCCTCTGGAAAAATTAAATGGAGAATCGTAGTCGATTACAGAAAGATAAATAAGAAAACTATAGACGATAGGTATCCAATTCCAAATATCACTGACATCCTTGATAAACTCGGACGTTGTCAATACTTTTCCACCCTCGATCTAGCCAGTGGATTTCACCAAATAGAAATGGCAGCGGAAGATATACAGAAAACAGCATTTAACGTGGAAAATGGCCATTATGAATACCTTAGAATGCCTTTTGGTTTAAAGAATGCACCCTCTACATTCCAGAGAATAATGGACAATGTGCTTAAAGGACTCATAGGATGAATCTGCCTAGTATACATGGACGACATAATCGTATACTCAACTTCACTTCAGGAACACATGGTCAACCTTAAGAAAATCTTTGAAAGACTACGAGAAACTAGGTTCAAGATACAGATAGACAAATGCGAATTTTTAAAGAAAGAAGTTAAATTTTTGGGCCACGTCGTAACCCCCGAAGGAATAAAACCAAATCCAAGCAAAATTAAAGCCATCATCGACTATCCCATACCAAATACTACCAAGCAGATTAGAGGATTTCTAGGACTACTTGGATATTACAGAAAGTTCATTAAGGATTTCGCAAAAATAACAAAACCGCTCACCTCATGCTTAAAGAAGGATGCCAAGATAGAACACACAGAACAATTCCTAAACTGTATCAAAATTTGCAAAAACCTGTTAACCAACGAACCACTTCTACAATACCCGGATTTTATGAAGCCTTTCAATCTCACCACAGATGCAAGCAACTTTGCTATAGGTGCTATCCTGTCACAGGGTCCTGTAGGACAAGACAAACCCATTGCATATGCATCAAGAACACTGAACGAGACCGAGCTTAAATATTCTACCATCGAAAGGGAAATGCTTGCAATCGTATGGGCTACTAAATATTTTCGACCTTATTTATTTGGAAGGAAGTTTAAAATTCTCTCTGATCACCGACCACTTCAATGGCTATTCTCTTTAAAAGATCCAAACTCGAAACTTGTTAGATGGAGACTAAAACTCGAAGAATTCGATTATGAAGTCATATACAAAAAAGGAAAATCCAATACGAACGCTGATGCATTATCCCGTGTCGAAATCCACACTAAAGAAGTAAGTACCATTGACGAACACATAGAAGAAATAATCAGTCTATTATCCAGAAAAGAAGATGACAACATATATATGATCAACCATCCAAACTCAGTATGCGATCCAGACGAAGAAGATCCTATGGTTAACTTAGACGAAATTATCACAGAAAAACAAACATCCGGCCTAACTGCAGAAGAAATGAAAGTAATAGACGAACTTCTACAAGAAGAAAACCAAAAGATTGATAGTCAGCCAACAAAATCGCTATACCAACAAGACAACAACACAGATGGTACCCAACATTCTACAGAAAAAAACCCAATACTTGGAATTCCAATCAGCGAAAGACCATTGAACTGTTACAACAACCAAATCATATTCAAATTGGTAAATTACAATCATGCAAAACCTATAACAGAACAGTGCTTCCTAACAAAGAAAAGAATGCACGTCCAACTAGATAACAACGACCTGAAAAACGATATTTTTAATTTCTTTAAGAACTACGTCGATACAAAAAACAAATATGCCATCTTATTCGAAACTGATGAACTCTACCAGTCTGTCTGCAACATACTTCGAGAAACATTTAAGAACTCCGCATTTGATCTTGTAAAATGTAACAATTTACTAGAAGATATAAACAGTCCAGAAAGACAGAAAACCATCGTAAAAGACTATCACCAAGGAAAGACAAATCATAAAGGAATTAATGAAACAGAAATTCAAATCAGAAAACACTATTACTGGCCAACGTTGAAAAAGGATATAGAAGATTATATTAATCTCTGCGATACTTGTCAAACAAACAAATACGACAGAAACCCAGAAAAACCGAAGTTTATGTTAACTCCAACACCAACGAAACCACTAGAAATTGTTCACATAGACACATTTCAAGCAGCAGGACAAAAATTCCTTACCATCATCGACGCATTTTCAAAATATGGTCAAGTATGGAATCCTGTTATTCATCACCCACCATGGACTTCTACATATGATAATTTCTGACCTGAATTTAAAAATGGACTTGTTCAAGAATTCGTGGACACTCACAAGATCTTAATCCACTACACAACACCTGATAACCCGCAATCAAATGGAATGATCGAACGCTTTCACTCCACAATCATCGAGCATCTTCGAATATTAAAAGAAAAAAAGAAAACACTTAACATCAAAGACCAGATGCTATACGCCATTATGGCATACAACAATTGTATTCACTCAGCTACCAAACAGAAGCCCATCAACGTCCTTAATGGTCACATAGATGCTCAAGATCCATTCGATATTGACATTAATAGAACACTGATAAATAATTACACACAGGAGCACAGATTGAAAACAAAAGAGATGTATAAAGAAATAAATAAGAAATTACAAAAGAGCAAACAGAAAAATATTGAAAAGATAAACGAAAAACGACATTCTCCGATAACATATAAACCCAGCACGAAAATATATACTCGAAAAACAGTAAAACGAAACAAACTGCTCCCCAGATTTGCACCTAAAATAGTCCAAAACAACAATCCTGTTACTGTTAATACCCAAGATACTACGGTGCATAAGAAAAATATTAAACATCAACCACCAATAAAAACTAACCGCAAAAATACTTTACAGATGTATCTCAGTAACAGCCCAAGAAGTGAAAATCCAGGACCTTCTCGACAATCCAGGGATCCTCCCAGTTAAGCTTGGAGAAGCCAGAATCCAAACTAGCACCCACGATTTCATCCACTATTTCCAATTGGAACCAATAGCACAGGAAATCGAAACATTGGCATATCAATATCAAACTACAACTACAGCTATAAATAATGGACTAAGTCAGCCGTACTTCGACAGCCTACAGAACTTCGACAAAACATTGCAGTATCTTCTTAAAACAGCCCAAGAGAAACTCGACTCAGTTTACCCAGCAACCAGAAATAAAATAGGTCTTATCAATGGACTAGGAAACATAAAATCCATCTCAGGAAACTTAGATCAAGAAGACGCAGAAAGATACGATGCAGCGATTCAGTCACTTGAACTCAATCAACAAAATATTATTAACAACGTTAATAACCAATTAAGCCTTAATAAGAAAATAATGAACAACTACAACGAGACAGTGACACTACTAACCCACAATCAAGAGATAATAGCTGCAGAAACCAACAAAATCCGAACAGACTTAAACCAATTTGTCTTTGATTTCAACCATTACATGCAAGTTCGAAACGTTTTAGACCAGATGAATTTAGCCTTACAAACCATTATACAAATATTAGATGACCTACAGACAGCAATCACATTCGCAAAAATTAAAACTCTTCATAATGGACTTATAAAACCAGACGAAATAAGATGGACCATCCAGAAAATGCTAGAACATCATCCAGCTTCTCAGCTACCATACCTCGAAGAAGAAGACCTGATGAGATATTACGAGATAGTAGAAGTAGATGGTTACTACTTCAACCACTCTCTAGTCTTTATCTTACATTTTCCCATTCTTTATTCCAAAGTATTCACATATTTTCATCTATATTCACTTCCAACCATAAATAACACAATAATTATTCCACCTGGACCATATTTAGCTTCTAACTCAGAACTTTTTCAATACATGGACCTACCATGCAGAAAGAGTGAACCAAAGAAATTCATTTGTCCAGAGAAGTTCCCGCAAGAAAATACAGAAACCGATGACTGCATCAATCAAATCCTAAAATTATCCAATGATGCCGCCCAATGTCAAAACGTGCCGATCACAATTAGCACAACAATTATCCAAAAAGTATCGGAAGCTCACTATATCGCTGTTTCTCAAAAGCTACTAAAATCTCCACCCACTGTTCTACTTCCAAAATTGAAGTACTCAGAGGAACATTTCTAATAGAACTACCCCCAGGATGTGAGTTCAGAACCAACAACGAAGCTTATATCAATTCCAAAGCAACAATAAAAGAAGAACCGTTAACCCTGCCAAAAATAAAAATTAATCTTCAAGGCGAAAATCCAACAGTAAAGCCCCTAAAATTAGATAGAATCCAGTTAGATGAACTACATAAACTCTCAACAGAAGAAGAAAGACTCCAACCCGTGTCTTTAAAAACAATGGATCATTACCACCTATGGACACCACCAATATATATCCTGGCAACAGCCCTTATCATCATTTTGGTTTACAAATTACGAGTGATATGGAAAAAGAGGACAACAGAAGAAGAAGAAGAAGATACAGCCGATCCAGAGTCCATACCTTCAGTTTTGTTCATCCCTCACAAAACTTCCCAAGGGGATGGAAAAATTACGGTGCAGTAACCCCGGAGGTCAGCAAACTCAATCAACACTTTGTTCAGCATTTAATTTTTATATAAAAGAAATTGTATTGTAATTAAATTCAGTTATTTTAAATCAATAAAGCAGTGCAGTATAGTTGTAAAAGTTAATAAAGGGTCTTTTTAAAAAGTACCTATTAGAAGAATTTTTCACTATGTAACAAAAAACAAAATTTGTTTAATTTACTGTTTGTATTTTGAGAACGATTTTCGAAGTGGAAATTGAAACGTCAATAAACGTATTTTTATTTTTAATTGTGGCTTATTCCCAGTCAAATAGTAATTAAATAAGATATGAGGTTAAGCAAGTAAAAGAGAACCGGATGGAACAGATGGATGGATGACGAGTTTAATATACGCAAAAAACTTAAAGAAATTACTGACACTCAGAGAAAAAGAACTTCTCACTTTATGAGAAAATCCAAATGTAAAATTATTCTTGACTTGAACGAAAAAAAGGAAGAGTTGACCAACTACATAAAAGAGCTCTTCCTGGATACGAGGCCACCACTTAACACCACAAACTATACGAATACTGGTCCTAGTATATTAAAAGCAGAAGTAGAGAAAGCCATTAAACAAAGCAAAAATGGGAAATCTCCAGGTCCGGGTCAAATACCATTAGACTGGCTTAAACTTCTAGACGATGACAATGTCTCAGAGCTAATAAACATTTATAACCACATATACGAAACTGGAACACTGCCACAAATATGGTTGGAGTCTACATTTATCCCACTTCCAAAAAAACCTAATACATCATCATGTAAAGACTTTAGACTAATTAGCCTCATGAGTCACTCTCTCAAGCTACTTCTTAGAATAATTCTTAATAGAATCAAGCAGAAATGTGAAGACATAATGGGAAATAAACAATTCGGTTTCAGAGAGGGATTGGGAACAAGGGAAGCTTTGTTCTCAATGCTAACACTACTTCAACGATCATGGGAAGCACATAAACCAATTTACGTCTGTTTTATAGATTTTAAGAAGGCGTTTGATATATAATAGAATGATAAAGATCTGAGACTTTTACAACATCTATATTAGAATCAAAAAGCTTCTATTCTGGAAGACGGCAAAGAAACAGACAAAATTTGTATTCAAAGAGGTGTTAGACAGGGTTGTGTGTTGTCCCCAAGTTTGTTTATCGTTTACTCAGAAATAATTTTTAACAAAGCCTTGGAAGGGCAATGTGGAGTTCGAATCGGGGTAGAAACTATCAATAACATCAGATATGCAGATGCCACCGCAATCATGCTGAAAGTATTGAAGTTCTTCAATTCCTTATAGATCGAGTCAGTAGAGAATGCTCTAATAACGGACTAAGCATAAATACAACAAAGACAAAGTTACTTGTGGTTAATAAACAAGACCTCGGCGCTATACAACTAATTGTCAATAATGAACCGATGACAAAAGTTAACCATTTTAAATATCTAGGATGTTGGATAAACGAGACACTAAATCCGGATGAAGAAATTAAAACTCGTATAGAAATTGCAAGAGGAGCATTTATGAAATTTGGATCTATTCTGAGCAATTCTCAGCTGAACTTACAGCTGAGAATTAAGTTCCTAAAATGTTATGTGTCTCCTGCATTACTGTATGGATGTGAAACCTGGATTATGAATAATCCATTGCGGCCATTAAGTACTTGTTTCCTTTCTCTATTATTTGAAATGGATCGAGAAATTTCACTTTAACTCGTTCAAAAGGTTTTCTGGAAAGATATTGTACCATTTTACCACGGCATTTTGATCTAGAACCTTTTCTACGGTTACATAAATCGCAATTTTTTACACCAACCTTCTAATACTAATAACAACAATTCGTTTGCGACAATGGATACAGCAACATCTATCTTGACCTCTGAAAAGTGTTTTTTAAACTCCAAAATATCCTCCAGAAACACGTATAGAATATAAAATATCGGAAAATACAGAGATTCCCATTGACGTCCAATACGCCTTAATAGTTTCAGTGTATTTGGTTTATATTTCCTGACAAGTAGGTCTTACTCCATTTCAAGCCATTTTCGTATGACTTTTAAGTCATTAGATTTCTTTTAAGTCTTTTTTTAAGGGTTTCCAGGAAAGTCTGATCATTATTTTCTTCCTGATCAAGTGTGGTCAACTGGAGACTTAATTTTTGGTTAAGTTCTCTTTTTCTTCAAGTCTTTTACAGTAATGGGATTGTCGTTCCAAACAGGATCGAACCTAGAAAGAATATCGGCATTGTTATGGAGATGCCCTATTCGACGTACTACATCGAAGTTATGCTATTAAAGTCTCTATCCACCAAGCAACTGGTCTTTCCGGCTTTTTAAAACTTGTTAACCACTGGAAAGTGCCATAAAATTCCTATTCTAAAGGAAAGTCTCAAAATGTTCTAGGACTTTTATACTAGTAAGGAGCTCTTGTCTGGTAACGCAATAATTATTTTTAGCCTTTTTTATTGTTTTACTAAAATTGTAACCATTTCAAAAGTTTTAGAAAATTCATTATAAATTCGATTATATTTTTTTTTAAATAAAACTACTAACCCCATCTATCTGCCGGGTACTTGTAGCCGACTCACGGATTCTTCTGTAATTTCCAAACATATTCGGTAGATGATTATTATTATATTCTGCCTACCTCCTCAGATCAAACAATGGTCGGGTTCTTACACCCGCACCATGACAAAAAATTTTTTCAATTTTTTTAACGTGTTTGTGAAGTCCAGTGTCGGTTTTTTATGTTTTTATATGTTCTAAGAATTTCAACAAAATCATAATTTGGAAATATAAGGAAATGAGATCTCTCCTTTGTAGTGGTATTTAAAAAATTGACCATAGCTCTGATGATGGCTTTGTAAAGCCGAAAGCGCTCAGCTAGGAATTGCCTAAAATATACACACTTCAAAAATACTTTTTTACATTTTCTTTCGACTTGTCATAAGTGTGCACAAAAAAAAATATCAGTCTTTTGATTGATTAGATGATTATTAACTTATCACTCACGCCTCGAGTCACAGCGATAAGAAATAGCGTCTTTCTTTCTTTCTTAAAACGTTCAACCGTTAAGAAGTGTTTCTGAAGTAGGTCTCTGTAGAGGTGAGCAAAAAATCCTTTTCTTGTCCATATTTTTAGATAGATATTTATTTTTAGACCCTTATTGGAGAGGCTAGAATGCTGATATGTATCTAATACATGTCTCGAGATAATATTGATATGGAGTTATTCCAAATCCTAGTCCAGTAACAGTATCTCTTTATGGTGTGATATATTGATATGAAATGGAGTCGTACCAATGGTTTCATTAGGTTAAGTGATTAAATAGTGAAGAGAAACAGAGCATATCCTTTTTCTTCATGGTTATCAGCTATTGGATAATTCAGTTTGTACCAATTTTTATTATATCTTCTATCAAGAAAGCGAGAATAATTATAACTCAGAGAATGAAAATACAGTGAAGTGTTTTAATTTTATTTAAAGGTTTAATTTCTCTATTATTCCCAGTTGATAAATAACTATATTATTTTGAATGTAAACAAATTTTGAAATTTGGGGTTAATATATGTATATATATATATATATATATATATATATATATATATATATATATATATATTCATGTTCTTTATAACTAATTTTTAATTTAATACGATACAAAGTTTTTTTGTTTATGGTAATGTAAGCATAAAATGGTATTTTGATATCCTTTTTCAATGACGTGACTTTTAATGTTTTTTGTTCATTACTAAGAGATAATAAAGTATAGTTTTGTTGTAAACTTTCTATAAATTTTAATTTTTTTCTTTGCTCGGCCCATTCGAGGATAAACCATGGGTGGCGTCCAATAATAAATTATAATTTCATATTATCTAATTGTATATGGATTTGAGATATGATATAGTTCTATATGTTTAAAAGAACCCCCCCTCAAATCCCTCTCTGATAATGAGCATTTCTGGCCTTGAATTTAATTTGTGCGCTAAATGTTTATTAAGCATCAACGCTACAAAATATGCAATAACATTCTTGTCGCCACTACCATACTGAGATGCGTCACAATACAAGAGCAATTTTCCATATTCTCATGGATATGCTAGGATGTGTGCTGTTGTAAGTCGTTTTTTAAAATCTACAAATGCATTTTGGTAATTCGGTGTCCAGTTAAATTCAATCAAGAAAACTTCTAATTTCCTTTTTATTTTTTAGCTTAGGCCAATATTTAATAACTAAAATTTTCCCTGGATCAGTTTTAATTCCTTTTACTGAAACAATATGTCTTACATAGTACGTCTCTCTTGAAATAGTGAATAATTCTTATAATTAAGCTTTAAATTTTCATTTCCCAATCTGTATAATACCTCTTTAAGTTTTTCAAATACTCATCAAAGATTTTGGACATAATCAATATATTACCAAGATATACTGGACATCTTTTCTAGGTAAGTCTTCTTCAAACGATCTCCATTAGTGGTTTTGGAGCATTACAAAGACCAAATGGTAGAACTTGGAACATGTAAAGATCAAGTCCAGTTGAAAAAGCTGTTTTTTTTTCAATTATCATTCAATTATCAGGATGTACTTCTACTTGCCACTATCCGCTTTTTAAATCTTGGGTCGAAAATCATTTAGCACCTGATAAACTGTTTAGTGCATTTTTTAATTTATAATGATTGATAATTCTATGACTTTATTTCTTCAAGACTCTAAGAGTTATTCCACAGTATGGTCAGACGTTGAAAATCAAATTCTAAAAAAGAGTGTCCTGATTGCATCGCTCAATCTGAACTTTGAATTTTTATTGACCAGGAGTTCGAATACACTTCCGTAACTCTACATGCGCTGAAAATACAAGGTATAAATATAGGCAAATTTATCTTCAATGCCAAATGAATCTAGAAACGTTTTGGCATTACTAGAGTCTTTAATGGGTCAATGGACCTAGATCAGACTCTACCCTCTCCAAGGAGACTCTAAGTCAAAGTTAAGTTGGTGTATATGTTAGCTACAACAAAGTGTTAATTTATACCAAAATGTAAGAAAGCACAATTCTTCTCGATATTTTCTGTTTTTCCAATTTCGAATTCACCTAGTTATGATAGTACCGTAAACATGGCTTTTGCTACTTTGCCCAGTGGGTTCAACTTTGCCCACTGTAAAGGTTATAAAATTTGTAAAAAAAATACTTGGCGACATAGCAAAGTACCACAGACGTTTACGTGCGCACTAAGAAACATGTAGAAATCAAGACAGTGTGAACTAAACTGCGAGACTGAAGTGTAACGCTGGTAGTAAGGAAAGAAATTTGAACACGTTTTTGTAGTTTTCTTAGGTTAAAAGCTTGTAACCTCGGAAATCTTTTTTGGGTGGTGCTACAAAGATAACCAATGGAGACACTGCGGACGGCAGCCAGATGATTGGTGGAGAGCGAGTCGTGGGTTCGAAACTAGCTTTTGGAACCGGGAATGGATCCAACGGAAGAAATAGGTAAAGATAGGATAAGAGATATTAGAAAAGATACAGAAATAAACAAAAAGATAGATGGGTAAAATTACCAAAGATAAGAGAAGATAGAAACAGGCCGCCACTCAATTTTTTTGGGGTTAAGGAGAAAATTAAGAAAACCTTAGAAAAGAAAAGATATTTAGGTTTAGAGATCAAACCCGAGATTGCACCGACAGAACAAACTCGACGAACTAGTTTTTTGAAGACAGGGAACATTTTTTACAGGTATGTATAGTCACATTAGGATGACCACACTTGTAATAGAACTTGTGCTGTTGTTCCTTTTTACAAACGGGATAGGTATGACCGGCTTTCCGACAATTCGAACAGGTAGAAACTTTCGAAGTGTTTTTGGCATTTGAATTAGATAAATTAGATACTCGATTAGAGGTAGATGGAGAAGATATGCCATTTGAGATATTGTTGCCAGAATGACTCTTTGACTGTGGAGTATCCGTCTCGACAACAGAGATACTAGAATGTTGAAAGAATTTGGCCGATAACGAAGGGTTAGCATCTTCCAACTTCTTAACAAGTTGAGTTAGTTTACTCACGGTATTTATGTCTTTTAAAATGACATGAGGAATATGTTCAGGTAAGATATTTTTGCGAATAATCCTTAACTTAGTGGATTCGGATGCTTCGCGAGATAAACGATTAAAAAGAGACAGCATTCGCGCTGCGAATATAACTATAGACTCGCTACGTTTTTGTTTGCGACCTTTAATTTGATCCCAAAGTTCTTCGTCGACATCGGGAGGTAGAAAAGTGGATTTAAGAAGTTCAACAAGTCCATCCCACGAACTTATTGAGGACTTAATACTGCGAAACCACACCGCGGCATCGCCAGAGAAAAATTCAATAGCCGAATTAAATAAAATATCTTTCGGGACATTACGAGATTCAGATAACTCATTAACTCTTTCGATAAAATCAAACACAGTCTTGGGATCACCATTAAATTTAACATTCCACTTATGTATTGAATATTTGGAGATATTTGAATCGGGAGAAGAAACATGTATTATCTATGGAGTAGCAGGAGAGACATACTCGACAGAAGAAGAACTAGAAGCTAAAGGAATGACTTTATCATTCATCTCTTGCTCCAATAACAAACAGGTAGCATTAGATTCATTTCGGAAAGAAATAGATTCCTCAGAATCAGGCTAGGGAATAGGAAGACGATCTATTCTACCTAACAAATGAATAAGTCGTGATTTGACTTGGCGAAAATAAGAATCTGTTGAAGAACCTTCAAACTCTTCAACTAACTTTTAAATTTTATCAATAGAATTTGTAATGGCAGTCTTTTCGTTATCATAATCTAAGTTATCTAAACATAATTGATTGCTGTTATCTCTAACTAACAATCTCTTAAGGATTTTCCTCCTGTCTTTTATTTCTCTACTCGTAATAGTTCCTCTGATTTTTAACTCATAATTAATTTCCTCTGAAGTAAGAAAATTGACTTCAAAATTATTCATTTTTTAATTTGAGTCTAAAGGTAATAATAATAAAAAAATATAAAAATAGTACAAATATACCAAAGAAAGATCAGGTTTAATTCCAAAATTTATAAATAAATCCGGAGAAACTTTTATAATGTGTTAACCAGACGGAACGCAAGAAGAAAATGAAGAATTAACTGAGATAGAGATAAAACAAATATAAGAAGAAATAAATACAAATAAAGCAACAAAAGCTGATGAGGGTTCTCGGGGCTTTGGCGTTATGTAAATGTATAGAGAAGGCAACGAAAATGATTAGGTAAAGAATCCGGGACATAAAAATGTGATGAAGACACACAAAGGCAACGGACAAAGAAAAAAACAAAAGAATATCGGCCCCACGGTTTGGGCGACATAAAAATATGTGTAACCTCGGAAATCTTTTTTGGGTGGTGCTAGAAAGATAACCAATGGAGACACTGCGGACGGCAGCCAGATAGTTGGTGGAGAGCGAGTCGTGGGTTCAAAACTAGCTTTTGGAACCGGGAATGGATCCAACGGAAGAAATAGGTAAAGATAGGATAAGAGATATTAGAAAAGATACAGAAATAAACAAAAAAAATAGATGGGTAAAATTACCAAAGATAAGAGAAGATAGAAACAGGGCGCCACTCAATTTTTTGGGGTTAAGGAGAAAATGAAGAAAACCTTAGAAAAGAAAAGAGATAAGAAAAGATATTTAGGTTTAGAGATCAAACCCAAGGAAAGATACCAACAGTAAATTATCAAATAAATCTGGTCAACGCAATATTTAAACAAATAATAAATATATTAAGTTTTACACCTACTTACCTACGAAACTTAATCAGCCTGATCTTTCTACAGTTCAAAAGCATAGTAATATTTAAAGATAGTAATTGTTTAGAGCTATTATTTTATCAGGGAACTTGTTAGGAGCCGACAAATAAAATACATGCATAAAACAACAACAATATATTAAACACAAAATTATGATGCTGCTAAATGCAACCCAGGTAATGTAATAAAAAAATACCTTTACCAAGATGTATAAGGCAATCATATACAAATATAGTTTGGCGTATCTCGAGATATCATAAGCTAAGCACTGCTGAGTATACAGTAATACGAATATTGACTTAATTTTTGATTGTACGTCTTATTTAGTATTTCCTTAACTGATTTTGTGATGGAACGTTTATCAGGAATTGCATGTTTTTTCTTTATAAAACAAAATACAAGTGGGCAATGTTGTCCTGCCATTTGTCTTTAATACATTTTTTAAATTTTTCTATATAAAATGGTTTATAGTCATTTAAAAGGAAACTAAAGTGTGCTTTTAAGTTTAATGCCATAAAGTATTAATTATTACGTAAAACAGAATATCGGTGTTTATCTAATTATTATTTTTTCTTTCAAGGAAAAAATCAAAATGCCAAGAAAAAGCAGAAAAAAATTGGGAGCAAGGCAGTATGTAAACTACTCTGACGCCGTGCTTGAACGAGCCCTGGAAGCAGTGAGAGCAGGTTTAAGTTCTCGTCAGGCAGAGGAACATTTTAAGTTGCCACGCCGAACCATTCTCAACAAAATTAAACAAACGCATGTTTCCTCCATTAGTCATCCCCTTACACTCACTAAAATAGAAGAACGTCATTTAGTGGATGTTGTTATATCAAGTGCAGAATATAACAAGCCTAGAGATTAGAATGGTTGTCAAACAATATTTAGATGCCAGAGGAACTCGAGTTGTTGGTTCTTTAATAACAAGCTTCCTAGTCCTTTAATAACAACCTTCCTTGACTGGGTCAAGGCTTTTTTGTCACGACATAAGCACATTTTAACTCAAAGGCACAACCAAAACGTTAAACGCTCCAGGGCAGCCAATACTGAAGAAATCATAGAAGAATATTTTTATAATTTAAAAATAACACTTGAAAACATCGAACCTCAAAATATCCTGAATTATGACGAGAAAAATCTGTCAGATGACCCTGGTACCCAAAAATGTGTATTTCGACGTGGGACAAAATACCCGGAAAGATACATGAATGCCACTAAAAGCGCAGTGTCACTAATGTTCGCAGCTACCGCAACAGGAGAACGCCTACCACTTTATGTTGTTTATAGAGCTGAAAGATTATATGATAAATGTATAACGGGTGGCCCCCTCGTACATTGTATAATAGAACAAAATCTGGATGGTTTGATGCATCAACTTTCCAAGACTGGTTTTTTAAAGTTGCTTTACCGTGGTCAAAACGGGATAACAGCACCAAGGTTTTGATTGGGGACAACTTGTTCTCACATCTCAATATTGAGATAATAAGGGCTTGTCAAAGGGCAAATATAAGATTTGTATTTCTGCCACCTAATTCTACAGGGCTTACACAACCACTTGATGTTGGATTTTTTCGGCCTTTAAAAAGAGCCTGGAAAAAGATCCTTACTGATTTAAAAACTAGTCAGCCTAACTTAAACTTAGTTGAAAAAACCATCTTTCCTCAATTGCTAACAAAACTAATAGACGCAATTGAACCAAACTTATAAAAAAATCTTTAAAGTTCATTTCGCGCAACTGGAATTTGTCCCTTTGACCCACATGAAGTGCTAAAAAGGTGCCAAATGAGAGATTTGCGAAAAGAGTAAGCTCTGAAATTGATAACGCATTATTAAATTTTTTGCAACAAAAAAAGAAAGATACCATTTAAAAAGGAAAGAAAAATGTGCTTAATACTGAATCCGACCAATCAGTTCAATTTGAAGAATTTGATCAGAATCAGGAGGGAAGTGGGATCACGGATTCAGATGAAGAAATAGAGATAGAGACGAATGACGACGAAAATTTAGCAGAAGGAATGGAGATGGAGATGAATAACAGTGACGATGGTAATGTTGAGTAGGCAGATGAATTACATGAAGAAGAGCAGGATGAAATGGTTGAAAATATCGAGTCTGATGAAAATATCGAAGTAGATGGAAATAATCCAAAAATTGGTACTTTTGTGGTGGTCCAATTTCTTACAAAAAAAAACCGTTAAACATTTTATCGGGATCATAGTAGAAATAATAAACGAAGACAATATGTACTACACCGTAAAATTTTTAAGAGGAAATATAAATAGTTTTGTTTATTCAAACATATCAGACATATCGGACGTCAATTTTGAAGACATTAGAAAAATATTTAAAAACCCTTTCCAAAGTAGAAGAGGGTATTTTTCTTTTAAAGAAAATTTAAGTTGTTTTCAGTTATAATTTGTCTTGTGTTTTTTTAATAAAAATATAATAATTTTTCTTGTATTTTTTTAAAAAAAGTTCTGAAAAAATAGAGTTTTTTTTCTAGTTTTATTAAAAAATAAAATTCAAAAGTGTATGGTGGGCAAAGTAGTCAAATCAAAACGTATGCCACGGGCAAAGTAGTCCTATTACGTTCCAATTTTGCCCTACAGTGAATGTAAAATAGGTGGGCAATGTTGGACTTTTCCGCGGGAACTTTGCCCACCTTGCCTTTAATTTTTTTTCGGCTGTGTTAAAGATTGTGATAAAAAATGATAAGTACATTCTCTGTTAACATCTCGCTAGTTCTCAAAATTATTTTTGTATGTATTTATATGTGCTAAGAAAAGAAATATTTAAACAAAACTGAAATTTGCTGGGCAAAGTAGGCCATATATACGGTAGATCATCACTCGACTTAGTCGCAAATAAGTGTTTCCTTTCTATCTATTGGTAGCTTGAATACTCGACCATCCAGATCTTTGGGGTAGATACCTGTGGTAATGGATATTGATATCCTTCACAGTTACATATTCAAATTTATTCCTACTTAGTCATAATATGCAATTACTGCAATATGAGACATCGCTACAATCAACACACGCTCTAACCAGTACCTGCTTTATATATGGTGCAATATGCACTCACGAGATTATGGATATACGAGGCAATCCTTCTTGGCTGTGGAGCTGGTCGTGGGTCATATTATGGTGCTCAGTACTTGCCACAGTGACATGGCTTCAAACAATTTCAACTATGACCAGTTCATTTGCCGCCTACATCTGTTATGTACTAATTCTAACCTGCAATATTCCATCTTTTATATTCTACCTCTTCCTTTTCAAGACTATTAAGCCAGCTTGGTGGACTATTTTAACTACTCAGCTACCTTGAACCGACTAAGGACCGTGTTCTATGGTCAGCCACATCAAAATGACATAGTACTGAATTAATCAACTACAAGTGGTGCCTTGGCCAGTGTCTCTTCCCTGATCTACTAAATCAAAAGTTTCATATAACAATAATCTAATAAAAATCTTTCGATTCGAAGTTGAAACGTCAAAAGTAAAATAAAAAATATAATTTTTAATACAATTATGGTTTAGTTATTTATATAAAATATTAAATATCCAAGGAATTGTAAATTACGTTTTTTATTATGACAACCACTCCTCGTTATTTTTCCATTCTGAGAAGGACAGCATATCTCAGGACATAATGTCCCATATTGTGGACAGTCTCTGTCTACCTGTGCTGATACTGTATCCCCGAGTATATCACATGGCTTCTCAGCATGCCTTCTATCTGTCTGTAAACTTGGGTAGTCTATTACTTTTACGGTTTTTTAAAAATTTGTTCCAAGTCGGCAATCATCATAGCTATTCGGACTTTAGAGACGGCTGCTATGAAATTATTTGATGTACATCCATACCATTTTCTAAAGTTGTACAGACATGATAATCTACGCTTCTTTCCGAAATAGAACAAATAAAAACTTACCAGCTGTTAAGAATCCAACCGTTGAGTTATGAGTAAACCATTTAACATCTTTTACTGCAATTGGACTTTTTTCAGGCGATAAAGTTTTTACATCCCCTAAAAAATATTTTTATATTTAAACTTACATACTATTTGATAAATTTATATATACAGTGAGGGGAGAAAGACTTACACCACCCTGTTAAATAGTTTATTTTAAAGATAAAACAAAGTCGTTCTGACATGTCAATTTTTAAACTTGTTCTGTATATTATAAAAATTGATTTATGAGGATTACGTTTTGACATACTTAGGAAAAATATTTTAAAAAATTTGCCACTTCTGGTTATACCGGAAGTGACTAACAACTTTAGCATTTTAAATGGAACACCGTATAGGTCATAGGGATCATTTGACCCATAGGTCAAAACTTTATATTTTTTAATAATCAATTTGCAAATATATATATATATATATATATATATATATATATATATATATATATATATATATATATAGATAGATAGAGATGATTTTTTCAAAGTTAATATCTCACCCTTTATCGAACGTAATGTGTTGAAAACCTTTGCACACAAAGAGTAGGTAAAGTTCTTTAAGGAATTTGTATCTACATCGAATTTCTTAATACAGGGTGTTCACAAATGATACGCTATTTCTTTATACTTCAACCACAGTAGGTCAATAATCTTAAATCCCTGCATTTTATAATTTTATTAAAAAAAAATAAATTAATTGTCTTCTAAATATCATAACGGTTCCCTATATCTAGAGTTAATACTTTTGGAGATGTATTTTTTAATTGATACACTGCATGTTTACAATCTATTCTATACACAGAGCAAGTTACGTCCCTGGATTATCCAATGTGTGACGACATATAGAAAGACTACATATACCAGTGTTTAATTAGATTAAGAGCTTTTTGTTTTGTAGTTATTACCATACCTGTACGTTCTCAAAAAATAAATTTTGTTACGAAAATAAAATTTTTAAAAATCCGTTTTCGGTTTTGACTTTCGTAACTGGCGCAGTCAGTAGGATTTTTCAAAGTTTTAAAGTGTATTCAAGTTAGCGCCATTCGTAACTGGCGCAGTCATTCGGATTTTTCGAAGTTGTATAAGTGTTCGTGTTAGCCTTGCCGAATTTCGCGTACAATTTTTCTTTTAAAGATTAACGGGAAAGATCCACATTTCGGGTACGGTAACAGCCAAACGTCCAGGGTGAAAAACAAACATTGTCCACAACCTATTGGAGAAGCCAAGACCAGGGAGAAGGAACCAGCATCGTCCAGAATCCTATAGGTGCAGACGGAGGAACAAAAATAGTCTGAAGTCTATAGAAAATGAAAATATTCACGTAAGTGTTTCCTATTTTACCAATATCCATATTTTTACGTATATATTATATATTTTTTGATTCACGGTGGAGGATATTTTAGATCATTTAGTAAACCTAACATTTAACGAAATGACTCAACCTAATTTTCAATTAATTAAATATCAAGTAGATAATATTCCTAATTTTGATGGCAATCCGAAACAATTAAATAGATTTATTAAATCATGTGAAAATTTCTTAAATAATTATAGTAATAGAGATGCAAATAATCCTATAAATGTTTGTCTATTTGATACTGTTTTAAGTAAATTAACTGACAGAGCAGCAGACTTTATTGCATCAAGAACAGAACTTGATTCTTGGGCAAAAGTTAAAGATTCTCTTATAGTAACATTTTATGATCAGAGATCAATTGATTGTTAAGTACAAGATATAATTTCAATGAAACCAGAAAGAAATGAAAATGCACAAAATTTTGGTTTAAGAATCCAGGATGCTAGAAGCATTCTTTGTTCAAAAATTAATATGTCTAATGACCAATTAAATGTACAAAATTTTAAAAATCCAATAATATGAAGATCTTTGTCTTAAAACCTTTATAAATGGCCTTAATTATCACATGCAGTTAGTAGTCAGATTAAAGAATCCTGATTCCATAGAGCAAGCAATGGCTTTCGCTAAAAAAGAAGAAAATTTTATTTCTTTCAAAAATCAAGTAATAATACGAGACCCTCAAATTTTAATAATTCTCGATCCTATAATAATTCTAATAGAAATTCAAATATTAATTCCCAACACTCTTCATTTCCAAATAGAAATTTTTCTCGAAATCAGAATTTTTCTAATTATAATAATTTTCAAAATCGACATTCTTCCCAAAGTTCTAGTCAATACAGAAATAATAATTTTTTCCGAAATCCAAATAATAATTTTCAAAATCGTCCAAGTTTTTCGAACAATGGTTCCAATAATAATAATAGTAACCAATTTCCAAGACAATTTCCAAATATACCTAGATATCAGCCATCTATTCCTATCCAAAGTCAAAGCAGAAATTCAATGCGACCTGAGCCAATGGATACAAGTTCCAATAACTTTAGTTTACGAAGTAACTTTAGAAATGATAGACGTTCTCCAAATAATTTATTTAATCATAAAATAACGAGTAATACTGAAAGAGAAGAAAGATATAATGATAATAAACATATAATAATAATAATTTAAGAAGATATAATGAAAATAAAAGAATATATAATGATGAAAATTTTCCAGTCCGAGCCTCAACAAGTACAGCCACATAAATTTTAATGCGATCAAACAATATGATAAACTACCTAAAATAATAATTCCAGAAATTAATGCTACATTTTTAATAGATACGGGATCAGAACAAAGCTTTTTTAGACCTGACCTCGCAAAAGAACTTTTTTCGAAATATATAATTCCTGAGTAATTTGCTGTGCATACTGCACACGCTATTTCAATTCATAATGAAACTATGACCATTCCAATATTCCCTAGTTTCAGAAATCCAAATTGTCATAAATTTTATCTTTTCGATTTCTCTCCTAATTTTGATGGTTTGCTAGGATGCAACTTTTTATCACAAATCAATGCTATTATTGATTTTAAAGATTCAAAACTAAAGACCCCAACCATTTCTCTTCCCATATTTTTTGCATCACAAGACCCAACGAAACAAAAATATTTTAAACCAAGTAAAATAATTATACCACCAAGAACTGCTCAAAAAGTTAAAGTCCCAGTTAACAGAAGATCTGGTACAGCTATACTAAATTATACAAAAATCCTTGCAGAAATTGGAAATGCAGAAATTCCTTCATGTTTAATTGATATCAATGATCAGAACGTTTTACTATGATAAGTAACCTAGGAGAAACTCCAGCGGAAATTAAATTTACGGAACCTTTTAATGTAGAATATATTCAAGAAGAAAATTTAAATAATATTCAGTCATATCATATTGAGGAGATGGACATAGAAGAAGAAGAAATAGATTATATACAAAAAGAAAATCTCAAGAAACTTAGACTTAATCATTGTAACGAAGAAGAATACGAAGCCATAAGTAAATTATGTTATGAATATAGAGATATTTTTTATATAGACGGAACGCCCCTTAGTTTTGCGAATGAAATAAAGCATAAAATAGATTTAGTTAATGATACTCCGGTTTACACAAGGAATTATAGATATCCGGAAGTTTATAAAAAAGAAGTTAGCAGACAAATAAATGATATGTTAAAAAATGGAATAATACAAGACTCAAATTCGCCTTTTAATTCACCCATCTGGGTAATAGAGAAGAAAATGGATGCAAGTAACCAAAAGAAATATAGAATAGTAATAGATTACCGCAAATTAAATGAAAATACTATAGAAAATAAATTTCGCTTGCCATTAAAAGATAACATTCTAGATGGTCTAGGAAAAGCTCAATATTGTACTACGTTAGATTTAGCAAATGGTTTCCATCAGATAGAAATGGAACCAGCCGATGTACCGAAAACAGCATTTTCCACGGAGACAGGACATTATGAATTTTTACGTATGCCGTTTGGATTGAAAAATGCCCCCGCTACTTTTCAAAAAGTTATGAATAATGTATTAAGAGAATATCAAAACGAAATTTGCTGTATATATGATGAAATTTTCTCTGATTTTCACCAATTGATGGGGGGAAAGCTTATTAAATTCCTTTCCCCGTGCGGGTACAGTTCCAAATATTTTAGGACCATGGACTGTACAAGAGTTTTTCCTTCGATATATACAAGTAGACTTCACGGTGCTGGTTCTTTATGTGTTTGGTTTAATAGGGGTTGTACTTAGAGAAAAAATAAGCGTAATTAATTGAATCTACACATTTAATAACGAGAGAATATTTACACAAGCATTAATACTAATGAAAGAGTTAACATTGTCCATTATTCTATCGGCGTTTAGGGGCGCGCGAGCAATCGCGAAAACAAATACACATTTCACTGCATTTTGGTGGCGCAGAGAGAGCTTAGGTACCGGCTACTAGTACCAAACAGCTTGAGACACTAGTCACATCTGCGAGAGATTTTGGATTGATTCTTTACCTAAAAGTGCCGACAAGGCGGCGTCGGTTTTACCACTCAAACAACCCTTATAAGCTATTTATGACACAAATATTCTGCAGGCAAAAGTACAGTCTGTAGCATAAATTCCAAACCAATATTTTGTGAGAACTAAAAATTACACTAAAATTAATATAAAATGTTGTTTTTACAACAATATACTTAGATGATATAATTGTTTTTTCCTCATCATTGCAAGAACATGTTACAAGACTGAAAGCAATTTTTGAAAGACTAAGAAAATCTAATTTAAAAATACAACTAGATAAATCAGAATTTTTACGAACAGAAGTGGCATATTTAGGTCATGTTATAACAAAAGACGGAGTACGACCAAATCCAGAGAAAATAAATGCAGTCAAAAACTTTCCTATTCCTACTACACAAAAAGAAATAAAGTCATTTTTAGGATTAGCGGGATATTACAGAAGATTTATCCAAGATTTCCCTAAAATAGCTAAACCATTAACAATGTGTCTAAAGAAACATGCATAAGTAATACATACTCCCGAATTTAAGAAATCTTTTAATCATCTTAAAGAACTTTTAATTAATGCCCCTAATTTAAAATATCCAGATTTTTCAAAACCATTTATATTAACCACAGACGCTTCAAATATAGCCCTAGGTGCAATTTTGTCACAAGGAAAAGTACCAAATGATTTACCCGTAGCGTATGCCTCAAGAACTCTTAATCAAACAGAACAAAAATATTCTACGATAGAAAAATAAATTTTAGCAATTGTATGGGCTTGTAAAACATTTAGACCTTATTTATACAGCAGATCTTTTAAAATTTTATGCGACCATATACTTCTTATATGGTTATTTAATTTAAAGGAACCCAACTCCAAATTATTAAGATGGAGATTAAAATTAGAAGAATTTAACTATACTATAAAATATAAACCCGGAAAAACGAATATTGCTGATTCTTTAAGTCGAATAAATATTAATGCAATTGAAACAGAATCAAATATAAATAATCCCGGTGACATAGATTTTGATATCGACCAAGTTTTAGCTGAATTTAACCCAGACATAGTTGATGAACATGTAATAAATGAAACTTTGCAAATTCTCGAAAACAATGGGGTTACAGAAAACCCACTAGTAAATAAAATTATATCAACAGGAAATGAGAACCATGAAAACGTTGAGATAGATAACTCAGACACAGACACAGCTCATAGTGCTGAATCTTCAAATGAAAACAGGTTCTCATTGTTAGATGAAATAATAAACAATAAAGCCTATCAACTTATCGTTAAAAGAGCGCCCTTTGCAAATTATTTAAAACGGGAATGCGAGAATTTTGAAGGAAATAAAATAATAAAAGCTACTATTTCAGCTGACGAAGAAAGTGTAACCCAATTCCTAAAAGAAAATGCGTGCAAAAATACCTATACATTTATTTCTTATCTTAAGAATTACGACCAATATTTCAGAATGTATGGCGTAAATATTTTACAAAATTAAAATTGATTGAATGTACAAAATTAGTTCACAATGTATTACCAGAAGAAAGAAATCAACTAATAAAATATAAGCACGACGGAAAAACAAATCATCGAGGAATTTCAGAGACTCTTAGAGCTTTAAAACTAAATTACTACTGGAAATCAATGAAAAAGGGCATAGAAAAATATATAAATGAATGTGAAATATGCCAGAGATCCACATATAATAGAAATCCACATAAATAACCTTTAATATTAACCCACACACCCTCCAAGCCTTTTGAGATAATACATATAGATACTTATAAAGTTGGCAATCCAAGATTTTTAACAATTATAGATAAATTTTCAAAATATGGCCAAGCATTACCATATTTTGGCACAGCTATATCAGCATGTCAACAATTAGTACATTTCTTTTCATTTTTCGGAATACAAATTGTTGCAGACAGTGGTGGAGAATTTAAAAATGACGTTGTAGATGAATTACTAAAGGCCCATTAAATAAAAATACATTTTACTACTCCATATCATCACGAATCCAATTCCCCAGTAGAAAGATTCCATTCTACTTTAACTGAGCACTTAAGAATACTAAAAGAAAAAGATAAAAATGCAGATATTTCTATTATGCCTTATGCTCTTATTGCCTATAATAGTACTATACATTCAGCAACTGGCCATACACCTTTCGAATTAGTATCGGGACATACAGACAGTAAAGATCCCATGAGACTTATTCCAGCACAAGCTTATACTCAATATGTAAATGCACATCAAAATAATACTCAAGCTCTATATGCAAGTATACAAGAAGAAAATCAAAAACTTAAAGAAAACGTAATTGGAAAAAGAAATAAAGATAGGAACTCAAAGGATCCTCGTTTAGGATCACAAGTTTATAGAAAAACAGAAACTCGCGGAGGAAAATTAAGTAGAAAATATACGAGACCATATATACTTACACAAATATTAGAAAATGGGAAAATAGAAATTGAAAATCCCAAGAATAAAAAGAAGATAATAGTCCACATAAACGGAACTAAAATTTTGCCTAATATTTCAGATTCATCGTCGGAATCTTCGGAGCAGTCAACTATATCAACGCAAGAGACAACTTAGTCAAGTTTGAAGATGTAACTTCATATCCAGGACTCCTACCTTTCAGATTAGGTACCTCTAAAATAATTTCTACACACTGGACATTTATACAAATTTACAATTTAACTTCTGTCATACAAGAATTTTATTTATTGAAAAATGAAGCTCAAAAACTACATTCAAGTTTCAGAAATCAGACAAGTTATTATTCAGAATTAGAAAACTCATTTATCCCTCTAATTACATTACAAAATAAAATAGAAGAACAGATATATCAAATTAATCCGCCTTTGTATAAGGAAGAAAAGAGAACAAAAAGAGGACTTCTAAATCCTCTAGGAACAATAATAAAATGTATTACAGGAAATATGGACCAACAAGACGCACAAAGAATAGAGAACGAAATAAAACAATTAAAAGATAATCAAAATAACTTAAAAGTAAATTCCCTAAGACAAATATCTTTATTGCAAGATTTTATAAATACTTTTAATAATGCTATAAATAATATTTCACATAATCAATTGATTTTAAAATCAAAAATTGAAGCTATAGAGAATAAATTAGCTTTATTTGAAAAAAGTATGTATACACATATTCAGTCATTTATAGTAATAAATCAAATTACTTTACTTTATCAAACAATTTATGATATTTTTGAGAAAGTAGAAACTGCAATCTCATTTGCTAAAATAAATACCTTGCACAATTCTATAGTAAATCCAATTGAACTTTTAAATGAAATTAAGAAAGCAAAATCTCAGACAAAGTCAAAATGAATGCCTTTTGATACTACACTAGGAAAAATAATTCAGTACGAGAAAATAATAAATATTAAGAGCTATTCAGTAAATTCTATAATAACGTTTGTATTAGAGATTCTATTAGTGGAATCGGAAATATATGATTATTACCAACTATTCCCTATTCCTATTCCTATGAACAACTCAAATTATCTTATTCATTTACCTTACAAACCTTTCCTTGCACTTAATGAATTTAGCTATATCTATATGGAAGATATATGCACAGAAATAGACTCAGAAGAGTACATATGGAAAAGAAGTAATAAACTAACAATAACCGAAGAAGCCCCTTGTGCAGTCCAGTTAATAAATTTTAAGAAGAAGGCATTATCATGTGAACATTTTGAAGTAAAAATAAACAAGATAGAATCCACAAGAATTAGCGACCGAAAATGGATAGTTACAGTTCCAGAAGAAGAATTAGCAATTATCGAATGCCCAAATTCAAAAGAAAATTTACCAATACATGGAAACTATGTTTTAGAATCAGTTCCCGATTGTACCGTGAAAATCAAGAATGAAGTCTTCCAAACAGAAAAATTTAGTAAAACTCATTTTGCTCATATAAATCTTCCAAAAGTTATTCCTTCTATTAATATTTTTCAAAATGAAAGTTCAAATTTTTCACCAATAAATCTTAATACAATTAACCTTAGAAAGACTAAAGATATTTTAGAAAAGTTAGAAACAGAAAAATACAATTTGAAAGATAATAATTCAATTTATTTTAAACAAACAAGTTTTTGGACAATCTGTATATATATAATAATTTTCATTTTAATTTTATATTACTTAACTAAATATTGTAAAAATGTGCGTCAAAGAAAACAAGAAGAAAGAAAACAAGAAGAAACCCCGGAATTAATTTTGTAAAGAAGCACATCCCAAGTATATTCTTCTTTCTAAGGGTGGAGGAGTTACGTCCCTGGATTATCCAATGTGTGACGACATATAGAAAGACTATATATACCAGTGTTTAATTAGATTAAGAGCTTTTTGTTTTGTAGTTATTACCATACCTATACGTTCTCAAAAAATAAATTTTGTTACGAAAATAAAATTTTTTAAAAATCCGTTTTCGGTTTTGACTTTCGTAACTGCAATAAGTAAATAGTTTGTAAGTAAATTAAACTGAGTTATACTTTGGATTTCGTATGATCTTCATTCAACCACGTTTCGTCCGTATAATAAATTTTTTTTATCAAGTCGTCTAAAATCACGAATTTTTTGCAAATATTTTCTCCGTCATATCACTAATTCGTCTCTCTCGATCAACAAACTTTTCCGATTTCTCTTTACATACCGAAAGTCCATTTCATATAAAGTTCTTTGTAATATTCTCATAGATACATTATTTAAATTATCATCTGCGTCTGCAGTAACTTCTCGTTGAATAGCCTTTAACGTGGGCAGTTCGTTCCTAAAATGAAATCCATGGACTTTTCTTCGGATTATACTTTTCGTACTATCGTCCAATACAATTTTTGCACGTACTTTCCACAGAAAGAAGAAGATAAAATGTGGGACTTAGACACGCGTGTTGATGTTCTTATCGAGCCCATTATCATTACTCCAGGAGAAGACAGTAGTGATAGTGAATTAACAACAGGAAGTGATTCAGAATAAAAATATTTCTTTAAAATAATAACTAATAGGTACAGTTCTAGTGATGTTTGTAAAAGAAGTGTTTTTAAGGCAGTTTAGAGAATAATCAAATTCTTGTTGAGTTATGTTTTCATTTAGTGGCGATTTGCTGTCATGGATTGAAATTTTAAAGGATTCTTCATGATTTTTGTATTTAACGAAATTTGAGTTTAGGTTGCTATCACTAGAATTTATTTGATACACATCGGCTAATACGTTAGATATGTCTTTTTTGTCTGAAACAAGATTATTATTGTAAGAAAGAGTATTAATATTGATGTAGTTGTTTGATCCTTTAAGGTTTCGGATCTTTTTCCAGATGGTTTCGATAGGAGTTGAGGGATTTATTGAGGCAACATAATTATGCCAAGATTCTCTTTTGCTTTTTTTGATTAAATACCGAGTTTTTCCCCTAAGCTTTTTAAATTCCAGGAGATTAGCATCTGTTTTATGTTTTTTAAGAATATTTAGTGCGTGTTTGCTTGCAGATAATGATTTGGCAATTTGATCGTTCCATCAGGGGACCGGTGTCCTATTACAAGTTTTTGTCTTACCGATAGCTTTATGCGCTGCCGATATAATTATATTATTTAACGTACATATGTTTTTGTCAATATTTCTATCTAGTGTGAAGTTACATAGTTTTTCATCGATATATTGCTGAAAAAGGTCCCAATTAGCGGTTTTTATTTTCCATTTCTGGTAAATTGGATGTGTTTTTTCTTGTTTGTCATTTAGAATGTCAATTATGATTGGAAAGTGATCACTCTCATATAAGTATTTTAATGTTTTCCATTGTAATATAGTTGCCAGTGATGGACTGCATAGTGAGATATCAATAGATGAAAGATTTCCATTATAGGAATTAAACCTGGTGGGTTTCCCAGTATTCATAAGTATTAGATTTGAATTATTGATTGTGTTTTGTAATAAGTTCCCGCATTTGTTTGTTTTTGAACTTCTCCAAGTGGTGTTATGGCAGTTTGTATCCCCTAATAAGATTAGTGGAGGCTGTATCTGATGTAGTAAATTAGTTACTTCTTGTATATGACTTTCATGTGGGTGTGGAATATATATATTACAAATGTTTATTTTCATTTTGTATATGACCTGAACTGCAACGGCTTCGAGATTGGTATTTAGACTAATAGGCTTAGCTTCAATGTCATTTCTGACAAAGATAGCCACGCCCCCACTGGCGTGTTCTGTACTTCTATTTTTAAGAAAGAGAGTATAATTTTTTAAGTTTATTACAGAGTTTTCTTTGAAGTGAGTTTCTTGTATACACAGTATTAGTGGAGAATATTTTTGAATTAATAGTTTGAGTGATTCGAGGTGAGCGAAATACCCATTTGGGTTCCATTGAAGGATCAGTGATTTATCCATCGGATTTTTCGGTCTCTTCCGTTGAAGATGTGTGAGTGGGTTAAGTTTTTTCTTTAATCTGGTAATGTTGTTTTTTAATTTAGAGTTGTGAGAGTAACAATGAATAAAGTTAAGGATATCGGTTAATTCGGAAGGTTCATTTGGGTAGTTCTTTGAGATAGTTTTAGGATCTTTAGCATGAAGAGTATTAACTAGAAAGTCGCATATTTCATTAAAATTTAATGTGAATTGGGGTGATCGGTTTTCAATTTTGTCTTTTATCAATTTTAGAGAACAAATAATGTCGTCATCAGAGGTTTTAGTTTGTTTCTTAGGTTTTTTAAGTTTATGTGTGATAGGAGGAGCAAAGATTTGGTAGTCTGTTTCTGGGTTATTTTGGTCGATGTCAGGTGAGGATGAGATTTGTCTTTTAACTTGAGTAGATACTTGAGTAAGTTGTTTGTTAATATTAACTAAAGGTTGCAAAGTTACAGTTTCAGCAGGATTATTAATATTATTTAGATTTGATGATATTGTTTCTTTTGGTAAGGAGGGTTGATTTACGTTTTCTACAGTTTCAGTTATGCTGGCGTTCGTTTCCATGTTTTGTTGTGTTTCAGGATCTCTATCGTCTGTACCAGGTGTCGTATTTGGAGAGGTTTCGGAGGGTACATTTGAGGAATTAGCAGTAGTTATGATGGGACAATCTGTATCGTTATGTCCAATAGTGTTGCACTTTGAGCAGTTTAGTCCATCAATAGAGAGGAATAAACGATAAGTTTTATTGTGGAATACATTGAAGGAGTCAGGAATGGAAGTATTATCCAGGGGCGAAATAAATACTTGCCTTCTGAAGCTTAGGACGTGACTATATTCGGTTTCTGTCATACCTACTCTTAGGAACGTCATCTTGGAAACTGCAGTGTTGCCTAATTTTTGTAATTCTGCTTCAATGATAATGTTTGGAATTGAGGGGCATACATTAGATATTACAAGTCGTTGTGCTGGCGTGATTAATCTTCTTATCTCTATTTCTGACTTATTTATATTAATATGTTTGTAAGAAGCAAGAAGCATATCGACTATGTTTTTGGTAGAGAGGTAGATACATATTCTGTTGTTTGGAATTCTAGATGCAAACAAGACGTTACGTGGACCAACCAGTGATCCAATTGCTACGATGTAATTGTGGATTTTGATGCCTTCGATACTCGAGAGTACTACTGCTTGGTCCTCTGTTGGGTGTTTGAACGTGTTTACTACATTGGAATAAGTATTTTTTGGTATATTTGGTGTATTTGAAGTAGAAGTAGTCATGTTGTTAATTGAAGTCATTTTTATTTTGTTTCCTGCGTTGGGGCAGGTCCGGTCTTGTCGCCGGCCAGAGAACCGGCGTGGATCAGTTCCGAACGGTTCCAAAAAACCAGTTGATAAAACCAGTAGGTTGAACTTGATTTGAATTGTATAGGTTATATTTACTATTGTAATATCTTATTTAAAGATTTTTGGGTACTCACGTCGGGTTGAGTCGAATGGCATCAACACTACACTATTATTTATTTATAGTATTTAAGAATATCAAATTTTTGTTCCGTATTTTACATTTAAAAAGTAAAAAATAACAGAGCGATTTAAAACTTGGTATAATCATGCCACTGTCAGGGCCGTCCCCTAATAACTTTATTATTATTATTATGGCAAGTTTGTTTTTCACAATTGCAGTTTACATTAGATTGCTGGGTCTAGAATTATTATTTTCTGTAAAGCAGCCAAGTCGATAACAAAGCGACTAAGATATTTCGAAACTATTACCTTATTACAAATTCATTCACATTTACTTAAAACTCTCATTTAATTGGAAATTCCCAGGTATTAGGTATATTTGTGTTCTTGAAAATTGTTTAATTTGAATGCTACGTCGTGTTTAGTTTAGTTTAGTTAATCTGACAATTCATCTACAGTTTGATGTCTTAATGGTGGAAAATTTTATAAAAAGCAGTGGAAGATATTCTATTGGGTAAATGCAAGGCTATACAATAATTATTAGTTATTCGTACGTTTATTATTAAGAGCTTCGTTTATATTTTTAAGTTATTTTCTTTCTTGTTTGTTATGCATTTAAGATATTTATAAATGATAGGTTTTGTTTATTACAAATAATTACGAACCATAAGTATATTTGTAAAATTTTATTATTATAAGGGAAGAAAGTTTTGGGTTGAAAATATAATACAATTTAGCACCTCGACACCGTAAGGTACAAGAGGACGGCTTAAGTAAGTAAGTAAGTATAATTTAGCATTTGAGATGTTATAAAAGAAACATGTACATATTTCTTAAACTAAAAATAATATAAATGACTGAAAATATTGTGTGTACATCTGGCTTACACAATTAATTGTTAAGACGTAATATTTTGAATATAATATTTTTACATAACATTTTAACAAAATATATTTAACATAAATTAACAATTTGACCGTTGACGCAAAAATATTTTTATGTGCAAGTTCCCTATTATTTCCCTTATTTTAAAAATATACACGCCACCATTGAACTACACGCGTCTCTCATCTCGAACCCCACGAGGACCTATCGTTCCTATAAGATAAGCTGACAATCCTATTGTATTCGAAGTATACGTATCATACACAGTGACGGTTCTCCAAGTATTATTGCGCTAGGTCTTCTGGCTATACTCTCTTCAGTTTTCTTTTGGTTTGGAGATAATAATTGTGGTTTAATCGTAAAGATAAGATATTATTTCAGCAGGCCAAGTACGAAGATGCCATAACTGTCATTATTTATGGTTCCTGGTATTTTACAAAGTAATAAAAATAGTTCGCTTGGAATTAAACATTGAAGATTACGAAAATTTACTTTTAATACCTGGGAAATGTGACAGTTATTACTAGAATATGTGCTTTATTTGATAAAAGATATCGAGACCAACTACGACCTACCCGTCTCACCGTAAAGAGATTACTTAAAAATTTAACACATTCTGTTTTTTTTTCAACAAAATGTTAACAAAATGAAGCCTAATGTTGATAAAAATGATCATACAATAAACTACCTAAGTCTGACGTCACAATGGGTGGGCAGCAATAGAAGACCTTTCCAAACAAATTTATTTTCAAAGAAGCGGCTCTAATTATGCTAAATGAGACCAATTGTGTCGGAAATTCCTCGGCAGAATGTAGTAGAATCTGGTTACCAATATTGAAAGAGGAAGTTATTAATAAGAAAATACCAGTATTAGTAAGTCAGTAACATATAGAGGATACATCATTTATGTTTTTTAAATAACGAAACATATAAAATGAGAGTTTGACATTATTGTAGGTAAACTAAATTCACGACCAAATACTTACCATGTCGGGATAGTATTATGAGGTTTTTTTCCTGGTTTTTCCCTCATAATTTACTATGGAATCACTAACAGGGAATTTTACTGTCAGTATGTCATGTGCTTGTCTTTTTAAAGACGAATTACATGCTATGATTTTTTTTTCTGACGGATATTCTCAAGTTAAAGTTGATTTCATGTAATCGAATGAACTATCTGATAAGTAAAGTCGTCCCAGTAGCGCAACTCAACAATACTGGCAATATCATTTTAAAGTCGTCTACTTTAAAATGCATAACGTATGTTTGAATTGTCAATATAAAAGAATCAGATAAAATTAAATTATTAGAAGAATTTTCACTAAGTAAAAAAAAACAAAATTTGTTTAATTTACTGTTTGTATTTTGAGAACGATTTCCGAAGTGGAAATTGAAACGTATTTTTACCTTTAATTGTGGCTTATTCCCAGTTAAATAGTAATTAATTTAAAGTGCCACAAGAAAATAGCTTCAGAGCAATATCAAAAATTGTAGGTCCATTTTTCCTATCTTGGTCCACAAAATATTAACTACAATCTAACGAGTACTTAGATGGTTCTCCATCTTGCCTCCAAAAAACAGGCCAAAATAAAGTGTTTTTAATTTTAGTCATACATACAAATAGCATAATTATTACATTTAAATTTTTTTTTATCATGACAGATAAGTACATAGTATAAATCTGACAAGACAATTACAGAATATCTAAAATATAAGCAATATTAAACCAAACTAATATCTACTTTTACCTCATCAGATTTATCCATTTCTGTCTCTCTGAAATTTTAGAAGGGAATACAAAAAACATGCATATTTTTTTGTTTACTTTAATATTTACCGCTTGGAGCACAGCACATCACCATTTTATTAATTAGATGGATGTAATAATAAAATGTCAGTCCTTATTCACCTATTAAAATACAGTCCTTATTAACTACAAAACGAAGAGCTTTAGTCTTTTTATGGGATAAAATTAGTGGCACCTAACAAAGAATAAAACATTAATTTAAATATTCAACTTCGTAAATAAATTCAACGATTTATTGATAAATTTTGAAATAACCTGTTAAAAACGACAACAAAATACCTTGAAATAGAGAAAAATATTTAAAGTTTTAATCAAACAGAATATAACCAGAGAACTACGAATACAGAGAAGCGACACCAGCACCGAAATCCGTGTACCGTTTTTGTATACGCATTCCCGAACCTGGTTGCTTTACTCTCAAAAACACGTGCTTATTCTTCAACTCTGGTTGTTTTACAATAGCCCGTAGGCGCCTGTGGTAAATACTCAACTATGCAAGTGCATTTGACCATTTATCTAATTTACTTAATAGTTAAAGTTTATAGTTATAGTTAAAATATACAAGTTAAATATATAAGTATATAGTTATAGTTTATAGTTAAAAGTTTAATTTATAAGTATTTAAAATGTCTTCTGGTTACTGTTGTGCGTATCGAGGATGTTCATCTGTGACAGGAAAAGGAATAAGTTTATTTAGATTTTCTAAGAATAATAACAGGTAATTACTATTGCTTTGTAATTATTATTAGTTATTACATAATAGTATTAGTTTGACTTTCGAACAGTAAGCTGACGCCGACGGGATGTGTCCGTCCGAGCTTTTGTTAAGTGGAGCAATAAAAAAATAAACTTTGGTCTGCCAAGGGATAGTTCAAAATGAAAACATTAAATTTAATATTTCCGAACGCTTATGTCAAAAAATCAATAGATGTTGGCCTGGTGTGAGAGCGCTCGAAGACAACAATACGAATATAGTATTTTTAGGAAATAAAAATATATAGATTTAGATATAGATACACGAGAATATTTGATTTAAACGAAACAAAGAAATTTCTAAAATGCTTAAACTAAAAATTGTTGGAAATATAACTAGACCGATAGTTGGGAAAATCTTAAAATTATAACAGAACAAGACTTCAAAATAAAAACATGGTTGCAAATAAACAAACTTACATTAAATTATGAAAAAACTAAATACTCATCTACTTTTTGCTATACTTATACAAAAATTGTCTGTCAATGTTTAATTCGTTAAATATAAATAACAAAGATCAAATATAAAACATGGTTGCAAATAAACAAACTTACATTAAATTATGAAAAAACTAAATACTCATCTACTTTTTGCTATACTTATACAAAAGTTGTCTGTCAATGTTTAATTCGTTAAATATAAATAACAAAGATCAAATATATAAATCGGAATACACAAAATATTTAGGGAATAAATATTTAAATGGAAATTACAAACAAAAAATATTAAAACTTTATTTGTTGTATATCTCAATATTTAGTGACAATTTTGTGACTTAATCAGGAGAAAACTGTAAATTTATTACGATGAGATATTGACAAAAGTTAAATACTTCATTACAATATACTTAGAATATACTAATAACATTATAGTTGTAAGTAATGAAGTATTATTTATAAATACAAAAAATTTCTTTGTTTAAAATTTGTTCTGTTAAAAATTTGTAGTGCCAAAATGTGGATAGAAGCTTGCAGACGAGAAGATTTATTATTAAAAATGGATTTACTTATAATAGTTATAGGATTTATTGTAAAAGGAAATAAAAGAAAAACGTTGGTGTATGACGCAGTACCTATGTATATCCGAATCATTGTGTAATGACAATAATATAAATTCTTTTTATCTTCCTAATGCTCTCTTGTAATGATTCGTAATACTTTTTTGATTATTTTTTAGGTTATTAGATTTTTATATTTATAGAAATATACTCGTACAATAGTTACTTCTTGATTTTTTATTCGTTTTAGTCGAATATCGTTTACTCCGATATTCGACTTTAAAGGAAAAATGTAATTTTAATAGGTTTCCAAGACATTAACAATCGATTTCAACATAAAGTTTCTTGTTGTCGATCACAAACATTTGTCACCCAAAGAGAATTGGAATTTTTTGAGTTTGTGAAATTTCCGTGGCAGTTACAATGGCTTTGTTATTTTTCGAATATATTACGAAAGATAATTTATTAGGAAATTCCACGACGAACAAATTATATCTTGTACATGTTAAACGCTACAGCAAAAATATTGTTTTTTTCTGTTGGGCCGAAATTTTCTTTGCATGTTTTTGGTTAGGAGTTGATCAATTATAACTATTATGGTAATTAAAATTTATTTTAAAAGTAAAAATTTGTCAGTATTAAAAAAGTTGTTCACAAATTGTAAAGTACTCTCTTTACAATGTTACGGATAGGTTGTGGTCGCTCTGGATATCTTATAGTAAATAAAGCACATGTTATAGTATATGAATAGTAAAATTACGTAATCTTCATTGTTTAATTCTAAACTAGCCATTTCTATTACTTTGTAAAAGTACCAAGAACAAAAAATAATGACAATTATTATGACATTCTGATACTCAACCTACTAAAATAAGATAAAATAAATATCTTACCTTTAACATTAAACCACAATTATCTCCAAAAGTATTAACTTTAAGCATAGGAAACTTCAATACTATTTGAAAGACAATTAATTTCTTTTTTCATTAAAACTACAAAATGCTGGGTGTTTTACTTATTAACTAATTGACTGTGGTTTGAAGTTTAAAAAAATGGCGTATCATTTGTGAACACTTTATTTAGATATTACCTAGATTTCGATGTAAATTTCTGAAATAGCGTTACTTCGTCTTTGTGTCAAAGAAAAAAACATGAAAATAATCGCCAATGACCTTAACACGTTGCGTACGGCTTTACAAAAAAAATATACCCCCAGCCGGCGTTTTTGTTTTATGTATCTAGATTCATTTTTATCTAATTAACATGCCACAGTAATTTTTCTTGTTTAATTTTCCATATATCATAAGTTTTTTTAGAATATACTTTGTGGCACAACGTTTGTTTCACGCCGGTCAAGGATTAATTTATTTATTCCAGCCGGCGTGGTTTGTTACGCGTACCACACGCTATATGTCGCGACAAATGCATATTCATGGTTCTTGGAACAGTAGTGGGGTGACTGAATTTGCAGATCGTTTGTAATCTGTGTCTAGTTAGAAGTAGTCTTAGTTGTTATTAGTTGTTGCTAGTGTTGTTATCGTGCCATTTATTGCAATATGGGAGATTATAAAAAGAAAAACAGAGCCGTCTGCAAGCCATTTGGAATGAGATTATGTCTGATGAGGACAATGAAAGCGAATTTGCCGATGTTTATTTGTCACAAGAATATGAACCTGAATCTTCCAATGAGTATTCTTCTGATGGTTGCGACGAGCCAGTTCCCAAAAAGCGTGTCAAGAAAAATGATGAAAAATCTGGCGAAGGTACTTCTAATGTGGTTTCTGCAACCGTAAGTTATTGAAATTTATTATTATTATTTTTGTCAACAATAAATAGGTAAACTTTTTGTAGATGGATTTGGAATCTGGTTCACATGAAACTATTTCAATCCAAGGAACAAGGACTGTTGAACAACAAACAAATATTATTGATGTAACTATACATACAATATACTATACATAAGAAGATAATTGATATGGCCACAATTACTGAAGAAGTGTGTCATAGCGAGCAATTTCAGTAGAGGGAAGTTGATGGAACATCACTGAAAACATTCGATTACAGTGTAGAAAACGAAGGAATAAAATCTTCGTATTACGAGAATTATATAGATCAAGAACCATATGATTGTTTCAAGATCTTCCTTACTGACGACATAATAAATTATATAGTTGAACAAACCAACTTATATGCACTGTGGGTTTTACAAAATTATACTACACCCTCAAATAAGAGGAAACACAAAAAGAAATGGGTTCCCACAAATACTTCTGAAATGGAAAAATGTTTTGGCATTATTATGTGGATGGGATTAGTCAAATATCCTCAAATAAAAGCACACTGGAATAACGACATTTTGTATACAAATTCGATAAAAAGTATAATGTCTCGAGATCGTTTTGAAGAGCTATTAAAGATGTGGCACTTTAGCGACAATAATGACCGATCTGTAGTAAATGATCGGCTAAGAAAAATTACTACACTTCTCGAGAAGCTAATTGAACAGTTTCAAGCAGTAATGGTGCCTTGGAAGAAGTATTCATAGATAAGACACTTGTGCCGTTTAGAGGACGCCTAAAATTTAGGCAATATATAAAGAACAAACGGCATAAGTTTGGCCTAAAACTGTACAAATTATGTACTATAGGTGGGTACACATACAATTTCAGTGTATTCTGGTAATGATAAGACTGATGGTGGTAGTGCTTCCGCAGGAGTTGTGTTGCATTTGATGGATAATCTACTTGACAGTGAGCGTACTTTATACACCGATAACTATTACACAAGTGTGAGTCTTGCAAACAAGTTGTTAGAAGGAAATACACACCTAGTTGGCACTGTAAGAGCTAATCGTAAACTCAATTCTCCCAAAGTGGTTAATACTAAATTTAAAAAAAAATGCAATTGTTGCTGAAGAAAGTTCTACTGGTATAGTAATGCTAACGTGGAAAGAAAAACGTGACGTGATGATGCTTACGAGAAAACATCAAGCAGACACCACTAAAATAAAGAAAAGACGTGGTGAAATAGAGAAACCAACTGCTGTCGTTAGTTACAACAGGTGCAAGAGCTACATTAATTTATCGGATCAATTCAAGGCTTACTCTCATTGCCTTAGACGAGGTAATAAGTGGTACCAAAAATTAGCAGTTGAACTGATTTTTGGATATGCATTAGTAAATTCCTTTCTAATATATAAGGAGGTAACACAGAAAACAATTCAAATAACGGAATACAGAGAGCTGTTAGCTGTAAGGTTATTATTCGGTATACATCATGTGGACCACATGGAGAAGGAAAAAGGAAATGATATAGAACAACTAGAACACGTTTTGGTACACCATAAACAAAACCGTTGTGTTGTGTGTTATAAGGCCTTAAAAGAATCAAATGACAGGAACACTGCAGCGAAAACTTGTTCCTGATCAGTTTGGCAAAATAAATATTGTATTCCTTGTTTTTTTCAGGAACATAAGATGAACAAGAAATAATATTTTTTTCATAATTTTACATGTTTTGTTATAATTTACTTATATTCCGATGTTTCATATGCTTATTATAGCTTTCCACTAAAACAGAATTTTTACTATTTACATTTTTTTATTCACCTTACCAAAAATAGGTTCATAAAATCAAAACAAACTTCCGGCGCATATCAGCATCTCACTAAGACGGCTCTTTTTGTATTCCTGCTTAAATAGCACAGTCGCATGAACCGTTTTGTAATACACGCCGTCTAAGTGAAAGTATACCATGTGGTACACCATTTGTGCCACGCCGTCCAAGGATCAAATCGAGTGTGAGACACGTATTGTCTCACGCCGTACGCAACGTGTTAAAGGATGAGGAACACGAAGAAGAATATTTGTATGCAAAGGCTTTTAAAACATTATGTTTGTAAATGGATCAGATAGTAAAGGGGCAGCACTGATACGAGCACAACTCTTATGGAAATTAACATGTGAAAATCGCTAAGGTCCATTCTGCTCATTTTTGTCTCATTTTGTGGTGGGGGTACATCGGCTCGTCGGATCGTGACATATGAGGTATCGTCGGAAAAGGGAGGGGGTAGTGAATACGTTAACATAAAAAACAAAGATGGCGGCATAGTCAAAACGGCACTATATCGTATCTTCGGGTCTATTGGTCCGATTGTAACGTATGAGGTGTCAAACGAACGGGAAGGGGATGGGGAACACGTATAAAGAAAAACAAAGATGGCGGTATCGCCAAAACGGCACTAAGCTGTTACCGGCTAAACGGCTCAACGTATAACAATGTGTAAGGTATCGATGGAAAGGGGCGGAGTTAACGAATATGTTGAGACAAAAAACAAAGATGGCGGCGTTTCCAAATGGACGCTAAAACTTATCTTCGTTGCTATTGGTCCGATTGTGACGAACGAGGGGTCGGTGGAACGGGGAGAAGGTGGGAAATATGTCAAGACAAAAACAAGAAACAAAATCAATGCCAAAACGGCACTATAACGTATCTCCGAATCTATTGGTACGATTGCAACATATAAGGTATCAAACGAAAGAGGAGGGGGTAACGAAGATGTCAAGATGAAAACAAGAAACAAAATCAATGCCAAACCGATACTATAACGTATCTCCGGGTCTATTGGTCCCATTGCAATTTATGAGGCGTCAAATGAAAGAGGAGGGGGTAACGAATACATGGAGATGAAACACAAGCAATAAAAACATCATAAAAACGACATTACATCATATCTCAGGGTCTATTGGCCCGACTACTGCGTATGAGGTATCAAATCAATATAACGTACAGCAGAGGCTATCGCTGGAAATAAGACGAATAGGAACGTTTACCATTCATACACTATGACCAAACCAACATTCATCCACTATATAATCTTCACAGTAATGCATACAGATATCAACGCGATCGAACTTATAGCAGACGTATACCTAACGCTATCTAACGCATATGAGACGTATAGCAAACGCGTTCTAACTCATATCAGACATATAGCAGATGCATATCAGACGTACATTAGACGCATAGCAGACGTATAGAAGAAGCAATCTAACTTATATCAGACATACAGCAGCCGCGATCTAACACATATCAGACGTATAGCACCCGTATACTACACTCAAGATGGGACAGAACAATCGTTAAAGAAAATGGGTAAGAAAAACAAAATGTTGTCAGAGTAACAAATGAAAGAATCGTAAGAAATTATATGCGTTAAACACAGAATAACGAAGGATATCGCAACTACGCTGGTATGGACACGTCCACAGAATATGCGACAACACAATAACAAAAAAGTATTATATTGACCACCATAGGAAAGACGAAGGAAATGCAGGTCACCAACTACTAAACATAAATATATAAATCTGGGTAGTCATTACAAGTATCCTCCGAACTGTAATTACTGGAGACAACTCACAAATATGATTATTGATATGCGGTATCAATTTGTTGCATATTATATTTTATCTACATCATTTTTACAAAGATATTCAGATATATTATACATATTATATATATATATATATATATATATATATATATATATATATATATATATATATATATATATATATATATATATATATTATGCCCTTTCTCCTTAAATATAATATTTTATCGCAAAATCAGTTCGGCTTTTTGTCTAATAAATGCACTAGTGATGCCATATTTTCTGTGTTACATGATGTATATCTATCACTAAACAGTAACCTCTCTCCTCCGCCACCGTTTTCTGCGACTATTCCAAAGCCTTTGACTGCGTAAATCACGACATTCTATTAAAAAAATTAACTTTCTATGGAATTCGGGGTGTGTCTTTGAACTGGTTCAAAACTTACTTGGTAGGTAGGAAACAATTGGTTAGAATAAATGACACCGACTCTAGTTGTAAAGATATTAAGTGTGGAGTACCGCAAGGTTCAGTATTAGGTCCCATTCTTTTTTTACTTTTCATTAATGACATAACTTACTTGAAAATTAAAGGGAAAATTTTTCTATTTGCTGATGATACCAGTATTACATGGAGCAGCTCTGATATTTCAACGCTTCATTCAATTATAACCGATGATTTACTTATAATCAAGGCTTGGTCAGACTCCAACTTACTTAGCTTTAACGTGGATAAGACTGTAGCATTATCTTATAAAGGAGTCATGCAACCCTTGCTTTTGAATGAGAGCCAAATCAATATCGTAAATTCCGTGAAATTTCTAGGTATTCTCATTGACAGTGATCTCAAATGGTCCTTGCATACTGACTCCTTAAGGAAGAAACTAGCCTCAGCTTGCTTTGCAATAAGATCTGTTTCGAAGGAACTAAATTTATCTTCTGCTAAAATGGCATATTTCTCATTGTTCGAGTCCCATCTTCGATATGGGCTTCCATTTTGGGGTTCTAGTACAGCGGCCCAATTTGATACTATTTTTAAGTTGCAAAAAAGAGCAATCCGTTATCTATTTGGTCTCAAACAAACAACTCATTGCAAGACCTACTTCAAAAATCACGGAATTTTGACGCTTCCCTCTTTATTTATTTTGGAAACGGTTTGTTTGATTCGAAAGCATCTAAACATTTTTCCCGATAGACCTGACCATGGCTACTCCATTAGAAATTGCCGATCCCGTCCACTCAGCTAGTAAAGAATTCTATTCTATATCGTGCAAAGAAACTTTATAATCACCTTCCAAGGGAAATTAAATCCGCAACATCCTTCATTAAGTTTCGTAAGGTGACAAAAATCTATCTCTCAGAAAAACCATATTACTCAGTTGACGAGTTTCTTAATGTATAACAAAGAAACTAAATTAGTATTATTTATAATTACATTTGGGTGTCTCAAGCAGTAGCTACAATTTGTCTCATTTGTTGTTGTCTGTACAAATTATGTAGGTTATACAATAATTTTACTAATTTAAAATTGTGTTATTCTGTTTTTCACTATATTGTTTTTGTTTTATACTTTTTGTATTATTTGACTGATTTATTTTTTAGCTTTGTCCATAAAATTGTTCAATAATTTTCAGTGACAATAAAGCATATTTCTATTCTATTCTATTCTATATGAGAATTAATGAATGAATGAATGTTTACCATCCATACATTATGTTCAAACAACTAACGTTTATTACTTGACATAGATATGAGTTGGATGATTACAAACCGACAAGGACCTAAATGTTCTCTACAAGCAACATTTGAATGAGCACTACTATACACAAGTCTCCATTGAACGTAACATTCGACAAGGTCTCAGTTAAGCGCTTACTAATATACATACAGACCTCATCTAAACGTACAATTAGCCAAAAGTCTTATTTAAACATCCACTACTATCCATAAACATCCAATATGACTATTTTTTTTGGATTTTTGCATACTATATTTTGTCTACAACAATTTTACAAATATATTCAAATATAATTGAATGAACGATTATTTACCATCACTAAATTATGTTCAAACCAACTAACGCATATTACTAGACATAGATATGAGTTGTTATTTATCCGATTGACGTACTAACCGTTAAATAAAAGTAAAGGGGAAAGCGTAAATATTTGTATACTATATTTTATCTACGACGAGCAAGTAATTTATTGTTTTAAAGTCGATAATAAACAATGGTCTCTGTAAGAATATATATTGGTCATAGACGGTTTTTCGATAGCCATCAGGCAACAATTTCCCCGGAACATGTTTCTAAAACATACGGAATGCACTGTATATACCTAACCCTAGTTGACAGCGCACTTTGCAGGTCTCGTCTCACAATCAACTAATAGGTTTAAGTACAACTCCCTTCGTGAAGGTACACAGGCGTGATTCCGTGCGGGAAAATGTCGACCGTCCTTTTTATACTCCGTAAAGGACCATCAAATATTCAACGTTGAGACACTTCAGCTATAATAGCAAAGAAAAATCAAATTAATTACATTTTTGGAGTATATATAGTTATAGAGTGTATATAGTTTTAGAGTATATACTTTGGATGTGAAAATTGATAGTAAATATATTATTTAATGTGAAATAAAAACTTAGCCATTGAGTAAAGACATGACTACCACAATACGCTACGGTAACTCTAATACAAAGATGCTGTAGATGAAATGAGAGAAGAAAATGTATAAAATCTCTGATATAGAAACACGTAAGGCAGATATGTTGTACATAAAATGATAGAAAATGTGTAAAAATATCTAACATAGAAACACGTAAGGCAGAAAGCACAGGCAATAATGAGGGAACATGTATAAAATATCTGACACAGAAACACGTAAGATAGAAATGCTGAATATAAAATGGTAGAAAATGTGTAAAATATCTAACAGAAATATGTAAGGTAGAAAGCATGGACAATAATGATGGAAAATGTATAAAATATCTAACATGGAAGGCAGAAATCATGGACAATAATGATGGAAAATGTATAAAATATCTGATATAGAATCACGTAAGACAGAAAGCACGGACAATACTGATGGGAAATGTATAAAATATCTGACATAGAAACACGTAAGACAGAAAGCATGGATAATAATGATAGAAAATGTATAAAATATCTAAGATAAACATGTAAGGTAGAAAGCATGGACAATAATGATGGAAAATGTGTCAAATATCTAACATGGAAACACGTAAGGCAGAAATGCTATACATAAAATGATAAAAAATGTGTAAAAATATCTAACATAGAAACACGTAAGGCAGAAAGTAGGGGCAAAAATGATGGAAAATGTATAAAATATCTGACATGGTCACACGTAAGACAGAAATACTGTACATAAAATGATAGAAAATGTGTAAAAATATCTAACAGAAACATGTAAGGCAGAAAGCATGGACAATACTGATAGAAAATGTGTAAAAATATCTATCAGAAACATGTAAAGCAGAAAGCATGGAGAATAATGATGGAAAATGTATAAAATATCTGACATAGAAACATGTAAGACAGAAATGCTATACATAGAATGATAGAAAATGTGTAAAAAAATATCTTACATAGAAACATGTAAGGCAGAAAGCATGGACAATAATGATGGAACATGTATAAAATATCTGTCATAAAAATATTAAGGTAGAAAGCATGGACACTAATGATAGAAAATGTGTAAAATATCTGACATAGAATCACGTGAGACAGAAAGCACGGACAATACTGATGGGAAATGTATAAAATATCAAATGAGATAGGTTTGTACTCAGAAAAAATATCTCGATAAACACAAAAAAAATACCTCGATCGCTTTGCAAATTCTAAATATCAAAATACTGTGGCAATCTAAATTAAAAACGGTAAAAAATGACATTACTCACGCGGTATACATCACCAAGGTGTAAAAACACCCTCTCGAACACTTCTTTTCCATGCATTTGTGACAATCTGTAAGGAAAAAATCTTTATAACACAATATATTTCGGTATTTATTGCGTGTTACTTACTCATGTTTCGTAATATGTATATTGAAAAATTTCGTCAGAGTCACGCAAATACGTAATTTTACAATAGGTCATTATTAAATCGCTAACACGGAATATTACCAACAAGCAAAGGTCTATTCAAATGCTATTAAAATTACACCACATTTCTGGGATGAACATAATGAGATAGTATTCGATCCAACAGATACAATTACAAAACATCATTTAGCTCATCAAATCGAATTTTCACTGAAAAATTGAGTGTTTATGCGTAAAAATGCTGAAGATACAAGAATGATTAACATTTATCATGATTTTAAGAAGAGGCTCCAGAATGTCTACTTGAAATCCCAAAAAATATTTTTAATTTTGTAGCAAAGATACTCAATAAAAAAAGTTATGTTTAAAGTAATTGCTTTTTACAACCCAGTTGTCAAAAATATGTACTGAAAATACAAAGAAAATATTTTAATAGAATACATATGTGAACACTTTACAACAGTATTTAATCAAATAATGTAGAAATAAATTTAAAAAATAAGAAAAACTTAGAAATAATGATAGATAATAGATGGTGTATAAAATCAAATACGAGCCCTCTAAAAATATATAAAATACTACTTACTTTTTAATTTTTATATTTGTAGCTCAATTTTTTCTTGTAACACAAAACGAACACGTTATCACAAAGGTGAACTGCAGACTGTGAGTGTAACAGAATGCACTCGTTCATTAAATAAGCAGGCCGGTATGACGTAACTCGACTGCGAGAATTGCAAGCTGAAGCTTGTTTACACGTGCACCGGATATTGTCGACTGTAAAAACGCAGAATCGTAAGAGAATGTTAAAAAGTAATTCAATAATATCGGATAACGTTTTCGATAGCAAACTTAATTTTTTCTTTATATATAATATTTCAAGGAATTATTGGGATGTATGAAAAACTTTTATTAGTAACTATACAGGGGTAATTAAAAATTATAAAATAAAAGAGTTTTGAGAAATTAAATTTTAAATTGATTTTATTACGAAAAACGGCGATAACAGTTTGGAAAGTAATTTTATATACGGTATCGATCAAAAATTACTTAAAAAATAAAACGAATTTTAGCGTTAATATTGAATATATAGTAACATACGAGATATGACACTATGAATGTTAATATACATATATATATATATATATATATATATATATATATATATATATATATATATATATATATATGCTGTAATATAAATGTTAATTTATTGATATGAAGAAGGTCTCTGACACAGTAAAAATAAACAACCACCGAATCCATACATGTGACACATCAAATGAAAGAAGAGGATCTAACGAATATATTAAGGTAGAAAACAAAACATGACGACTACTAAAAGGACACTATACACTATTTTTGCTATTATTGAAAGTATAGCAAAATATGGGACATCATATGATCCTACGGATAATAATAGACACACTATAAAGTAAATTTGCATTTATTGATCTAAAGAGGGCGCCTGACGCAGTAAAATATAAACAACCAGTCCTTCTATTTATCAATGATTTTACATGTCTTTATAGGGGATCAACAGTCACGTTTTATGTCAAACGTAACGTCATATGTTGAATGTCACATTTTATGTCACGTTATACGTCGGATGTGACATTCTATGTCAAATGTCACATTTCATGTCACGTCATACGTCAAATATCACATAATATCTCACATTTTATGTCAAACGCCACGTCATATATTTAATGTCACATATTATGTCACATTGTATGTCAAACACAACGCCATACGTCAGATGTCACATTTTATGTCACATCATACGTCGAATGTCCCATATTATCTATCACATTTTATGTCAAACGTCACGTGTTACGTTGAATGTCACATAATATATCACTTTTTATATAAAAACGTCAGGTCATATATCCAATGACACATATTATGTAACGTCTTACGTCAAATATCTCATATATCACATTTATGTCAAACGTCACGTCATATATCTAATGTCACATATTATGTCACGTTTTATGTAAAACTCAGCGTCATACGTCAGATGTCACATTTTATGTATGTAAAAGTGGTTAATTTATTGGGTTAGGTTAGGTGAGGTTAGGTAAGGTTATGGTTAATTTATTAGGTTAGGTCGGGTCGCTTAAGTCTATTGTATCTTGAGCATTTTTGGATATATGTCTTCTTTTACACGGTTGTTGTATGTCTTGAGCGCGTTGATTTCTTGAGACTGCTTGAATAGTTTGGGACATTCGTCTTCTTCTTCTGTTTTTATCCAGATACATCGGTTTTATAAGTTTCCGTATTTTGAGGTGTGAGATTGGTGACGTATACGGCCTCGTCCATCCTTGTGGACGCCTGATATATCTAGCAGAGTTTTGTAGTTCTTTTGGTCAGCAAGCGTGTAATGTAGAGGATTTTTGGAGAAAATCAATTCGTATAAGCCAGATGATGTTTTGAATTTGTGTATACCCATTTGAATGTTATCTTTATTAAACTTAAAGGGTTGAGTTTCAAACTTCCAGGAACCGGTAGACCAATTAAATCTCGACCCGTATACCTGATCGATGGTCCACACATCTAGGATATATTTTTGACATGGGTAGGCATCAACATCATCATCACCCTTCACTGCTTGAGTACGTCAAACTTCCCCGGCAGTGAGGTGATTTGTTTGAATAGTTTGTGCTTCGTCTTCGTAGAGATCTGTTGTTTTATTAGTGTTGATTTCATTTCATGTAGTTGAGTATTTCATTAAGAGGCGTAGTAACTGGTTTAAACCTTGATTCTAGTAGTTCTTTTTCATTACCCTGCATTCTTTTAAGATCTTTTTTATTTTGCTCTTACAATTGTAGCAAGTTTTTTTACTTGAACCGCTCTGTTTGAAGACATGTTAGCAAATGAATTTTCGACTTTGAGTCCTTGTATTTATATATCTATCCTTGTGTTAGCATGTCACTGATGACGTCTGTACGTCTCTCGCCTAAGCCTTCTGTTAGCGTGTATCTGATCATGTCTGGTAACCCTCTGTGCCGATGCATATGTGTCACTGAAGGCGTCTGTACATCTCCGTTATAACGCTCTGTTAACCTCTGTGTACCTCTGCTACCCTCTGTTACACTCTGCTACCCACTGGTACACTTTGTCATTGTGGCTCTGTCTTTTAAAATATCGAACGTCACGTCAAAACGTCACACGACACGGAAAAAATGTCACCGAATTTATTGGCTTAAGTATTACTTAACAGACGCGTAGTTATGGTTAATTTATTAGGTTAGGTCGATTGTATAATCGTGTATAATTGTATATACAGTGTTGATCAAAAAATTTTTTCGAAAAGAGGTTATTGATGAATATATAGTACCATACGAGATATAATATGACACTATGTATATTAATATGTATTATATTTCTAGAAGTCAAATTCGTATTTATTGACCTAAAGAAGGCTTAGGCCTGAGTATAAAATAAAGCGATGAAAAGCGATCATTTTTCATCGTTTTACATCGCTTTTTTTAACATTTTAAAAAAATTTCTATTTATCAATGATTTTACATGTCTTTATATGGATTCAATAAGTGCATAAAGCGATACAAAGCGGTATAAAGCGATGAAAAACAATCGTTTTTCATCGTTTTACATCGCTATTTTTTTTAACATTTTAAAAAATTATGTATGTAATAGTGGTTAATTTATTGGGCTAGGTTAGGTTAGGTTATGGTTAATTTATTAGGTTAGGTGGTGCCGCAAAGCGACCCGACCTAACCTAATAAATTAACCATAACCTAACCTAACCTAACCTAGCCCAATAAATTAACCACTTTTACATACATAATTTTTTAAAATGTTAAAAAAAAGCGATGTAAAACGATGAAAAACGATCGCTTTTCATCGTTTTATACCGCTTTTTATCGCTTTATGCACTTATTGATCCCATATAAAGACATGTAAATCATTGATAAATAGAAAATTTTTTTAAAATGTTAAAAAAGCGATGTAAAACGATGAAAAACGATCGCTTTTCATCGCTTTATACCGCTTTTTATCGCTTTATGCAGTTATTGATCCTATATAAAGACATGTAAAATCATTGATAGATAGAAATTTTTTTAAAATGTTAAAAAAAGCGATGTAAAACGATAAAAAACGATCGCTTTTAATCGCTTTATACCGTTTTTTATCACTTTATGCAGTTATTGATCCTATATAAAGACATGTAAAATCATTGATAAATAGAAATTTATTTAAAATGTTAAAAAAAGCGATGTAAAACGATGAAAAACGATCGCTTTTAATCGCTTTATACCGCTTTTTATCGCTTTATGCAGTTATTGATCCTATATAAAGACATGTAAAATCATTGATAAATGGAAATTTTTTTAAAATGTTAAAAAAAGCGATGTAAAACGATGAAAAACGATGAAAAATGATCGCTTTTCATCGCTTTATTTTATACCTGATTATTGATTATACCTGATTATTGACCTGAAGCCTTCTTCAGGTCAATAAATACGAATTTGACTTCTAGAAATATAATACATATTAATATACATAGTGTCATATTATATCTCGTATGGTACTATATATTCATCAATAACCTCTTTTCGAAACAATTTTTTGATCAACACTGTATATACAATTATACACGATTATACAATCGACCTAACCTAATAAATTAACCATAACTACGCGTCTGTTTAGTAATACTTAATACTTAAATTCGGTGACGTTTTTTCCGTGTCGTGTGACGTTTTGACGTGACGTTCGATATTTTAAAAGACAGAGCCACAATAACAGAGTGTACCAGTGGGTAGCAGAGTGTAACAGAGGGTAGCAGAGGGTAGCAGAGGTACACAGAGGTTAACAGAGCGTTATAACGGAGATGTACAGACGCCTTCAGTGACACATATGCATCGGCACAGAGGGTTACCAGACATGATCAGATACACGCTAACAGAAGGCTTAGGCGAGAGACGTACAGACGTCATCAGTGACATGCTAACACAAGGAGAGATATATAAATACAAGGACTCAAAGTCGAAAATTCATTTGCTTACATGTCTTCAAACAGAGCGGTTCAAGTAAAAAAACTTGCTACAATTGTAAGAGCAAAATAAAAAAGTTCTTAAAAGAATGCAGGCTAATGAAAAAGAACTACTAGAATCAAGGTTTAAACCAGTTACTACACCTCTTAATGAAATACTCAACTACACGAAATGAAATCAACACTAATAAAACAACAGATCTCTACGAAGACGAAGCACAAACTATTCAAACAAATCACCTCACTGCCGGGGAAGTTTGACGTACTCAAGCAGTGAAGGGTGATGATGATGTTGATGCCTACCCATGTCTTAAAAATATATCCTAGATGTGTGGACCACCGATCAGGTATACGGGTCGAGATTTAATTGGTCTACCAGTTCCTGGAAGTTTGAAACTCAACCCTTTAAGTTTAATAAAGATAACAATCAAATGGGTATACACAAATTCAAAACATCATCTGACTTATACGAATTGATTTTCTCCAAAAATCCTCTACATTACACGCTTGCTGACCAAAAGAACTACAAAACTCTGCTAGATATATCAGGCGTCCACAAGGATGGACGAGGCCGTATACGTCACCAATATCACACCTCAAAATACGGAAACTTATAAAACCGATGTATCTGGATAAAAACAGAAGAAGAAGACGAATGTCCCAAACTATTCAATCAGTCTCAAGAAATCAACGCGCTGAAGACATACAACAACCGTGTAAAAGAAGACATATATCCAAAAATGCTCAAGATACAATAGACTTAAGCGACCCGACCTAACCTAATAAATTAACCATAACCTTACCTAACCTCATCTAACCAAACCCAATAAATTAACCACTTTTACATACATAAAATGTGACATCTGACGTATGACGCTAAGTTTTACATAAAACGTGACATAATATGTGACATTAGATATATGACGTGACGTTTGACATAAATGTGATATATGAGATATTTGACGTAAGACGTTACATAATATGTGTCATTGGATATATGACCTGACGTTATTATATAAAAAGTGATATATTATGTGACATTCAACGTAAGACGTGACGTTTAACATAAAATGTGATATATAATATGGGACATTCGACGTATGATGTGACATAAAATGTGACATCTGACGTATGGCGTTGTGTTTGACATACAACGTGACATAATATGTGACATTAAATATATGACGTGGCGTTTGACATAAAATGTGAGATATTATGTGATATTTGACGTATGACGTGACATGAAATGTGACATTTGACATAAAATGTCACATCCGATGTATAACGTGACATAAAATGTGACATTCAACATATGACGTTACGTTTGACATAAAACATAACTGTTGATCCCCTATAAAGACATGTAAAATCATTGATAAATAGAAGGACTGGTTGTTTATATTTTACTGCGTCAGGCGCCCTCTTTAGGTCAATAAATGCAAATTTACTTTATAGTGTGTCTATTATTATCCGTAGGATCATATGATGTCCCATATTTTGCTATACTTTCAATAATCGCAAAAATAGTGTATAGTGTCCTTTTAGTAGTCGTCATGTTTTGTTTTCTACCTTAATATATTCGTTAGATCCTCTTCTTTCATTTGATGTGTCACATGTATGGATTTGGTGGTTGTTTATTTTACTGTGTCAGAGACCTTCTTCATATCAATAAATTAACATTTATATTACAGCATATATATATATATATATATATATATATATATATATATATATATATATATATATATATATATAACATTCATAGTGTCATATATCTCGTATGTTACTATATATTCAATATTAACGCTAAAATTCGTTTTATTTTTTAAGTAATTTTTGATCGATACCGTATATAAAATTACTTTCCAAACTGTTATCGCCGTTTTTCGTAATAAAATCAATTTAAAATTTAATTTCTCAAAATTCTTTTATTTTATAATTTTTAATTACCCCTGTATAGTTACTAATAAAAGTTTTTCATACATCCCAATAATTCCTTGAAATATTATATATAAAGAAAAAATGAAGTTTGCTATCGAAAACGTTATCCGATATTATTGAATTACTTTTTAACATTCTCTTACGATTCTGCGTTTTTACAGTCGACAATATCCGGTGCACGTGTAAACAAGCTTCAGCTTGCAATTCTCGCAGTCGAGTTACGTCATACCGGCCTGCTTATTTAATGAACGAGTGCATTCTGTTACACTCACAGTCTGCAGTTCACCTTTGTGATAACGTGTTCGTTTTGTGTTACAAGAAAAAATTGAGCTACCAATATAAAAATTAAAAAGTAAGTAGTATTTTATATATTTTTAGAGGGCTCGTATTTGATTTTATACACCATCTATTATCTATCATTCTTTCTAAGTTTTTCTTATTTTTTAAATTTATTTCTACATTATTTGATTAAATACTGTTGTAAAGTGTTCACATATGTATTCTATTAAAACATTTTCTTTGTATTTTCAGTACATATTTTTGACAACTGGGTTGTAAAAAGCAATTACTTTAAACATAACTTTTTTTATTGAGTATCTTTGCTACAAAATTAAAAATATTTTTTGGGATTTCAAGTAGACATTCTGGAGCCTCTTCTTAAAATCATGATAAATGTTAATCATTCTTGTATCTTCAGCATTTTTGCGCATAAACACTCAATTTTTCAGTGAAAATTCGATTTGATGAGGTAAATGATGTTTTGTAATTGTATCTGTTGGATCGAATACTAGACCTTTGCTTGTTGGTAATATTCCGTGTTAGCGATTTAATAATGACCTATTTTAAAATTACGTATTTGCGTGGCTCTGACGAAATTTTTCAATATACATATTACGAAACATGAGTAAGTAACACGCAATAAATACCGAAATATATTGTGTTATAAAGATTTTTTCCTTACAGATTGTCACAAATGAATGGAAAAGAAGTGTTCGAGAGGGTGTTTTTACACCTTGGTGATGTATACCGCGTGAGTAATGTCATTTTTTACCGTTTTTAATTTAGATTGCCACAGTATTTTGATATTTAGAATTTGCAAAGCGATCGAGGTATTTTTTTTGTGTTTATCGAGATATTTTTTCTGAGTACAAACCTATCTAATTTGATATTTTATACATTTCCCATCAGTATTGTCCGTGCTTTCTGTCTCACGTGATTCTATGTCAGATATTTTACACATTTTCTATCATTAGTGTCCATGCTTTGTACCTTACGTATTTTTATGACAGATATTTTATACATGTTCCATCATTGTTGTCCATGCTTTCTGCCTTACATGTTTCTATGTAAGATATTTTTTTACACATTTTTTATCATTCTATGTATAGCATTTCTGTCTTACATGTTTCTATGTCAGATATTTTATACATTTTCCATCATTATTGTCCATGCTTTCTGCTTTACATGTTTCTGATAGATATTTTTACACATTTTCTATCAGTATTGTCCATGCTTTCTGCCTTACATGTTTTTGTTAGATATTTTTACACATTTTCTATCATTTTATGTACAGCATTTCTGTCTTACGTGTGACCATGTCAGATATTTTATACATTTTCCATCATTTTTGCCCCTTCTTTCTGCCTTACGTGTTTCTATGTTAGATATTTTTACACATTTTTTATCATTTTATGTATAGCATTTCTGCCTTACGTATTTCCATGTTAGATATTTGACACATTTTCCATCATTATTGTCCATGCTTTCTACCTTACATGTTTATCTTAGACATTTTATACATTTTCCATCATTATTATCCATGCTTTCTGTCTTACGTGTTTCTATGTCAGATATTTTATACATTTCCCATCAGTATTGTCCGTGCTTTCTGTCTTACGTGATTCTATGTCAGATATTTTATTCATTTTCCATCATTATTGTCCATGATTTCTGCCTTCCATGTTAGATATTTTATACATTTTCCATCATTATTGTCAATGCTTTTTGCCTTACGTGTTTCCATGTCAGATATTTGATACATTTTCCATCATTATTGTCCATGCTTTCTACCTTACATATTTCTGTTAGATATTTTACACATTTTCTACCATTTTATATTAAGCATTTCTATCTTACGTGTTCCTGTGTCAGATATTTTATACATGTTCCCTGTGCCTGTGCTTTCTGCCTTACGTGTTTCTATGTTAGATATTTTCATACATTTTCTATCATTTTATGTACAGCATTTCTGTCTTACGTGTTTCTATATCAGATATTTTATACATTTTCCATCATTATTGTCCATGCTTTCTGCCTTACATGTTTATATGTTAGATATTTTTACACATTTTCTGTCATTATTGTCCATACTTTCTATCTTACGTGTTTCTATGTCAGATATTTTATGCATTTTCCATCATTATTGTCCATGCGTTCTGCCTTACATGTTTCTATGTTAGATATTTTTACACATTTTCTATCATTTTATGTACAACATATCTGCCTTACGTGTTTCTATATCAGAGATTTTATACATTTTCTTCTCTCATTTCATCTACAGCATCTTTGTATTAGAGTTACCGTAGCGTATTGTGGTAGTCATGTCTTTACTCAATGGCTAAGTTTTTCTTTCACATTAAATAATATATTTACTATCAATTTTCACATCCAAAGTATATACTCTAAAACTACATACACTCTATAACTATATATACTCCAAAAATGTAATTAATTTGATTTTTCTTTGCCATTATAGCTGAAATGTCTCAACGTTGAATATTTGATGGTCACGCCTGTGTACCTTCACGAAGGGAGTTGTACTTAAACCTATTAGTTGATTGTGAGACGAGACCTGCAAAGTGCGCTGTCAACTAGGGTTAGTTATATACAGTGCATTCCGTATGTTTTAGAAAGATGTTCAGGGGAAATTGTTGCCTGATGGTTATCGAAGAACCGTCTATGACCAATATATATTCTTACAGAGACCATTGTTCATTATCGACTTTAAAACAATAAATTACTTGCTCGTCGTAGATAAAATATAGTATACAAATATTTACGCTTTCCCCTTTGCTTTCATTTAACGGTTAGTACGTCAATCGGATAAATAACAACTCCTATCTATGTCTAGTAATATGCGTTAGTTGGTTTGAACATAATTTAGTGATGGTAAACAATCGTTCATTCAATTATATTTGAATATATTTGTAAAATTGTTGTAGACAAAATATAGTATGCAAAAATCCAAAAAAAAAATAGTCATATTGGATGTTTATGGATAGTAGTGGATGTTTAGATAAGACTTTTGGCTAATTGTACGTTTAGATGAGGTCTGTATGTATATTAGTAAGCGCTTAGCTGAGACCTTGTCGAATGGTACGTTCAATGGAGACTTGTGTATAGTAGTGCTCATTCAAATGTTGCTTGTAGAGAACATTTAGGTCCTTGTCGGTTTGTAATCATCCAACTCATATCTATGTCAAGTAATAAACGTTAGTTGTTTGAACATAATGTATGGATGGTAAACATTCATTCTTTCATTTGTTACTCTGACAACATTTTGTTTTTCTTACCCATTTTCTTTAACGATTGTTCTGTCCCATCTTGAGTGTAGTATACGGCTGCTATACTAAAGTCGCTAAGGTCCATTCTGCTCATTTTTGTCTTATTTTGTGGTGGGGGTACATCGGCTCGTCGGATCGTGACATATGAGGTATCGTCGAAAAAGGGAGGGGGTAGTGAATACGTTAACATAAAAAACAAAGATGGCGGCATAGTCAAAACGGCACTATATCGTATCTCCGGGTCTATTGGTCCGATTGTAACGTATGAGGTGTCAAACAAACGGGAAGGGAATGGGGAACACGTATAAAGAAAAACAAAGATGGCGGTATCGCCAAAATGGCACTAAGCTGTTACCGGCTAAACGGCTCAACGTATAACAATGTGTAAGGTATCGATGAAAAGGGGCGGAGGTAACGAATATGTTGAGACAGAAAACAAAGATCGCGGCGTTGCCAAATGGACGCTAAAACCAATATTCGTTGCTATTGGTCCGTTTGTGACGAACGAGGGGCGGTGGAACGGGGAGAAGGTGGGAAATATGTCAAGACAAAAACAAGAAACAAAATCAATGCCAAAACGTCACTATAACGTATCTCCGAATCTATTGGTCCGATTGCAACATATGAGGTATCAAACGAAAGAGGAGGGGGTAACAAAGATGTCAAGATGAAAACACGAAACAAAATCAATGCCAAAACGATACTATAACGTATCTCCGGGTCTATTGGTCCCATTGCAATTTATGAGGCGTCAAATGAAAGAGGAGGGGGAAACGAATACATGGAGATGAAACACAAGCAATAAAAACATCATAAAAATGACATTACATCATATCTCATTGTCTATTGGCCCGACTACTGCGTATGAGGCATCAAATCAATATAACGTACAGCAGAGGCTATCGCCGGAAATAAAACGAATAGGAACGTTTACCATTCATACACTATGACCAAACCAACATTCATCCACTATATAATCTTCACAGTAATGCATACAGATATCTAACGCGATCGAATTTATAGCAGACGTATACCTAACGCTATCTAACGCATATGAGACGTATAGCAAACGCGTTCTAACTCATATCAGACATATAGCAGATGCATATCAGACGTACATTAGACGCATAGCAGACGTATAGAAGAAGCAATCTTACTTATATCAGACATACAACAGCCGCGATCTAACACATATCAGACGTATAGCACCCGTATACTACACTCAAGATGGGACAGAACAATCGTTAAAGAAAATGGGTAAGAAAAACAAAATGTTGTCAGAGTAACAAATGAAAGAATCGTAAGAAATTATATGCGTTAAACATAGAATAACGAAGGATATCGCAACTACGCTGGTATGGACACGTCCACAGAATATGCGACAACAGAATAACAAAAAAGTATTATATTGACCACCATAGGAAAGACGAAGGAAATGCAGGTCAGCAACTACTAAACATAAATATATAAATCTGGGTAGTCATTACAAGTATCCTCCGAACTGTAATTACTGGAGACAACTCACAAATATGACTATTGATATGCGGTATCGATTTGTTGCATATTATATTTTATCTACATCATTTTTACAAAGATATTTAGATATATGAGAATTAATGAATGAATGAATGTTCACCATCCATACATTATGTTCAAACAGCTAACGTTTATTACTTGACATAGATATGAGTTGGATGATTACAAACCGACAAGGACCTAAATGTTCTCTACAAGCAACATTTGAATGAGCACTACTATACACAAGTCTCCATTGAACGTACCATTCGACAAGGTCTCAGCTAAGCGCTTACTAATATACATACAGACCTCATCTAAACGTACAATTAGCCAAAAGTCTTATCTAAACATCCACTACTATCCATAAACATCCAATATGACTATTTTTTTTTTGGATTTTTGCATACTATATTTTGTCTACAACAATTTTACAAATATATTCAAATATAATTGAATGAACGATTGTTTACCATCACTAAATTATGTTCAAACTAACTAACGCATATTACTAGACATAGATATGAGTTGTTATTTATCCGATTGACGTACTAACCGTTAAATGAAAGCAAAGGGGAAAGCGTAAATATTTGTATACTATATTTTATCTACGACGAGCAAGTAATTTATTGTTTTAAAGTCGATAATGAACAATGGTCTCTGTAAGAATATATATTGGTCATAGACGGTTCTTCGATAGCCATCAGGCAACAATTTCCCCTGAACATGTTTCTAAAACATACGGAATGCACTGTATATACCTAACCCTAGTTGACAACTCCCTTCGTGAAGGTACACAGGCGTGACCATCAAATATTCAACGTTGAGACATTTCAGCTATAATGGCAAAGAAAAATCAAATTAATTACATTTTTGGAGTATATATAGTTATAGAGTGTATATAGTTTTAGAGTATATACTTTGGATGTGAAAATTGATACTAAATATATTATTTAATGTGAAAGAAAAACTTAGCCATTGAGTAAAGACATGACTACCACAATACGCTACGGTAACTCTAATACAAAGATGCTGTAGATGAAATGAGAGAAGAAAATGTATAAAATCTCTGATATAGAAACACGTAAGGCAGATATGATGTACATAAAATGATAGAAAATGTGTAAAAATATATTCATACATAGAAACATGTAAGGCAGAAAGCATGGACAATAATGATGGAAAATGCATAAAATATCTGACATAGAAACACGTAAGATAGAAAGTATGGACAATAATGACAGAAAATGTGTAAAAATATCTAACATATAAGCATGTAAGGCAGAAAGCATGGACTAGTAGTAGAATAGTAATGGTGAAATGAACAGTGACAAGTGTAGAAGTGTCTGGGGGCTCGGGAGACTGAGACCTCGGAAGTCCTGAAGATGGCATTAGAAAGGATGTCGAAAGCTCTGTCCAATGGATATGGACGCGGTTGAACCCGGAAGACTGGTGAGTTTAATATATATATATATATATATATATATATATATATATATATATATATATATATATATATATATATATATATTATATATATATATATGTATATAATATATATCATATTAATATTATTAATAATTAATAATTAATTATTAATAATAATAAATTAATAATTAATATTAATATTAAATTAATCATATAATATATATATATTATATATATATATATATATATATATATATATATATATATATATAGGGTGTTTCAAAAAAAGGTAACCCCGTCTCTAGGGTAGACAAAAAACTGAAAAATAATGGGATTTGCTTAGTAAAAAATTTTTGTAACGCCATCCGTTTTCAAGATACAGCTCGTTGAAGAAAAAAAAATTTACGTATTTTTTACGATTTTGCCAAAACTACTGGCAACATTGTAATGAAATTTTATATGAATATGTTTTGGAAGCTGATACATCCCATGAATTTGCTTTTATATCTGATTCTCATAGAGGGCGCTAGTTACACGGATAGTACTAAATATTAGTCAATATAACTTTTTTAAGAGTATAATTATTAATTAAAATTTCAAGTAAACTTAAACATCATTCAATTTTACACGAAAAAGGTAGTCTTGGTAAAACTCGATGTGTAACGTTTTCGGAATATTTTGATTTGAAAATTCTGAAGTAATAATTGATTGTGGTAGTAATGATAAAGTTCTAATAGGTATACCTCTATTTTTTCCAAGCGTGCCATGGAAATCTGACATTTATTGATTGTTATGACGATAAATCAACAATAATTAGTGTCTTGAAACCTTGTTATTTGTAAAATCAAATCAAAATGTACTCAAATGTTTAATACACTGACATGTTATGAACCTTAGGCGAATGTTTAGGATGTTCTAGTACAGCTGTGACACGTTATGCAGAAAAGTTTCCTAGAAGAAACTTACCAAGTAAAAAAAACATTTAGAGCCGTTGAACGACGTTGTCGAGAAACTGGAAATGTGAGAACAAATAAAATAAATTCTGGTAGACTAAGAACAACAAGAACAATTAATAAAGAAAATACTATCTTAAATTTACTTGATCAAGATCCAACAGTTAGCGTAGGGAATATAGCAAGACAAACAAATACTTCTTCTTCAAGTACTTTTTGGATACTGAAAGAATAGCAATTACATCTTTATCATTACAGACAAGTCCAAGAGCTCTTGCCAGATGATCTACCGGTTAGAGTGGATTTTTGTGAAACATTGCAACAAAGTACAGCCCACAATCCAAATTTTTTTAAATGCATTCTTTTTACGGACGAGGCCACCTTTACGCGACAAGGTATGTTTAACTCCCATAATGCACACTACTGGTGTGATGAGAATCCACGAGTCAAAAGGGTACCACATTACCAACATTCATTTAAAGTTAATGTTTGGGCAGCAACTTTAGGTAACAAATTAATAGGTTATTATATTCTACCTGAAAATTTAAATGGTAATATGTATCTTGATTTTTTAAACAATTCCTTATTCGAAATATTAGAAGATATAACGCTAAACGAGCGAAGATCTTTATTTTTTATTCACGATGAAGCTCCACCACACTTTGATAGAAGGTGTTGTAATTGGTTGAGTAATCATTTTCCGAATCGATGGATTGGTAGAGGTGCAGAAGCTTCGATTCATTGGCCTCCTCGGTCATGCGATTTTAACCCTTTGGACTACGCAGTTTGGTCGTATATTAAGGAAAAAGTCTATGCTACAAAGGTAAATTCACGCCAAGAATTGAAAGAAAGAATTCAACGTCAATTTAATGACATCATAGCTGATCCCCTACCGTTTAGAAGGTTAATGGAATCTTTAGAAAAAAAAGAATAGACTTCGTATTCGCGAAAACCGAGGGCATTTTGAACACTTAGTGTAATTGAATTTTATTATGTTCTTAGTCATTAATTTAATTTTCTTCTTGTGAGTTTTGTTTAATTACTAACTATTTTATACCAGCATCAATTATTACTTCATAATTTTCAAATCAAAATATTCCGAAAACGGTACACAGTATCGAGTTTTACCAAGAGTACCTGTTTCGTGTGAAATTGAATGATGTTTAAGTTTACTTTAAATTTTGATTAATAATTATACTCTTAAAAAAGTTATATTGACTAATACTTAGTACGATCCGTGTAACTAGCGCCCTCTATGAGAATCAGATATAAAAACAAATTCATGGGATGTATCAGCTTCCAAAACATATTCGTATAAAATTTCATTACAAAGTTGCCAGTAGTTTTGGCAAAATCGTAAAAAATGCGTAAATATTTTTTTCTTTAACGCCCTGTGTATTGAAAACGGATGGCGTTACAAAAATTTTTTACTAAACAAACCCCAATTATTTTTCAGTTTTTTACCTACCCTAGAGACGGGGTTACCTTTTTTTGAAACGCCATGTATATAATATTGTTGTTGTTTGTTTGTTTAAATGACTGCGGACTCTCAATCCATTCGCCAATCTTACAATTTGAGGTGTAGTGTGTAATATTTGTTTATTTCATTAATACATACTTACAAAATGATAAGTCGTAATCGGCAGTGACAGTTTGAAGAAAATTACTATCTGAACTCCAGTCAAGTTGCATCAGTGGTTGAGCTCCTCTTATTTTATTTGATTTTTTATAAGAATATCCATCTCTGCTTACCCTAAATAAGTAAATACTTCCGTTTTGTGAGGCTATTGCTATCAAATCTCCAGCTAAAATATGTCATATAAGTCCAAACTTTGTACACATTATATTGAATTATAATTTTGTTGCAAATAAAGTGAAATATAGTACCGCTAGTTGCAAATAAACTTACTTGGGTTGTATCCTACACAGTTCAAAGGAGAACCACAAACTCGAATCGTGTTAACCACAATTCCAGTTTCCGAGTTTATTATCAATAAATGTCCTTCAGTACTTCCAACTGCTAGTGCAACACCAAATGGATGGAAGCATAGGGATATACATTCAAAGGATACCTGAAAAGTAAATATTCAATGAAAATAATAACATCTAGAAATAGCCAGCAGGGAAAAGAGGTCGAATATCACGAGATAACACAAGGCAGTTCTATTTTAACTACAGGACGCACAATCATCGTCTCCTGATTTCAGAGCAGTTTACTTAAAAAAAAAGCATCTAAATGGACCAGGTCGACGGTCCTTTATGAAAATACAGTCTCTTCAGGTGAACGACCTTTGGCTTAGTCCGTGGCGTCAGTTTTACCCTAAATACAAGATCGTTTATGTTATTAGTGACAAGGTACGGTCCCCCCTAGAGCCGCTGCAACTTTTGCTCAGATTTTTTCTTTTTGTTGGTTGGTCGAGCGAGACCGCATAAACTTCTTTTAAGCTAACGGGAGTAGCGATACTCGAAACGTGTCTCTTGGTCCGCCTCTCCATCTCGTAGATTGCCATGTAAGAAGTCGACGAGAAGCTTACTCTCGACCAGTTAATAGTATTACAGGAGTGTAATCAGTTGCTTCTTGTTGATAGCTTCGGTAGGCTAGCAGAAACAGAGATCCTAGTTTGTTCCAGTCTCTCTGGTTTTTATGTACACATAAGTAACAGATAGTTATTGATGGTCCGGTTATGTCTTTCCACCATGACATCGAACTAAAAATGAAGTGGTGTTGTTGTGGTCGTCTTCAACAAAGCCATCATGATCCTACAAACCGATTTGAAGATGCGCCGCTGATCGGAATGAAGCAGAAGTGGCACTACATGTCAGGAAACGACATTATCAAGCAGCGCCTTACCAACTATTATTGCATCTTGCTTGGGTAGTGTAACTACTTCTAGTCATTTGGAGCACTAGTCCATAGCAACCATTAAATACTTATTTTCTGATGTTGTTACTAAAAATGGTCCCAGAATATGCTCCTTACACATGCTCCCATGCTCTTTACACATGTACTTGGGAGCACAACTTAGTGATACCGTCATTTCGCAGATACAAAGAATTTCACTGAAAACAATGGCCCTTCACAGCTTGCCCATATTTGCAAATCTCCTGCCACTGTGGCTTAGCTTTATTGTCCAGCCACTTCAGACTATTTTTAGATCTGGATCTTTCTTTTGATCAGTCTGGAAGTTTTATTTAGTTAGAGCTTCTTCATTACTTCCAACTGTATTTCCAACTGTAGAATTTGGCCTTTTCGTTTTTCTTAGCGCTCGCAAAATCGGCAGTTTGTCTCTTTGCATGATCTCCTCGAGAGGCCGTCGGCATTTCCATGACTTCTTTGGGCTCAGTGGTGAATTTTAAAATCATATGTCTGTAGTGTCTGCAGCTATCGAGCTATTTGGCATTGGAAGGCGTCTTGAAATTGAGAAGTTATAGAAGGAGAGAAATCTTCTGCTATAGAGGAACGAATGAAAGTTTATTTATCGTATGGCTTACAATAAGAACACATAATTAAAAATCGATATAAAACGTTACATGAAGTATTACAAACGAACATCTAATGTATTATTAATATAATGTAAAACATTTTCGCTCGCATTCAGGAACTCATCGAAAACTCCAGGGAATCGCCTTCGGGGACATTCTTCAACAATGTGACGGACGGTCTGTCGTTGCGCACTACAGTCACACTTAGGAGTAAGAGCTTTTCCCCATCTATATAAGCTGTCAGCACATCTACCGCTGCTTGTTCTTATTCTGTTTAGCGTTGTCCATGTATTGCGGGTCAGTTCAAAGCCTGGCGGTTTTTGATCAATACAGGGCATTTGATGTACTTCCTGTGGTGAGTCGCTCTCCCATTGTCTTCTTCAAGCCTTGGTCAGGTTGAAATGTTCCCGATGTAAGGAGTTGGCTCTTAGTAATGGAGGATATCTGGAGCGCGGTCTGTTTATTTCAATATCAAGCTTATCTTGGTGAATGGGTAGTTGATGAATAGCCTCAATTTTTCGATATTCTCTGAGAAGAGAATGACTTTTTCGCAGTTTCAGCGGTGGAATGTGACTCAGAATGGGAAGCGAATAGTTCGGTGTGGGTCTAATTGTACCTGAGATCATTCGCATTGTCTGGTTTAATTGGGTGTCAATAATCTTCGTGTGTTTGCTATTGAGCCATACCAGGGAAGCATATTCAGCCACCGGGTATACAAGTCCGAGAGCGGATGATCTGAGTACGGAGGCTGAGGAGCCCCATGTAGTGCCACATAGCTTTTGGACTATATTATTTCTCGTTTTCAGTTTTGCTGTCGTTCTTTAAAGATGTTCTTTAAAACTCAATGTTCTGTCCAGTGTCACTCCAAGATATTTTGGTGTTCCTCCAAGTGGACGAAGAGTTTTTTGTTGGCTTGGGCATTATTCAGATGGAAACAGCACACTTCGGTTTTCGTTGCATTGGGCCGTAGCCTCCATTTGCGAAAGTATTCTCCCATAATGGCAAGGTCATCCGCTAATATTCTTTCTGTGATATCCATGTTATTACGTCTTCCTGCAATGGCCCAATCGTCAGCGTAGCCAAATTTCTGCGAAGTTGTCCTAGGTAGTTCCGCGATGTATAAATTGAATAGTAAGGGTGGTAAGTATACGAATGGAAGTGTTTTACTGCTTTGACGACCGCCAATAACTCCTTTCTAGTGGTATAGTAGTTTCTTTCTGCTTTTGCCCAAGTATTGCTGAAGTATTCTACAACATGTTTCTAACCTTCCTGCACTTAGGAAAGCACCGACTCGATGCCATTTTGAGAATCATCCGCATCAAGCACGAGAAGACCAGTGGAGCCTCTGTCAATTTATGCTTGAGTATCTTGTGTTTCACTTCTATTTGCTGTTATTGACCCATAATTTTTATCTTGATTTCTCTCTTGATCTTTTGAACTCTTATCTTGACTTCATTTCATTTATAAGTACCTATTTTGAGTTATAGGCGTTTAATATAATAACCAATGCAATGTTAAAACAGCTAACTATGAATTATATCTTCAAGTAAATCGATAGAATAAATGCTGCTTTTTGCCTAACCTAACCTAACTCATCTCCTACAAATCAATCTTACTGCTTTCTGTTATGTATAAATTATTTGAAAACTGATTTACTCGAAGACCTAAGCCTGTTATAGACAGGATAAATGTTTTACCATTATAACAGTTTAGATTACAAGAACATTATTCTATTGATCAAGTAAATAGATTAGTTGGTGTTATAAATAAATAAAATGGAGTATAAAAAGTATGCTCCATTATTTTTGTCTTGATATATTTCCTTTGCAGGATATGACATGATACAAAGTTAAAATCACATTTACTGAAACAATACACTTGTATTTTGGAATTATAGTAATTAAGCAGATTTTTTAAAATTAAACAAAAGACCAATATTCTATAATACACAAAATTAAAACAGGTGTACCACAGGGAAGTGTACTTGGTTCGATCCGTAAGTTGGCACATTTGTGATTTATACTAAATAGAAGATTCTAAAATTGCCACGTTCATTGATAATATTACTTTATTGACAGACGACAACAGAAATAACAGGTTGACGGAAAAAATACAGGCAGTCATTAAACAAGTTACAGCTTGGACCAATAAAGCTTAATAAATCTAAGCCTATAAACTTTATGAATAAAAATGTTTGACAAATTTCGCTATATATTAACAACGAAGGTGTGCTGTAGGCAAATCAAGTGAAATAATTTGGCGCTAGTCTGGACACACAGCTTCGTTGGAAAGCATTATGTAAAATAGAAGAACTTGGCCTTAAATATAAAAAGTTGTAATGGATTATTGAAAGAAATTCTATTTTGTTTACATTATAAACACAAAAGAAGCCAATGTGGACTTATGACGTACAGGACTTATGACGTACTCCTTGGTTTAGTAGCAATAGAGACATTTATAGGGAACTTACGTCAGCTAAGTAAGGCAGTAACTCTAAGGGCAACTCTTCTTAAGTAAAACAGAAAAAAATCACGAAACTTAACAAAACCTATTTCATTATTTCACATTATTTAAAAAAAGTATAATTATATTATGTAGGGTTAATCATCTTACAGACATCTTACAGAAACTTAATAAATACGAAATTTTATATAATATAGGCGACTTCAATGCAAAAATTGGGGAAGGTCGATGAGGTCAGACTGTAGGTCCTTATGGTTTAGGACAACCTAATGATCGAGGACAGAGATTGTATGAATTTTGTAAAGAAAACGATATGATCATTGCAAACACCTGGTATAAACTACCCAAGCGACGACTATACACTTGGGAAACGCCATTTGATGATGGCAATAACCCTGAGTCTTTAAGAAATCCAATAGACTATATACTTGTAAATGAGCGTTTCCGAAATGTCGTCAAAAAAGTCACTACATATCCTGGGGCAGATATTAGATCCGATCATCAACCAGTCGTAGCAGATATTAAATTACGGTTAAAACGAATTCAGCGACAAAAACCAAAAACCAGTGAACTTATACGATACTTATACGATATAAACATACAAACTTTGACGATACAAACATAAAACATAACATTAAAAAGGAATTTAACAATAGAATAAAAAAACATCGGAGAACAATTAGAAGATCCATAAGAACTATGGAATGAATTTAAAAACAAAGTTAACGAAATCTTCACAAACAATGGTTATAGAAAAAACTTAATCAAGAAAAATAAGTGGATGACAGACGACATCTTGAAATTAATGGTACAACGTCGACTGATAAAATCTAATGTAACAGAATATAGACATCTGCAGAGAAGAATAAACAAGGAGATCTAATTAGCCAAAGAAAAATGGATGAGAGAAAGGTGCGACGAAATGAAGGATGTAATTTATAAACACAACTTAGTTAATGTGCACAAAAAACTAAAAGAAATGAGTAACATATTTAAAAAACGAGTTCCTTCTGTACTCGTTAACAATAATATCAAAATTATTGTAAATGAGCACGAAATAAGAAAAGAATGGCAGCTGTATATATCAGAGTTGATTGAAGATGACAGGAATAATATTGCCGAATTCTACCAAAACTGTACTGACGGTCCAGAAATTATGAAATACGAGGTAGAACACGCTATAAATAATGCTAAAACAACTGAGTTGCTGAAACTAATAGAGAATGATAACATAAAAGTAGTAGTAAAAACACAATGCGAGAAAATGCTCAGAATATCGATTAATTAGACTAATGAGCCACACTCTTAAAATTTTCCTCAGAATACTTTACCACAGAATTAGACACAAATGCGAAGAAGATCTTGAAGATACCCAATTTGTTGACACTATTTCGAAAAACTTGCGTTCGCTAGAATCTCTTCAGCAACCTGTCCATTCTTGAGGGACTGTTAATATTCATGATAGCAAGCAAGTTAGATGCCCTTACTGTGAGGGAATGGGAATCATATAGAACTGTACTGACGGTCCAGAAATTATGAAATACGAGGTAGAACACGCTATAAATAATGCTAAAACAACTGAGTTGCTGAAACTAATAGAGAATGATAACATAAAAGTAGTAGTAAAAACACAATGCGAGAAAATGCTCAGAATATCGATTAATTAGCCTATTGAGCCACACTCAAATTTACCTCAGAATACTTCACCACAGAATTAGACGCAAATGCGAAGAAGATCTTGAAGATACCCAATTTGTTGACACTATTTCGAAAAACTTGCGTTCGCTAGAATCTCTTCAGCAACCTGTCCATTCTTGAGAGACTGTTAATATTCATGATAGCAAGCAAGTTAGATGCCCTTACTGTGAGGGAATGGGAATCATATAGATCCGGAGGTGATCTTCCTATCTTTGAAGATATGATCGCATTCTTGAAATGCAAATCTGATCTTCTAGAGAAGCTAGAAGTATCCAAAGTTAAGTATAAATTGGAAAGGCCGTCTAAATTCCTAAGGCAGCCGCAATATTTTCTCTCGTTTAATAGAAAGGCATGTACGTTCTGCTAAGAAGATCAGAGCGAATCAAACATGCTAGTGATTCAAAACTTTGTACAAATTACCTTTATTCTGGTCATTTCAGCTCCAAGCAAATATGGAGCGTGTTAAAAAACGTAAAACAAAACACCATAGTTTGTTGCATTTAGATTAGTAATCCGTTCACACTTTCGATACTAATTAGCAGGTGGAGTCTGAACCTGAACACCAAGTGTCCCGTTCAGCTCATTAGAATGTAGCTCAATCAATTTTGTCTACAGCTATCGTTCAAATATTCGATAAAATCGAATTCGAAGATTTAGTCAAGGCAGTCTTCGTTTTCAACGCCCCTTTCATGTCTCGTAGTCAATAGAATCTGTGATAGTCTTCCAGCATATAGTTTCGACATAAGACAGTTACGACAAGAGAATGTAACATTACGAGAGGAAAACAGAAAACTAAAAAAGGTAGTTTTTCAAATAGAAGAACGGCTTAAAAGTTTGGAAAATGGAAAAAGGCGTAAAAATATAGTTATACAAGACATTAACATAGATACAAATGTCCCAGAGTCTCCAAAACATGAAATAAAAATTTTTATGCAGGTAGAATTAGCAGTCGATGTTCAAATAGAGAAGGTTGTGAAGCTGGGAGAAAAAGTCTTTCTGGTTGAGCTTGAAAAAGAAGAGGACAAAAGAAAAGTCATGCGAAACAAAAGCAAATTAAGAAACCGAAGAAAATGTCTAGTTTATATCAATAATGACCTGTCAAAGAAGGATAGAATTGTACAGAAATATGTCAGACAGAAAGCGCAAGAACTAAGACAGGAAGGGAGAAAAGTGAAAGTAGGATAATACCTAATATTAATACTAATAATAATAATAATAATAATAATCATACAATCAGCTACAGCCCAACAACAACAAGAACCACAAGAAGAACCACCAGTGAGCCAAACAACAGCAAGAGCTCTACTCGCTGAAGGTGCTGCGCTGGAACGTCAGCCGGCACTCACTCAAGCGGGACGACCGAGTCAGCGCATGAAATGGACTGTGTCTATAAACGAGAACATTTTGCGCTTTTATTATAAGGTGACAAACCTCGGTCAAGAAACGATCGGCTATCGACAACAACTGTATGCCGAATTTTGCAGGGAGTACCCAGAAATCCAAGTATCTGAACAAAGAGTAGCAGACCAATACCGGGTAATTATCAGAAACAATCTTATCCCAGAGACTAGACGCGACATGATCAAAAACGAAGTCGAACGGGAGATCCATAACCTAGAGCAAGTTGTAGACCAAGTCCCTAATGAAATCATTAATGAGCAGATTCCTGAGCTTCTCATCCAAGAAACTCCACCTGATAATATACAACAGGAGAATAACGAGTTGCACGATAGTCTGGTAAACGAGATGGCACGTGCCGTACAAGAGTTTAGTTGAACAAACCCACTTAGCAGACCACCGCTACCAAAAATAAACTCTTCGAAGAAACTAGGAGCGCTGTTACAAATTGTGAATACTGAAGTCCTACCCAATTATATCGTGGAAGCCCATACATTGGAATATTTGCATATGCTGATTTACTGTGCGGCAACAGCAATTGCTAATGTTATGGACATTAAGATCAGAACACGACGAGCAACTAATATCGGAAGGACTGAAAACAGAATAGCACCCTGGGAACAACGACTGCTGAGGAAGATTAAATTACTGCGTAGGGACATTAAACAAATTACGGAATACATTCGAGGAGTAAGAACTCAAAAAGTAGTTAAAAGAACTGAAGAAATAATTCTGAACACTGGAAGACACTCACAACATGATCCAGAAAACAACACAGCTCGACACTGCCTGGATACACTAAAACAAAAACTCCCCGTTTATTCAGGTCACCTAAGGAGATACAAAGTGAGCAAACAACCGGAAATGTGACAATATACTTTTTGAGCATGCAGAGAAGTCTTTCTATAGGAAACTAAATTCCACTGTAGAAAATATAAATAAATCCTACCCAAGCCAAGAAGAAATTCATGAGTTTTGGGGAAACCAACTTTCGACACCAGCTACTCATAACAACAATGCTGGATGGATTGAAGAAACGACGAACAACTGTCAACACTACACTAATATTCCCTATGAACCTCTCACCACTGAAGAAGTCTCAAACATTATCAAAGAGCTTCATAACTGGAAATCTCCTGGGCCAAACGGAGTTCAAAACTTCTGGCTAAAGAAGTTTTGGAGTATACACGAGCATTTAACAGTATTAATTAATCATGTTATTTTTAATCCGCAGGAAATACCATCATTTCTTACTCAAGGAACCACTCATCTAATACCAAAGAATCAAAATAACACCCAAGATCCAGCCAAGTACCGCCCAATTACTTGTCTTCCAACTTTGTACAAATTGGTCACATCCTGTGTAACCCAGCGTATCTACCAACACTGTTCTCTAAACAATATCATAGAGCCACAACAGAAAGGATGCGCTAAGGGTTCTATGGGCTGCAAAGAACAACTTATAATCCACTCAGTCATTTCCAACCAGGCGTACAGCAAAAAAGGAACCTTTTTACCGCCTTCATCGACTACAAGAAGGCCTTTGATTCAGTACCGCATCAATGGCTGATAGATATATTGAAAATATATAAAGCCGATGTTAATATAGTGACCTTTTTAAAGCATGAGTGGAAGACAAAATTCACCTTCAAATACCTTGTGAAAAAAACATCGAAACTGAAGATATCCCAATTAATCGGGGCCTTTTCCAGGGGGACTCCTTGAGTCCTGTTTGGTTCTGTTTAGCGATGAACCCACTATCTCAGCTACTGAACTCCACCGACTCAGGTTTTAGTATCAAAAATAACAACACTGTTGTGGCGAAGCTTAATCACTTGTTGTATATGAATGATTTGAAATTAATGTCTTCCACTCGAAACCACCTAGACCAGATGCTAAAAACTGTTGAAAATTTCTCAGATGATATTAGTATGCACTTCTGTCTTGACAAGTGCCATGTCTTAAATATAATCAAAGGAAAGGTTCAGCCCGGCTGATTTGATATGCAAAACGGCCAGAACATCGAGGCCATGGGTGAAAATGATATGTATAAATACCTCGGAATAAAGCAAGCGCGGAAGATTGACCATAAGCAAATGAAAACTGAGATAACAACTGAGTTTATACGAAGGGTAAAACAGCTGCTTCGTTCACACCTTAACAGTAAAAATTTGTTTAAGGCTCTAAACACCTACGCATGTTCCGCGCTTAGCTATTCATTTGGTATTGTTAAGTGGACAAAAACGGATATAGAAAATCTTCAGCGAAAAGTACGAACACACCTCACAAAGGCACAAAAACACCATCCTCGAAGTGCAGTAGAAAGAACGACATTACCGCGGTATCTAGGAGGTCGAGGACTTATGGATAAAAGCGAGCAATTAGAAAAACAGATTACTAATCTAAGAACTTATTTTCAGGTGCTGGCGGAGACATCTACTCTTCATCGCGCGATTTGTGCAGTAGATGACACAACACCGATCAAACTGAGGGAACCAGAAATGCGCATAAACCACCTTACTAAGAACGAAAAAATGTGCACCTGGATGGGCAAGCCTCTGCACGGGCGACATCGCAATGAGGTGAGTGAAGACCATGTCGACAGTATAGCGTCGAACTATTGGCTGGCATCAGGAAGGATGTTCCCCGAAACAGAAGGTTCACTACTGGCCATTCAGGATCAGGTTAAACCAACCAAAAATTACCTGAAATATATCGTCAAAGACCCTCAGATCCAAAATGACAAATGCCGATATGGATGCCAAGCTCAGGAAACCATTCAACATCTTACCGGGGGCTGTCAGGCATTTGCTGCAACTGAATATAAGGAACGGCACGACTCAGTAGGAAAGATCCTTCATCAAGAGATAGCTATCAAACTGGGACTTCTTCAAACAAACCATCTTCCATATTATCAATATGTTCCTGAGAGTATACTTGAGAACGACAACTACAAGCTACACTGGAATCGCACGGTGCTCACAGACCAAACAGTGGCACATAATAGACCAGATCTCATACTAGTTAATAAACTAAAGAGACAAACAACATTAATTGATGTGGCGATACCCAACAACAATAATCTTCGTGTTAAACAGAACGAAAAAATAGCCAAGTACAGGGATTTGGAAATCCAAATACGAAGACAGTGGAAAATGGAAAGTACCCAGACAATACATATTATTCTCTCTACTACTGGAGTCATTCCAAAGAACCTCCTAGAAAATATAAAAAAGCTAGGTCTGAATGAACATCTCTACAAGACCATGCAAAAAGCTGTACTACTCTCAACATCCCGATGTGTACGAAAATTTTTGGGAGATACTCCAGCATACCAAGTCACCTAGGGCTCGATAATACGGAAAGAGTCCACCAGAGCTCAATCCTTTTGATACCGTAGGTATCTGGGATGAGTGAATTTTCCCCTTAGAGGGAGTGTGAGCCGTATGGCTAAATCTGGATAATAATAATACCTATTATTCTATATATATATATATATATATATATATATATATATATCTATATATATATATATATATATATATATATATATATCTATATATATATATATATATATATATATATATATATATATATAATAAAATACCTATTATTCTTTCTACCACTGGAGTCATTCCGAAGAACCTCATAGAGAACATAAAAAAACTGGGTCTAAATGAACATCTATACAAGGTCATGCAGAAAACTGTGCTACTTTCGACGTCCAGATGCGTGCGAAAATTTTTAGGAGATACACCGACGTACCAAGTCACCTAGGACTCGATAACATGGAAAGAGTCCCACCAGAGCTCAATCTTTTTGATTCCGTAGGTATCTGGGATGAGCGAATTTTCCCCTAGAGGGAGTGTGAGCCGTATGCCTAAATCTGGATAATAATAATAATAATTTATTCATCTTGAAAGATCATTTACATGATAAAGGATAAGTGGAATAAAATATATATATATATATATATATATATTATATATATATATATATATATATATATATATATATATATATATATATATATATATATATATATATATATATATATATAAATACATTATAAAAACATCACAATTTCAGAGTAAAAGGATAAAAAATACATAGAATTAATTATTTACATCCCCCATATATTCATTTACACTGTAGAAACAATTTTGCAATAGAAAAGATTTTAATTTACTTCGAAATTTATTTAAATTCATTTCAGATTTAATACTGTTGGGAAGATGATTGAAAAGTCTTATACCCATATAATACTGGGATTTTTCAAACCGTGCTGTATTATGCTTTGGTACTCTGATGAGGTCATTTTCCCTAGTTGGGTACTGGTGATAATCAGAGTTTAAATGAAAAGTAGTTATATTGGCTTTTACATGTAGTATACATTTAAAATATATATATATATATATATATATATATATATATATATATATATATATATATATATATATATAGAAGGTACTGTTAAAATGTATTCTTTAAAATATTGTCGACATGAATGCCTATATGGTAAATAAAAAATTAACCGAATTATCCTTTTCTGAGAGACAAACACTCTTGCAGCATTCACAGCACTACCCCAAAGATTTATATTGAAGGCTAAGTGAGGATAAACAATTGCATAATAAACATTCAATAACTGTTTCTTTTTAAGAAAGCTTTTTAATTGCAATATTGCGTAATAACTACTATTTATTCTTTTGCAAACATGATTAATTTGAGATTCCCAGCTCATGTTACTATCAAGATACAAACCTAAAAGTTTGGTGGAAGTTGTAGAATGAACCAGGCTATTATTCACTTTTATAGAAAACTGGTAACTTGAATTTGATCTGTAGTAGAATTGCATGCTTGTGGTTTTTTTAGCATTAACAATCAAAGCATTTTTTTACACCACTCTGTAAAATCTTCTGATATAACATTCAGTTGAACAGTTAATTCCTCGGCACTTTAAGCAGATGTGGCAATGGTTGTGTCATGTGCATACATAAATATGTTATTTGAACTGACATATCTAGGCATATCATTAATATAGCATAGAAGTATTAATGGTCCCAATATTGATCCCTGAGGAACCCCAATATCAATATCACCATAATCTGATCGTGTGTCACTAAGTTTAACGAGGATCTTCCTTAGAATGTAAATAAGATGACAGCCATAATGCGAACTGGCCCCTAAAACCAAGATTTTTTAGCTTCTCTATAGCAACTCTTACTCTTATGGTATCAAATGCTTTTAAGAGATCAAAGAAAAGTGCCCCCACAAAATCTCCCCGATCCAGTGTGATAGTGGTAGCACTCTCTGTTGATCTTCCAGGTAGAAATCCGTGTTGGTTGGAACATAATATGTTGTATTTACTAAGGAAACTATACATTCTTTTGTATACACATTTTTCATAAATTTTACCCAAAATAGTAGGGACCGTAACTGGCCTGTAATTATCTAAAATTGAATTATCTCCACTTTTGAATATTGGAGTTACATCTCCTATCTTCAAGCTATGTGGAAAAATACCCTGTTCTACTGATAAATTTATTAAATTTGCAAGGGGTTGCGCTATATATTCACTAATACACTTTATTAATTTTGTTTATATGCAATCAATGCCTACCGAGGTAACATTTTTCAAGGAGCCAATAACCTCTCTAACATCATACTCATCTACAGAAAAAAAATAAAAGGATTTATCTACATGTTGTGTGGTATAATGATCAAAATTGGTATTTTTAAAAATTTTTATGATTTTATTTTTAGGACAAGTAGTAAAATGCTGTACAAAAGCGTTTGCCATCTCATATTTATTAGTAATCATTTTATCAGCAAGTTGTATTTTATCATAATTATTATGTTTTACCGTCTTACCTATTTTTTTATTAACCGTACGCCATATAAACTTCTGCTTTTGCTGTATAGTATTCTGACATTCCAAACTATTTTGAAAGAAACTCTTTTTTGTTTCGTTGATTAGTTTGACATATTGTTTCTTTTTTTCTTTATATTTTAAATGAATATCTATATTTTTAGAATTATGTGATAGCCAAAAAAGACTTCTCAAATCATTTCCCTCGTGTATTATATCATTTGTTACCCAACTATTTTTAGACTTATTGCAAATTCTTTTTGTAGTCATTGTCAATATGGTACGTGAGTATGTTCAAAAATGTTTCAAATGCCAAATTCGCATTATCGAGATATTCGTAAACCTGTTCAAAATTTTCTTTAAAAAATGTATTTTGTAAAGTTAATAAATTCGATTTGGAAAGATTTCTGAATGTTACGTTTTGACTTATTTTAAATTACCCTTTTTCTGGTTTAGCATCTATTAACAAAAACTCCAAACCAAAATGATCTCCCAAAATAAAATCTTTTGTAGTTTCTTCATATTGATGTGACCAGTTTGTAAGAAAATAATCTAATTTAGTTTTTTCACTCTTGTCTGTAAATATTCGTGTAGGTTCTTTATTTTGACACTTTAAATTGAAACTTTGAATAAAATCAGTAAGTAAAACTTTTTCCTTAGAGTCTTTAAGATAATCTATATTAAAATCGCCGCATAAAATAATGGTTTTAAGATATAAGAAAATATATTCCGATCAGGAAATATGGCGCTGGGATGGCATGAACTAAACGTTGTTAGTAGAGACCAAAGCAAAAAAAAATGAAACTATGAAAACGAAACAAAACAAGACAGGAATATAAAGGTAAAGCCGAAGAAAGACAAGATACATTTAGCTACATGGAATGTCAGAGGAACCTTTTATGAAGGTGCGCTAAAAGAACTAATGAATGAGGCAAGGAAGTATAAAATAGATTTAATGGCTCTTCAAGAGACAAAACAATTAGAATCAGAAATAACTGATATAGAAGATATATGTTGCTCTTCAAAAGTGGAGGTAAAGATAGAATGCTTGGAACTGGTTTTTAGTAGCTAAATGTATCAAGGACAAAGTGATAGCTTTTAATCCTATCTCTAATAGGATGTGTTCAATACGAATTAAAAGTAAGAAAAAGAATTGGAGTATAATTAATATTCATGCACCGTCAGAAGATAAGGACGACGAATTAAAAGATCTTTACTGTGAGCAGCTAAATGATGAATACGAGCGCCTACCTAAACGTGATGTAAAAATAATAATGGGTGATTGTAATGCTAAAGTGGGAAAAGAACCTCTGTACACTGCAGTAACTGGTAACTATAGTAAACACGAAGTAACAAACGATATTGGTCAAAGACTTATTGGATTTGCCATGGAGAAAAATATGGTGGTGAGAAGCACACAACTAAAACGAAAAGAGATATACAAAGGTACGTGGGTCTCCCCTGATGGAAGAACGGTAAATCAAATAGATCATGTTATGATTAAAAGAAAATATACCAATATCATTCAGAAGGTAAGAAGTATGAGAGGAGCTGAAATCGACTCGGACCATTACCTTGTTAAAGTCACATGTGAGAGGAGGCTGAAAGAAAAGAGAAATCGAACAATAAAACAAAGAGAAAGTACAATATTGAAAAGCTTAGGGAAGTAGAAATAAAAACTAAATACGAAGAAGAAATAAATAAAATTCTACAACAATGTGACCAAAATTTACAGACAGATCCAGCCTGGGAACAAATTAAATCTGCTGTAGGAGAAGCTAGCGAGAAAATAGTTAAGTGCGACTCCAAGAGAAGTACAAACAAAGATTGGTTTGACGAAGGGTGTCAGGCGATAGCAAAGGAAAAGAAAAGATCAGACAACAAATATTAACATATAATAGAGAGTGTAAAAAACAAGAATATAGAATAATTCGAGGAAGATTCCTATGTAGAAGGAAAAACATACCACAATGAGTTGAAATTAAAAGAGATAGAAGAGAAGTTTAAAAACAAAGAAGTGAGGTTGTTTTATCAAGAAGTTAAAAAGATGGGAAAAGGTTACCAAAGCCACTGTAGTTATATGAAAGGTAAAGATGGAAATTTAATTAGCGATCCGGCAGAAATAATGACGGAATGGGAAAAACATTTTGAAGAACTATTAAATGGTGAGGTGGACCACGAAGCAGTAGACAACTGGACGGTTGGAGAAGATGCGATAGTTGAAAGGCAGCCTACAGAGGAGGAGGTAGTCACAGCAATACATGAAATGAAAAATAACAGATGTCCAGGTAAAAATGACATATGCATAGAAATGATCAAGTTTGGTGGAGAACAACTACAAAGAAAAATATATCAACTACTAGTGCAAGTATGGGAAAAGGAAATAATACCATCGGAGTGGTATGAAGACCGCATATGTTCTCTGCATACAAAAGGAGACAAACTAAAATGTGACAACTATAGAGGTATAGCCTTACTAGACACGGTATAGAAAATCTTGGCAAAAATATTGAGAAATAAACTAAATTACTACACGGAAAGAATCCTACATGAGTATCAGGCCGTCTTTAGAAAGGACAGATCTACTGTAGACCAAATCTTCTCATTAAAGGAGATACAAACGACTTGTTATGAAGGTAAAGTTCCCCTGCATGTTTTGTTTGTGGATTTTAGACAAGCATATGATAAAGTCATAAGAGTCAAAATGTATCGAGCAATGGAACATTTGGGTATACCAAAGAAACTGATCCGGCTAGTAAAAATGACATTAAATAACTCTAAGTGTAAAATTACGTGGCAGGGTCACATATCAGATCAACTTACGGTTGCAAAAGGCTTGAGACAGAGAGATCCTTTATCCACTACATTATTCAACTTAGTGTTAAAAACTGTAATTAGAAAAAGCAACATGAAGGTAGAAGAAACAATCATGAAAAATGAGCACCAGAGCTGGGCATTTTCTGACGATTTAACGATCCTAGCAAAAACCGAGGAAGAATTAAGAAGGGTTGTAAAGAAAATCATCGAAGAAGCACAAAAATTCGGATTGGAACTAAATAAAGACAAAACCAAATATATGATCATGGGAGGGACAGAAGGGAAAAAAGAAGACTTTAGTGTGAGGTCTGTAAGTGGTAAAAGCTATAGTTTTAAAAGGGTGGACAAATTTGAATACCTGGGAGTAGTTTTTGATGAAAATGGAAAAGAGGAATGGAAGCTGCAAGCCATAATAGCAAAAGGGAATAAAAAATTAGGTAGTTTAAGAGCCCTACTGAACTCAAAATACGTTTCTAGACAAGGTAAACTCAGAATATATAAACAGTAATTCGACCCACAGTAACATACGCAGGTGAGACATGGATATTAAATAAGAAGGAAGAGGATACTCTGGAAAGATGGGAAAGGAAAATACTGAGACGCATATTCGGAGGACGGAAGACAGAAGATGGTTGGGAGAGAAGAACCAACAATGAATTAATGGCTTTATACAAAGAACCTAACATTACCAAGTTCGTCAAGTCACAAAGAATCAGATGGTTGGGACATGTGGAAAGAATGGAATCAAACAGAATGCCCAAACTGGTAATAACCAGAAAACTAATTGGCCCCAAAAGAAGAGGTAAACCCAGAACGAAGTGGATTATTAAGTGGAGGAAGACCTTAAACACGTGAAGGTGAGGGACTGGAAAAGAAAAGCACAAAATAGAAGCGAATGGAGAAATATTGTCCACCAGGTCCTTCAGAGTAGTTAATAATGTTGTATATACATATTTAAGTTAAAGTTTTGTTTAAAATAATTGTAATTAGATATTATTAGGATTGTGTTTACAAAAATTGCCCTAGGCCTTAACGGCCTGTTGTGCGTAAAAAAAAGTTTCGACATTGGAAACTTAGATATTCCACGTCATTTAAGGCTAGCAGATCCAGATTTTCATGTTGCTTCAAAAATCGACATTATTATAGGTGCTGATACATACCTTCTGAAAAATCTTTTGTGTAGGACAATTCAGTCTAGGTCCTTCTGCTTCAGTCATGAAAAAAATATGGTTCGGTTGGATAGTTTCCGGTGAGTTTAATGACAAAAGGGAATAAGTTTCATATTGCAACTTCAGTAGAAATGATTCAAGTTCCGAGAATAAAGATCTTCACCCTACTACTTCCAAGATCATCAAGCGAGATTTCTATGTTGATGATCTTCTAACAGGTACAGATTGTGCAGAGTTATTGTCAAATGTATGCAAGGATATCAACAATATCTTAAACAGCGGATGCTTTGAGGTGATGAAATAGGTATCGAATGATCCGGTAGTTTTTAATAAAATTCCTTGGTCAGACTCCAACTTACTTAGCTTTAACGTAGATAAGACTATAGCAATATCTTATAAAGGAGTCATGCAACCCTTGCTTTTGAATGAGAGCCAAATCAATATCGTAAATTCCGTGAAATTTCTAGGTATTCTCATTGACAGTGATCTCAAATGGTCCTTGCATACTGACTCCTTAAGGAAGAAACTAGCCTCAGCTTGCTTTGCAATAAGATCTGTTTCGAAGGAACTAAATTTATCTTCTGTCAAAATGGCATATTTCTCATTGTTCGAGTCCCATCTTAGATATGGGCTTCCATTTTGGGGTTCTAGTACAGCGGCCCAATTTGATACTATTTTTAAGTTGCAAAAAAGAGCAATCCGTTATCTATTTGGTCTCAAACAAACAACTCATTGCAAGACCTACTTTAAAAATCACGGAATTTTGACGCTTCCCTCTTTATTTATTTTGGAAACGGTTTGTTTGATTCGAAAGCATCTAAAATTCCGTGTTTGGAAAATATTTATATTTGACCTTAAAAAAAATGCATCGCGAAGTATGGAATTGCGACATAAATGCGCTTGGGTAACGAATTCTTCAAGTAATATATACTAAGAAATTGGTTTGTTTAACTATTTAATTATTAAAGTAAATTGGGATATTTGGAATTATAAATAGCATTGCATTTGTAAAAAAGGAAAAGAATTTAAGGGAACTTTTGAAGATAATTGACCGTGGCCTCAGAAATTTTTTTTTTCATTGTGTTGGAACGGTTTCCGCGAGCATATGAGTTCGGGAATGGAGTCATTATGGAAGAGTCAAGATTTTGTAGACGTAGCGCTTGCATTACAAGGAAAATGCATAGAAGCACATAAATTTTCTTTGGGTTGTAGCCCATATTTAAAGCAATTTTGAGTCGAGTCCCTGTCAATGTCCTATAGTGATTTTGACAAACGTGACTTACAAGGCACTGGGAGACTTGCTACAATTTGTATACTAGAGAAAAGTGCAAATTGGACAGGAAGATTAAAATGCCTTCATTGAAGCGGCCGAATCGTTGCAAATGTAAGGACTCGCTGGAGACGGAAAAGTTTTAAACGATAGTAACATTATTGAAATGTTGGACGAAGAAGGTACTCTAAATGTAGAAGATTTTAAGCCAGTTTCTTTGCTTGTGACAAAGAAACAGCAACCTATAAAGAAGAAAAAATAATCAATGGACACAGGTGAGATGCCACAGAAATAGAGGTACAGCGAGACCATATTTCGCACAGCATAAGAAGATGAATACAGTGCCAGAAGTAGATTTTTTTTACAGGAATGTAGGCAAGCTGCATATGGTTCGACCTTAAGGGTTAAACCTTACGTCAAGTAGGAGGCTGCTAAGGGGATAAGCTAGGGTGGTACTTGAATCCCAACCCGCTATGAGTCCTGCGGCTACAGCACGACAGGGGACTGAACACAAGGAGAAATTAAAATTAATACCTTCCACATGTTACAGAAAGGACATGGAAGAATAAATAGGATATATAGTACAAAAATATAAGAGAATACTATTTCTGGAACGAATTACGAAGAAATATTGAGAACTATGTGTTGTGAAAAAAATGTGAAGCGATGCGACGACTGCCACAGGGATGCGCATTCAATCACAAACAGGGAACCCATGCACACGGACATGGATAAAAATGAAAACAGTGTATAGGAGAACATAGGAAAATATAGAAACAGGGAACCCATGAACACGTACATGGATGAAAATGGAAACAGTATACAAAAAAAGCGCAGGAAAATATAGAAAAAGCTAAAGAGTCAAGAATAGAAAGATACAATAAAAGCACAGAAACTAGAGAATTTAAAGAAGGAGACAAGATATATCTGAGAGACTTAATTAGCACGACAGGTCTTTCAGAGAAGTTACAAAAAAAAATGGTCCTATCCATACCATTTAAAATTATAGAAAAAGTCGGACCAGGGACGTATGCAGTAGGTACAAAAAAAGGAAAAAATAGACAAGTAGTGCACGTCAATAGGTTAAAGAAATATTACGAGAATGAAACAATTGATTACTCCACGGAGGAAGAAGAAGAAATAGGAGAACCCGAAAAAGAAGAAACGGAAGATGAAGGAGTTGACCCTTCGAATGTGGCAACACTGCCATTATGGGGACCAGGAACTCCAATTAACAAACCGCCGAGAAGAAGAAAAGGAAGTCAGGGAGACATCAGCCAACCAAAAAGATCAGAACGAATAAGGAAAAGACTAGGCAATATGCCCGAAAGAAAATGTTGCTGCATATTCCACAAAACGAAAAAGAAAGGATGGAACACATACAACAGAATAATAAATAAGAATGAGACAACAATAATAACACAGAATGATGAGAACGCAGAAACGCAATAGATGAATGGTGAAAATATCAAAACAACTATAAGAAAAGTTGAAAGATTGGTATATCAAGAGACGGCCGCTCGAATAATACTAAAATTTTAACAAGAAACTCAATAATGTAAGAAATCCGATATAAAGATATACCATTACAAGTATAAGTCAAATATATATATATATATATATATATATATATATATATATTATATATATATATATATATATATATATTCTCTCGCTCATCTGACGTGTTCAGTATAAATAAACTTTCTCTCTATGATAGTCACATTATCACCCATATAGCAAGTATTATCATTTCTAGGAACGGAAGTGTTATAAAACACTGAAATGGAAGGCGACCAAAACTTCAATTTTCATGGCGACGTTTTAGAGAATGAGGCAGCGACTCCCAAAGTTAACGACCTCATAAATGACCCACAACTAAGAGAAACAGCACTGGCTGTTTTGTGCTATTGTGAAATAGCTCTTATGTCAAACGCATTAGCGAACGACATTTTCAGCGGAGATGTAATCACCAATCCTGATACAATCACGGAAATAAAACAAGAATTTAATGTTTGCCGAGGCAAACACATTATTGGTGGTGTTACCAACAGATTGGTAAATACCACATATTGGTTTCCTATATTAACAGAAGTAGTTAATGGAAGCTGTTCCAGTTGTACAATGCCAGCTTATAGCGTATTGTGCAAATGTGCAGAGAGGAATTTTCAGGAAATAGACCTGCGAATTCAAAAAGACAAATTAGGCAAGGTACCCAGCGCAAGGACTCTTGCATGGAGACCGCCCCCCGAACATCCCATAAACACGGAAAGAAGAAAGGAAAAACGCCGAGTCAGAGCGCTAGAATGGCGTCTAAAGAAGAACAACGTGGAACTCTCTTGTTCTCCGAGTGCAGAGGTACCCTCTCACCCGGCTCTGGAACCCAATTGAGCCATGTGTTACCTTTAGTCAAATTTAATTTAATATTGAACATCACAGTCATTTTATAACACAATGTACAACATTTCACAACTAAATGTAATTTAAAGGGTTTTTACCCTAATATTTTGGTGGCTCAGGCATTATGATCTAGCATTTTCGATTTTAATAACCTGATGATGGACTGTGTGGTCCGAAAACGTTTGTTTTATTGATGTGGCCCTTTTAAGGTTTTTTTAAATAAATATACCCATTTACAAAGATTAACCTCTTTTTGTTATACGTGGTATACAGCCAGCTACAGGAATTTTTCCTTGTGGATTTTATTTTAAAAAGATTTGGGAAAAAGTCAGAAATTATTACAATAATTTCTTACTCTTTAATAAGAGTAAATATAGTAATTAAAATATTCTTCAAATAAGCAAAATTCATTACACATACGTAACTGTAAACAATAAGTGATAACAAGTTGAAATTTAAAAATATGACTCTAATATACAGGGTGTATATATATATATATTTATATATATATATTATATATATATATATATATACTTCATCTAATTTACATACCGATGCACGTCATTATCTACGTCAGAGATCGAAGTTGACATAGTTGCCAAAGTATAAAAAAAGCATGACTCCATTTTAAATCAAATAGATCACATAATTATTGCAAAAGTATTACCATATCTTTACAACGACTATTTAAATTCTTACGTGACATTTTTGAAATAAAACACACTAATTTTGTTCTAAAAAGAACAGATTTTATTAAATAGGTAAAAATATAAAACAAGAGGTATTCACTTTAAAAATCAAAATAATAAAGTACAAAAAGTGTCAACACCGCAACTGTCAAATAAGTGTTACCAATTTATGCCAAAATTTCACCTTCGTTTGATTACAGTTACAATGTGTTCCGAATAAATGTTCTTTATAAAAACGCTTTATAATGCATTTATACAAATTAAATGAAACATATTTTGTATTTCTTTAAGTTAACATTAATAGAAATTTTTAAATATTATTTCTACGCGTATATAATAAAATATGTCCAGTGGCTGTAATGACAGTGTACTCGGCAAAGTCATTCTAAAAAAGAACACACCTATCACCTAAATATTTTGTATTGGTATCATGTGACGTCACGGGCTATGACACCGATGACGTGCATCGGTATGTAAATTAGATGAAGTGTATATATATATATATATATATATATATATATGAGTGGCAACATGGCGGTAATTGAAGAAGTCAAAAAAGAATTAAATAAATTAAACAAAAGTGATTTAATTAGGATAATAATTGAAAAGAAAGTGCCTCTAGACATAAAAACAAGTGATAAAGTGGTAAAGTACGTGGAAAGTGATGAAAGTACCAAGTTTCTTGACGCAACTACTGAAATACCTGATAATTCTGTAGCTGACCATGCCGAAGCGGTAAGTCATTTAACATTAAAATACGATCTTAAAATCGCAAACATTCAATTAGACGCTTCAAAACGTATTATCAGAGAGCTTGAACGAACGATTAGTAATCAGGATTATATTATAAACTTGCTATAAAACCCAGCAAATTTGGAGGTTAAACATATGCCAAATACAAACAAACAAAGCGGTGTTGCCGGTCTTCCTCCAAATTCCGTCACTAAAAATGATGGAAAGAGAATCAAAGGTATACAAGAGACACGTGAAAATATAACAATTACAAATCAGCAATTCTCAAGCGCTTTAACGCAGGCACAACAAAGTTTGAAAATGAATGATATCAACAGTCTTACTCAAAATGTCAATCAACCTATTCGATCATATGTAAAAGTTGTGGGTAATAACAGCGATAATGAGGAGCTGGCATCAAAAGACAAAGTGTGGATTTATGCCGCAAAGTATAAACAATCTTATAGTACAGAAAAATTGGAAACATATCTACAAACAAAGTTCCCCGGACATGAGTTCTCGTGCACCTTGTACGCGAACAAGGTAAATGGATCAAATTCCTTCAGAATCAGGGCAGATGCAGAATTGAGGGATATTCTTTTTCAACCACAGACGTGGCCGAAGGGCATAGAGGTGAGTGAATATTTTTTTCGCAGAAAATATTCCGGCGATAAATCTTCTAGATACATCAACCGAAAAAGACAGAAGTGAAAGTGTTGTATCTTATATTAAACCAAAAACTTTAGCAAACTCTGACCAGATTAGTCTAGTTAATATTTTACATGTTAACACACAAAGTTTATTAAACAAAATAGATCAGCTTAATATTTTTTTGAAAAATAAAAGATACAATATATTATGTTTCTCTGAACACTGGCTCAGAGAAAATGAATTAACAACATTAAAGCTTGATGGGTATTTTTTGTCAACTTTTTATTGTCGGAAGGTAAGGGAACATGGAGGTGTTGTAATTTTTAGCGATAATAAAAACCCTACACGACCAATTTGCTTAAATGATATATCATGTGAATTTGAGGGTGAATTTTGTGCATTAGAAATTACAGATATTAAAACTATTTTAGTGACAGTGTATAGAACCAGAAATGGGAATTTTAAAGTTTTTCTGGAGCTATTTGAAAAGTTATTGGAATTTTGCTCTGCTAATTTTTAGAAATAATAATAATTGGAGATTTTAACATTGATTTTAAAAAAGCTTCTAATGAATTAAACAGTTTCCGTGATCTAATTTCTACTTTTGGATTAACCATAAATATTAATGAATTTACTAGAATCACAACTAGATCAGTAACTTGTTTAGATAACATCTTAACAAACATAAGCAGTGAGATAGTTGGTTGTGGAATTGTGGACCCGTGTATTTCTGATCATCATGCACAATTTCTCTACATAAAAATAAAATCTGAAAAAAACATAGTGCTAATCCATACAGAAGACATATAACAAGTAATGGCATCCGGATGTTAAAACAGTCGTTAAACAACGTTGACTGGGCTTCAGTTGTTTCTCTCAAAAGAATTAGCTCAATTTATTACCGAAAAGTATGTTAAGTTAACTGAAATTAATTTTCCATTAAAAAAATCACGAACTCATAGTAAAGCTCCAATTTCTTGGTTTGATGATGAATTAATAGAAATGCGAAAAAATCTTTCCACAGTCAAGATAATTGCTGATGTTACAAAGGAATATAGTGAGTATAAAAAATTTAAGAAGCACTATAAATCAACAATATCATTAAAGAAAAAACTGGCTTATGAAAATTTTTTTTCCAATTCTGAAAATATATCTCGTGATAGTTGGAAAGTTATAAATTATCACAGAAATAAATTTCAAAATAAAAAAGTCTGTCCAAGCGCGATTACATCAAACGATTTCAATAATTACTATACTTCAGTGGCTAAACATATTAGAAGTTCTTTTAATTCTACAAATGAAAATGTAGCCATAGATTTTTTGAAAGATGTACACTCTCCTTGCAATTCTTTATTTTTATTACCTGTTAGTGATACTGAAATCAGAAATGTTTTGCATAGATTGAAAAATTCCCACTGCACGGATTTTTATTTCTTAAACAAAAAAATAATTGTGAAAACAATCGATATTATTATTGACAAATTAATTATACTTTATGATAATTGTCTTACTGAGGGGATTTTCCCAGATGTTTTAAAAGTAACAAAAGTGCTACCAGTGTTCAAAAAGGGAGCTTTAGATGAAATTGGAAATTACCGTCCCATCTCAATCATTCCCATTTTCGGCAAAATTTTTGAGAGTATTCTAAATGTTCGTTTGGTAGAATATCTAGAAAAACACAAAATACTTCACTGTAACCAATATGGCTTTAGAAAAAAGTGTAGCACTACACTAGCTATACAGAAAATTGTGAGAGATATAGTTGATGGCTTGGAGGAAGGTCATTTTGTGTCTTTGACATTGTGTGACTTATCCAAAGCTTTTGACTGTGTTTCGCATGAATTACTGTTGGAAAAAATGCACAAGTACGGTATTAGGGGAAACACTCTTAATCTATTTAGATCATACCTAACAAATAGAAAACAGGCAGTTTTTCTTAATAACAGCTATTCTGAGTTTAACACTGTCGAATATGGTGTACCTCAAGGTTCGATATTACTTTGTTTCTTATTTATCTGAACGATTTATTTCACTACACTTTTCCTATAAAATGTGTTTGCTTCGCAGATGATACAACTCTCATAAATACTGATATTAATCAGAATAATTTAAAAATTAAAATAGATAGTGATACCAAGAAAGCAAAAAACTGGTTCTCACATAATGGGCTAATGCTAAATGAAGAGAAAAATCAGAATTTGATTTTTAGTTCTGATTGGAAGTATATCTTAAGAAATAGTGTTAAACTATTAGGAATTTTTATAGACGATAATTTGGATTGGAGTGCTCATATAGATTACTTAAGTTCTAGACTTGCTACAAGTATATTTTTAATACGCAACTTAGTTTATATGATTCCTAAAAATACCCTTAGAATGTGCTACTTTGCTCTATTTCATAGCCATTTACAGTACGGAATAACTGTTTGGGGTAATTCTTCTTACGCAGATCGAATTTTTAAATTACAAAAAAGAGTAGTGAGGATACTTGCAAGAGCAGAGTATAGGGAACAACGTAAACCTTTATTTCTGGATTTAGGTATTATGCCACTACCTTCACTCTATATATATGAGACGCTGATTGAAATTCATGCCAACAAAGGTAAGTTTAACGTAAACTCCAACGTCCATGATCACGATACAAGATCTAGAGATGCTATTAGAGCACAACGTTTTAGGTTGACAAAGAGCGTAAAAAATTCGACTGACGTTAGTTTGTATAACTTTTTGCCAGATGAAGTAAAAAGTCTTCACTTGTTATCATTTAAGCATAAAATCAAATCACACTTTTTGAAACATTGTTTCTATTCAAAAACGGAGTACTTAAGTACAGCTTTTACACAATAGTACTAGTTTGGTCAGGGCAGTTGCCTATTATAATTATATTTCATGTTTTTTTATAATTCCACAAAGTGTGTTTGTCGTTTTTTTTAACTGTTAATATTAAATACATACATGTTTGTAATGTTTAAATTATCCAAAAAAAAAAATTTATATGTTTTATAAGTATTGTCACTATTCCTTTGACTTGTCAAAAACAAAACTGTTTTGGTATATTGATTAAATAAATTCTATTCTATTCTATATATATATATATATATATATATATATATATATATATATATATGAAACCTCAATACTCCGGGAGTATTGGATTTTAGGAAGTGTAAGACTTCCAAATTCCAGAAAAACTGGAAGAGAGGTGATGAAAATACTAAAGATATGGCTAAGCTCGGAGGAACAATTTAAATGGCCAAAGAGACACTAAATCTCAAGTGAGTGTTCGGGCTAGCTTCAATGCACTGAATTGTGGCTATAAAGATACAAAGCAGATAGCAAGGATAATGAGCTAATGAGACAAGAAACGAAATGAGACCTTGTATAAATTGTATACGCATTTTCAATTAGCACGCCACTTCCCACCACTCATTTTTGTAATGCATAGCATATCCGTGGTGTGGACGTGTGCCGTGCGGGAGAGAGTATCATAGAAACAAGATGGCGAATAAGTTCAAGAATGTGTAACAACGTGTGTCAATAAAGTTCATTTAGTGTAACAGTTTCTCAATTCAATGCATATTTACTTAAGTGTCCTCACCCCCCTACATGGTCCTTCGTCGCTGGATGTATTACTTATTAAATTTCTGTGTTAATAAGTAATATTACAATTATTATCAAAATTACCAGAAGAACAAAAGTGAATTTAACCGTTACAGTCGACCGAGTGATGTGTTGCCAGAAGTTCTTCATCAAGCATTCTGCCGCTGAATTGGTCAACTATATTCAACAACTTTACCGACAGTCCTGTCAATTCCAGTGTTTACAGTCGTTCAAATAGAAGTACTGTTAAAACGTCGAATAACTCAGCTGCTACCTCAACTGGTCAACTATTATTTACAGTCCAATCGTATATCGAGTGAGTATCCTTACCCTTATATTAATTTCAAAACCTGTATTTAAATATCTTTCTTTTCCATTCGTACATTTCGACCTTGAGCAAGCAATAAAATCACCAATTCTAACTAGGTACCCAAAATAATATCAGGTTTCATTTTCATAGTATACGATAAAATAAACGAGTTTTATGTTGACTAGCCCTTTTAATTAGGTTTAAAAATATCAATTCTGTTTCGTACGTGACTTTTAAATAAAAAGAGTATTTTATTTTTAAAGCATATGATCTTATAACTTTTTATTATAAATATTTTAGTTAATTCTTAAGATATTAAAGATTAATTTTAGTTAAGATATTTAATTCATTTTAATTCATTATGGATATTAATGTTGAGAAATTACGTAAAACTCGAGGTTCAATCAAAGCACGGTTGACAGTCTTTACAAAATTCGTTGAAAAATGTATTGATTCTAAGTCTGAAATATCTGCGATTGAATTGCAAGATAGACTGCACAGATCTGAAAGCATTCTTTTACAGTTTGAAGACATACAATTTCAAATAGAGTCGTGTTTAGATGAAATTTCAAACGAAGAATTAAATTACCGCGAGGATTTCGAAAATGCATATTTCAAAGCAAGCACTGCCGCAAAACAACTAATTGAGGATGCTAACCAAAATGTTTCAATTTCTCATTCTTCTAATGCTCATTCTTCAGGAGTTACATTGCCCTCAATTCAGTTGCCAAAATTTACGGGTTGCTTTGAGAATTGGCTTGAGTTTCATGATTCCTTTAATTCAATCATAATTCAGAATCAAAACATATCAGATATTCAAAAGTTTCATTATCTGAAATCGTGTCTTTCGGGTAACGCTGAAAAGGTCATTACGTCGCTTACAGTTTCGTCTTCAAATTTCATAGTCGCTTGGAAACTTCTCTGTGATAGATTCGCAAACAAGCAGCTACTTATTCATAATCACATAAAATCTATATTTGGGTTAAGAAACATCAAAGAAAATTCATCTTCTTCACTCCGTTATCTCATTGACACCATTACAAGCAATCTTCGATCTCTGCAGTCACTAAATCAACCGGTGGAGAAATGGGATGCATTATTAACATATATTGTAATTGAGAGGGTTGATTTGGAGACAGCACGTGATTGGGAAAAAACTAATCTTAGTGATCCCTCTTTCAATGATTTCTTGGAGTTTCTTAAGGCGAAAGCTGATATATTAGAAAAGGTGGAGCAGTCTGTGGACCACAGGCGCTCTTCCAGTTCCATATCGGGTTCTAAATTTAAATCAACAAGTAGCCGCTCTTTTGTTAGCAATAATTATTCTCTATCATCGTGCATTCTGTGTAAGGGTCAACACAAGATTATACAATGTAGTCTTTTCTTCAAACTCAATGTACAAGCTCGTATGGAGGAAGCAAAGAAACATTCTCTTTGTTTCAACTGCTTATACAGTGGTCATCAAAACAATTCGTGTAAATATGGTAAATGTAAAAAATGCCACAAAAAACATCATACATTACTGCACTTTGAATCAGTTGAAAATCCTAGTCCTGAACCAGGTACTAGTTTAAATTCTCATTCTCTTTCAAGCACCGTTCACAGGGAAGGTGTTTTGCTGTCAACTGTCCGAGTCCAAGTGCTTGACGAACTAGAAAACACACACATTTTCAGAGCTCTGCTCGACAGTGGCAGTCAGTCAAATTTTGTAACAGACAGGCTTCTAAATAAATTAGGTCTACCTAAAAATAAAGCAAAAATCTCCGTTATCGGTATTGGTCAAGTGTCTTCTAATGTTCAATTCAAAACTAATATCCACATAAAGTCGCTTCACTCTACTTATGAATCTTCAATGTCATGTTTAGTCGTTGACAACATATGTGATACGATTCCAAGTTACCGTCTTGATACTTCAGCCTTTCATATTCCTTCTAATATTCAGTTGTCGGATCCAAACTATGGCATCCCATCTGATATTGATATTCTTATCGGTGCAAGTCACTTTTGGAATCTGCTATGTGTTGGTCAAGTAAAATTAGGTCCAAACAATCCAATACTTCAGAAAACAAAACTAGGATGGATAATTTTCGGCAACATATCTCACTCTCTTACTTCGAAGACTATGTGTAACTTTTCACACAATAAAGAATGCCCTGACTTAACTCGGTTTTGGGAAATTGAAGAGCGTCATACTTCTAAACTTCTTTCAGAAGAAGAAATAAATTGTGAAACACATTTCAAAAACAGTTTTCAAAGGAATGAAGAAGGTAGATTCGTTGTATCACTACCTTTAAAGGATTCTCCTTCCAAACTTGGAAATTCTATTCAAGCTGCTACTAGACGTTTCTATAGTCTAGAGCGCAAACTTCAAGCTAATGTTCTTCTCAAAGAAAGATATGTTAATTTTATGAACGAATATTTGTCTTTAGGGCATATGTCACGATGTACTTCGGCTGATACAGCTGAACCAAATTTTTATCTTCCTCACCATGAAGTAATTAAAGAGGAGAGCCTGACCACTAAACTCAGGGTAGTTTTCAATGGTTCTTTTCCCTCTTCATCAGGAGTCTCCATCAATGACCTACAAATGGTAGGACCGTCACTTCAAGACGATCTTGTATCTATATTATTAAGATTTCGTCAACATTCTTATGTTGTCACTGCAGATGTTGCTAAAATGTACCGGCAAGTTTTAGTGAACTCATCGCAACGTTGCTTGCAGAAAATTCTATGGCGAGCTGAGCCTTCTCAACCACTTTGCTCTTATGAACTAAACACAGTTACGTATGGTACAGCTTCTGCTTCCTTTCTGTCAACACGTTGTCTTCATCAATTATCCCTTGATTCCGTGGATGAATATCCAGAGGCTTCCAAAGTTATTGGCCATGACTTTTACGTCGATGACCTGTTAACAGGTTCGGAGTCTGCTGATAGGTTAACCAGAATCTGCCTTGAAGTTTCGTCTATTTTAGAATCTGGATGTTTTCCATTACGTAAATGGGTCTCAAATGAACCGAAAATTCTTCAAAATCTGCACAACTTAAACTCTCCGGACATATTACTATCCTTAGGTTCTAATGAAAACACAAAGACTTTAGGTCTTCAGTGGTGTCCAAAGTCTGATCTCTTATCTTATCGAGTGAATTGTACATCTTTGCTGAATACTGTGTCTAAAAGATCCATCCTTTCTTGAATTGCTCAAATTTTTGATCCTCTAGGACTTCTCAGTCCAGTTGTCATTACCGTCAAAATTTTAATGCAGCAATTATGGTTTGAAAAATTAGATTGGGACCAATCTGTTCCTCTCGATATTCAAACTAAGTGGTTACATTTTCGTGACAATTTATTTCATTTAAATGACTTAAGTATTCCCAGACATACTATTCTAAAGAATTCTATTCATCGAGAGATTCACGGTTTCCCTGATGCTAGTGAATCAGCGTATGGTGCTTCAATATATATTAGAAGTATCGATAATCACGGTAATACATCAGTCAATCTATTGTGTGCTAAATCCAGGGTAGCACCTCTAAAGAAAATCTCTGTTCCACGTCTGGAACTCTGTGGTGCCCTTATTTTATCACAGCTTGTGGACAAAGTAAGCCAATCCCTTAATATTGATTTTCATGAGAGATTTTTCTGGACAGATTCAACTATTGTCTTAGGTTGGATCAAAACTCCCTCTCACTTGCTTAAAACTTTTGTGGGTAATCGTGTTTCCGAAATACAGTCTAAAACCAACATTACAAATTGGAGACACATCGGTACAACTGACAATGCAGCTGATCTTTTGTCTCGGGGTATCAACCCTGGTCTTCTTAGTTCATGTGATCTCTGGTGGCATAGTCCAACATTCTTAGTGGGTGCTGAAGATGGTTGGCCTGCTCGTCAGTTTGATTTTCCTTAAGTTCTTCCTGAAACTAAATCTTTGACTAAATCTCTAGTTTTAGTTAACCCTTTTAAATTTCAATTTGAAAAATTCTCAAGTTTAACCAAGCTTACGAGGTTGGTGGCCTATTTGTTAAGATTTAGGCACAATGCTCTGGTTGGTGACACCTCTCTTAGGTGGACTGGTTTCCTTACTTCAGTAGAATTACGTTCATCCATTCAGTGTTTGACCAAATTAGTTCAATTAGAAAGTTTCGCAGATAAAATTTCTCGTTTAAAGGAAGGAAAATTGATTTCTTCCAAAAGCAAGCTTATCAGCCTTAATCCTTTCTTAGATGAAGCAGGTGTAATAAGAGTAGGAGGCAGATTACGTCATTCTCATTTTGATTTCGATAAGAAACACCCCATGTTACTACCTGCGCGTCATCCGTTTACGACTTTGGTGTTCCGGTCAACTCATTTTCGACTTTTTCATGCTGGCCCTCAGCATCTTCTTTCTGTGGTTAGAGAAACCTTTTGGCCCATTAACGGTAAAAGTGCTGCAAAACAAACAGTTCGTCAATGCGTATGGTGTTTTCGTATGAAGCCCACTCAAATATCTCCAATAATGGGAGATCTTCCAGCCGCACGTGTTACTCCAACTCTTCCTTTTTCTGTGACAGGAGTTGACTATGCTGGCCCATTTGTTCTTAAAACTAAACGAGGGCGAAACTCATCCTCTTACAAGACATATGTTTGTCTATTTTTGTGTCTAGCTGTAAAAGCGATTCATTTGGAGCTTGTTACGGATTTAACAGCTCAGTCTTTTTAGATGCATTAAAGCGATTTATTGCTAGGCGAGGAAAACCCACACAAATTATGTCTGATAACGGTACAAATTTTGTTGGTTCCAATCTATGAAGGCACATCTAGTACGCGTAATGTCAGAATCTGAACTAACTTACGAAGACTTTTCTACAATACTTGCTCAGGTTGAAGGAATCCTTAACTCCCGGCCTCTAAGTCCTATGTCTTCTGATCCCTCTGACCTTTCTCCCATCACACCTGCTCACATTTTAATTGGACGGTCGATGGAATCCGTGCCAGAAATTGATGTCACTCGTATACCGCCAAATAGACTCTCATCATTTCAACGACTTCAGCAACTTCGACAGCACTTCTGGCAACGCTGGTCTCTGGAGTACGTTTCTGAGCCGCAGCAACGACAAAGGTGGAAGCAGAATCAGTGAAATATACAAATTGGCACTCTGGTTCTAATTAAAGATCGGTGTTTGCCTCCATTGAACTGGTCTATGGGACGTGTTGAAGTATTGCATCCTGGCCCAGATGGTGTGGTCCGAGTGGTTACCGTTCGAACTGTCAAGGGACTATTGAAAAGAACTGTCGTAAATCTATGTCCCCTTCCAAGTGATGTTCAAGTGAATAAACATTGACAATATTTTTTAAGTGTTCTAATTTTTATATATGTTTTATGTTCTTTACTTAATATTTAGTAAAAAAATACTTTATTTGAAAGCTTGCCCTTTCAAGGTGGGGAGCATGTATAAATTGTATACGCATTTTAAATTAGCGCGCCACTTCCCACCACTTATTTTTGTAATGCATAGCATATCCGTGGTGTGGACGTGTGCCGTGCGGGAGAGAGTATCATAGAAACAAGATGGCGAATAACTTCAAGAATGTGTAACAACGTGTGTCAATAAAGTTCATTTAGTGTAACAGTTTCTCAATTCAATGCATATTTACTTAAGTGTCCTCACCCCCCTACAGACCTGTTAATATCAAATGTGATACAACTAAAGAAGGTCACTGGGAAAAAATTTATAGAAAAATGACGATAAGAAGAGAAGAAGAAGGGCGCCAACTCAACGATAGTTGAGATTTTAAAGTAACAAATGACCGGAAACAAATGATACTAGAGATAATAACCTGAAATCCAAAAATACTAAAGATTAATCTGGTCTTGCTATATTATATACTGGTTAGTAGAACTAAAATAAAGCTCAAAATAGCAACAATAAATATATTTATAAAAACGTGTTTATCGATATATATGTAGTAACAATTTACATATAATGCAAAAACTAAATAACAGTGGTAGTGGGTATGTAAAGATACAATAGGACCAAATAGCACCTCAACAAGCGAATAGTCACTACCACTGGCCAAATAAAGGGTGAAATATTAGTAAAAACCTAGAATAGTCCGTATGGTAGCCAGTTTTAACACTAAAAGTTAGTAATTTAATTTAACTTAGTTCTACTAGAATGAGATACTAATTACAATATTGTACAGATATCAAACTTGATAAATCTGTTACAATTATACCTATTATATTACAAGTGAGTTGTTCCATACTCATTATATCATATTTAAAAAAAACACATGAAATTTATTTCCCTCCCCAATATCAAAATTGTATTATATCAAATGTATTGCATTAAAAAATATATTATAGCAAAAGTGAGTTTGGTCAGTACTCTTGAAATCCTATTTAAAAACCTAATAAAAACATGTAATGTATTTTCCCTCCCCAATATCTTAGAATTTGATTATCAAAATTGTATTCACCTTATCATATGCATATGAAAAGTTAACAGTAAATAGAAAGTAACACAAAAAGTCAAATAGTTAAACAACTTATCTTAGCAACACTATAAGTCCATAGAAAAACTCCTCTTGGCACGGCTAAATTAATTCATGGTTGTGGTGACAAGCCCCATGGTTCCGGGTGACAGCAAAATCCACGGGTTACATACGCAAGTTGCTAACTATGTAAGGATTCAAAATTACTAACTAATATCCTCGAGGGAATATTTTCAAGTGACGGAATATGGAGCCGCAGCACGCCAAAAAAAATCTTCCTTTTTATCTGGAACTCTTATAAATGAATCTTGATTTTATTAGAAAAATTTACTTATTATTATTATGGAATTATATTTTATTCTTGTCCTAGATTTTATTTGCCCCAATTCCGTCACTTTGAACGTGAGAAAACTCACCGGTTGGCGTGTCTGCGGTTACGAGTTCTGACCAAAACTAACCGCTTCCGCACAGACTCGACCAATCTTCCTGTCAAAGCGACTCCTGCGCGTGTGTGGAAAAATGTCGATTTAAAATCGATCGCAGGCGGGTAATAAGAAATTTCGTGAGGGGTTTTAATTGGACTAGTCAGTAGCGTAAACGCTACAATATATATATATATATATATATATATATATATACCAGAAAGATCATATACTATATTGTAAGCATTTAAAAGTACAAGTCAAAATTATCAACATATTAATAAGTGCTTTAGATATCAATTTATTTATCAATTTATGGTTATAAGGCATACTAATATGCAATACAATGTAGGTTAGTTTATAAGTCAGATTTATGTAAAGCTATCGCTACAATTGTCTGCAATAAGCAGCTATACAGGCGCGTTAGGACTTACGCGTAGAAAGTACTAATGCTAACTAAAGTCCAGTGTAACAGTGCGATTTGTTACACTGGAGAGACTCATCACGGTGGAGAGACTCATGTTCCACTGTGAGATGTACAGCCACACGTCCATAGTCGATGGAGGACTAAACAAATACATCGAGAAGATATGAGCAGAAAAATGCCCAAATCTACAGCGCTACCGATCGATACGACTCTACAATAGGCGAAATAACCTGGGAACAATACAAAGACAACAGTTGTGAAAGTCAATTGTCACAACTTTACAGAGGGCACGGTGAAAAGATCACTAATAAACAATTTCTAGAAGAGCTGGTAATAGTAGAACAAGATAAAAACATATTTGCTCTAACGCTACACAAAAGAGCTATAATATGTAATACAGAAGAATGACAAACTGAACACCCCCGAATCCTAATAAATTTCCTCAAAAACAACAAAATAAATCCTAGTATTCCACTCCTACTCCAAACGTGGACCTAATGGCCTACATTAATAGAAAATTCCTTTATACCGAACAATCCTACCAAAGAGAAATAGAAAATCTATACTTAGACACATTGGACAAAGAGATGCAGCAAACACATACCAGATACCAATTTAGCAGAAGTATAACGCGACAAAGCAAAGCAGTATCAATCCTAGACGACCACCCAGCAAGGACAAACCAATGTAGGCAGACAGCATCAGTAACGCATCAAGATAGTTAACGCGGCACGTGGAATTGGCAAACGGACATTAAACAGCCAAGACGACGCGAGTGAAGTGCGGAAAATCCCCACAGGGATACGCTGATAAAGTGAACAATGAACGTAAACAATACAAAACCGCGACCGCCGAGAAACTCAAGTTACAATCCTATATACTAATTAGAATAAGCTTGTTGTAATGGACACACGTAATCACAAATCACTGTAATAAGCTAGGAAAGTTCTTTCACTTGTTAAGTTTCAATAAGATTAATACAAGATTAACTCAACTTGTTATACACATAGGTTCAATACGGGGGCAGCACGATACATTCGCTGACCACCGCACAATAGTCTATAAGAAATAGTAAAATATAGCATAGAAATTGGGACTTATTATAAAAGAACATAGTTGAATATAAGTAACATATATGTAAGTAGAATAATTTTATTGTTGGAAAAGGAAAAGGCCCCTCGGCCCTTTTTTTGCGAAGGGAGTAATGTAATGTAAACATAGCAAGAAAATAAAGAATAGAAAAAATAAGGGCTAAGTAGCATAGAGAAGATAATAATTATTCAAAATAATTATTATATATTCGAAATTAAATAAAGAATAAATTCAATACAGTAACGTATACATTTTAAATTATACAAAGAAAACCAATTTGACCCAGTTAGTTGCATGACACGAGCCAATATAAGTTGCAACAATTGTTAAAAAAGAAAATAGTCACGTTTTAATAAACCTAGACCTACTCTGAAAAATATCACCAGCGCCGACCTGGTTTAAATCACGAGGACTTAGCAAAAACTCAGGGTGCCAATCGTGAACTAAAAGAGTTTTATGCTTTTATTAAGACTAATAAGCATAAGATTCAAGACCACACAATAATAGAAAGTATTGAATGGCACTTCATACCTCCACAATCGCCGCACTTCGGTGGTCTTTGGGGGCCGGCGCGGCGTTAATTCAATGAAGTCGCATTTAAAACGCGTCGTCGGCAATGCTCACCTCACGTATGAGGAATACTCTACAATACTCACGCAAGTAGAATCTGTCCTTAATAGTCGTCCTATTTTTGCCCTTTCATCAGACCTCAATGACCTATGTCCTTTGACTCCGACTCATTTTCTGATCGCAAGGCCATTTCTGAATCTGATTTGATGTCCATAAACGAAAATAGATTGAGCCACTTTCAGCGCCTTCAAAAAATGGTGCAGCACATTTGGTCAAGGTAGTCGAAGGAGTTTATAGGAGAGCTGAAGCAGCGGAAAAATGAAAGCAAGTTACCAAAGACATTAATATTAGCACGCTAGTTCTTTTTAAGGAGAAGAAATCAGCCAGGTCCAGAGGGAGTTTCCAGGGTGGTGTCCATAAAGACGTCAAGAGGAATCATCAAGAGAGCAATATCTGCCATCTGTTTTCTACCATGCAGTGAATAGTACTAGACTCTTTTTTTTGCATAATTTTGCTTATTTTTGAAATTGTTAAGTTATTTATTTGTATTATTTTAAAAGACTTAAGTCTTTCAAGGCGTTTGAAAGACTTAAGTCTTTTAAGGCGGGCCCGTTTCGCATCTATGTTTATTTCAAACTTATTTGTAATAATAATAATATATTCATTTTGTATCTATTCAACCATACGCATCACTGACTAGAGCACTTCATGGTTTTAGCCGTTGAAGGAGATGCCAGTTTTGGCGCTTACAGCCTCACTTCGCCCTGAAAACTATACCAGGTCAATCGCTATTCTGTATCGTTGGCTCATTTACTGTAATTTGTAAAAAGTACGTAATAGAAGTGTATCAAAACTCTTACAATTCTCTTCATTATCCATTCCTGTTGTAACTTAAACATCATAGTTTATAAAGTTAATAATGTAATTCAAAGTTAATTTAACAACATCTAAAGGGTTTTAATCCCATATATTTAGTGGCTTTAACATGTACATCTAGATAGTACTGCTAATGGAATATTAAATCCAAAAACGTTTTGTGATGAAAGCCCGATAGTTTTTTAATATTACCTTTTATAAAAAAAATTTTATATACATTTTTCTTTAAATACGTCTTTCGAACGAAATTTGATCGAGTTGCAGAACTTCAATGCCAACTACCAGCTCCTGAAAAAGCTTTGAAACTTCAAGACGTATTACTTTCCCTTTTCCATTTGGTAACAAAACATGACATGGACACTAACCATGACTAACCTACCTACCGAGATATATGATACGCATTACTTCTATTGAAAGAGCACGTACTGAAGTCCAACGTGCAAGAGTTGGTCATGCCAAAGCTAAAGTTCCGCTAATTGGAGTGGAGGGTTGTCCGAAATATGGTAGAGGAAATCTTAGACACCCAAGCCCAGGTATTAGTCTGCTAAAATCCTCGAAAACCATCTCTTTCCACTTTTATACCACTGGGAGTTGTAAAAGAGGGTCCGGTTGCTGATATCAGCATCCAGTTCCAGATAAAGTTCTAGGACGAACTATCTCTTAAGGAGGGGGCAATGTAATGCTGGCCCTGACGAGAATTCTAAAAACCGGTGTTTAGTAATGGGACGAGCCCTTTCAAATAAAGCCATGACGCCGCGTTGTCTGGCTTCGAGAAGTCCATGGAATAAATCAAATTTTCTACAGGGATTCAGAGGCAGCTTCGATGAAGTTCCAGAGCAATTGGATATGTACATTAGACACGAAAATTAATATTTAGCTTAAATCTAAAATAAATATTATATCGAGAAAGTTGTAAATAAATCATGTAAATTAAGTAGTTGCGTTCTAGTTTTTAGTGTTATTAAATAAATGTTAGTAACTAAGTGTATATAAATTAAATAATAATAAATCAGACATTAATTATATCGTTAAATTAAGATATTTTAATTAAGATTTAATATATTTATTTATATATTGAGATAATATTAAATATAGGAGAAACGAAGGTAATCAGAATGTTTAGAGACCTAGAGTGAACTTAAATGGCGATTAAAGAAGTAATTTATAAGTTATAACTAGAGAATATTATAAAAAGTATTTATATTAGGGCATCCTTAAGAAATTAGCATAATAATTTGTTTAAAAAGTTTTCATTTTGCAATGTATTTGGTTATTTTAATAATTATGATATTATAAAAAGATATATTTATGCCATCGATCTAGGCAACCAAAGATACACTGAAGTAAGTTTGGTTGTTGGAACTTTTGCAAATAAGAGTGATATGGAACCGAAAGTGGATATTTGAAATAATTTTGGGGGAACGTTTGTCCACTGTCAACATAAACTTTAGGGTCCGCAATGATTATCAAATTGCGGAAAACTAATGTGAATCATCCGATAACCTTCAGATGAAGAAAGCAGCTGTATCTCACGATGTGCTGTTCAAACTATATTTGGTGGAAGTGAAAAAGGTGGGGAATTAAATTCAATTATAAAATCAAATTAATTAACTATAATACAGTGAATAAACAAACACTACATGAGCTATGCTGAAGAAATAAATTTGGCTATTCTAAAACAGGTAATTTAAAACAAACAATTAAGATTAAATAAACAACTTAAACGTTATATTCAGATCAACTCAAAATCTATACGTAACGCCAAGTGCGTCCGTAGGGTGGCCGATTAGCCACTCCAAAACTGAATGAAAATTCAATACTAAACAATTCCTACTAATATGGTAAACTCAAACCAAGACAATATTGAGTACGATCTAAAGAACGTGTCAGTGAAAACATCTAAAAATAAAATAGTAATGTAATAGTAATACTAGTGACAAATGCGCTAACTGCTGAGTTTAACGTGTCCGAAATAGAGCTCGTAAACAAAAATGTCAAAGAAAGAGAGAAAATACACTTACAGTTCCGATGTATGTGTTCCGATTATTACCTATGTGGCTCTGGAATAGAACCTCGATGTATCCTGCCTTGCTTGACAAAGGCCTATACTCTGTTTTTTAACCAGGAGGAGTAAACCAAAAAGACAGATTCACACTCAAGAAAGTTATTAGAAAAGTCACCAAATACATCTTCTTTTTTTGTTGATTATCTCGGCCTTGCGGTAATCGAGTAATCAATATTGGACAACCTCACACGTCAATTTTAACCTAACTTTATTTATGTTTGAATAATAAATTTTTTTTTTCAATTCACTTCCAATATATATTACAATTATTACAGTAAAAAAAGGACGTTTTTCACATTTGGTCCCATGTATATATATTTAAATATTGGGTGATCCAGTTTTAAAGATTTTTTAAGTCTATGGTATTTAATTATAATTTAGATGATCGGGAGAGTCAATAATGTTACAGATCTAAGTATGGTTTTTCTCAGTAATTTGTCTTTTAACAGTAGACCATATTCTTATTCTGGTACGATCAATTTCTTGAATCTAGTTTTTTTTTTCTTACCAGATACTTTGTATAAATAAGTGTGTGCTTACAATTTCTTTAATGCTGAATTCTTGTTTAATTTTGACAGTGAGTTTGTCCCATTTGTTATCAAGAAATAAAATTTACCAAAAAATACTGGATTTCTGTGAGATAATCAACAAATCCAATCTATTATGTTACATTCTTGCATAATTTTCCAGTTTTCTTGTGATAATCTATAACCAGGAAGATCAAAACCAACTGTATCATACAATCAAACTAAAACACAATATTACTTTACTAATGTTCTTTTATTGTGATGAAAACAAAATGGAAATGCTTCTTAACAATTATACACTAAATTTAAAAGATAGTTGCCGTTTTTCTTATGATAATTAGATATAAATAACATACATTTATAAACTCTTTAAGCTATATTTAGTATAAATATCATCTCGAAAAATATCACATTAAATACTATTCGCATATCACCAAGTCCAAGTTATTACAAACAAAGAGTCAGAAATCGATTTATATATTAGAGGAAAATAATAATATAAAAATAATAATAATAATAAATAAATTTCACAAATGTCATTAGTGTCAATATGTCATAATTTAGTGGAGTAAACTTGCCTGCGGTTGGACCAATTGCAAACAAGCATTACGGCGCGAAAAATTTGAATTACTCCTCCTGGTTTAAAAACAGACCATAGACGTGGAGACGATGATGTTTTGCTAGTTCTTATGTTAATCAGGTAATCCACTTGTTACATGTAAAGAAACGCTCCCACAAAGAGGACACACTATATACTGATACTCAACTTATTTAGTATTACAATAATTGCTATGTTCCAAAACGACAATGAACACCATTTTTACATCCCAAGATGCCGATTCTACTGCACAAAATTATAGTCTTTATACACTTCAACGAATGTTAGATTTCTACCAACGATTATACTTCTTTGATTTGAACTATACTACTAATATATAACTTGATTACTTTGAATATACGATAACGATTTGAACTTCTATATAAGGGGTACGAATTTCTATATAAAAATTGACGCCAAATACAAAACGTCAAGATGACAATGTAATTTTTTAAAATATTTTTGGATGACGGAAATTATTCAGCAGCGTGCCAATAACACTTTGATACGGAAAACAAGGTATGTTGCGTACTTTCGCAACAATAATAATTACGGATCAAAATAGTGTTACTTATTAATTTAAGATGTTTAATTTATGTATAAGTTTACATTCTGATCTGAAAGCCTAAATTTCCATAAAATTCTCAATAGAAAAGTAAAGAATTATCTAGAGTGTTTAAAATAAGATGTCAATAGAAAGAATTTAACCTCTTTTCGTAGGAGAATATTCGCGAACATTGAAATATTTACAAAATAGAAGAGATTCGAACCTATTTTCTTTCGAGAATATTCGTGAACATTGAAATATCTATAAATACGCTGTGATTTGAAGCATAAGGTATTCAGTATTCAGTATTCGGTATACAGTATTAAAAGAATATTAAAAGTATTAAGTATTAAAAAAGTATTGGAGAATATTGGAGTAAAAGGTCAACATTAAAAATTATATTATTTATATGGAGATTGGAAGAGAAAAAAAGATTATTAGAAAGAAGAATAAATAAGAAAGCAATAAAGAAGGAAAAATATTTTACCTATTTATAAATGTTATTAAGAAGAAAAATATTTTGAAGCGATGGAAGCTGATAATTGAAACCTTGTGGTCTATTTGGCAAAGCGATTTCACAAAAAGAAGGATAACCAGAGGCCGATAAGGAGACATTGAGTGGTGATTAAAACCTTTATTTTGGAAAACAACTTAATTTAGGCATTCAGTGACAGAAAGGTACCAAATTTTGTTAGTATAATTTAATTATTGTAGTAAGAATTTCATTTTAAAGATAGGTTTGTTTTAAATTTTTATTTAAATATTGTCTAAATTAGAGATAATTTCAAAAGTGGTTACAAACTAATTCTTTGAGAACCGCGACAAAAACCCTATATACGGTCCGTCCCAAACCCTTTTTTCAGTGCGTCATAGTTGTTCGAATTCTCTCTAACGCATTAAGCTAGAAGTGACAGAAAAAAACGTGAGTCGCTTATTATTATACATAGAAATTAGAAAATTAGGTATCGTTTACGGGTATTCGCATATTAAAGCGAATTCTACTTACGAACGTATAATTGGTTGGAGTTTAGAATATGCTAAATAGATATCCAATCAATTAAAATAATTTGACACAGATGATCTTGATAATGACAGTGACAGTACTTTCACAACAACTGATAAAATGATAATTGCCATTCCAGGTTAGTATTTTCAGACATTTTAACTACAGTGAAAATTAAATTCTGTATTTATTGTCATAAAAATATTTTAAATATTCCGAGATATACCGAGAATGAAAAAAGACTAATATTAAAATTATTAAATTAGTTTCAATTAGAAAATGAGGCTGAGTTATCTTTATTTCAGTTTCTGTCGCTCGCAAATCAGATTGTGAATTCCGGAATGATATTGAGGAAATATCTTAAACTAATACCTTTATGGATATTTATATGTATTAAAACGGTTCTTTTTAGAACCACGACATTTTCTTGAAATGTAGGATATAATTGATACCAGCCACATATCTAGTGTAATCATTGATTTTCAAGAATCGGATTCTGAATGGGATTATAGATTGTTTGAAATATAATATTCATTTTTGTTATTCATAAAAAAGAAGGTAAACTTACATTCTGTATCTTGTTTTTTAACTAAACTCCATTAACACGATTTCATCTGGATATCGGAACTGGTAGATTAACTCAAGAATCAACTGCTTCACTATTTAAACTATTTATATTGTTTTTTTAACTAAACTTTATAACCTTCTTTCATTTGCACACCAAATCTGGTAGAATAACTCAAAAATCGACTGCTTCACTATTTAAACTATTTCCACTATTTAATGACAACTCTTCACAAAATTAAACTATTGGCTGCCACACAAACTTATCAGAAAATTCCTTATCCAAATATGACTGATTTAAATCGATATTATTTTATCGCAGGAATGTTTACTTTGATGCCTTGCAATTGTCAGTAATTTTTTTTACCTTGCAGTCAACTCTTAAAAGATTCTAGGAGGAAGCGTTATTTTAAATAAACAAACCTTCCAATTCCCTAGTGTTTGTAATAAATAATAATAAATCCATAAACAAATCTTAGCTAATTAAGCACTTTCCATGGAATGTATAAAATAGAACAGAATAGAATAGAATTATGACAAACTGCTATGCATTAAAAAAAATAACCTTTTCACGTTTAGCCGATTACGATCCTGCAACTGTCAGATTTAACTAAAATGTCATGCAATAATTCTCGACATTCTTAAAATCCTATATGACGTCAAAATTAGTGACGCACTGAAAAAAGGGTTTGGGACAAACTGTATATATATATATTATTTGTAATAATATTAATGTTATTTAAAAATACTCATTGCTCATAAAACAATACACAAACAAAATATCATATATCATATATATATATATATATATATATATATATATATATATATATATATATATATCTTTTTTCCAGCATATTTTTTATATACTTATAAAACCTTCTTTGATACGTCAAAAAAGCCTACAAAATACCTACTTATATAGGTATATATATATATATATATATATATATATATATATATATATATATATATATATATATATATATATATCGGTAAAATATCACATTTTTAATTTTCCATGTATTTGTTACATTTTTTCAGGCATCTATCAATGGTGAATAAATCTTCTTCTTTTTTGTTACTAAACAAAAAAGAATTTTTTAAACAAAATTTTATTTTTGACAATATGTCAAAAATAAAAATTTTTAAAAGTTGGTATTTATGACATTGAGGCTTATTTGTAGCTATTCAATTTTTGTTTACAAATTAAATTGTTTTTGTTAAAAAACTTTTTCAAAATTTATTTCAGAGAAACATTTATTAGAACAGGACATTTTTGTAATAATATTTTTTGTAATAAGATGTTAGCAGCAGTTTTATATAAAAAACTAATTTTATTTGGTGAGTTAACAAAAAAAAATTTATTTCTAGTTCAACTTTGTAAGATATTTTGTATTTTTTAGAAGTTCTTGATAATAATTGTAATCACAATTGAAAGATCGAGTAAAAAATAGTTAACAAATAGCCCCTTTTATTGACTCCAACCCATCTAAAACAGTTTTATATATATATATATATATATATATATATATATATATATATATATATATATATATATATATATATATATATATATACATATATCAGCAATGTAAACGTAAACTTACTTGAGTAACCCATATAAGTTTGTTTTTTCTCCAAAGAGCAATATTTTTGTCATGACCTGCTGTAGCAAATACTTCATCATCCGGATGGACTGCTAAGCCCCAAAGTTGTCTTCCATGACCAAAAACAACCTAAAAAATGAGCGAAAAACTATCTTAAAAATTTGAATTTTATATCGGTTAGTAACTCCGCCTCCGGTAAGTGCTAAGTGGATTAAGTAGCTCAGTAAATGCCGGTGCCGGTCCCAAGCCCGGATAAAGGAGGAGGGTTGAGGCGATGGGCTAGCAACTCGTCCCTTGTCAAAACAAATAAATGCTAAAAATTTCGACCAAAAAGGAAAATGATATTGGCTACATGGAATGTACAAGGACTTAGATCCAAACAAGCAGAAGTATTTAAGGAATTAGCGGAAAGAAAAATAGATATATGTATTCTCACGGGACCAAGAAAACGGGAAAAGGAAATGAAGAGATAGGAGAATATATAGATATCTACAGTGGAGTCAGTAAAGATAACAGAGCTAAGAGAGGAGTCTCTATTGCCATTCGAAAAAATATTAAAAACAATATTAAATCGTGGACTGAAGTTAATGAACAACTACTAATACTCGAAATGAAAAAGAATGGGCACAATATCGTAATTGTCAGAGTGTATGCCCCAAATGAAGATGCATATCCAGAAAGTAAAGATGATTTCTACAATATAAATGAAATACTCTCTGAAATTAAAGAACACTGTGAAATCTTTATATTAGGAGATTTAAACGGCAGAGTAGGGAATAAAGAAAATAACATAGGTGTAGGAAGATATGGGGAACAAATAACCAATGACAACGGAATGCGTCTTGGAGATTTTTGTGAAACAATGTCCCTCAAAATTATGAATGGATTTTTTAACATAGAGACATACACAAATTTACATGGATACAACCTAATAGGAATCTGCGCTCAATAATCGACTATGTAATCCAACGTCAAACTTCCCAACTGAAAACAACTGACGTAAGGGTATACCGTGGATCAGAATGTAGATCCGACCATCGTTTACTTATGGCCAACGTGATAGTTAACTATCGCAAAAATAATAACACTCAGGTTCAGAATATAGAAAAGGGACAAGAAGTAATATCTCCTAAATATAATCTAGAAAACTTAAAAGAAGATTAAACGAAATTCCTTTACAAATTACGACTGGCCACAAAATTACAAAATGTGGATCGAAAAAATATATCAGCGGAAGAATTATACCAGCAACTTAAAAAATGCATTCATGATGCTGCAAGTGAAGCTATGGGTTATAAAGACAAACATGAAACAAAAAATCAAGAATGGTGGTCGGAGAAAATGCAAACTTTAGTCAACAAGAAGAAAACTGCTTATCAGAAATGGATGTCAACGAGAAAGGATGAAGATTACAAGATAGAGAAAGAGAAGTAATGAAAAGTAAAAATGAGATGTGGGATCGAAGATGTGCAGAGGTGGATAGGTATATGGGTGGAACAGTTGGGCAAGCTTGAAAGATGATAAAGTCTCTCCGGAAGAGAGGAAAGGAAAAATCTAACTTACAGTTAATAGATCTGAAACAGTGGAAACACCATTATGAGGTCTTACTGACAGAGGATAGATATAAATTCCAAGAGATCGAAATGGAAGAAATATCCGAACACACACAAATAATTGAGATAACAACCGGAGAGTTAAACGATGCCCTCCAAAGATCAAAAAAACGGTAAAGCAGCAGGACCTGGAGACATCCCAATTGAGTTGGTAAAGTATGGACCAAAAATATTACATGAGATGTTGATTCAACTATTTAAAAAATGCTTAAAAGGCGAAAATATCCCTGATGATTGAAATATTGGATACATCAGCTCAATATTGAAGAAAGGGGATAAACACAAATGCTCTAATTATAGGGGAATAACTGTTATTAGCTCAGTGGGGAGGTTGTACGGTCGAATAATCAAAAAAAAAAATAGAATCAGAATACGAAGATATAGAAGAACTTAATGGATTTCGTGCAGGAAGATCGTGCACTGATGGTATATTCGTTCTGCAACAGGTAATCGAAAAACGGAAAGCAAGGAATCTATCTACCCACCTATTGTTTGTAGATTTAGAGAAGGCATACGATACGGTACCTTTGAAAAAACTCTTTGAACATTGACGAAAGTAGGTCTCAGTAGAGAGAATGTGGATGCTATCACAAATATATACAAAAATGCAAGAAGTGTCGTTAAAGAAGGAAACTTTATATCTGAATCATTTCCAATAACAAAGGGGCTTAAACAAGGATGTTGTCTATCTCCGACAGGATGTTGTCTGTTGACTTATGGGGCAGAAGTTTGGCAGATCACGAAAAAAGATAGAAAAAGAATAGAAGTAGTAGAAATGGATTTTCTAAGGAGAGCGTGTGGTGTATCCAAAAAAGATCGTATCAGGAATGAAGATGTTAGAAGGAGGACAAATACTGTATATTCCAGTGTAGACAGAATTGAAACTAGATAACTAGTGTGGTATGGTCACGTGAAGCGAATGAATGAAGATAGATGGCCACAGAAAGCTTTAAATTACATACCACAACAAAGAAGAAGAATATAGGAGATATATAATGAGATATATATATATATATATATATATATAATAATAATAATATAATAATAATATAATAATAAAATAAGATACTCCAACATACCAAGTCACCTAGGGCTCGATAACATGGAAAGAGTCCCACCAGAGCTCAATCCTTTTGATACCGTAGGTATCTGGGATGAGTGAATTTTTCCCTTAGAGGGAGTGTGAGCCGTATGGCTAAATCTGGGATAATAATAATAATGAAGACATAATGAGAGATCGAGCCATCAAAGAAGACGAATGGATGGACAGAAATCGATGGCGGTCGAAATGCGAGAGGCGGCAGAGGCTGCAGGAACCTCGCTTATATATATATATATATATATATATATATATATATATATATATATATATATATATATATATATATATATATATATGGTTATTCATATGGAAGTAGTTTCATGCATTGCGTAGTGGCATCATGAGATAATAGCGCAGTGACTAATATGTGGCAAAGTGAAACATGAAGTGAAAATTCTTCCATAAAGATGAATTATTAAGATGGCTTTAAAAACAGCCGCCAGGGTATAAGAAAAAAGTGATCAGTTTAATATTTTCGAAATAATAATATCTTTTTACTTTCTAAGTAAGTTCAAGTAACCTGAAACATATTATATTATAGTAAACAAGAATATCGTGCTATCACCAGACTACCTACGTAGGCATCAAGAGAAGTATATATATATATATATATATATATATATATATATATATATATATATATATATATTTCGTTATTCTACGTCAGTGGCAAATTATTATTTAAGTAGAATTTTTCATTTTCTGAATACTTTCTATATAAATAATAAGCTGTAGTCAAAGCCCTGTTAGATACTCGGTTTGAAATTAAGCGATGATCAGTGAGACTCTAGAAGTCGTTACTTTAAAATTAAAATCTAACTAACTTTGTAAATTACTTAGTTTTCTACATTTTAAGTTCAGTAATAAGGTTGAATTTTGTTCCATTAAAAGCAAATAAAATGAGTGTAATAATTCATTTATAGCACACAATAAAATTTATTTAGGAATTATTTTAAACATACGAATACTAAGACTATCAATAGAAGAAAAGAGCATGGAACGAATAATAACGGAAGGTAATTTAACGGGCAAAAGATCCAGAACAAGATCTCTAGAACGATAGTCGGACCAATTAAAGAACATGACTAGTTACTCATTTTCCGAAGCAAAACAACACTTCAAAACAGAGAGATAATTGGATAAAAATAGTCCAACAAATTATATGACGCCACCACATCCTTGATGGGAGAGAAAGAGAGAAGATAAAGGAGTTAATATACTTTTTGAGATTTTTCACTCGAAACCTTAAGTAGTTCTTGGTCCTTTTATGTAATTGACCACATTTCTGCTTCATATGTTAGCACTGGTCTTAGTGTTTTATAAACGGTCCTTAAACTTTTATGGGGATTTTTTAGGCCATCTGTCCTCTCAAGCCATAGTACCACTTATTAGCAAGCACTATTCTTCTTTTAATTTCTTCTTTTATGTAATTGACCACATTTCTGCTTCATATGTTAGCACTGGTCTTAGTGTTTTATAAACGGTCCTTAAACTTTTATGGGGATTTTTTAGGCCATCTGTCCTCTCAAGCCATAGTACCACTTATTAGCAAGCACTATTCTTCTTTTAATTTCTTCGCTAACGTTGTTATCTTTAGGTCAACAGTGAGCCTAGGTTAGTAAAAGTGTCAATACTTTTAAGTTCTAAATCGTCAATTAATATTTTTCAAGGTATCTGGTTACTTGACCTAGTACAATAGACCTTAAATAGACATTTAAAATATATTCAGAAGTGTTGTATTAATTTTGATAATACTTCGATATTATTTATTGCACCTCTGTTATACTTTGAAGTCCACGTATTTGTTTGTAATTAAAGTTTTAAATAATACATTCTACTGCAACAGACACTTCTAACGTCTCAGTTATTTGGCCCATATTAAAGTATAATAAATTAAAATATAATTAAAGTATTTTTTTTAATTAAAAATTACTTTATATTTAAAGTAGTTTTTTAAATAAAAAAAAATAGAAAAAAGAAAAAAAAATGTTGGTTATTAGATTTCTATTAACTAAACCAAGTAATATGTTTGAATCTTTTAAGGTTGTCCAATGGCTCTCTACGCAGAATAATGGACGCAATATGAGAATGGTATTTGGAGAAGACGCTATTATTTCTAATTGTACAAGAAGTATAAAGAAATAGTTAATGGTAGCGATGTAATATCTTTCATAAAAATAGGTAAGCTTATATGGCTGGACATGTTTTAAGATCAAATGAAAATTACCCATCCAGACGAATCCTATTAGCGGCACCAGTAGGACATATGACTAGATGTGAACCAACACTGAGATAAAGCGATGGTGTGAACGAGGACGTGAGTAAAATCGGCGTAGCAAACTGGCAACGGTTGGCGGTAAACAAAAACGACTGGCGAAATAGACGAGGCTGTAGCACCACTGATGATGCTGATGAAAGGCCCAATGGAAATAAAAATATAATTTTTTTAAATAAAACGAAAATTAACAATTTCGCTACTATATACCAAAAATAGTACACACTAGACTTTTATGAATAGACTATGTGGAAAGATTCGAACGTAGTTTTGAGATTCGAATCAGTTTGTAAATGCCCCTTTGTCCGCTTTTTGTCCATCGACGATGATAAATATAATAAAAGGTTGAAGTTATGCAGAAAAATGTTGATTTATTGACAGCTACTAGTAATTACACAATATGATGTTCGTTAGGTAACTACTTATAATAAACTGTGCTCACATGAGCTCAAATCCCCAATTTATAATCTCACAAATAATGTATACCTCAGCACAGAGGTTATTGCTTTCTATCATACCATACCAACAAACTTTGAACTATTTGCTTACATTACAATTTAATCTAGGTCTTAATTGCGACACTTAGGAAGTTCAATTAGAAAATATATTATTCGGCAATTTATTTAGTTGTAGGTAAATGAACTATTTATTAAAATATTACATGATATGGATTTACAATGCCTCACTTATACACGGTGAAACTATAAAAGATTAAGAAGTTAAAAATAATGTGAGATTACAAATTAATGTATGGACAATCACTACAACTGTTTCGGCTGATTGCCTTTCTCAAGTGAGAAAGGCAATCAGCCGAAACAGCTGTAGTGATAATATTTAAAATAAATTTTGTGGAAGTTTGAAAACAAAGTTTTCAGTGTTTCATTTATAAATGTTTCAGAACAAAGGGCATCTTATTCAACATCTTCTTCATTCAGCATCTATTATAAACTGGTACAGGAAAGTTGCAATAGAACTATTAACAAACACGATAATAGTAAATACGCATATCGTCTATCAATCCTTCACTGGAAAAATCTTCAGCATCACTAATTTCAGAGAAGCAATTACTAGTAAGATGTTTGACAAAAGGCATACGGAATTTAGCATTCAACATCCATCTGAAACTGCTAAACGCCACAGTTAAGTTGACACTGTGGCGAACTGACAGTTAACCTCCAGCCACACATGGGTTGACTGTGCTACCGAAGTGAGGGAACGTCGACGGAGAAAAGAAGAGGAGATCAGAGCCAGCTGATGACTGTCAGAACACCATCACACCACGAGGTAACAACGAAAAGAACTCTTACTGTTTTCTTACTTGTTTTTAGTATGTAGTTTATTGTTAATAAATCAATAAAACAGTTTAAAGTGTGCCCAGACTACTTTGCTTTCCGTAAACAGGCGACAACACTAAATCTAGGGAAAGATGTACAAGCTCTTATAAAATGAACAGTGAAAAAAATGGCCGAATTTACGCTATCAAACAGAGTAGTCGTGTAAAATTGCACGGTAAAGAAAACGAGCATAAATTTTTATGTATGGAGTGTTTTTTCGATAACAACAATTGTACTTTACGCAAGTGTTCGTCGTGACCAACTAAAGTACACTTAGTCTACAATAACAATATTACTTTTCTATTATTAGGAACTGTGTGCCATGTATTGATATGGCTATCAAACATTTAGTTTTTTCAATAAAAAACTCATTTCATATTTTTTGTCTATGTATGTAGTACATTAAAGTAAAGTAGTAAAAAAAAGTTGTTTTTCTCTAGCAGGTAATTAAAATCAAAAACCCCTAGTAGATTTAGATTAGATTAGATTAAGAGGGCCTTTCGGCCTATTCCACTGCGACCTTTTCAGATCTATTGTGGTTCTCTAGTCCTAGATAACATTCTCTAGCCTGGCCCTCTTTATAAAGTCTAGTAGCTTCGAGACTGTACCTTCCATATAGGTATTTGCCGATGGATTTTCTTCTCCTAATGCAAAAAACCGCACATTTGCCAGACTGTCACACTGACATAAAATGTGCTCTGCTGTTTCTTCTTCGAGGTGACAGAATCTGCACAGGTCATCATCTGATAATCCCATCAGCTTCAACTGCCTATTCAGCTTACAGTGCCCTGTTAGAAGACCTACTATGGCTTTGACTGTTTTCCTGTCTTTGCTCCGTAAAGATCTGCCGTAAATTTTGGCGAATGTTCTGTAATGAACTGTTTCTCCTGTCTTTGTCCTGGTGAATTCCTCCACCATTCCAGAGATTTATGAGCTACCCACTTCTTTGTAGCCGTTCTTGTTACTAACTTTGCAACGCCGCAGAAGGGTTCCTGTCCAATGAATGGCATTGATGAGCCTTGTTTGGCCATTTCATCTGCTTTTTCATTGCCCTTAGTGCTCTAGTTTATTTAGCGCACACACGCAATCCCATACTAGCTTAGAATTGACCTCTACAGAATTGAGTGCCTTAAGTGCTGCCTGACTATCTGTGAAGATGGCAACTAAACAGAACGTTCTTTCCTGCCTTTCTATTTCTTCCACGCAGTGATGGATTGCAGTTATTTCCGCCTCGAAAACTGTCACATCCTTAGATAGACTTACCTGGAAATGTATCCCTTGATTTGTCCCTACTATGCCGGCTCCAACACCCTTCGATGTTTTTGAGCCATCCGTGAACCAGATAGCAGCAGCTTTTATGGGTACACCTTTATTCCAGTCTCCTCTGCCTGGTATCTTAATTGTGAATTTATTGTGAAATTTACAATTTCTTCTATACCAGTTTTACAAGTTTGACATCTTGGCGTCTATGCATGTGTTCGATCTACCTTAAGCGATTTTTTTCCTGAACAATATCGTTATAAGACCTTTCTTTATTCAGTATGTGTTCTTATTCTATACGGATTTGTAGCGATATGATAATAAGCTTAAAAAATTTTTCTTATTATTTTCCTTTCAAATATTCGGAGTTCTTCCTTATTTGTTTTAGTCATTTGCTATTACTCGCATCCATGTATTGTTTTTCGATCTCTAATGTAAGGAATAGACGTGTATAAATTCTGCTCCATAATAATTTAAATTTTTGGTTATTGTGAGTCGATAATTTTGCGTGCAGTGTGTAATAGAAGAATAAAAGTATTAAGGGTAATTATAGCAAAGACATTGGAAGAGAGGTAAGTGCATAACCTCGATAAATTTAGGAAGGCGAAGAAAATTTTATTTACTCTCAACACAAAAAACTAAAAACAAAACCGGACCAGGTAATTAACGCTATATATCAGTTTTAAAAGCTAGAGGTGGGCGTTGCCACATCAAACCGTTCCAAAGTAACTGACAATTATTTTTACTGAAAATTAATTTATCCAGGAAGAAAACGTGAAAATAAATTACTACAAACTACTGCTTGAGAGAACCTTCTTCCTTCGACGCGTTGAGTGGGGAGGTTGACTCTATCGCGAGTAGTAGTAGTAGAAATATGGATTCAGATGATAATACATCCGATGACAATCGGAAAAGAAATAGAGAAGAAGAGAAACTGTTATTTGGTCCTGGTAAAAAAGTACAAAGAAGTCCAGTTAAAAGTCACAAAGATGAAAACAAAATAGATCAAATACTAAATATGATAAAAAATTTAACAATAGAGTTACAAGTATTAAAAACTGATATAAAAGAAGTAAAAACGGAACAAAAACAATACAGAGAAGAAATGAGGGAACTTAAAACTGAACTAGCAGAACTAAAACAAGAGAATAGTGAAATCTGGAAAGAAAATGAACAAATCAAAAAGGAACTGAATGAGACAAAAGGACGCCTTGAAAGGCTAGATAGAATAAGAAAAGAAAATAATGTGATAATACAGGGAATGACAATAGAAACTGGAGATAGAAGAATACTAAAAGGAGTGATAGGAAATTTTATGACAAAAGAGCTAAATATTACCGTAAATATAGAAGGAGCAGTGAAACTAGGAAATAAAACATGTGTAGTCAGACTGCCAAACAAAGAAGAAAAAACAAAAATTATGGAAAACAAAAGTAAACTCAAAGAAGTAAAAAAAGAAAAATATATATAAACAATGATCTAACGACAGAGGAATTACAAATACAGAAGGAAATACGAAGAATAGCAAAAGATGAAATAAAAAAGGTAAACGTGTCCAAATTAAAGTCAACAAACTTATAAAAGATGGTCTAGAAAGGAGATGGAATAGAAACACCAACCAGCTGGAGGACCATCATGGAGGTGGTTCAAAAAACTAGCAAGTGATGAGAAGATGCATTATTCGTTGACGGACGAGGCAAAGAAACAGGAAATGACTGCAGATAAACCCGGTTACAACAAAAGTGAAATAAAGAAAGATGGACAAGAAAACAGAAATAAAAGACGAAGACAACAGAACAAAAAAAAAATAAAGAGTTGAAAATAAGCACATGGAACATAAGAACTATGCTAGCTCCAAAAAGTATAAAATAGATATTGCTGCACTGCAAGAATTACGCTGGGAGGGACAGGGGCAGATTGATAAACAAGATTTTACAATGTTATATTCAGGAGGAAAGAAGCAAGAGCAAAAAGGCGTGGGATTCATGATACTAAGGCACTTAAGAAAGAAAATTAAAAATTTCAAGCCAGTGCGAAACGATGGTCTATGCGAGAATCAACAGCAAACCATTTAATATATCAGTCTTGAATTTATACGCCCCCACAGAAACAAGCAATGCAAAGGAAAAAGAAATCTTTTATGATAAGGTCGAAGAGGAGATAGAAAAAATACCCGAAGAAGATGTCATATTGGTACTAGGAGACCTCAACGCCCAGATTGGAAAAGAGGACTTTTTACAACAAATTGAAGGAAAGCATACAATACACGAAAACACGAATGACAATGGGCGAAGACTATCTACCTAGCAATAAAAACAAATTTGTTAATAAGCTCAACAAAATTTGAACACCCTAAAATACATAAGGTAACATGGAGGTCACCAGATCAGAAAACATATAGTCAAATTGATCACATAATGATTAATAAACGAAAACAATCGTCAATAAAAGATGTAAGAACATTCAGAGGTGCGTGTGCAGATTCAGACCACTACATGGTCACAGCCACTATAAAACAAAAAGTTAAAATTGAAACAAAACAAAAAAACCAACATAAAAAGTGGAATGTCAATAAAATGAGTAATGAAGAAGTAAGAAAAAAATATGAAGAGGCAGTAACAGTTCAAATAAATGAGAAATATAAAGCAGAAGATATAAACACAGAATGGAATACGATAAAAAAATCAATAGAAGAAGGTGCAAATATGGAAATAGGTAAAAGAATATAGAGAAATAACAGAAAAAAAGTGCAAGCCAGAAATAAATGGGTAAGAACAGATAAAGAGGAAGACAGAGAAGAATATGAAAAATTAAGAAGGAATGCTAAGAAAGTGATAAGGCAAAATAAAAGAAGATGGGTAGACAAAAAAATGCAGGAAATATAGCAGGAAAGAACAAACATAAATACAAGAAGTTTTTACAAAAAGATGAAAGAACAAAACAAAAAATACAAGGGCAAAACAAACGGAATAAAAAATAGAGAGGGAATAGTGATAATAGAGGACCAAGAATTCATGCAAGTATGGAGAGATTACTACAGAGAGCTCTTGACGGAGGAAACAACAGAAGAAGAATTGCATAATGAGGAGGAAACGGTGCACGAAGAAGAAGCAGATGAAGTAGACATCTAAATTTCAAAAGAACCAACATTAGAGGAATTGGATGAAGTAATACAGAAAAGTAAAAATGGAAAAGCCCCTGGTAAAGATGGAATTAATATGGAACTAATAAAATACGGGGGAAGGGAACTAAGAGGAAAAATACTGGTACTATTGAAAAAATATATGGAAAGAAGAGAAAATGCCAGGGGACTGGGAGGTAGGGCAGATCATAACAGTACATAAAAAGGGAGACCAACAAATCTGTGAAAATTATAGAGGAATAACGTTACTAAATACAACATATAAAATATTGATATCAATAATAAAAAAGAGGTTATCAAAGATCACAAAGAAGACAGTAGGACAGTACCAATGTAGATTCACAGAAGAAAGATCTACAATAGATGCAATACACACAATAAAACAAATAATGGAAAAAGCAAACGAGTATAAATTAGAATTGGAAATGTTATTCATAGACTTCAAACAGGCATTTGATTCAATTAAAATAGCACTTAAAAAATTAAAAATTGCACATAAACTCAGAAAATTAATAGAAATGACAATGAGAACTACAAAAATAAGCATAAAGACACAAAGAGGGGAGACAGAGGAATTCAGTATAAATAAAGGGATGAAACAAGGGGATGCCTTATCAACAACGCTATTTAATCTAGCATTAGATACATATATATGTATTAAAATAGGTCTGAAGTTTGAATTATGCTCTGTATTTCTTTAGTGGCATTATTATTAACCGTGATAAGTGATCTAAGATATTTAAAAGGTTCCATACTTCAGTCTTTGGTGGTTCGTGTGGGTGTGGTTTCCCGGTGAATGCGTGGAAGAAAGAATGGGAATCGGGTGCTAGCAGGGTATCAGGAGAGATGTTTTGCCTTAACCTTCAATCCTAATGTCTGGAGTGACAGAGGAGAGGTTTTTAGTTGGATGCCGACCGTCTCGGAGTGGTGACGAAACGAAGTGTCAAAGATTTAACTCCCTCAGGCATCTCGTCCTAGTATATCTTCGTTAGGGTATTAGGAATCCAACACTATCTGGGTGAGTCACAGGTATCTGTATGCATATTTTCCTTCTTCTCTTTAACTATGTAAAAAAGTGTGTGTGCTAGTTCGTTTTCTTGCTTGAATCCTTTGACTATTAAAAAGTTTTCAGTGAGCTTATTGTGTATTCTGACAGTTAAAGAGGAGCTGTTAACAACTCCTTTGTTGCTTTTTCTAGTCGGATGTATTTTTGGGGATGTTAAAGCTATGCAATATTTGGTATAACTTGTGTCTATTAAATAATTTGTAGGGCTGTTTGAAATATATGCAATAACTTATGGAAGTTAAATACTCACGTACTAATAAACTGCAATCAGAAAGATCACGTGATAAATGTTTTCCTAATGCTAGTACTAATTTGCTTCTAGTTCTCACCAACCAAAATATTAAAAATATTATTTAATATTTAACAATTAAATTAAAAGGCGATGCGTGTTTTAAGTCCAATCTTCTAATTGATGATAAAAGATAGTTGAGTTAAATAAAAAAATAATAATAATAACAATGTGATATTGATTTACAGTGCGTTATCTTATAATGTCAAAAATAATTTTACCTGATTAAATCTTCGCTGTAAAGATCCCTCTAAAATATTATTTTTTGTTGTTCCAACGTATATATTCCCATCATTTCTACCAGGTCGCTGTGGATAAATTGATCTGACGCCCCCAAAAACATCAGGAAGCTGTGAATACATTAATCATTATAACCACTTTTGCAACTATGTTACAAATAATTTTTATAGACGTTGATTGACATAAAAACATAATTTTTATACAATCATCAATAATAAACCACAATTATATGTACATAGACGTTTTAAACATTAGTTTCTAGATCGGTAACTGTTGTTTTCACAATACCGCAGTCCTCTTTAAATATTAACTGTCTGAATCATTGGCAAATATTCCAAAGAATATGAGGAGACTTTTGGAAAAGGTAGTCTAAAGAATAGATTTATTTTTTTCAAGTGCGATCCAAATGGGAAAGTTAGACCCAGAATTTTATTAAATGTTCTCTTGTTTTAATACAAAATTAACAACAACCTTCCTCTTGCTGGCAATTGTCCAGAATCCCTAAACTTTGTTAGCTTAAGGACAGATTCAGGAGGCATCGTATTACATGTGGTAGCCACTGCTTATTTGTTCCTAAGTATTTTTTTCAACTTCATTTTATTATCATCATATTTGTATTCTATTTTCATTATTTATTATTATAATTTTGTTTGTCATAAAAACATTCATTTTTACATGGGGAGACTATTTGGAAAATATTTTTAGTTTTTTAGATAAATATTTTATTTGTATCATATAATAGTTTTTAATATATGACCTTTAATATCTTTAAATTTTGCGCGTCAAACAAAGGGACACTCTAAATTATTAAAGTAGACAGGCACGCTACGTTACTCTACTATACTGCAATCATTTGTTATATTATATTTCGTGAGATTTTGTGCAAAAATCAATTTCTACCCTAAAACACTTACTTAATAAAGATCAAATTATAATAATATTCAAAGTACTTAAATATAATTATTATGGTTAGTAACAGTGTGAGGGTAGTGGGTAGGAACTCCTTAGCCAGTCCTATCAGGGAGAATGAATAATTCCCTGCCCTCCACAGATTCCAGGTGTTTCTTGACCCGGGAAAATAGTATCTGCTCAGGATCCCTTGTCCAGAGTCACGGATGAAGACCACAACTGCATTCAAGGGGGTACAGGATACCTTCGGTACGGCGAGGATGGCGGAAGTGGCACCCCCGATTTTAGGGTTAATATAAAATCAGTAGCGTCTGATCCAGAGTGGACGGCTACGAACAGCGTCTGACCCAGAGTGGGCGGCGGAATATACACTCACCAACCCGTCTGACCAGCGTGGTGTTTTGTGGTCAACACCTCCCTTCTCAAATGGCGAATACAAAACCGAACGGAACTGGTCCCTAGGTAGGTGGTTCACATTGTGGCAAATCCTACACCTTATCTAATAAGATCAGTCTCATCGGATCTGGGGAAGACAATAATTCGTCAATACAGACAACAAAAATGTATATCTCAACTTTCAATGTAAGATCTTTGTCTAAAGACGAGAAACTCTATGAATTAGAGGAAGAAGTTAAACACCTGCAATGGGACATAATCGGACTATCGGAGGTAAAAAGAAAAGGTAAAAACTGTATCTCGCTAGAGTCTGGAAACATATTGTATTTTAAAGGTAGAGAAAACGAAAGTTTAGATGGAGTTGGTTTTTTGATTTCGAAAAATTATGCTCATAAAATTAAGGAATACGTAGGAATAACAGAAATAATCGCTTTATTAATTATAAATATCAGTGAAAAGGTCACTTTAAAAATAATTCAGATTTTTGCGCCAACATCTACACACACAGGTGAAGAAATTGAAGAATTCTATGAACACCTCACAGAGTCCATGACGTATCGAAACACTACCTACACGATTATAATGGGCGATTTTAATGCGAAAATGGGTAAAAAACTAGAAGAAAACGAAAACTGTATTGGAGAATTTGGACATGGAGTAAGAAATGAAAGAGGAGATCTATTGGTTAACTATCTAGAAAGCAACAAATTATTTGCCATGAACTCGTTCTTCAAGAAAAAGCCACGTAGAAAATGGACGTGGATGTCGCCATATAAGAACACTAAAAATGAAATTGACTACATACTAACAAACAAAAATAACACTTTCGAAGACGTCACAGTAATAAACTCAATCTCTACTGGTAGTAATCACAGAATGATACAGGCTAAAATAAGTATTAAGCACAGAAAAGATCGAAGACGGCCGAAAAAAACAGCTGAAGAACTAAAGCTAACAGACCTAAATCTAGATCAACTAAACAAAGCCATCACTAAAGAACTTCTAAAGACTAACTTAGAAGTAGCACCAGCAAAATCAAACAAAAAATCAAAACTAAGTGCCATATCTTTAGACATGCTACAACAACGGATAAGCCTACTACAAGAAAATAAAAGAAATACAACTGAATACAAAACCCTTAATGCAGAAATAAGAAGACATATAAAACAAGATCTCAAACGGCATCAAGAAGAAAGAATCGAGAAGATTATAGAAGAAAATAGAAATTTAAGATCTATTAAGTCGCACCTAGGAAGAAATAATATTATAGAAATGGAAAATAAACAAGGTGTAATAGAAAAAAGCAGAACACAAATATCTAAGATAACAAGTGCATATTATAGTGACCTTTACAGCTCTAAAAACAGTCCCCCTGATACAACAAAACCTGAAAAAGAAAATAATGAATGTAAACTCTGAAATATGACCCCCCATAACCGGAGAAGAAATAGAAAAAGCAATTAGAGATATGAAAAGAAATAAGGCTCCGGGAGACGATGAAATTCTAATTGAAATATTAAAAGGAGGGGAAAAGGAGAGGAAAAGATAAAAGACTACCTAAAGATACTTTTCAATAAATGTTTGTTTGAAGGACAAATACCGCAAGAGTGAAACAAGGCAAATACAATTCTGATATATAAGAAAGGAAATAGATCAAAATTAGCTAACTATAGACCAATATCTCTCTTGTCACAAATCTATAATACTTTCACTAAGGTGATCACAACTAGACTAAACACAAATTTTATGTATACCAACCAGTTGAGCAGGCAGGATTTAGAAAGGGGTACAGCACAACCGACCACCTTCACCCTCTTAAAATATTGATATAAAAGACCAACGAATACAACCTCCCAATATACCTTACGTTTGTTGACTATAAAAAAGCGTTTGACAGCATAGAACTATGGGCAGTGGAAGAAGCGCTAGTTAATTGCCGAATAGATTCACGGTACAGAATGTTAATGCACAATATATATCAAAACGCCACTATGAGAATTCAGCTAGACAGAGATTTGCAAACTCCATTAATTAGAATTTGTAGAGGTGTCAGACAAGGGGATATAATCTCACCCAAACTATTTACTCTGGCGTTGGAAGATATTTTTAAATCTATAGACTGGGACAATAAAGAGATTCGTATAAACGGGAAATATTTAAATCATCTAAGATTCGTCGATGATGTACTCCTGATAGCAACAACTATGGAACAACTACGAATAATGATTTCACCCCTAGAAAAAGCATCTTTGAGAAAGGACTAAAAATGAATCTAAAAAAAACTAAAATAATGACTAATACACAAGACAGATCAGTAATTACCATAGGTGGAACAAACATAGAACACGTCCAAGAATATATTTACTTAGGACAAGCTATCAGAACACATAAAAGTCACCAGACTAAAGAAATAACCAGAAGAATAATTCGAAAAACTCTCTTATACTATCAAAAACCAAAAAATACCTTTAAAATTAAGAACGAAGGTATTTAATGCATGCGTTTTACCTGTTCTGACATATGGTGCCCAGACGTGGACATGTACCAAGAGCAACTTAGATAGAATAAAGAAAACTCAAAGAGCTATGGAAAGACAAATGTTGGGAATAACGTTGAGAGATAAAAAGAGGAACGAGTGGATAAGATGCAAAACCGAAACAACAGACGCTGTCGAACATGCATTGAAATTAAAATGGAAATGGGCTGGGCATAACGAAAGATATCAGGATGGAAGATGGAATAAAGAAATTGGCCGCTGGAGACCAGATACTGCAAGTTAAGGGCGATGTTGCCAAAATTATCTTATTTTATTGGAAATTACGTTACAATTTCGTCAAATAATAATGCGAATCTGTAGATTTCTCATCGATTTAAAAAATTTTGTACCAGTATTTATGTTAATTTGTTTTTAATATCATCATCCAGTTTGGAATGGTAATATAATCGCGCCACTGATCTCTAATTTTTTTTAATAAATTCAATGTTTTAATAAAAATATGTAATAAGGCAACATTGCCGCTGTTTCTTAGGTATAAGCTGGATCGGAAATAATCGTCACACTAATGGGCGAAATATGATTGTTATCTTTGTGTATTCGCTGAAAATATGATTTCATATAAATTTCCAAAAATAAAAATTCATTGGAAGTTTTATACACTTTTCATATTGCGTCTTAAATTAAATATTTTTTAGGATCTTGTATGCTTGTTTTTGACATTTTCGACGTTTATGGTTCCGGTGGTAGAAGAGTTACCTCGCACAAGAGATGATAGTTTTATTGTGATGGAACTTTTAAGAAATAGGCATTCCACTGCAATTGCTGAAGAAACCGTCTGTAGGAGGTTCAAAATGGGAATGTTAGTGAGAGAACGGTTAGAAGACGTCTCAATGAAAGAGGGCTAGTGGCAAGAAGGCAGGCTATTTTTCCCGAATTACAACCCAGACACTTTAGGAATCGATTAATTTTTTCTCGACAACATCAACACTGGGATATATAGGATTGAAGATGAATTCTCTTTACTGACGATGTATCGTGGTTCTGTTTGAAGTCTGGTAATGGCCGAGAGAGGGCTTGGAGATGGAGAAATCAAAGATATATCCAAGCTTGTATATCCCAGAGAAGAATGTTTGGCGGTGGTGGTGTCCTGGTTTCAGCTGGAATCTCACTTAAAGCTCGATCTGAACTTATTTTCATGAATGGCCCCCTGAATGCTCACTGGTATATAGAGGATGTTTTGGCAGAAGTAGTTTTATTTGGTACAATTTCGTCTTTATGCATGATAATGCACGGTCGTATATTGCAAGAATCCTAACATATTACTTGGGGAACTTGGAATTAAGACTCTAGAACGGCCAGCCTGCAGCCTCGATCTAAATATCATTGAACATGTTTTGTATGAACTTCGTCGTAGAGTTATAAGTCCAGTCAGAATGTATTGTAGAACAAAAACATGCTTCGTGAAGAATATAAACGTATTCCTTAAGTTTTGATTCAAATTTTTCTCCTTTCCCTTCCAAATCGTATGCAAACGGGTATTGAAGTTGTAACATTTTTTTTATTATTAATGTATTAAATTATTTTTAATTTTTTTACCCCCGTGTGATACGCCGTTGATCGTGTGTACGATTAGAAAATATTATTAAACACCACCGAAATATCTATCTACCAAACTACAAATCATGGAATTCCCTAATTAAGAAAGGTTGTTAATCCTTTCTGTCTTAATCCTGAGTATGAAAGGAACTAATGCTTTTCGCTATGCGGGTTCTTTTTCATAAATTGGTAATTTTCGTCGAAGGTACGTACCTATAGTAATCTTTTGACAATAACATAATCCAAAGGATTGTATGTTTCCCAGGTCCAATTGTTGGTACCGTAAATACCTCAAACTTTTCGATGTCCATTAGAATATTTTTACCTTCTCAGAACTACATACAACTGGCCTATGATCTTGGAGTGGGGGATTTCTTCTTTTTTTGTGAGTTCGGTAAATTTTGGCAAAGAAAGATTTACTTATCGGTGGGCCGTTGCGGAGAAAGGTTGATTTCTCGTGAGGCACTTCACTAACATCGTACCTGTTATCTTACCGTCTGTGAATTGTTTTCTAAGTGTGTATACACTTAATATTTGAGTTTTCTTTTCTTATACTATGTTAAATATATATAGTTTTAAAGTACCTTTAATGGTAATTAAATTCAGTTTTTAATATTAGTATAGTATTAGCTTCAGTGAATTAAGCTGTAGTCATCAAGATTTACTGTAAGTAATCATTATCTTACAATTATCTGGGCGAGTAATATGGTATGGTAACATATCATCCTCCATTATCTGGACACATCTAAAGTTCCTCCATGTCTTCACCTTTAGATTGCTGATTTTTGTATTCAATTTAAAGAATATTTCAAGAAATTTCAATAAATAATAATTATAAACATTACTCTCAGTTTATCATTAAATAATAGTGCGAGATAGTTAATCCACTTAGCCAAGAGCGGTTTGGTTAAATTTTTATGTTTTCATTTCAGTAACCTTTTTGTATTTTTGTAAATTTAGATTTAATTAATTTTTGTTATCTTTTGTGTTTGTTATAAATTTTCTTCATTTTTTTTACTGTAATATCTCGAGGTACGCCCATAACACTTAATTTGTAAATGATGGTCTTATATATCTTTGTAAAGGTATTTGCTAATTACATTACTGCTTATTTTTATGTGTATACCACAATTTTATAGTTGTTGGTGTATTTTTATTACTTGTGTTGCATTCAGCAGCGTCATAATTTTGTTGTTGAATATGTTGTTATTGTTTTATGTATGTATTTTATTTGTCGGCTCCTAACAAGTTTCCTGATAAAACAGTAACTCTGAATATTTGCTTTTTATCTTTAAATATTACTATACTTTTGACCAGTAGAAAGATCAGGCTGATTAAGCTTCGTAGGTAAGTAATATATTTATAATTTGTTTATATATTGTGTAGACCAAATCTATTTGATAATTAACTGTTGGTATCTTTCCTTGGGTTTGATCTCTGAACCTACATATCTTTCCTTATCTCTTTTCTTTTCTAAGGTTTTTTAATTTTCTCCTTAACCTCAAAAAATTTAGTGGCGCCCTGTTTCTATCTTATCGTATCTTTGGTAATTTTACCCATCTATCTTTTTGTTTATTTCTGTATCTTTTCTAATATCTCTTATCCTATCTTTACTTATTTCGTCCGTTGGACCCATTCCCGATTCCAAAAGCTAGTTTCGAACCCACGACTCGCTCTCCACCAACCATCTGGCTGCCGTCCGCAGTGTCTCCATTGGTTATTATTCTAGCACCATCCAAAAAATATTTCCGAGGTTACAATGTTTTAGGGCATAATAGCCGATATTAAATAATTTTGTTTACGTTCACTCGTAATTTTTATTGTTTGTAATTGTATATATATATATATATATATATATATATATATATATATATATATATATATATATATATATATATATATATATATATTGGAATAATAATAGATATACAAGAAATTAGCATAGTAATATTATGATGTTTAATTAAACTTACTTAAATAGTGGTTAAAGAAATAATTTATAAGTTATATACTAGCGAATATTATTAAAAAAATAATTATATGAGGGTATTTCTGCAAATTTAGCATAGGATTAAGTTTAAAAAGTTTTTTATTTTATTTTATTTTATAAATAAATATATTTAAGTGAGCCATGTGTATAGGCAACCAAATATACACTATGTTATTTGACATTTGTTTGGTTGCGGATGAAAAATGGGGTTAAATATTAGTTTGGGATTTTAATTTAAATATAATTACGGATGTAAAATAGTAGTATATTAGTGTAAAACATTTAGTTTATATATATATATATATATATATATATATATATATATGTCGGTCAGATAGCTCAGCGGGCTGTGCGGCTGCCTCTCATTCGCTTCACTGTCGAATGGTGTAGTGGATGTGGGATCGAGCCCAAGCTCGGTGTACAGAAAACAAAAAGTCTAACGCAGCAGTTTAAAATTCTAGATGAATCTGCGGCTTAGACTAGGATATGCTGGGATCTGATCGGCCTATGGTGGAGCAGTATGGCAAGAGATAAGGGCTTGCGGCTCGGTGATACTCCTCCATAGATCCCTACTGGACAGGCGTAACGCCTAAAAAATCGGATATATATATATATATATATATATATATATATATATATATATATCCGATTTTTTTTTTATATATATATATATATATATATATATATATATATATATATATATATATATATATATATATATATATGTTATATGCATTGTACCAACCGATGTTCCTTATCACGACGATTCCCAGGGTATCAGGTTCCACTTCCAACAACCTGAGCCGATAAGGATCCTTACAATTGCAGTACCAGTAGAGTCAGCGGGACCCAAGCTTTTTACACGTTCCCACTGAGTCAGCATTTAGTAATATTATAAAACCGATTGTCGCTCTTAATTCAGTATTCAGTATATTTTTGTAGTTCATTCATTATATTTTATATTTCATTCATTTTTACCACGTAACTTTGATAATTGTATTTTGTAATAAATAAATTTTTTAAAAAGTCAAAAAAGTGTTTCGTGATATAAAAAGTGGCGCAGTCGCAGTAGGATCTGGAAACGTTGGCAGAACAAGGAGAACCTAACTGACAACGGTGGATTCCAATCCTTTAATCAGAAAAAGAACCAGAAAACTCCAAAAAGCAGTGCCGCCCTAACTTTGCAGACATCTACGGAAGGAACACCAAGTGAAGCCCCTGGTAGATTAGCTGTCGAGAACAAGACGACTAGATGTTTTTGGAACTAATGTAAATCTAATACTGAATCATCTCGTATATAATTTTTGTTTAATACCATTTATTGCCATATACTGTTCGATATTCCAATATAAAATATTCATTTAATTAATAATTTTATGCCGAATTTGAATATTTTTTGAAAATTACTTTAATAATTATAAACTTTTGGCGATTATTCTGTAAATCGTCAGTTTTTATTTTCATTTTATTAAACGATTACCTGTGTCGATTATTCTGCTAATCAGACACTGTCTTAGAAAAATACTTTTCCTATATTTTGACTTATTATTTTAATATTTACATTTTCGATTTATTATTTTCATATTTACATTTTGTTTTATTATTTGATATTTATATTTGATTAATTATTTTTAATTAATCCATTATCTTATATTTTTATTTCTAATTCGTTTATTGATTTATTAACCACCATGAATGATAACGGCAACGTTTCTCGTCCCGCTTCTCGTAATGAGAACCAGCCTGAAATAGAACCTTACAAATTATCCGAAATATTTTCTATCGTACTCGAATTTGAAGGCGATCAGATATTTCTACACACATTTTTAAATGCTTGTGATTATGCCTACGATATGTCTACGCGCGATCAAAAACAACTATTAGTAATTCACATTAAAAATAAATTACGCGGAAGAGCAGCGCAACTTATAAGTTCAAGAAATCCATTATCGTATCTAGAAATTAAACAGCTTCTTACCTCTCATTTTGGAGACACTAGAGACTTATCCTCTTTGATACAAGATTTACAAAGAGTCAAACAACTTCCAAATGAATCGGCTCTTACATTCCTTAATCGTGTCCAAGTCCTTAATGCAAAAATGCACGCTAATATACAGAAATCTAGCCTCTCTGCTGTAGAAAAACAGGCCCAAATTGTATTAATTGAATCAATGGCGCTCAATACCTTATTGACCGGCCTCGATCCAAAAATCGCTCATATTACTCGTGCTAGTAATCCAAAAGACCTTCTTGAAGCTCAAGTCCGCATCAGACGAGAGTTACAATTATCCTATTTCGAAATACAAAAAATCAATAGATCCAATCCTCCAAAACCCAATCAAAATAATCAACCCTTTAGAAGACCAAACCTTCAACCACATACATGCACATTTTGTGGACGTATGGGCCACTCGTACAATGAATGTCGTTCTCGACAAAATTCCCAAAATAATTCGCAGAATTCCAACAACTCTCATAATTTTAACAATTCTCGAAATTTTAATAGCCATCAAAACTTCAATAACACTCAAAGCAATGGCTTTCAGAGACCAACTTTCAGCTCAAATAATAATTTTCAAAACGATAGACACAATGACCAACAAAGACCTCAATTCACACCAAATCAAAATAATTCACAAGTACGCCCTTCTGTAATCCATAAAAATCCTAATTTTTCAAACGATAGGCACAGAGCTCATTTCGTTAACTATGAGCCTGACTATATTAACGACTATACTTCAGCTTTAAATGAAAGCTACCAATACGAAGATTTCTCTGATAATAATTATTCACCTCCCGATTATTACCATTCATTTGATCAATCAACCGATTTAATTGATAGCCAAGACTATCAGGATTTTCTCACAGTCCCGAATCAGAACCACCCACCAGACAATATCAGTTCAGTGAACGAATCTTTGTCTCAAATACAAAATCAGATACAAACTCTGAATTTGGACGACATGAACCCATCGCTGAACTTTCCAGAACAGACTTTTCTTTAAGCCCTCTTCTTGCTGTAAACTCTAAAAACCTGTACTATATAAAAGACGCATCAAATACGTTTAAATTACTTATCGATACCGGTGCTGGTATCTCTATCTTCAAAGAAAATACCGTGAAAAATTTCAAACCACGTTTTCCCGAACAAATTACTATACAAGGTATTACAGACCAAAAAATTCTTGTCACTGAATCAACTTTAGTCCCGTTTCAAGTGGGAAATCCCCATAAGGTCTTTATTTATAATTTAGATATTGATTTCGATGGAATCTTAGGCCTAGATTTCTTAGAACATTACGAGTGTACGATAGACCTCAAAAACAAACAACTAATTACAAACTTTAAAATATTACCTCTCCACAAAGTAGAAACTAATTCGCGTAACAATGAACCCCCTAATCAAATTAAAATAGATCCCAGATCCGAACAAATATTCAAATTAAAAAATCCAAAATTATTATCTGTCGAATACAGATGCAATTTTGCACAGAAAAGAAAAAGAAAAAGTCCATATCCCCAACGCGTTAGTACACGTAAATGAAAACGGAGAATTTCTGACATCCGTAGTAAACGCAAATGTAATTCCTAAAATTATCGACTTTTCCGATATAGTAATTGAACCCTATTTAAACTACCCTATCCTAAATTTCCAGTTGAACGATAACTTGGAAAATTATTGCTCTGATAAAATTGACCGTACCAACAAAATAAAATCTCGACTTCGAACAGAACGTCTTAACGAGGAAGAACAAGAATTAATAACAAATCTTTGCTTAAATTACGAAGACATATTTTACTTAGAAGGAGACAATCTTACTTTCACCAGTGAGATTAAACATCAAATTGAAACTAATAACGCCAAACCCATTTTTGCGAAATCATACAGATATCCTCAGGTCCACAAAGAGGAAGTTAAATCTCAAGTAAATAAAATGATCAACGAAGGTATCATCCGGCCCTCTACTTCTCCTTGGTCATCTCCTGTTTGGGTTGTTCCTAAAAAAATGGACTCTTCTGGAGAACAAAAATGGCGAGTAGTAATAGACTACCGCAAACTCAATGAATGTACCATTGACGATAAATACCCTCTTCCTAATATCTCCGATCTCTTAGACCAGCTTGGAAAATGCCAATATTTCACAACTCTCGATCTTGCCTCCGGATTTCATCAGATTGAAATCGATCCCAAAGATATTCCTAAAACAGCCTTCTCTGTCGAAAACGGACATTATGAATTTACTCGTATGCCTTTTGGACTTAAAAATGCACCGTCCACATTCCAGCGTGTCATGGACAATATTCTTTTAGGTATTTTGAACGAACGATGTCTTGTCTATATGGACGATATTATAGTATACTCCCCTACCATTCACGAACACATTTCCCGTCTTACTGAAGTCTTCAAACGTCTTCGAAAGGCAAATCTTAAAATCCAGCCTGATAAATGTGAATTTCTCAGGAAAGAGGTGGCGTATCTCGGACATCTCATTACCCAAGATGGCGTCAAGCCTAACCCTTTTAAAGTCGATTGTATCCAACGATTTCCTGAACCGAAAACACCAAAAGAAATAAAATCTTTCCTAGGTCTAGCCGGTTACTATCGTCGTTTTATTCCCAATTTTGCTAAACTTTCTAAACCTCTCACTAGACTACTACAAAAAGACGTTGCTTTTAATTTTGACCCAGATTGCAAGCAAGCTTTTGAAGATTTGAAAAACGCTTTAATTTCTGACCCAATTCTGACCTATCCAAACTTTGAGGAACCATTCGTCCTCACAACAGATGCAAGTGCATTCGCCATCGGCGCTATATTATCCCAAGGCCCCATTGGAAAAGATCTTCCTATAGCATATGCTTCACGTACCCTGTGTAATGCTGAAACACGATATTCGACCATTAAGCGAGAGCTCCTTGCCATCGTATGGGCTCGTAGGTCGAAACATTTCCGACCCTATCTGTTCGGTAGAAAATTCAGCGTAGTAACTGATCACCGTCCACTCACCTGGTTATTTTCTATAAAAGACCCTGGAAGCAGACTAGCTAGATGGCGTCTCAAGCTTGAGGAATACAATTATAAAATTATTCATAAACCGGGAAAAACCAACAAAAATGCGGACGCCCTTTCTCGAATTAAAATCAATCATTTTAAAGAATGTGCGAATTTTCATAAGAAAATATCAATATTAGCTTCGAACCATACGGAATCTGACGAAGAACCAAATGAAATCAATGAAGAAGAAATCACTGAACATTTTAGTAGATTTGTCGAAAACTAAATCAATCATTGATTATTCTAAAATTGAAATATCTAATGATCAATTATTAGACAAATCGCATAAGAACATCATCACCTTCCTTAGACAAAATAAAATGGAAGAAATACATCACAAAATATTAGACGACGTCTTCGATGAAAACAATATAGATTTTAACTTATCAAAGATTAATATATTCGGTAGTAAAACTGTCAAAAATCGGAAATATTTTATCATTCCCCTTCCTTTTGATCCTGAAACAGTAGTACAACACCTATTCTATATCGTTTATGTCGCACAAAACGAATTTGACCTATCGTAAATCCATTACGTCGAAAATCAACTCGAATTACCAATTCTGGAAATATTTTCATTTATCTTTGCCGATAAAGAAATAAAAAACCTTTGCTCGATTAAAAATATGACATAGCTCAATCATAACCCCGTTTGATTTAATTGCATCGCTAAGGCATATATCACAATCATTACAAAAAAATAATCTTCCATTATCAATCTATACTTCAAATCTAGCTCAATATCTCGATATTATCGAATTGCAAGCCTATCAATTAGACACAAGAATTGTGTTTGTCTTAAATATTCCTTTAACTGATGCAAAACAATATACTTTATATCGTATCTATCCAATACCAATACTGTACTCATTCAATATTAACAACAACAAATAAATACATTGCGCGAAATGATGATTCATTGTTTTACCTTACAATAAATAGCCTTGAGTCATGCAAAACTTTGCGAGCTCGAACCAAGATCTGTTACAACACACTTTCATACCCAATCGACAGCGATGCCATATGCGAAGCCCAGCTTCTGAAACGACAAGAACGCCTTCCCAGAACATGCCAGACTTCCGTAGTATTTGCCAAAGATTACAACGTCCAGAAGATCAACATAAACCTGTGGCTCATAACAGTTTCTGATCCACTGCCTATTACCATCAAATGCGAATCCAGAGACGTTAAATCGGAGATTATTTACACAAACCATGTACTCAAACTACAACCCACGTGCGATGCCTTTATTGGAAGTACAAGAGTACACTCTCAGAAATTAATCGACGTTCATGACAATATTACATACAGAAGTCACCCAGTCCAAATTCCATTCAATTGCTGCAAACACTTCCTAGATAAAATCCATCTTCCCGACTTAAAACCACTGAAGCTTAGCAGAATCAATACTGAAGACCTCGAGATAGCCCATCACAAACTCAATCAGTATTCTGAAGAACTCGATAAACTAATCAATGAACCGTTTGTCAACAAACATCTGAGCTGGTTCACCATTTTTACCATAGTTGTCATTGTAACTCTTATTATTCTTTATGTTATATGTAAATGCAGATCCAAGAGAAGATACAGGATAGGAATTGGCAATACCAATGACAATGACCATCCGCCCTCTCCACCAAGACACCCAGAGACAGCTTTCACCCGGAATTGGAGGAAAATCCTTTCAAGACGAAGACCCAGTATCCACCTAAGTGACGCCATAGACGAAGAAGAGCAGATCCAACTGAATACCAATAAACAAACAGTCTAAAAGTTGCTGCCACGCATCAACTTTCATCTAAAAGGGGGAGCTGTTATATGCATTGTACCAACCGATGTTCCTTATCACGACGATTCCCAGGGTATCAGGTTCCACTTCCAACAACCTGAGCCGATAAGGATCCTTACAATTGCAGTACCAGCAGAGTCAGCGGGACCCAAGCTTTTTACACGTTCCCACTGAGTCAGCATTTAGTAATATTATAAAACCGATTGTCGCTCTTAATTCAGTATTCAGTATATTTTTGTAGTTCATTCATTATATTTTATATTTCATTCATTTTTACCACGTAACTTTGATAATTGTATTTTGTAATAAATAAATTTTTTAAAAAGTCAAAAAAGTGTTTCGTGATATAATATATATATATATATATATATATATATATATATATATATATATATAATAGTGAACTCTAATCTGAAAAGCCTAAATGTCCATAAGTTAGCACCAGAATTTTCTGGAAAACGACAATATACAAGGCAGTTAGTCCTATTTGCATATTCGATTATTCCAGAAGTTTCATATATGGATGAGATGAAAAGTTTCGAACATGGTTTATTGCTAGAACAATCTGAAACAAGAAAAGCATATAAATACGAAGTAATTTGGAGCAGGCAGTTAGTTAGAAGAGTTAAGGCATTAAGTTACAGTCAATGAATTAAGTTACAGTCAATGAATTAAGTTACAGTCAATTATTAAGTTACAGTCAATTATTAAGTTACAGTCAATTATTAAGTTAGTAGAAGGCATTAATTAAGTCAGTCAGTCAGTTACAATTGATTAGATACAGAATTAGAAGAAAGAATTAACTTAGAAGAATTCATTAAGTCAGATACAGTTGGAGAGCATGAGAGTAAATTAATTCAATAGTTCAATACAGGAGTATAGGATATTATATGGAAATTACAAGAATTTTAAATTATAATATGAAGACCACACGGAAGAAAGGCGAAATGTCACAAAGAGGTTAATTCGAGAAAATTGAATTTTTTACTTTCAAACCCTAAACATCATCACACAATTAAATATTTTGCGCACTTCTTTATATAAGTAATCTTGATAGTTATTTTGTAACGTATTATTTAATCATCGGAATTTACAAAAATACACAAAACTTAGAAACATTGCTTTATGTAAACACAAGTCACTACAAACACGGGAAAAAAGCGAAATATATGACAACAATTTTTTTTCAGTTCTTCATTTGTCTAGCTTTTATTATTTTCTCCTCATTTTGTTTACGTTTTTGTTGTTTCTGTTGTAAGGTAAGCCTCTATAGAACGATCTAGCACTTCCAGATGTGCAAAACTGACTCAAGTGGACCAGATCGTTAAATTTTTCCTTAGAAATTTTCCTTAGCTCTAAAAACATCTCTATGAAAAAAAGAGAAAAGGAAGGAAATTTTTAAAACAAACTCATCTGTGTATAATTTTGATGGCAAAATAAACTGGCTCTCGGGTAGTTGCACCTCATCGGAATTTGTAAAGGATTTGCGTATAATTGACGTCTCCCATTGTCCATTATAGGAATCTATGTGTTTGAAAAGGCGTGGATGATCTTTCAATATTTCGAGTTCTCTGATTGGTCTTGATTTATATGTTGGTTTAGTTACGTAAATTTGGTCCAAGAATAGTAACCAGTTTCTTATAAGTGATTGATCGACCTCTACGACATGGAACGGATTTGGTTTTACTCGATATGATCTAATTTCCGTGTATTAATCCTCTGGAAGTTCAGCCATAATTTTTTGGTTTATTACACCCATATCTCGATCGCACTCCATGCAAGAATGACCTCGTATTGGAAAGGTTACTTTGATTGAGTCCAACCTTTTTGCAGTATTAACTACATAGTGAAGATAACGAAAAACAGTGAAGTTTTTATTTTGGCCGCCACATGAATCACAGAATATGTGGAGGTGACGAACTGACAGATCAAGCTGAACAAAAATTAAATGGTGCAGAAATGAGACTACTTCGTTTGAACCTTTGCCTCCTATGATTTCTGAAAAACAATTAAATGTAGCATTTCCTGTTGACAATACATGAATGTTAAAGGAGTGAAGCGTCAGTTGTCTCTTATAATAGACGTCGTTGGTCGGAATATTTGAAGTGGATAAATTTTTTTTAAAATCCATAGCGACTGCTTCACAGTTAACATTCTTCATTGCTGCTTTCCTTGCCTTTCTCTTTATTTCATAAAATGCTTTCGCTTTGGATTTGTGTGGGCTATATGCCAAAGTTATTCGTTTTATCTCAACTTCTATCTTTTTATTGTGAAGGACCTTAAGGTCAGCCAAGAAATGATCGCAAGCACTACACGTATCACTCCGCGGATAGCCGAAGCTAATGTTAAAATGCTTATTTAAGATTTGTCGATATGTTTCGTAAGACACAGGAGCGGCTATATCGGATTTGTACATAGTGTAAATTTTCTTAGTTTTATTTTTACTATAATGACTTTCTCTTCCTTTAAAATGCTTTATGTGTTCAATAACTTCATCTAGCTGCTGTTTTGTTAATGCGTGTTTTTTTTTTATTTTTCCGCGTTTGTCAATTGGTGCACGACCAGTAGCTTTTAAACTTTTTTGAATATTTTCAAGCCTCTTCCGACCAATACCATGAAGGCTTAGAAAAGCTTTAAAACAAACTGAGACGTCAGTATATTTATCGTCAGTCGTTATTCTAACTCTAAAAGAATATGTTGCATCATGCAATCTTGTTGTAGCTTCATCTCGGGCTCTTCTTTGCTTTACGGGCATTAACGTTATTAGGCCTGCCAAGTAAATATTTTGTTCATCACGCCCCATACGGTTAAAATTGTTTATAATGTTTGATCGGTTTCGTTGATCTACTGTTTTAAAACGTTTAAGTCTCTTACATTGACAATCGTCACCTGTTTTATGGCTCTGTTGTCTTAACCGCTTCATTAATTCATTAATTCGACCTGTAATTTTCCTTTGTCTAGTGTTTTTTTTTTCGCGACACGTATCATCTTTTTCACTATCCGTCATTTTCGAGCATAATAACACGCACTTTATTTAATGAAGGCTAATCGAAAACTAAACATTTTTAGTAAATAAAATGCGGCTTGTACTCCTCCGACGTCCCGACAAGCACTGACATTCCACCTTTCTCGGATTTACGCGAGGACCATTCGCCTTTCTTTCCTGTACAAAGAATTTTATAACGTGTTTTTAAGCTATGAGGATTCGTCTTTTTTCCATGTTTGAATGACTCACATAAAACTACCACTAAAAACCTACATATTGCTGCTCTGAACAAAAAATAATAAAAAATTGACATTTCGCCTTTCTTCCGTGTGGTCTTCATATCTATATGCAATTTCACAAATACAAGGATAACCGAGGCTGATTAAGAAGATATTTAGTGGTGATTATAACTTTGATTTTGGAAAACTTTAGGCATTCAGTGATAGAAAGGTACCAAATTTTGTTAATATAATTTAATAATTGTAAGAATTTCAAATTTTAGATAGGTTGTTTTAAACTTAAATTGTTTATATTAGACATATATGTCTGTTTCATAATAGTTATAATAAAGATAATTTAAAAAAGTACTTATAAACTAAATCTTTGAGAACCGCGATAAAACCCCTATACTCATATATTTTATTTTTAACACTCATTGCTCATATACAAACAAAACATCATAACAATTTTGGCGCCCACCGCGGGGCTCTCTATTTAAAAGAATTAGTTTGGGAAGATAAATGCTCTCATATAATTAAATAAATTTTCATAAAAAAATTATAGATTTGATTTTTAATTATATTTGAACAAGTAAAGTCTCAAAATGTTTCAAGAAAGAGAGGAAAATGTCAGTATGACAGCTTTGATGTCATTAATGATGCAGATGAATAAGACAATGGAAGAGAATACGAAAAAAATTGAAGAAAATTTGAAAGAAGACATGAAAAAAAATGAACAGAAGTTAGAACATAATAATAAAATTGTAAAACAAATAGAAAAACAAATAGATAAAAAACTTGAAGCTGCAGAGAAAAAAGTAGCAAATGAAATAAAAAATATACGACATGACTACAAGAAAAAGATAGAAAATGAGAGACTAGAAGTAAATAGGATTATTGAAGATAATATGATAGATATAGAACAGAAAATAGAGTTGTAGAAATGTAACTTAGAAGTTCAACGAAGACAGGAGAAAGACAGAAGAAAAATTAGACGATATGCAACAAAATATCCAAATAAATAGTAATCAAATAAGAAATCTGGAATAGAGAATGGATGATATTTCACAAATGAGAGACATAGGGAGACCTTACTTAACTTAAACAAATGACACTGGGATTAAATTCTCTGGTAATATCAAAAATTTGCATCCTAGAGTATACATAAATAGTTTAAAACATAAATTAAGATTAGTAAATAATATTAATGATATTAAAGATTATATTAGAATGACATTAAGTGACAATGCGGCAACTTGGTTTGCCAGTGTTGAGAATGATTTGTATAATTTTCAAACATTTGAAAATAAATTTTTAAATTATTATTGGGGTGAATTAGAGCAAGCTAGATTTAGGGAAGTTCTCTATTTTGGAAAGTTTAATCATTATTTAAGATCAAATATGGTAGATTATGCATTAAAACTGATAACGGTTGCAAAATATTTAGAACCACCACTTAGAGAGAATAAAACAGTTTTAAATGTATCTAGACATTTTGATGCCGATGTAGTACAAACAGTAACTGTGCAAAATATTCGAACAATAGATAGTTTTACTAATTCTATTCAAAGAATACAAAGAGGTAATATGACAAGTAATAATGATAACAATGATATTAGGATGAATAATAATAATAATAATAATAGTAGAAAAAACAATAATAACTTTCAATATAATAAGAATAATAATCAACAATATAGACAATCATATCATAATAATAGATATGGTAATAATATGCAAAATTTTAATAACAATAATAATAATCAAAATATACAAAATTTTAATAATAATACTAGTTACAATAGACAAAATGATAATAACAATACTAGTTATAATAGACAAGTTTTTAACAATAGGAGAAATAGAGAACGACCTAATTACAACAGACAGGTAAATCATGTACGAAGGAATAGAAGCTGCGAAGACAGTGAACGAAATATTACAAGGCAGAAAAAAATTAGTAGAAGTCATAGTAGTGAAAGACACAGGACATTAGATCCAAGTGGGCAGATACAATCTGACAATTCTAACAATCCAAATTTTGTGCAGTAAACTTTCTGAATTACAAGTTGGGCCATTGTCATTATGAAAAACCTTCTGAATTTATTTCTTTGGATGAAGATAAAATTATTGAATCTATTAATTTAATTTATATAAATGCTATGGCCAAAAATAAAATGATTAAGGTTATGATAGATACTGGTTCAGAAAGCACTTTAGTCTCGGAAAATTTTATTTTTAATACATTAAAAATATCAGATATAATAAAGATTCTAAAAATTAAAATTGTTGGTGCAAATAATAAGAAGTTGGGTGAAATTGATAAACTAGCCAATTTTAAAATTAATATTCTTAATAAAGAAATTAATATGCAAGGATTTGTTGTCAAGGATTTATGTGTTGATATATTAATGGGAAATGACGAATTGGAAAAGAAGAAAGTAAAGATAGATTTTGAAGAAAAAGTTGTAACTTTGGAAGGGCAAATAATTAAGTTTATGCAGAATGATGAGGTGGAAGAAGAAATAAGAGTTGATAGGATATTATTAAAAGAAAGCAATGATGTTTATAAAGAAGAAATGTATTTTGATAATAGGGAGATGTCCCAAAAGAACGTAAAGAATAATTGTAGTGAATATATAAGGAATGGAAATTTAAGGCAGATGGATGCCTACGAGGTGGAGTGCGTAAAACTGGAAGCAAGGAATAATGATTACATAATGAAAAATAATTTTATTTGTAAAGAAGAAGATATTATAAAAGTTTTAAGTTGCCCTGAAGAATATAAATCAATAGTCGTTTCCATATTGCAGCAACACAAGAAACTTGTCAATAAAGAAAATAGAATTGCACAAAATATATCCATAGTATAAAAGTTAAAGAAGAAAAAGATTTTAAAACAAAATCATACCCAATTCCATATAAATACAGAGAAGAAGTAAATAGAACGATTAATAATATGTTAGAAGATGGCAGAGCTCTATGTAGATGTCTTCATGATATTTTGGATCAATATGAACAATTTGTAATTCACTACATTGATGATATATTATTTTTTTCTAAAACGGCTGAAGAGCATGAGAAACACCTAAAAATAATAATCGACAGATTAGACAAAGTTGGACTAAAAATAAATCAAGAAAAATGTACATTTTTCCAAAAAGAAGTAATATATGTGGGTTATAAACTTAATACTAGGGGAATTGAAATGGATCCAGAACAGACACAGGTTATTCAGGAATATAAAACACCACACAATTTAAGAACTTTAAGAGGATTTATTGGAATAATTAATTATTATAAAAGGATGATACCAGATCCAAGTATAAAAGAAATTCCATTACTTGAACTGTTGAGAAAAGGTGTAAAATGGAAATGGGATCAACGAAGAGAACTAGCATTCCAAGAAATCAAAAACATTTTTCTGTCAAATTTAAAAATATATCATCCTGACTACACAAAGACATTCATATTAAGAACAGATGCCTCAATAGAGAGATTAACAGGGGTATTACTACAAATACATGATGGGGATCGAATACCCAATACAATTCATCTCAAGAATTAAAAAGCCACATGAGAAAGGTTATCCAGTGTCAGAACTAGAACTAACAAGTATCATACACTGTGTCACAAAATTAAGATTTTATTTGTTGGGTAATGAATTTACTATAGAAACAGATCACCAATCTTTAACATCTATATTAAATAACAAATATGGAAACAGTCTAGTACACCGTTGGAGCCTAATACTGAGTGAATACAGTTTTGAAATCAAATACATTTCTGGAAAATCTAACATAGTGGCAGATGATTTATCAAGGTTAGAAAATACATCACAAAAAGGGCAACGAACAATAAAAATTGGATTAAATAAGTTAGTAGAAAACACTGGATTATATTCTAAAGAAGAAATCATGAGAGATCAGATCAATTTTAGTGAAAAACAAAAAGTTCTTAAGAAGGATGAGGTGTACTGTAAGATAATTGATGGCTTAGAAGTATATGTAATAAGTAGAACTTTGGCAAGGAAGATATTGAAAGATTTACATAAAAGTTACATGCAGATTGGTATAAGAAAACTATGGATGTTATTTAGAGATAATTATTTTGCAAAGAATGACATAAGTATAGCAAAAGAAATTACTACACAATGCCAAATATGTCAAATAAACAAAGAAAAGAATTTCAAAAACCAGAACACATATAAATCCAATGTTGCATATGAAAAACTAAATACAGTTGCCATGGATTTCATCTCAAATTTAGTTCCCAGTCCAACAGGAAATAAGCATATACTATAAGTGATAGTTGATTTATACACAAAATTTATTAAACTATATCCATGCTCAAGAACAAATGTTAAAACATTGAAATTATATATTAATCAGTTTTTCAAAGAATTCGGACCATTTAAAAATTGCATAATAGATAACGCTACATATTTTAACAACCAAAATTTCGGTCATTTTGTGAGAAAAAGGGGATCAACATTCATTTTACAAGTATCAGACATCCTCAAGCGAATCCTGCAGAAAGGTATATTAAAGAAGTTATAAAATATTTAAGGATACTATGCCAGGATCAGCATTTGAGGTGGCAAGAACATATCAAACAAGTGGAATATTTTTTAAATAATACACATAATTTAAATACAGAGGAAGTACCAGAATATCTAATGTTTGGACATATAGGAAAAAGAAAATGGATCAGTGAATATAGCCAAGAAATGTTGGAACAAGTAATGCAAAGAGTAAACAGAAGAATTCAAAGGACAGCTGAAAAATATATCAGAAGACAAAATCGTACAATTAAAAAACCAATCACATTTCAAAAAGGAGAAAAAGTTTTAATTCGTTCACTTAGACAAGGTAATTTGAGAGAAAACCGTTGTAAGAAATAACAACCAATGTTTGAAGGTCCATACAGAATCGAAAACCAGAATGGACTGAACAGTTATGTGTTGAAAGAACCAGATAATAAACTTAGAGGGATATTTCATATTAATTACATTTTTAAATATCAAGATATTGAATAATGTTTTATATACCTTTAACACTGATAGCACTACAAACAGTTAAATAATCACTGATAGATTCATTTCATTAGACAATCTTGATCTGTTGAGAAAGACAGATGGTATCATGTAACATCAATTTTTTTGGTATTTCCCTAAGCATGTGTTGAATTTGTCCTTTTGTTTGGTTCCTAAAAATCATAATTTTAATTAGAGTTCAGTATAAAATAACTTATCATATAATTTATAATATCATTTTAATTGGGGTTATGCATAAAATTAATTGTGTAAATATTTTTCTATAAACAATGTAGAACTTACCATTTAAATGTAGAAACTTATTATTTATCTTCTTTGGAAACACTATTTCCCAATTGATATGAAACTTGACCATTTGATAGTTCACATGTAAACATAGGCGCAGTATAAGGTAATTTTACATAGAAAATTAAATTATTTAATTATATTAATTATTAATATGTTTACGAATTTGTGTGGATAAGGAAATTATTATTTAAAAAAAAAATAAAGGAATTATTTATTTTAAACTTAATTTTGGGGTATTGGAATAATAATAGGTATACAAGAAATTAGCATAGTAATATTATGATGTTTAATTAATAAACTTACTTAAATAGTGGTTAAAGAAATAATTTATAAGTTATATACTAGCGAATATTATTAAAAAATAATTATATGAGGGTATTTTTGAAAATTTAGCATAGGATTAAGTTTAAAAAGTTTTTTATTTTATTTTATTTTATAAATAAATATATTTAAGTGAGCCATGTGCATAGGCAACCAAATATACACTGCATTATTTGAGATTTGTTTGGTTGCGGATGAAAAATGGGGTTAAATATTAGTTTTGGATTTTAATTTAAATATAATTACGGATGTAAAATAGTAGTATATTAGTGTAAAACATTTAGTTTATATATATATATATATATATATATATATATATATATATATATATATATATATATATATATATATATATATATATATATATAACTCAAATTTGGGAATGCCAAAAGTCCTTTTTTAAAAAAGAATTTATTAAGAGCTAAACGACTGATTACAATAAAATCAGATTCTAAACTGAATAAAATATTAATTAAAATAACACATATACAATTGCAATTATACAATTCACAATATTATGCAAATATAGCGTCAGCACTCTAGAGTTCAATGCTTTAACCATGTCAGCAGTCTTAAGTCCATGGCACGAATAGATCCATGGGCGTCGCTCTATAACTCCTCTTCCCCTAAATTGAGGCTCCTTCTGGGAGGTGAATTTTTGAATTGGAATCGTCTGGGTCCTGTATGTTTGACATTCTTATGTCTTCCTTTCTTTTGGTTTCATTTCTCTTTCTTATCGTTATTTTCTTATAGGTAATGTAGATGATTATTAGAATGATTGCAAGATATAATATAATGGTCCATATGCTGGGAATGTGGTAATTTTCTCTTTCTTCCATGATGGGTGTGATTCTGTTTGTGGGATTTTTTTCAAATTTTAAATTCTTCAAAGTTATTTTCATAGGTGAAATGCTTAATTCTTTGAATTTTAATTTTGGTTCGGTGATTAAAATTGGTTGTCCAAAGGTTCGATCTTGGAACAACAATTCTTGGTTTCTGAAAAGGATTGTACACTGTGTATTTTCAATCAGAAAGATGCCTGTCAGTGTTTGAAATTGAGTTCCTTCAGAGCATTTAAAAGTTAATTTTTCCTCCATAGGAAATATTGCTAAAAACTGGTTCATCTCTGGTATGATTTCGATGTGATTGCCTTGGATGTCTGCCTTAATATATTGACAATTACTGGAGTTTTCTCGTAAGATTATTTCCTTTTCGCATAGGTGTTCTTGGTTATTTTGTAGACGGCTTGGACATTGGAAAATTTTACCGTGGGTGCAGATGTCGTTGAGAGGTATTATTGTATTTTTATTTTTTAACAAATATCTTGTATTAGGTATTATTATTGCAAATTCTGACTCAATTTGTGTGGGTATAGGTAATAAATAATAAAGATCAAAAATGTTCTCAAAATCGATAGGAATTGTCAGAAAATATTGAATTTGGTTTTCTTCTATTTTACAGGTGATTTCCAGAATGGATTCAAAATCTAAAATATTTTCGTGTTTTAATTCAAATGGTAATTGTGTTTTGTAAAATAAAGAGATTCTTTGTAATTCTCGAAATAGGTCACTAGATTTAATAATACTAGGGTGTAAGGTTTTGAGCTTACAAAAAGTAATAGAATTTTCTACAGTCTCCATTACATCAAGTATAGAATTATATGTGATAATGAGTTCATTGAACATGTCTTTTAGATAAATAACGTTCTCAATTTTGGTTTGAAAATCGACAATATCTTTTATTTCAAAAATCTTTGTTTTAAGAATTATTTCATTTGTTTGAATATCTTGAATGGTTTTATTGAAGTTATCTATGATTTGTTGACTGAGGGAATATTGATTAAGTATCTAATGTTCTAATTTTTGTTGATTAGTTTTCAAATGTTCTAGTATTAAGTTTATTTTCTCGCCATCTTCGGCGTCTAAATTTCCTGTGATTGCTTTTACTATTGAACCAAAGCCATTAATCAAGCCTCTTTTCCTTCTTGTTAAATTAATGTGAATATTTAGACCGCTAAATTTTTCTTGTATGCTATTTTTGATATATTGAATAATATTAACATAGTTGTACGTCTCTGATTTAAAGAATTCGCTGTTAGAAATGTTATTTTTAAGATACTCAAATTGCTTGTTCAGGTTGTCATATTCAGTTACAAGTGGTTTTAAATTATAAAAATGTACAAATGTATGACTAGATTTTTGGAGTTTTGCGGTTCCTAATTTTATAGGTAGAATGTCTAGGTTGTGGGTGATATCCTTTATTTCGGCTGTTGTATGTCCGATCGTGACGAACCTGGAAAAATATAAGTTTTCCTTTTAGGTCGTTTTACATTTGAAAGGTGAATGTTTTCGGTAGTATTTTTATGTCGCTTAATAAGTTTTGCTGTTTTCTTAAATTTATTAATGGATTTAATATTTTCTTTTTGATATTTATTTTTAGTTTTTCCTTTTATTTGTCTGTTTCGCACAAATACTTCGGTAGGAATTTCTGTTGGTAATTCCTCGCGTGTTTCATTTGCTTTATTTATAACTTTTGTTTTATTTTCTTGAAGTTTTTCGTTAATATTAGAATATAGTAATTTCATTTTATCCTTATGATTAGAAATATAATTATTAATTAATTGTTGCTCTAGGTCAATGTTAAATGGGGAGTTGGTGTCTAAATGTCCCGTAATTAGTTCATGGGGTTTCATTTTAGTTACGGTGTGGATAGTACTGTTGTAAGCTAATAATGCATAGTTTACTTTTTGTTCTATTGGGTCGGATTTATACTCATTTTGATTGTTTAGTAACCTGATATGTTCAATAATAGTTGAATGAAATCTTTCAGCTATACCATTTGATTCTGGATGCTGGGAGGAGATAAAGTGGATTTTTACCTTATGTAATGCTAATAAATCTTTAATGACTGAATTTTTTAGTTCTGTACCATTGTCTGAAATGATTTGTTCTGGGATACTATGGTGAGTAAAGAATCTAATCAAAGCGTTTGCTACTTCGATACCTTGAGCAGAATTAAGTTTATAAAGTTGGGCATATTTAGAAAAGGAATCGACTATCGTTAGAAATTTGGTATTTTCAAGTGTTATGGAATCTAAATGTAAAATCTGAAATGGCTTAATTGCTGTAGGAGTAATGCTAAATATTGGCTTTATTGGATTCCTATCATATTTTGTTAATTGGCATATTTCGCATTCATTAATATAAGTTTGTATAGAAGCTCGTTGATTGGGCCAATAATATAATGATTTAATTCGGTTATCCGTTTCATCTAAACCTCTATGATTTTCCTTGCCTTCATGATAATTTCTAATTATTTCTTTAATTTCGTTTATAGGAACATCGATAAGTTTCTTAGTGCAATTAATAAATGATATCTGAGAATTTTTAAAATATTTTTGGACAACAACGCTTAATTTCTCGTATAGTGGGTCTTCAAAATAAAGGTGATATTTTACTTTGGGTATGGTATATTCTTTAATAAAATCAATAACATCACGCTCAAAATTGTTTTTTGAGAACTGGACAAGAATTCTTTGTCTTTTATCAAATAATTTGATTATGGTGGGACTAGCAGGATTAAAATTCACTTCAGAGATAAAAATTTGGTTAATTCCCGTGTTTACAGGGTTTTCGGAAATAGGAAATCCGGGGGTAGGATTTTCTACATTGGTGTGTATCGTCTCACCGTCATCAGGGTTTTCTTCTTGTCTATTATCTTCATCAATTTCAACAATCAGCGATTCTGTATCTGGTTCGTTATTAAGATCTTGTTGAGCTTGTTCATTAAGTGTTTCCATATATTCAAAAATATTTTTTGTGTTTTCCAAATTTTTTGTTTCATTGACGTTTAGTTCTATTCTGGATAATGTAATGTGTCGAGGAAGTTTATTTTCTAAATCAGCAGTATACAGAATATATAATAGAGGACTCAAGATGCTACCTTGTGGTAGTCCTAAAGATGTGTACCGTGTGTTAGATTTATCACCATTTAATCTAACGTGTACTGATCGATTAATATACAAATTAATGATATTCCATGTTACAGTTTCAGGTATACCTATTTCCAACATTTTCGCATATAGAATGTGAAGATTAACATTGTCATAAGCCCCTTTTATATCTAAAAACAAAGCACTAACTGCTTTCTTACAAGTAAATGAACTATAAATGTCTATCAATAAGTGACTCAGGCTTTCTTGTGTGGATTTACCTTTTCTAAAACCAAACTGAGTTTTTGGTAATAGGTCGTTCTTTTCTAACCAAAATTCCAGACGGTTTTTAATAAGTCTTTCATATGTTTTAAGTATACATGACGCCAGCCCTATTGGACGGTAAGAATCCCAATTATTTAACGATTTTCCGGGTTTCAAGATCGGAAGAATAGTATAAACGTGCCAATCGTCAGGAATCTTTATGCGCCGTGACCAAATTTCATTGTATATATTCAGAAGCACAGTCTTACCAATTTTTGAAAGATTTGATAGCATCGAGTAATGGATTTCATCAGCACCTGGTGCTGAATTTGAATTTTTCTTTAACGAAAAGTAAAGTTCAGTGTCAGAAAATGGTTTGATTAAGAAGCCGATTTGTTCTGGATAATTGTATTGCGCATTCAGTTGTAGATCAGGAATTACTAATTCTGCAGACAGTGGAGTGATATTTTGGTGGAACTCGTCTATCCATGAAGCTTCCGACAATATTATAGGGACTTTGTTCTTAGTTTTTCTATTTTTAGTCTATTAACTTTTGACCATACATCTTTAATGGGAACCGACCTATTTAAGGACTTGACATAATCTCTCCAGCTATTTCTTTTAGCTTGTTTAGTGATCTTCTTCGCGTGAGCATCATCTTTTTTATACTTGAGTAGGTTTTCTTGGTTTGGATTATCTTTGAATATACAAAAACTTTCCCGTCTTCTTCTGACTGCTTCCTCACATTCTAAATCCCACCAGTATTTTCCTCGGGAAGTTGGTTTTTTTATTTTAAATTTGGGGATGCTGTAGGATGCAGTTATATTTATATTGTGCAAAAATTTTTCATATGAATTTATATCTTCAGATTGAGAGAAGATATCTTCCGAAAATTGTTCATATAATTTCCAGTCGGCTTTCTTTAAATTCCACTTTTCTGAATACGGGTTATATATATGAGTTGGTTGATCCGCTAATTCCATCCTTATAGGAGCATGGTCTGAACCGAATAGGTCTTGAAGTGTTTTCCAAGTGATCAGATGACTTAAGTCAGGAGTACAAATCGTCAGATCTATTGCCGATTTCGAAAAGTTTCTAAAGAAAGTAGGAGAGCCATCGTTTTTGTATATCAAATTATTATCATCTATACAGTCCATTAAGATTTTACCTTTTATATCTGTATGATTGTCTAAGCCCCAGGCAATGTGATGAGCATTGAAGTCGCCTCCTATTATGAATGGTCTTTCTATAGATGTTATGAAATTGTTCCATTGTTGTAACGATAATTTTACTCCTGGGGGAACATACATCGAAATAAATGTTACAGTGAATGATTTAAACTTAATTTTAATGGCTACTTTATTGATGTTGAATAATTTGACTTTCATGGTGACTTCCTCATAATACAGATTTGAGTTTATTAAAATTGCCGAGCCACCACCGACAGTTGCTGAAAAGCGGTCGTCTCTGACAATATTATATCCGTGAAAGTTAATATAATTTTCTGGTTTAAATCTAGTTTCTGATAATAATGCGATATCAACTTTCTGGTCTTCTAGTAGGTGAAGGAGATTTTCTCTATTAGAGTTAGCCGATCTACAATTCCATTGACAAATTACCAAACTATTCATTATTATATGAGAGAGAACTTAAAACTGTTTGAATTAAATTTATTAAAACTGATTTTTCTGGGATTTCAAAATTTTTGTGATTCATATTAGAAATAATACTTATAACTATATTTGATATTAACTCTGTTAATTCTTTAGGAGATTCATGTATTTTGGATCCTTGTTCTGCATTAAATGTAGATTGATAAGAAGACGAATTGAAAATGCCACCAGGTCTGTTGGACATGGGGTTTAACTTTATTATTTTTTGATGTTCTATTGCTATTGGGTCTTGCGATGAAGAGAGGGGTCGTTTGGATTTTGGAGGTTTTGTTATTGTATATCTGTTTGAAACTGTAGGGTGGGCGTGCTGGTTAGGGGATGAGGGGAAGTGGACAATTGAGTAGAGGAATATGAAAAGGATGGAGCGTTCATATTTGGGATTTGATGTGAATTTATTGAGGAATTATTAGCTGTTATCGATGCATAGGTTACTTTAGGAAATAATTTAAGCGTTTCTTTGAAAGACAAGCTGTTTTCCGACATGTAATGTTTTATTTTTTTGACGGTCAAATTCTGGACATAACTCCCATTCGTTAGTGAAGTGTTTACCTTCACAGGAGAGACATGTTTTATTAAAAGATGATAAAGAACAAGAATCGGAAGGGTGGGACTCATGACATTTAAGACATCTAGGGTTGCTTTTACATTGTTTACTCATGTGTCCATACCTATAACAGTTGTAGCAAATAATTACTTTTTGCTGGTATTTTTCTACATTATGTAAAACATGGTTAATTACGATATATTTTGGTATATTTTGACATTTAAAGGACACAATTACCGATTTTGTAGGTTTAAAAACTACTTTATCATCTGTTACTATTTTTCTCTTTATTCTTTTTACATAATCCACCGAGAATTTACAATGATGATCAAATTCTTTTATTTTATCCTTAAGATATTCTTCCGATATATCTGATTCTATATCCCTAACTACACCTAATTTAAATAATTGAAATTTCGGAATATATGCAATTAGATTTTTTTGAATAAGCAATTTAGAAGTAATTAAGGTATTTGCACTAGCATAGTTTTTAAATGTTATTCTAATACGGTTGCGTCCAATTGAATCAATTTTTTTAATATAATTATCAATTTCCGGATGTACGGTAAATAATATTTCACCTATCTTAACTGCACTTAATTTGCCTGTAAAATTTTTATCACTGTTTTCAATAAAAATATGAAATGGCCCTAAATCAGTTTTTTCATATAAATATACAGGTCTGCTTTTTTCTGTCTCATTAGAATTTAGTGAGGTAATTTGTTTATCTGTTTTTAAATTAATAATATTATTAGGACTACTTATCGAGTTTTCTAGCTGATGGGATAAAAATCCATGGGAACCATAACTGCAATCATCCATCGCATCCTGATCCCTTGGCATTTTATCGGGGGGCTCGCCCCCGTTAGAAGACTCCATAAATGGAGCCTTCGACGACTAAACTAGTATTTATGTATATGTATTAAACTGTGGTAATCAAATCTAACTGTTTAGCACTTCCTAAATCACAAAGATTCGCGGAGAACTTTAAAATGTATAAATTAACTTAAGATTATATATTAAACTATCTGAAATTAAACTTTAAAGTGCGGAGAACTATTAAATTCGTATTTACACTTTGACGTTTATTTGACAGATGACCTTCATAAAATAAAATCTCAATAAATAACACACATTCATAAATATATCTCTTGAATATAAATAACTTTTAAATAATTCAATGGTATAGAACTCACTTTCATCTAACAAACAATCACATTACACCTATCTCTACTTCATTGGATCAAATCTATCTCCCCAAGAACTTTTCGTTTATTGTCAAACAACTACAATAGCAGACTTAAGTTCTCCATTCAACAATACATGATAGTTTCAAACCATGTTCTACCATCCATCAATTAATAGAGTACCGGCATGTAAGTAATGTTTTATTTATTTGCTCATTTATTTTATTACAAATTTATTACAATTTAATAGACTATTTTATAACAGTTTGTGGTTCTTACCTTGTCTGTTAAAACTTTTTATACTTTTTTATTTCTTTTTATTCATTTTGAAAAACCACAGACATGTAATATTGGCATAATTACTGTAATGTATATCATCTATTTTTTTTTATCTTTATTAGACAACACCCTAATATGGGTTTATTATTATTTCAGCATTTATTTAACTTTGTATCGAGACCTGAAGATGTTTTGAATATTGTAGAAAGCGAAACCGGTCGTTTGGATAGTTAAATTAAATTGATTGTGAGTAAGTCTTATTTATTATTCTTTACCTATTATTAAAAAACTTCAAATTTTTAATAAGACTTGAAATATTGAAATATTTTTATTCTGCATACCTTTTTACTTAAAATGGAAATATTTTGAAATTATTGATATGAAATGAAAAATATTTGAAATTAATTTGAAATTCTTGAAACATTTGATTTTGATAAAATAGTAAAATACTTGACAAATCGTTATTTTTATACACATTTGGAGTTCATTCAAATCCACATTTGGATTCATTCACATTTGGAGACTAAAAGTTGAATTTAGGTCAAACTTATATACCTTACGTAATCTAAATGCAAAGATTATATACAGAACAAGAAAAACTAGGTCAAGAAATAACTAAGTTTTTAAATAATTTAAGAAAATTAAGGAAAGAGAAACGTACGAGGGACTATTTAAATATTAAAAAACAGACACTTGAAGAATTGTGGAACGACTTTAAAGATCAAAACATAGCAATTGAAGAGAAGGGCTCAAAAGATGATAAATATTTTTACATCTTTTCCGAACAAGTACAAAGATATGAAGAAACAAAGACTTTAGAGGAATTTATTAAAGATTCATGCAAGTTTTCGAAATTAGAGAAGTAATAATAAGGATGGAAAAACTTCATCATTTATTGGAAGACGACGAAAACGATGACGATATTCACGACGATTTAAAAGAAGAGGTACAAAAAATAGATGCTTTATTAATGAAAATAACTGTGGAAAATGAACAGGATACACTATAAAAAGGAACCGCACAGTTAATGAGTGCATTGATTGACCAAGGCTCGCAGTCATCATGCATTACGGAGCAGGCCGCTACATTTAATAAAGCTCCTACATCTGTTAAAAAAAAGCTGAAATAAAAGAGTGCATGGAAAATAACAGTATTGCACACGAACAAACAATGTTAAAACCTAATTGCTTGAACTGGTCCAGAGGTATGTTTTTAATTAAAATTTTTGCAATTGGATATGCTTTCAATATTTCATTGCTTATAAGAATAAACCAGAACCAATATATGAAGTAGATAGAATGGCTGAACAATATGGACATAGAGTTCTTTGACTTCCTCCATACCATTGTATTTTTAATGCAATTGAGCATATATGGGGAATAAGCAAACGGTAATACTCTGATCATGTTGGCACAAATGGCAGTTCTACTGCAAAGTCTTTAACAGTATGAAAGGAGTCCCTGGCCCAAATTACACCAGAAGTGTAGTCAAAAACAATAAAGAGTACAGAATCTGAGATATAGCGCTGGTGGGATAGAGAAATTGTTTTTGATCGTGAAGACATTAGCCTTGTAGTTATTGATTTAGCAGATGATGATGATGACGATTTTTGTATTGATAGTCGTGATGAAGCCTTTTAATTTTATTGAAAAAAGAATTATATAGGCGTTGCAATTTTGTTCTAATAAAAGTTCATTTCTGTAATATATTTATTTAAAAGTTATTTTTGTATTTGATTCAGATAATCAGGTGAGTTAGAAAATCTCAATAATTTTATATGACTGGTATAGAACAGTTATAAAACACAAATTAATACATTGTTAATGATTTTTGAATATTGAAACTTCTATATTAATTATTCTATTTTTATTTATTTAATACATGGGATAACCCCATTAACAGTTAAAATTACAATATCACAGTAAGGATTCAAAACTTGAAATTACTTATAATATGAAATCAATATTAAAAAGTTAAAAAAAATGAGACTAAAAATCTTACATACAAAAAAAAACAAAGTATAACAACAATCATAACAAAATTTAATATTAACAAAAATTGTAATAACAAAAGCAAAAAAAAACTTCAACAATCCCAATATAAATGAAATCGTAGGCTTCCACGGCCAGAGTCAGAATTATAGTTTATTCGTCTTCCGGGTTTGGACCGTGCCATTTGTGAGTGACCCAAAAGTGGGTTCATCTCGACGTTTCGCTACAATTGTATGTAGCTTCTTCAGGAGAACAAAGAAAAAGAAAAAAAAAAGGAAGATGGGTAGTTAGCAACGGTAACTCAGTTACTCAACGCAACCAGAGGCGAATACTAACTACCAAGATGGGCATTTGGTCACAGTAACTCAACTACTCAACGCAGCCAGAGGTGAAAACCAAATGCCAGGACAGGGATCCATTTCTGAGCTGTTGGACGTGAATCCTTGTCCTGGCATTTGGTTTTCACCTCTAGCTGCGTTGAGTAGTTGAGTTACTGTGACCAAATGCCCATCTTGGTAGTTAGTATTCGCCTCTGGTTGCGTTGAGTAACTGAGTTACCGTTGCTAACTACCCATCTTCCTGTCTTCTTTTTCTTTTTCTTTGTTCTCCTGAAAAAGCTACATACAATTGTAGCGAAACGTCGAGATGAACCCACTTTTGGGTCACTCACAAATGACACGGTCCAAACCCGGAAGACGAATAAACTATAATCCCAATATACTTTTAATTAAGCTAAAGTTATATTGAAAATATCAAAATCCCGATCATTTAATAGCCCCATGTGTCTATCCAATGGGTTGTGAATACGATAGGTTGTTCTGAAAAAGGAATATTGAAAACATTGTGGTACTGTAGAGCTTGATGGGAAACATTAAAGTTAATCTGGCTTAACAGGTTTGAAAAATCAATAATTCCATGTATGATCTTACATATATAAATATAGCTCCTGACATGTCACGGCGGTTCATGAGTGAGAGTTAAGATAATTGTTGTTCGATACGGAAATAATTATGATTTTCAATAGTAGTGTGGGACGTGGTATGCACAGTATCTCAAAAATTTATGCTGGAAACTTTCTATGATATCAATATTGTTCTGAATATAGGGTGACCAAATAACTAAACAGTATTGCAAAATAGTTCTAACTAAGCAACAATACACTAATCTTGTTGAATTAATGGAGAAATACTTGCAATTATTAGTAACGAAACCAAGAAGTTTAAATGCCTTTATTGAAATAGAGTTTATGTGGTCACAGAAAGTAAGCTTTCATCAAAAATAACACCCAAATCCTTAATAGAAGAAACATAATTCAGTGGTTGATTATTAATAGTACAGCTTATTCCAATTCTATTGACTTTACGAGAAAAACTTATATAAAACAACATTTTTTTTACATTTAAGTAGAGTTTGTTCTGATTGCACCAATTTTGTAGTCTGTCTAAGTCATCTTGTAGCAAGTTTTCATCTTTTTAAACTGTCTATAACTTTCCAAAATTTAAAGTCATCTGTCAAAATGAAACATTTGCTATTTAGGATATAGGAAATGATGTCATTACCGAAGATATTAAAAAGAAGTGGAGAACTGTGGCCTGTGTACTGTCAGATAGATGACAACCTATCTTGACTCTTTAACTTTTCCCAGGTGTAGAGATTTTAATCCATTTCACAAACATGCGATGAATGCCTACATTAATTAATTTTCTCAAAAGTATTTGGTGATATACACGATCAAATGCTTTGGGAACATCTGTGTATATTGCATCTACCTGTTTACGGCCTTCCATATGAGATAATATATCAGACTGATAGCAAATCAAATTTGTTGCAGTGGATTTTTTGATACGAAAACCATGTTGTGATTAAAATATTAGGCCTTTACATAGCTAAGAAAGATGCTTTGCTACAGATTGTCGAAGAGCTTAGGGATTGCAGATTGTATACAAATGCTACGATAATTTTCAAAATTGCCTCAAAATTTTTGTAAATCTTGAAAATATACATTATTTTAAGCTATTTCAAAAAAAAATTTGCGCAATTTCCATTTGTTTAAATAAAAAACAACTTTGAAAATTGAAAATTTCACACTTTTTGGGCGGCCATATTGAGAGTTAACTGCGACGTTTACAAATCTATAAAAATTTATAGTATCACAAGTATTCTCTATACCAGGGGTGTTCAAACTTGAACTGCTGGCGATCTACCTCAATATTTTTAGACTACTTACGATCGACTCTGAGAGACTGCAAGTGTGTGTGATGCAGGGTTGTCGTACATACACGATACACCCTACCTACCAAGGTGGGGCGTACCGTTAGCATATATAGATATTAGCTTTCTGCACAATATAGATATATTATTTTAGTCAAGGTTTGGGTTAGGTTTAGTTAGGTTCTTCTCTACAATATTAATGAAAAAACTTATAGTTATTCAAAATTGCGAGTTTTTTATTTGTTGTAACAAAACAAAAGGGTTACATATGGTATTAAACTTAACTAAGGAGTGGCTTTGGATGTTGAAGCGTGGCACTGCATGTCCTCAGCATACTTTTCATAAGATGGTACGTAACCACTGAGTGCTAATCGCAAGCATGATGTCATATGATCGTCAGTTAGTCGATTGCGATATTTTGACTTAATTATCTTCATTTCAGAAAATGCAGACTCGCACAAGTAAGTTGACCCAAAAAATGCCGTCAGTTGAAGGGCGATCTGCCTTACATTCGGATATTTATCTTCAGATATAAAACGCCAGAAATTTGTATCAGATACTGTTGCTTTCAGATGTATATCTAATATAATCTGCACCAACTCATTTTCAACAGAACATGAGTTCATATTAAACTGACTTGCTATTTCAGTAGCTAATTCCTCAATGTTTTTACATGAAAAAGGAGTTTCTTTTCAGTTAATCTATCATAAGTTGCAATTTACTTTTGAATGCGTTTACTGCGCTAATCATCTCAATAATAGTTTTCCTTTACCTTGAAGCTCGAAGTTACCGGTGTTTAAGTGCATTGTGATGTCAGTCAAAAATGCCAAATCATTTAGCCATTTTCGTTTTTTAAAATCTGAGTGTCATCACCTCTTTCGTCTAGAAAAGCTGTTATTTCGGGCAATAATTCTTGAAACCTTTCTAGGAATTTTCCGCGACTCAACCACCTAACGTCCGTGTGAAGAACTAAATCAGTGTGTTCAGCTGACTTCCTATCTTCCAACTGCAACTGAAAGAGCCGCCGTTGCAAGCTACGTGCACGGTTGGAATTCACAATTTTTGTTGCAATGCCCATAATTTCCTCCTGTGTTTAAAACTTTTGAACACAAAACTTGTTGATGTATAATGCAATGGAATGAAAAAAATAAAGGAATTCTTCATTAGCTCGACACAATGCCACAAAACCGTTTTTGTTTCCAGTCATTGCTGGTGCTCAATCGGTTGTAATGCACATTAATTTATATATTAGTAGCTCGTAGTTTTTTACAAAATTTAAGAAAACGTCATATATATCTTCGCCACGGGTCTTCCCCTTCAGAGGAATGATTGTCAAAAATTCTTCCTTAGCCAACACGTCATTGAATACCATCCGAATAAAAATACACAGCTGGGCAGTGTCTGTCACATCGATGGATTCGTCGAACTGTAAAGAAAAGTATGTACATTCCATGATATCATGCTTTAGTTTATCTGCGATGTATTGACTCATGACTTTAATACGCCTTGTGACAGTCGGACGAGATAACTGAAGTTCTCTAATAGCAGACATGATTTCTGTTTTATTTTTAAAATCTCCAAATAAAGTCTCACTAGCTTCAATAAATGCTTCCTTCACCACCGATCCATCTTCAAATGGTTTATTGTGTTTCGCCAAAATATGAGATATTTTTAAATGACGCGATCGTAGCAGCTTTTGATTGTTTGGCTGGTCTTTGTGAACATGGATTGTTCTTTTTTACAAACAAGATATCAATCACTTACTTTCGTTTTCTTAATTCACTCTGTGGCGAAAAATCCTTTTCTCACAATTTGTATTTAAAGATCATTTTTTATAAATTATTTCATAATCATATTCTTCTAGCTTCAACCGCCATCTTACTAGTTTGGAGTTGGGATCTTTCAATGAAAATAACCACTGTAGTGGTTTATGATCAGTAATAATAGTAAAGCGTCGTCCAAATAAATACGGGCGAAAATATTTGACAGCCCATACTACTGCCAGTAATTCTTTCTCAATTGTTGAGTAATTGATTTCTGAGTTGTTCAAAGTTCTGCTTGCATAAGCAATTGGCAAGTCGGATTTAATCTTTCCTTGACTAAGTACGGCTCCTAGCGCAAAATTACTAGCATCTGTAGTGAGATTGAAAGGACGGGAGAAGTCAGGATACTGTAATATGGGTTCATTTATGAGAAGTTGTTTACAAGTTTCAAAACATTGAATATAATCTGAATCGCTTACATTGATTTCAGCATTTTTCTTTAGGCGAGTAGTTAGTGGTTTAGTAAGTTTAGAAAAATCTTTGATAAATTTCCTGTAATAACCTAAAAGTCCTAAAAATCCTTTTAATTGCTTAGTATTTTTGGGTATTGGAAAATTTTTAATAGCTTTAATTTTGTCTGGGTTCGGCTTAACCCCTTCTGGCGTTACGATGTGACCTAAATATGCTACTTCTTTCTTTAAAAACTCAGATTTATCTATTTGAATTTTGAAATTTGATTCTCTTAATCTTTGAAACACTTCTTTTAAATTAACAAGATGCTCCTGAAGACTTGTACTAAATATAATTATATCGTCAAGATAAACCAAACATTTTTCATTTTGTATACCTCTCAGGATATTATCCATAACCCGTTGGAATGTTGCTGGGGCGTTACGGAGTCCGAAAGGCATTCGCAAAAATTCGTAGTGACCATTTTCTGTATTAAATGCAGTTTTTTGAATGTCGCTTTCATCCATCTCGATTTGATGGAACCCTGAAGCGAGGTCGAGTGTCGTAAAGTATTGACACCGTCCAAGTTTATCCAATAGGTCACTAATGTTAGGTAAAGGGTATCTATCACCAAGTGTGATAGCATTAAGACGTCGATAATCTATTACGACTCTAAACTTGGGTTTTTTGGAGGCGTCCATTTTTTTTGGGACCACCCATATAGGAGAAGACCAAGGGGAATCCGAAGGTCTAATAATATCTTGATCCAGCAGGTTCTGGATTTGATTTTGCACTTCCTTCCTATAAATTTCCGGGTATCTATAGGATTTTGAATATACTGGTATATCGTTTGTTGTTTTTATTGTATGTTTAATTTTATTAGTAAAAGTTAATTGGTTTCCTTCGATATGGAAGATATCGGAATATTCTTTTATTAACTTTAATATTGAATTTCTTTCCTCAAAATTCATATGATCTGTTCGAAATATCGAATTTAAATTCTTCAGCATATATGGAATTAAAATTTGGATTTGAAATTTGTTCGTATTCAGCGAACTTTTCCACCATGATTGGGGAAGTTACATCCAATTTAAAATAAGATTCAGAAGAATTCAAAATGGTGCAAATAGCCTTATTGTTTTCTACCGTCGTAAGGCACTCCGGAATTTCTAATTTACCGATTTGTGTATATTGTATAATTACATCGCCATTTTTTATATTTTTAACATTTAAACTTCGTGTTGCCACTATTATCGGCTTTATAATAATTTAATTTTATCTTACTATGCGAGGTAATTAAAACGTTATTGGCCAAATCAATTTTTGCATTTAATTTTTTTAAATTATCGAGGCCTAATAAGCAGTGAAAATAGTCATGGAATTTAAAAACGCAATAACTTAAATTTAATTTATTTTTAGTATTAAAAATTTTTGATAAGGGAATTTCGGTACAGTAATTTTCCTGTTTCGCTCCAAGTGCTGTTGAAATTTGAAAGGGTTTACGAAAAATTGAATTTTTAAAATATTTTTCAGCGACTTCTGGGGTTACAAACGATTTTGTGCTCCCAGTGTCTATTAGTACTTTAAGATTATGCTCAGGAAATACAATGTACGGCAATTCACTTTCGTTATTTATTAGATTTAAAAGTTCAACTTGAGTAATTATGGATTTTCCGAGGCTTTGTTCTCTAAAAAATTATTCTCACTAGTTAATTCAACTTCCTCGGTATCGCCAATATTATGTAGTTCTTCAGCTATGATATTTTGTGGTTGACTTGAAAATGTATTATTGAAGCGTCTTTGATTTCCAAAATTTGTTGGTCTAAAAGTATTTTGACTAGTGGTACTCATTGGAGTTGGGGCTTGAAATCTTTGATTTGGATTTGATTTAAAGACGTTACTACTTCTGTTATTTGTAAAAGTATTAGTTCCTCTGTTATTATTTGAAAAAGAGGTTGATGCTGATGGTTGTCTTGTTGTTTGTTGAAATTGTGTGGAGTTTGTTATAGGTGGGGCTGGAGTTCTTTGTCGAGATTCGTTGAATCTAAAGGATCTGTTCGTTTGAGGAAATTGTTGTTGAAAGTTAAGATTTGGTCTTGGATTACGATTATTTAGAAAATTTGGCTTTGCTTGCCTAGATTGTGAAGAATTATTTTCATTTAAATAAATTTGAAAATCGTTAGTTAAAATACTTAGTGCAGAATTTAAATCTTTAGGGTTTTTAGTTCGCATGAAGGTGCCAAGTGGTTCTTTTAGACCACGTAATAATACTCGTAGGGCTAAATTTCTAAAATAGTTTGATAAAATTAATAATTCTTGGTCATTAGAACGTGTAGTAATTAAAGATATTTGTAAATTCAAAAGATGTTGGACTTTATTGAAGAATTCAAAGGGAGTTTCATTATTTTGCTTTAATTCTGACATTTCTATACTAAGCGTATAAATATCTCTTTTATCAGCGTATGTATTTAGCAAGGCATCTTTCAGCATGTGTAGTTAGGATCTTGCCAGGTCCTAACTACACATGCTGAAATGTTAATAGCAGCTTCACCTTTTACTTTTGCTAATATGCTAGACATTAAGTACTCATTCTGAAAATCATCTGAATCAACTGTATTATAAAATTTATTAATCAATTTTTCACAGATTTCCACGAATCTAGGAAGTAATGTATTTTCTCCGTGGAAATCTGGAATCATATCAAGATATTCCTTTTTTAATTGTGGGATTGTAATTTTTATTTTATTTTTTGAGTAAGAATTTAAATTAAAAGTACGATTATTTATTAAGGATGAATTAGAACAAAGATTATATTTAATAGGGAGTTTTGAGTCAGAATCTGAGTCTGATGAATCAGAATTTATTAGAATTTTAGGCTCTCTATACGACATAAGCACTTACCAGAGAAGAATTGTCCACTCCATGTAAGCTGGTTCACTCAGAAGGTTGACTAGGCAGGTATCTTCGATATTCACTCGAAAAGTCCACTTAACACGATTCCTGTTATAAAGGGCTACTCAATCCACCCACAGGAATATAACACTTCCGATTAAGGTCAATAAATCGTTAAAACGAACCGAATTTATATTCGCTAAACCCGTTTGACCTAGCTACTGACTGCGCCACTCAAATTTGGGAATGCCAAAAGTCCTTTTTTAAAAAAGAATTTATTAAGAGCTAAACGACTAATTACAATAAAATCAGATTCTAAACTGAATAAAATATTAATTAAAATAACACATATACAATTGCAATTATACAATTCACAATATTATGCAAATATAGCGTCAGCACTCTAGAGTTCAATGCTTTAACCATGTCAGCAGTCTTAAGTCCATGGCACGAATAGATCCATAGGCGTCGCTCTATAACTTATATATATATATATATATATATATATATATATATATATATATATATATATATATATATATATATATATATATTTAACGTGATTATTTCGACCAAAAAACAATTTATCAGTATGTTGGAAATATCGGGTATGTGGTCTATATTAAATAAAAATCTTCGTTTTTTCTAAAACTCAATATTTCGCTATTTATTTAAAAGCTTCATCAGGAGTAACTGTAAAAAACAAACATTTCAAAAAACTGACGTACACTTAAGTAGTGTGTATTAGTATGAGCAAAATGAGGAGGGGGTCAATGAACCGAGGCCGGTCTAGACAACATTTAATAGGGTTACTTAAAATAGGGTGGAGCGAATTAACCAATTAAGATTGTACACAATTTCGTGGTCAAAATGACTAATTATAACAATAATTAATTATAAATTACCCTAGAGTAATCTAAAATAGGGTGGGGTGATATAAGATATTACTGCATGCAAAATGAGGGTGGGTGATTTTAAATAGGGTGAAGCGAATTAAGATTGTACACAATATCGTGGTCCAAATGATTAATTATAACAATAATTGATTATAATTATAAATTACCCTAGAGTAATCTAAAATAGGGCGGGGAAATATATGATATTATTGCACGCAAAATGAGGAGAAGCTATATAGAGTAGGGTACGGTAGGAAAAATGTGTATAAGAAGCCAAAACTTGCACACATCAATCAGAATTTCAAAATGAGTGCTATATTTCGAAACGTATTTTTGGGTGAACGTCGGTTTTACCTGAATCCATCGAACTCAAAATTTGTTTCTGTTTGTCTAGCACATGAATTGAATTTTAAACCGGTAGTGTTCATCAGTGGTAATAAACAAGATCGTGTTTTATTTAGTGAAACTGAGTGGTTAAACTTTCTATCATATAAAACTGTAATTGACAGTTTCATGGGAGGAAATTCTCAACAATCAATTAATGATGGTAAAATACAACTAGAGTTCATGCAGCTACCACAAATGTCAGTTGTGAAAGTTACCAATGGTGAATCACAGATAATTTTGGGTGCCAATTCCATTGCGTCGTTATGGATACTACTTCCAATAATTAATTACCATTTGGAAACTTTGAAAAAGGATAAATTCACCAGTTCCCTAGAAATACTAAAGTTGGGGGTTGATTCAAATGATCCTATTAAAACCGGGCTACAAATAATGGAGCCAATAAAGAATATAAATACAACAACTTACGGTATGGCGTTGGAGTTAATTCACAGATTTCCAGAGCTACTCAATGATAAAATTTAGTGAAAATGTTCGTATTCACTACATTGAAGCAACTTGTTCATGTAGAACGAAATATTGGGAGTTCGTGGCTGCTGACAGAGTAAGATTTCAACATAGAATAAAAGAACTTGCTAAAATTATTAATCCTGTATTGGATGTTAGGCATAGAAATAAATACATTTTGTAAAAAATTTAATATATTAAATTACCCCTTCCACTGTAACTATATTAATATTAGTGCTGGCGATTGTGTCAAAAATGTGTTGCGAAGCTAATTTTTTGGAATCCACAAATCAAAGGTAACATCTTATACTAATATTAATAGTTAAACCACAATGTCGAACGGATATAATCAATATCCATTTCCATACTCTTAATGTTCAACATCTAGCCAGATGAACCTCAGCGACCAAAACTTAACAGTTCAACAACTAGGATATTTTCCACAACAAATGCAAACGGGACCACATCCCGCATCACAAATCCAGCAAAATTTCGCTCCAAGCCAGCTAAACCAGCCAATGCAGTTATATCAACCTCAATACCAGTATTCAGTCCAAAGTACATTACCACAATATCAACCCCCAAGCACATCGAAAGCAAATGATGAAGAATGGCAAATAGTACCAAATAAAAAACGTGGAAGAACCAGTCCGGAACAACACCCCAAACTTAAACAAACCAAGATAGATAACTACTGGCTCAACACACCAACAGCAAATAAATTTAATGTATTAATCAATGAAGAGACACACGAAGCAGATACTGAAGAGGAAAAACAAAAACAGGAAGAGAAGCCCCCACCAATATTTATTGCCGGTGTTAAATACATCCAACCATTAAACGAACTATTAAACACTATAGCCAAAGACAAACATTTAATCAGAGTGTTGAATGAAGAACAAGTCAAGGTACAGGCCCAAACAATTGAAATATACGACAGTATAATAAAAGCACTTGATGAGAAAAAAACCGAATATCATACATATCGTAAGAAGCAAGATAAACCCTTTAGAGTAGTGATTCGTCATCTTCATCCCACAGTGGATATAAACGAAATCAAAAAAGAACTAGAGAGCCAAGGACATATCGTTATACAAATAACGAATATACTTCAAAGAACTACAAAAAAACCCCTACCGCTATTTTTTGTGGACTTGAAAATGCAAGAAAATAATAAAGAAATTTATCAGATAGAATATTTACTCAACGCAAAAATTAATGTCGAAGCCCCAAGACTAAAAAGAGAATTAGTACAATGTACCAGATGTCAAAGATATGGTCACACAAAAAATTTCTGCTATCATCAATACAGGTGTGTAAAATGTGCTCTAAATCACAAAACAGCTGACTGCCCTAAGAAAATTCGATCTGATCTTGTAAAGTGTGTACTTTGCGGTAAAAACCATCCAGCGAATTATAGAGGATGCAGTGTACATAAACAACTGCAAGAAGCAAGATTTCCAACCTTAAGAAAGAAAGAGTCACAGAATCAACTACAAAACCAACAGCTACCAGTGGCTACAACAAATATAAGTACAACACAAAGACCTACATATGCTCAAATGATAAATACCAACCAACAAGATACTACAATGGTCACTCACGCAAATGACATTCAGGAGTTAAAGAATATGATGAAAGGGCTTATGGAACAAATGAGCACCATGCTAAACTTACTAACAACACTTGTCTCAAAAATGAACTAATGGCTAATACACTAAAATTTACCATATGGAATGCTAATGGCTTGACACAACACAAACACGAGTTGTATGCATTTATAGTTAATCATCAATTAGACATAATACTGATTTCAGAAACACACTTCACGAAAAAAAGTTTCATAAAATTTCACAACTACAAAGTATATCACACAACACATCCAGATGGAACTGCACATGGTGGGACAGCAATCATTATAAGAAACAACATCAAACATTATCAGACAACTCACTATCAAAAAGCACATATTTAGGCCACAAATGTAGTTGTAGAAGACTGGACAGGACCTATAACTTTTTCAGCTGTATATTGTCCACCAAAACATTCAATTAAACAACCAGAATTTAAAACCTTTTTTGATACACTTGGACCTAGGTTTATTTGTGGTGGAGACTACAATTCAAAGCATTTAATGTGGGGCTCTAGACTTATTAATACCAAAGGCCGGGAACTACAAAAAGAAATACACATGGATAATCTAAACATAGTAACCACAAGGGAACCAACATACTGGCCTACAGACCCTGCAAAAATTCCAGATCTTCTCGACTTTGCTATAGTGAGAGGAATAAATAAAAAATACTTTAAACCAAAGTCCTGTTACGATTTATCCTCTGACCATTCACCTGTTATCATAACTGTAAGCAAAAACATAACAAAAATAGAAAGGAGCTGTATACTACACAACAACAAAACAAATTGGAGTTATTTTCGATATCAAGTAGACAATCAAATCAATTTAGACATCCCACTAAAGACAGATAAACAAATCGAACACGCAGTAGAACATTTTAACACAGTTTTACAGGAAGCAGCATGGAACTCCACACCATTACCTACACATCGACATATGATCAAAAACTGTTCCAATACAATACATGGAAAAATAATTGAGAAAAGAAGACTCAGAAAACAATGGCAATTAACAAGATCACCTCAAAGTAAAACAAACCTTAATAAAGCACAAAAAGACCTAAAAAAATTGATAATGGCAGAAAAAAATGCAAGTTTTCAAGAATACCTACAAAAACTAGATGCAACTCAAGCCACTGACTACTCGTTATGGAAGGCTACAAGGACTCTACGAAGGCAGAACTATACAGTCCCACCAGTAAGAACACAAACAGGACAATGGGCGAGAAGTCCACTAGAAAAAGCCGAAACATTTGCGACACACCTTAAAAAAGTCTTTACACCAAATGAGGGAAATTACTCACTACAAACTGAAGAAGAAATTATTTCGATACTCACAAAACCTTATCAACTAGAACTTCCCGAAAAAAGATTCACAAAAAATGAGGTAAAAAATATTATACAACACAACATCGATCCAAAAAAGGCTCCAGGATACGACCTGATTACGGGAAAAACTTTTCAGCAACTCCCAGAGAAAGGCTTCCAATTTCTGACACAGTTATTCAACTCCATAATGAGATTAGGCCACTTCCCATCACAATGGAAACTAGCACAAATAACAATGATACTAAAACCAGGAAAAGAACCAGAAAGTGTACAGTCCTACCGTCCTATCAGTCTTCTTCCAGTGGTATCCAAAGTGTTTGAAAAGCTGACACTTACTAAGCTAATGCCTATACTAGAAAACAAAAAACTAATACCACCACACCAATTTGGGTTTATAAAACAGCATTCAACGATACAACAGGTACACAGAATTGTAGAGAGAATCAACGAGGACTTTGAAAATAATAGGTACTGCTCGGCGGTATTTCTGGACGTAAGTCAGGCATTTGATAAAGTCTGGCATAAAGGCTTATTATGTAAACTAAAACAAAATTTACCTACAAATTACTATATACTCTTAAAGTCCTATATCACCAACAGAAACTTCCAGGTAAAGTATGAGAATGAATACACAAACATACAACAAATTCTCGCTAGGGTGCCCCAAGGAAGTGTACTAGGACCTATATTATACCTTATATTTACTGCTGACCTACCGACAGAAACACACATAACTACAGCTACATTTGCGGATGATACGGCAATAATATCGTCGAACAAAAATCCCAAAATAGCCTCAGAAATCTTACAAAATAATCTAAATCAAATCCAACAATGGATGACAAAATGGAGAGTCAAAATTAATGAAAACAAATCGCTACACCTAACATTTACCACGCGTAGGGAAACATGTCCGGCTGTTTACTTAAACGGTACAGGAATTCCACAAGGGGATGAAGTCAAATATCTAGGTATGTACTTGGACAGAAGATTAAACTGGAGGAAGCATATATTTACTAAGCGAAAACAACTGGGTCATAAGTTAAGAACCATATATTGGCTGTTGGGCAAAAAATCAAAACTATCAACCGAAAATAAAATATTAATCTACAAATCCATCCTAAAACCAGTGTGGACTTATGGGATAGAATTATGGGGAACCGCCGCACATTCCAACATTGAAATAATACAAAGATTCCAGTCCAAAACATTGAGATCAATACTAGGAGTTCCATGGTTCATAACCAATGAAGCCATTCATCGGGATGCCGGACTATTATATGTCAAAGATGACATCAAAAAGTGCGCGAAAAAACATAAAGGGAAACTTAAAGTGCACCCAAACGTGTTAGCAAAAAGTTTAGTGAATAAACCGCGTACTGTTCGTAGGCTAAAACGAAAAGTTCCGTTAGAGTTAAGTGAACAATAGGTTCTAAATTAATGTGTACAAGTCTATGTCAGAAATAGTCAGTGTTGTAGGCTAAGTTTTTAAAAAAAGGGGTGCATCACTGGATGCCTCCCTACATGTCATTCTAAATTATTGTCAGTCCTATTACTTATTGTCTATTATCTACCTAAATATTTAGGTTTAGAAAAAAAATATGTAGGAACAGATCCTTCACAAATTAATAGTCACCATGTGTCTGAAAGATAAGTCAGACAAACTGAATAATTTTTATAGCAGGTTATCCACATTTAAAAACTGGAGGGGGTTGGTTCCCTCGATTGAGTTAGCAGTATATGGATTTTACTATCTACAAAAAGAAGATATTGTAAGGTGCTTTTGGTGTCATGTAGAAATTTATCATTGGTTATCTACGGATGATGTTTATAAAGAACACATCAAATTCAGTCCAAACTGTAGTTTTGCACAAATAATTCACACCGAATTTTCTAACCACCAGAAAAATTATAGATCAACACCAGACATGAAAATCGAAAACAAATTTTCTAAATACCAGATTAATAAAGACATACAAACCAAAAACACTCAACTAAATAGAAATACAAATTTATATCTAAATGTGCTTCTTATTTTTGTGCATTGTATATTTTTCTTATTGAGTATCTGTATAAGTAGAAAAGAATGTAAAATATAATGCAATGTTGAAGATGTAAACAAAACTGTGTATGTTGGATTATTTATCCTATAAGTAAAAAAAATAAAAGATTTTTTTGTAAAAAACAGTTTATATTTTAATATTATAATACATTATTTTTATTAATCCATGAATTATGTGTAACATCCATCCCTAACCATTTCACAAACACCTTGTTACCCTTTCTTTTCAATACCTTCTCTACTAAGTAGATATCAGGGTACCGGGTTTTCTTTAATTCTTCGCTGTAAAACGCTCCTTGAATTTCTTCTTTGCGTGAATCTTCTAGTAGGTAAGTGACTGGATTTGTCTGCTTAACTTTTCTTATTTTAAAAATCTCATTTGTCCAATTGGGTAAATAACCCTTTGTAAACAAATTTCTAAATCTCGAAATCCGAACGTGATCACCAACTTTGAATTTATGTTTCTTGGGGTCAATGATTTTAAGGTAATTATACGCAATTATTTTCTTGGCATTCTTTTCATTAACTTTGCTAGGAATAACACCTGTGGTTGAATGTATAGTGTTATTGTATTTTTTTACTATATCAGGAAGAATATTCAACCACTTGTAAGTACCTTGCAAGCTGAACTGCTTCCACAACATTGATTTTATTGTTCTTATTACTCTCTCTGCAATGGAGGCTTTTAAATTCGAGAATGTACTGTAATGGTTAATATCACGTGACATCATAAGCTCACGAAACTGTGAATTGTAAAACTCCTTACCCAAATCTGTTTGAAGGTTTTTTGGTGGCTTCTTCATTTGATTCAAAATTTTTTCCATAGCTTTAGTAATTTCATTCCCTGTTTTTCGTTTAACCGGTTCCGCCCACACAAATTTACTAAACGCATTAATAACAACGAGAATATACTGGTGTCCATTATTTACTTTGACATAAGGAGTCATTATAGCTAAATCTGCTTGAATCAGATCGTTTAATCCTTTGATGATTACATGTCTCCGTCTAAAATTCTTTCTTGCCGGTTTATGGAGTTCGTGTATGACTTGTGATTTAATGTTTGACATCTTGTTCTAAAGGACAACGAAGGGTCATATATACTACAAAAGACGAATCTTTTTCTAGTTTAAATGAAATTATATCACCTTTAAAAATCTTTACTCCTGGTAAGTCATCATATTTATACTCTGTGTTAACCGATTTCGAGTTTATTATAACTTTTCCACCTGAAACATTAATTTGTACAAAATCAATAGTACCACTTAGTGGAAATTCATATGAAAACAAACCACTATCCAACATATAATATTGTTTAAGTTTATTTTTTTTTCCTTTGAAAGTTAATACACATTTACTATAGAAAGAAGAAGGATCACACACAAAATATAATGGCGAGGAAGATAGATCAGGAGTTTGACAATTTTTTAAAAAATGACTTCCAAATCTATTTATAGGCATTATTGTATTATATTACCTTCTCGAAGTTCTTCAATTATAGATATAATTTCATTTACGTGTCCGTCGTTACCCGCAGCTTTTGATGATACAAGCAGTCGTAATCTATCTATAAGTTCATTAAAATCATCGTATTTATACTCTAATGGGTTGCCACTATATTTTCTAAAAAGTGCACCACCCTTTTTTTTTTAATTTTTAGCTAAATTTCGGGTAACAGGCCCTTGTGCTAAATTTCCGGGGAGTGAACTTAAACGAGTTCTAAATGATTGGGGTCTCGTTTCCAAAGCTGGTTTAATAATAAAATTATATTTATCTTTTATTTTTGATGGAATACTTTTTATAGGCAATTCAGGATTATTGTTTCTATATATTGCATTTGTTCTACGTAAAATATCAACATACTCATTAACATCTGTTTTTTTAAACGATTGGGGGTTTACTTTGAAAAGCAACTCATAAAGACCCGGTGTTCCCTTGTATCTTATATTATTAATAATCAAATCTGCTCCATCAAAATCAATTATGGAATCTCCGATAGAAAATTTTTCTGTTTCCAAGTCATGATAAATTCCTAAATCGTGGTCGAAATCACCTTTTGTGTCTTTGATGTTAGCTTTAATATATTTCTTTGATAAGGGTGAAGTATAATTTTCGTAAAATTGATTCATTATATCTGGATTAGTAATCATCTGATTAAATTCTCTAAGCGTATCCTCAAAATATCGATTAATATTCTCATCCGTGGTATTCGCTTGTCCTTCTGACTGAAAAGTTTCTTCTGGTTGTTGTGTGAATACTTCTTCTTTTGGAATAATAGATTCATCTCCAAAATTAGTAGGTGTTTTTGACCCCCCAGGGAGTATACTTGTTGTAGTAATAGGCCACATGTAAAAGAAGAAGAGGCGTGGCACCATGAAGTTAGAGATAGAGGTTAGGTTAGGTTAATATAAAAAGATGTAACGTGTATATTGTTAATCTTATAGTTTTATTAAATATAACATTTAATAAATACCGAGTATTATTATTACATGGCGCAGTCAGTACAAGAGCCAAAAGTACAGTTATCCAGAATGGAAGGAAAAGTGCCAGAATCCATGAAATTCGAGGGGAACCTTCATGAAAATTTTAGACGGTTTTACCAAAATTTTGAAATGTATCTTATTGCAACTGAGAAAGATGACAAAGCCGATAGAGTAAAAATTGCTTTGTTTTTAAATATGATTGGACCAGAAGGAGTTGATATATATAACATTCTCAAAATACCAGAACCGAATAAATTTGATAGTGTCATATCAGAATTTAAGAAATATTGTGCTCCCAGAAGAAATAAAACATATGAACGTTTTGTATTTAATAAAAGAATTCAAGCTGCAGATGAACCTTTTGATAGTTATCTTAGTGATCTAAAAAAGTTGATAAAAAGTTGTGAATATGACAAACAGGAAGACAGCATATTGACAGATAGGTTAGTTTTAGGAACAAATAGTCCATCAGTTCAAGAAAAATTATTAAATACTCAAAAGTTAACGCTTGAAACAGCAATAGAGATATGCAGAAACTCTGAAATAACAAAAAAGCAGTTAGAATCTGTAAGAAACAATGAAAGTTTGGAAGTAAGTGCAGTAAAAAATAGACAAGACAGTAGAAATACACAAAGTGAGTTAAAATTTTTGTGTAGAAAGTGCAAACGTAAACATGTAGCTGCCCAGTGCCCAGCGTTTGGAAAGAATTGCTTTAAATGTGGTGCAGCAAATCACTTTAGTAATGCGTGTTTTGCTGAAATGTCCAATCAGCAAAGATATAAAAGGCAAAATGTTAAAAAAGTTAAAGAAATTAGAAGACATGACGAGAACATTGATGACTCTTCAACAGATGATGACATGCATGTGCATACCGTGAAAGGAGTCGGGGCAATCAATAGTAGAAGTCGTAATCAGTGGATTGAGGTAGTCAACATAAACAACCAAGACATTGAGTTCAAGATGGACACTGGATCAGAAGTAAATATATTACTTTAAAAGTCGTATTCAGAAACAGTAAGTACAAAATTGAAAAGTGTAATACTATATTAGAAGCTTATGGAGGTACACGTTTGAAAACTTTAGGGAAAATTACTTTAAATTGTAAGAGGCTGGATAGGAATTATAATTTAGAATTTGTAGTTGTAGATTTAAAAGTCCAGCCAATTTTAGGTTTAAAAACATGTTATTCTTTTGACTTAATTAAAAAAACACAGAGTGTAAATGTTGATGAGGAACTTACTAATAAGGAACAATTATTACTAGAATATAAAGATGTATTTGAGGGAATGGGCACATTCACAGGTTTTTGTAAAATACAATTAAAAAATGATAGTGTTCCAGTAGCTAGACCAGCTAGAAGAGTACCATTTACTATAAAAAATAAGCTAAAAGAGAAATTAGGTAAATTAGAAAGTAGAAATATTATATCCAAAGTAACAGAAACGTGTGAATGGGTTAATAATATAGTTATAGTTGAGAAGCCAGATGGTTCACTGCGTCTGTGTTTAGACCCTCAAGAGGTTAATAAATGTATTGTCAGGGAATATTTTGAAATTCCTAGTTTAGAGGAAATAAGTTCGAAACTGTCAGGAAAAAAATATTTTTCAGTATTAGATTTCAAAGATGGCTTTTATCAAGTTAAATTAGATGAAAAATCTAGTTCCTTAACAACATTTGCAACTCCATTTGGGTGTTACAAATTTCTCAGATTACCATTTGGTCTAAATCTGGCCCCAGAATATTTTTAGAAATTAAATTGTAAAAATTTTGGTGACATTGAAAATGTTATTATATATTTTGATGATCTATTAATTGCATCTGATTCCATGGAGGAGCATGACAAGACACTTAAAATAGTGTTTAATAGAGCTAGGGAAATGGGTGTAAAGTTTAGGAAATCAAAATTTCAGTTTAGACAAATGACAGTGAAATACATGGGACACATTTTTAGTGAAGATGGTATGAAAATAGATAATGATAGATTGAGGGCTATAAATGACCTAAAAAACCCATCAAACAAGAAAGAGCTTCAAAAACTGCTGGGTGTGGTAAATTATGTACGAAAATTTGTTCCAAAATTGGGTGAGATTGCAAGCCCACTGTATCAATTACTGAAAAAGAATGTTATTTTTCAGTGGCTTGGAGTTCACAGTAAAGCACTGGATGTGATAAAACAGGAACTTGCTAAAAATATATCTCTCTCTAAAGAATTTTGATTCTAGTAAAGATATTGTAATTCAAACAGATGCGTCTCAGTTTGGTTTAGGATGTTGTCTAATGCAAGGTGGAAGACCTGTTGCTTATGCTTCTAGAGGTTTAACAGGTACTGAGGAAAATTATGCTGTCATAGAGAAAGAGTTATTAGCTGTAGTGTTTGCATGTCAAAAATTCCACAATTATATTTATGGTCGCTCTGTAAAATTCATAACAGATCATAAACCTAATGTAAATATCATGAGTAAGCAAATAAGTCAAATTAGTTCTCCTAGGTTTCAGAGGCTAAAACTGAAGCTACTGAAATATGATATACAAATTCAGTATGTACCTGGTAAATATTTACATATTGCTGATTATTTGTCTAGAAATGTAAGTGATGAAAGTGCAGAGAATGATGCTGATATGAATGAAATGGTGCATTCACTAGAAAAGCATTTAAGAATGAGTGATACTAGAAAGATTCAGTTTAAAGCAGAAACAGTAAAAGATCATGTACTGAGCAAAGTCATTGAGTGTTGTCTGAGAGGGTGGAAGAATACAAAGTATGAAGGAGAGATGAAAGTTTTTCACCAGTTAAGAAATAAGTTGTTTGTTAATGATAATCTTTTATTTTTCAATGATAGAATTGTTGTACCTAAAGTTTTGCGAAAAGAAATGCTTCAAATTGTACATGAAGGTCATTTTGGTATAAATCGTTCAAGAGATCGAGCAAAAGATGTCTTATTTTGGCCAGGGATGAGTGTGGATATTGCGAATGAGATACAGAGTTGCAAAATTTGTGAAAAGTATAGGTATGCAAATAGTAAAGAGCCATTAATATCTCATGATGTCCCGGAATTGCCATTTCAAAAATTGGGTGCTGATATTATGGAACATGGTGGCAAAGCTTATTTGGTTGTTGCTGATTATTTAACGAAGTGGCTAGAAATAATCCCTATAAGAGGTAAACAATCGTCTGATGTTATAAATGCACTCAAGCAGATATTTGCAACACATGGTATACCAGATGTAATTATAACTGATAATATGCCTTTTGGATCATATGAATGCAAAAAGTTTGCAGATAAATTTGAGTTTAAATTTCAAACTAGTAGCCCCCATTACCCTCGATCGAATGGTTTAGCTGAGAGGTTTGTACAGATATCTAAAAATATTATTAGAAAATCAGATGACATGTGGGTTGCTCTAATGAACTATCGTAATACTCCTGTTACTGATCTCAAGAGGTCACCAGCTCAACTTCTATTTGGCAGAAAACTAAAAACTAAATTACCAGTTGTTGAAAAACAAAATGATAATATCAAAGAAGTTAGGTCAAAATTAGAAGAAAGAAATAATACTTATAAGGAATATTATGATAGACAGACAAGAAATAGGCCCGAATATAAGCAAGGTTAAAATGTGGTATACAAAGATAATAATCAATGGAGTCCGGCTGTTATTGTCAATAAACATGAGTCTCCAAGGTCTTATTTAATTGATAATGGTAAAAATGTCTTACGTAGAAACAGCTATCACCTGCGTAGGTCAAAAATTGATCATGATATTAGGCAGACTCAGAATTTAAGTGATGACAATGATAATACACCTAGTTGTAGTAAAACTCAGAGTTCTAGCAGTTCAGAGTGTGATACTGACATGAGCTTGAGACCATCACGTACTATCATACAGCCTGCCAAGTATTCTGATTATATTTTATAAAAATAAAAAAAAAATGTAAAAGGGGGAGATGTAGTAATAGGCCACATGTAAAAGAAGAAGAGGCGTGGCACCATGAAGTTAGAGATAGAGGTTAGGTTAGGTTAATATAAAAAGATGTAACGTGTATATTGTTAATCTTATAGTTTTATTAAATATAACATTTAATAAATACCGAGTATTATTATTACACTTGTATTTGGAGAAGAGTAAGCTAAACGATAATTAGATTTTCGCATTTTATACCTTTTTGGTGTGCTTAATCTCAATGGTTCTTGAAAAGAATACTTTGGTTCTTGTTTAATAGATGGAATGGTTTCTAGTTTATGCAAAAGTTCATTAAGTGGTTGAGTAATTGGTTTATAATTTTTTTCTAAAGCAGATTGAGACTGAACGATGTCATGATTTAAACTGCGATACTTTTTCTTTAACGCTTGTCGCGATAAAAGCAGTTTTCGTGTAACTTTGGGATCCATTGTGTATTCTAACCCCCTTTTACAGCCTTATATACTTATCGAACCCACAGCGATATCGACCCGTTGATTTGGAAGAGTCTTTATCAATGACTATAAATCCATATCTATCTTTCCAGCAAAATGAACACAAATCTTTAAACTGTATGAAAGTCATATCAATATTTACGTGATCATCAAAGATATGTTTTAAATTTGTAAAGTCCTGTTGAAAAACTACAAGTAAATTAGAATTATCTCTAATTAATTCTTTTGAAATTGCACTATATGTTTGACATAAATAAAAGCAATCTAAGTGTTTATGTCTTCCGTAACAATAATAATTTTGTATAATTTTTTGGTCACAGGATGGAATATCATCAAAAATAACTACCGAATTCTCTTTAATATCATCTGGAGGTGGTACATTAGATGAATCATTATATTCTTCATAACCAATTTCCTTTATAGGCTCAATCAAGTTTCGCAAGTACATATACTTTGGTTGATACAACGATTTGGAATATAAATAAATATTTTCAAATCTAAAACCATTTGGATGTTCAATTAAAGACAATAATACGTTAGTCTTGCCACACCCACTTGGTCCAACAATTAAAACCCTTTTGACACCATTAAAGAGATAACCATGTTTTACCTGAAGTTCTTTGGTAATATCATCGTGGTTTGTAATGGGAAGAGAGAGGTTTTGTGGTTCAATCTTCATCGCGAAAATGAGTTTAAAATATTTGGGTATATATAACCCAACACCTATATATATATATATATATATATATATATATATATATATATATATATATATATATATATATAAGAGGCAGACCATGAAAAAAAAAAACTACAAAAAGAGACGTGGGTTATTAAACTCACTCATTAACAAGCTCCCTCTAGAGCTACATCTTCCAGGATATTCATATTGTGGACCAGGAACTCGTTTACAACAAAGATTAAAGCGAGGGGATAAGGGAATCAATAAACTAGACGAGGCTTGTAAACAGCACGATATTGAATACTCTAAAAATACTGATTTATCAACCAGACACGAGGCGGATAAGACTTTAGAAAACAAAGCTTGGGATATTGTAAAATCGAAAGGGACCCCGTTTGGACAAAAAGCAGCTGCTTGGTTTGTAACAACAGCTATGAAAGGAAAACGAAAGTTAGGAATGGGCCTTAAACGCAAAAAAGGTGGTTCCCTTCGTAAAAGAACATATAAAAAAAACGAGTAATTAAAACACCGAAAAAGGGTGGATTTTTGCCCATACCTTTACCTTTATTGAGCGCACTCGGAGCCGTCGGAGGAATGGGTGCAGGAATTTACAAGGCCGTTGGAGATGCGAAGGCTAATCGAATGAGTCTTGAAGAACCAAAACGCCATAATATTGCCATGGAACAGAAAGGCAAAGGATTGTATTTAAGACCGTATAAAGGGTATGGATTATACTTAAAACCTTATTCAAAAAACTAAACCTCCCTCATCACGCTTTAACAAATACAGATATAATAAAGTATGGTAAAACATTGCCATATTTTAGAGGTGTATTCATGAGAGATATGTTACCTAAAAATATTTATAAAAACGAGTGTGGTGTTATAAATTTAGATTCAACAAGTGGTGAGGGGACACACTGGGTAGCCTATGCAAAATCTAAATCTCAAGTAATTTACTTTGATTCATATGGAGACTTACCCCCGCCACAAAATGTAATCAAATATTTTTTAAGTAATGGTGATGTACAGATATATTACAACTAGATTTTCTATTCAGCTACTATAAATAGCAAAGAATGTAATATGTTTACGTAAAATGTCTTTAAACTTTACGCTTACTGGAAGCTCTTCAAATCTGAGCTATAATTTTAATCCTCCGATTTACCTTGAAGATGAATTCGAATATGAAATTGGTCTAACCAGTTTTTATAGTTTTAATACTATTCCAAATGTTGATGAAAGCAATAACGTTTTTCTTTGGCAATTCAAAAATTTAACCCATACCTACAAAATACCTAAGGGCTTATATGAATTAGATGATATTACAAACCTTATTCAAAAAAATATGAAAAAGATTGATAATGATGCGACTTTAGAAATTACTCCACAATTATCAACTTCTAAAGTTGTTATTAAGAGTAACCGAGAAATATCATTTGTCCCAATGAATTCTATCGGGGTATTATTTGGTTTTAAATCACGACTACTAGCTCCAAACCAAACACATGTTTCAGATAAACCGGTGGAAATATGGGGAGCAAACACCCTGTGTGTTGATTGTAACATCGCTTCAGGATGCTATTTAATTGGAAACCCTGTCCATTTCATTCATAATTTTTTTCCATTGGTACCGATTGGGTATAAAATAGTGGACGCTCCTCAAAATATTTTGTATTATCCAGTTGGCATCAAGACAATTACCAACCTTACAATAAAAATTATTAACCAAGCAGGTAAACTTATTGACTTTGGAGGAGAAGAAATAACTGTAAATCTACATCTTCGAAAACGTATATAATGGTTCTAGTTTTTTCTCACCTACCAAAAACATATATAAGGAGATCTCCTTCTAAAATAATAACATCATCTAATCGTCGCTTCTTACAATCGCTAGGATTTAAAGTCTTGGTATAATGGAAATTCTTCATGTTACTGGTCAACCTTTTAATGACAACACCATTGAAGAATATCAGTTTCACACATATCAACCATACATTCCTGGGAAGTTGGGTTATAATGATGAAATACGTATTCCTATTCAAGATTAAGATGCATTTACATATCCAGCCAATAGTTATCTTTATATCGAAGGACGCTTACTCACACATGATAATCACACACCAACAAAACTAAAATTTATTAATAACAGTATAGCTTACATGTTTCGCGAACTACGTTATGAATTAAATGGAGTAGTAATTGACTCAGTACGTGATGTAGGATTGGTATCAAGTATTAAAAACTACCTGAGTCTCAACGAAAATCAAAGCCTGCAATTGGAAAACGCGGGTTGATTTCCAAAAATGAATAGAATGGAAACCAATAATGAAGTCCCCAAAACAGCGTGTTGGTGGATTCAAATGGACACTTTAACGTATGCATACCTCTAAGACTCCTATCAGGGTTCTTTGAAGATTTTAAGAAAATTATTATGAACATGAAACAGGAATTAATACTTATTAGATCAAATGATGATATTGATGCTGTAGTAAGCATAGATGAAACCGAACGACCAAAAATTGATATTAGTAAATTATATTGGGAGGTCCCAAATGTAACACCAAGTATACGAGAACAGATACGACTTAACAAGATTTCACATACAAATCAAGAATTACCTATTAAATTTCGTTCTTGGCAAATGATTGAATATCCTGCTCTAAACAACTCTACTCGCCATACATGGTCAGTGAGGACTAGTACAAAAATAGAAACACCTCGTCACATTATTGTTGCTTTCCAAAATAACAGAAAATCCTAATTGACAAAAGATATGAGTAAATTTGATCATTGCACTTTAAAAAATATTAAAGTATTTTTAAATTCTGAAAGATATCCCTATAATGATTTACAATTAGATTTTAAAACAAATAGATTTGCGAAACTGTATGAAATGTTTGGCAATTTCCAAGAAAGTTATTATCACATGGTGCTGAATCAACCCATATTTAATCCTCATGACTTTAAAATGATTGCTCCACTCATACATATTGACTGCTCTCGCCAAAAAGAAATAATTCAATCGGGATCAGTCGTGTTACGTATAGAGTTTGAGACAGATGAGCCAACAACCTCTGATATCTCGGCTTATTGTCTAATATTACACGAGAAAGAATTTACATATAATGCCTTAACTAAAATAGTAAAACAATTATAAATCGATATTATTATGCTTGACAGGTTTGCTTTTTTATTATATTTTTATACCGGGGCATGTGTTGAGACTGGACCTAATGAAACTTCCCGCATGAGGGGAGATGTGCATAATGTATGAGCAGAAATGGTATCTATAGTATTATATGTGAGTCTCATGCGCATGACTAAAAATTGTTTTATAAATACAAGTTAGATACCGCATTAACACACTCTTTAAAATGTGTCTAATAGTAGATGTGCAAGGTTTTAATACCGAAAAAAATAAATTTATCGCAAAAGAGCTGGCATTCTATGATGGCAAAAAAATTAGTCAATATTTTTTCAAACCACCATATCCAATGAGGTTGATAAATCCAGAGTTCCATAAACAAGCTGTATGGTTAATGAATAATTATCATGGTCTTAACTGGAATAATGGATTTACCCCACTACATCAAGTTCGTGATATTATCCAATACTTGACAAGTAATGTTAATATCGTTTATGTTAAAGGAAAAGAAAAAGCTCAGTATATAAAAAAGTATAGTTTGGCACCAGTAATGGAATTTGATGAACATCCAGCTTTGGAGAAAATGGAACCCACATGTCCTTACCATTTAAATAATATTGGTGTATGTGCACTATCTAATGTATTTAACTTATACAACAATTTTATTATACAATAAAGATTTTTTCTTACCTAATGTTTTATTTAAGTAATAAAAATACCTTATTAAAAAATAATACTTTATTAAATAATTACTACATTCAAACGATATAAGTGTTAGTTAAATTTTCCAGCGCAAACCTGCATAAACGACAACTGGATTGAGCAGGGGCGAATCCTTCTAGCTCTGTTCTCCATTCGGGACGATTGAAGTGTACAAAACATGGAAGTCGAGCTCGAATTTCGAAATCCTGTACAAATTTCTTGGGTAGTAGATACCAAGCCTTCAATAGTTCCAATGGGTCAATACATTTTCTAATGTACGGTATGGTAAAGCTTTCCAATTCTGTTTTTGTAAACATGTACAACGGTTTTTGTGGATGCTGATTCATCACAATTCTTTTCGGACAACATTCCATTATTGTTAAAACGGTTAATGTTTTTAAACACCAAGTCTATCCACTTTTGCTCCTCGACTGTAGAAATGAAAAATAGTCTATTTTCTTCTTCCGGTGAATAAACTTTTCCACTACGCAAGCGCATCACTTATACTAAGTCTTAAAAAGTTTTTAAACATACAAAGTTTATTTTGATATTCCCTTTTTAACTGGTTAATAATTTTATGTAACTTTTTAACATTTCTTGTTTTTTCGTAAAATAAAATATCGCGTTTTATTCTTTTAATATCTGCACGAAACTGATCGACCCGTTCACGAAACTTTTTTGAGCGCATACTGTTCACATTAACGAGCTTTCAAAACTCTTATATCCCTCTACTCTGAGTGACTTGCAGACCCCCACTCCTAATGATATAGTAACACTAGATTGTACCACATCCCCCACGCATCGCAAGTCCTTCACTCAAACTAATTAGCATACTTATAGTATAGTTTTGTGTTCAAAATACAAGAAACAAGAGGAACATGTCGTATAAATATTGTGATAATTTGGATAATCAACCTAGTGGTGACGAGTGGGATATATTTCCGACACTCTCTTTTTATATTGTACGACAAAAGCTGTGCCTAATGTCGTAAAATGTCTGGAACTAGACTTATTCCAAGAAATTTAATATTTAAAGGGTGGAAATTGGTTATTGGAATGGAGTGGAATGGGTTATTGGAATTGAGCTTTTCTTCTTTGGTAAAGAATTGTAGACATCCATCACATAAATATTCTTTGCGAGTGTTTTTTGTTTTTTGACTTTTTACAAGTCTGACCAAGTCTAGAATCAGACAATAATGACTTTGTTTATCATTTGTTATAAGCAAAAGGTTTACATGAGTGGCATGACGATTACTTGTAAAGTAAAGTGGGCCAATTATTTCATATTGCCTTTTATTATTTACGAAATTGGATTCTAGCCCATAAACATTTACTGAAATATTATTAAGGGTCTCAAACTGTTTAATATCTTTCAGTTTCATCGGAAAGTCAATCCCTTCAAAATTTAACAAAGTATCATACGGTGGATATGATTCTGGTTTGCTTGGGTTGCCAACGGGAGGAAAAATAGCTGCGTTAACACTCCACGCAAAACACTTATTATCTCTGTTTTCGATATTTAAAATAGCATGTTTTCTTACTATGGGTATTGGGAGACGAATATATGTTGATGCAGAAATAGAGTTAAATTTGTTTATGTTAACATCTAAAAACATTATTTCCTGTAATGCCCAATTTGAATCTTTTTCTTGAAATTCTGAGGCTTGCGTCATCAGTGCTTTCTTAAAATCATCAAATGTTTCATCCATCTCAGTGCTAATAGATATAATTGTATTGCATGTGTTCATGCACTTGATATCTGATAGGCTACTATCAGGTTTTAGATAAAGACTAAATATTTCAAAATTTACCTTTATGATATTGTGCAGATGTAGATATTCCCTCAAGATGTTCAAAACTTTGGGTTTAACATCATTTAAAAATCCATGATAATCCATTTTCTTATTACTATAAAAACGATAAGATGCGATTCTGTTTTTAAACGCATGTGTTAATTTGGAAACACTGGCATCTATCACTTCCAATCCAAGTGGTCTTAATCTTTTTTTGGGAATATAATAATCCCCATTATGCTCACTATCACTATTCACATTTCTGTATTTACATGTTTTCCTGTGTCGGGAGAGGTTATCTGAGCGCGAAAACGATTTATTACACATAGTACACGTATTCATGATTCTCGATAAACTACTGAGGAGTTCCGCTTATTTGCCTTAAATAGTATAATGATATTATGAGAATGTTACCCCCACCATGCTATTTTCAGACATTGGTCATTGATCTTGAGTAGAACTGATGTTGTCTAGACTATTGCGTGTCGTTCACCCCAATTTTTAGAAATTAATCATTAATCTTAAATAGACCAGATGTTTTCTAGACACCTACATGTTCAGGGGCTTATTTAATTGACCCTTGTTTAGAAATTAATTAATCATAATTATTTCATAGTTCTAATTATTCATTGTTGACCAAATGTTGTCTCTAGACACCAAAATGTTGATATAGTTCACCCTTTAGCTCTATTTTAGATGTGAGAAGCAGATAATTATAACACCCCCCTCCAATACATACCGAACCCCCCTATCTCTACTACTTGAAAATATATAAAATGATACACTTGTATTTTTTGTGAATTAAAATGGTGTTAGAAAACGAATACCAAGCAATGGATGAAGAAGTTATAAACCCTTTGGATGCCATACTTGAATTAGAAGATAGTGACAATGTCTCCACGGATGAAAGTTTTGTTTTTTCGGTATCTACGGAAAATCTATCAGATTTGGAAGAAATTGAAGTGATAGATACTGATTCCGCGGAAGTGGACAACAAAATTATGCAAGTGGATGAGGTCAATAATGTACGCTTTTTGGCATACGACTGTAGAGAAACAGTTTGTTTAACTCAACATTATTATATTATACACAATCAAAGTTTGTGTCCATCGTGTTTTTTTGAAACTCTTAGGGGAGTACCAACATATATTCACACGAATCATATAACGGAACATTCTAGTGGAACTGCGGATAATCTGAGTGCACGTATTTGTGCGACTTGTAATAAAAATTTATACATTTACTGCTTATCAAAATACTGCATTGTTTGCAAATCTATAACAATAAATACACCATTTTAAAAACTTTGTGTCTTTTTTTTAGGCTCTTTTATATATAATATTTATCTTTTATTAGTTTTCATAAATACAGCGGTGGGAATATGTTATTTACCTGCTAGTAAAAAAATTAGCACTTTTGTATTGAATTTTAAAAAAATGAATTATATATTTTTGAATTGGTTATTTTTTTTTCAAATTAGTAATATATGAGAATATATTGTTTTGACAAAATTTCTGTAGATGGGGTTTACTACCCTTATTTAAAATGATTAGGTAAACATTTTTTTTCAAGTTTTGACTACACCTGTATTTGCGAAATAAGAATCCAAAATATTTTTTCTTAGTTTTAATAAATACAGCGGTGGGAATAATTTATTTACCTGCTAGTAAAAAAATTAGGACTTTTGTAATGAATTTTAAAAAAATGAATTATATATTTTTGAATTGGTTATTTTTTTCTCAAATTACTAATATATGACAATATATTGTTTTGACAAAATTTCCGTAGGTGGGGTTTACTACCCTCGTTTAAAATGATTAGGTAAACAATTTTTTCAAGTTTTGACTACACCTGTATTTGTGAAATAAGAATCCAAAATATTTTTTCTTAGTTTTCATAAATAAAGCGGCAAATAATTTTTTAAATTTATTTAATTTATTTTTTGGTATAATAAACTTAACTCCGTCAATGGTTAAAAGTGAACTTGAAACGAAAATACCAAAGAGGTGCCTCTTCGGCGTGCAGTTAATTAAGGTATGTGGGTCAAGCGCGGTCAGTTTGTGTGTGTATACTAGCTTAGTGAAATGTTTAATGCGGCCGCGATCCGACAAAGATATTATTTTGAATATACTAGTTAAGAATATAGACGCTTAAAGTGTTTATGTTATTTGATATTAGCTTGGTGCAATGTTTGTGTTATTTATTAAGGTGTGTGATTTATTTTTGGATTACATATTTTTAAAAAGGTATGTTTATTTTTTCTTATCTATTATACATCGCAAAAAAGAAAGTATAATATTTTGCTTTTAGAGGAAATAGTCATTACTTTTAAATAAATAAACGAATATGAAATTATATATAATATGTTAGGTGTGTGATTATTTATTTTGGAATACATATTTTTAAGAAAGTATGTTTTCTTTATCTTATCTATTATATATTACACATCGCAAAAAGGAATATAATATTTTGCTTTTAGAGGTAATAGTCATTATTTTAAATAAATAAACCAACATGAAATTATATATATATATATATATATATATATATATATATATATATATATATAGGTACCTATATATAAAATTTTGTACTGATTTTTACTTACGTATTTTGGAAATGAAATAAAAAACCAAAAAATGTTATAAAATTTTTTATTTTAGTACAATAATCCTTAGAAACTGTCAGTATTAATATTTTAAAAATAAAAGTAAAACTTTGTATTTTTAGAATATTTTGTTTGACTATATAAAATTAATAGTATTAATTTATTAATTTTATATAATTTAACATTCGACAAACACTTTAGAACAAGATATAACAATTAAAAATGAAATTATATTCCAATAGCACAAGTTTGAATGTTTTTTAAACTATTTTATAGTGAACTTCATGGCTATCCAAAAAATGATTGTTTTTCACTAACAAAGTTTTTAATAAGCACATTATATTCTTCATCCTAGCTTTGCACACTAGATTGCTTGCATTGAACACAATTTGTCACCCCGAAACAGATTATATTATAATTTTATGGAATTTTTACACTTTTAAACATTTAGGCACTTTTATTTTTTTAGAATATGTTTATGTAATATTAAAGTGATATACAAAATATTATTCCACTGGTTTGCATGTGTAAATAGACTTTAGAATTTGATTACAGATTGCAATGTTCTTGTTGACACTAGTTAAGCTCTGTAGAGCTCTATCGCGTTTCCTTTCATACGCACTGATTTTTTTAATTAATACTTGTCTGTGAACTTCATGGCTTTCCAAGAAATGCTTATTTTCACTAACAAAGTTTTTAACAACCACATTATATTCCTCATCCTGGGTTTGCACATTTTTGTCGATTGTATCAAAATTAGTCGTCGTGTTAAAGTCTATTTTATCTGCATTATTTTGACCAGGCAATACACATTCTTCCATGCTTTCATCAAAGTCCCCTTCTTGAATGATATTTTCTATTTTTTTTTCTTCTAAACAGGTATCACATTCATCTTCGCTTTCCGATGAAATGTTTTCATATTTGCTCTCGTTTGGAGTCGAAGATATTGTGACATGCTCTTCGAATTCTTTATATTTCATAGGTTGCTGATGACGGATGTCCCCCTCAATTAACTCCAGAGAAGAGTTTAACACTTCTGCAAACATCTTTCCTTTTGGTGACTTTTTAAGTCCAGTGCGAAATAATCTTCGCGCTGGATTTTGAACTTTCTGGAACCGGCAACTTTACTTTCATTTTTATAATATTAATACCGACAGTTTCTAAGGATTCTTTTACTAAATTAATCTGCAGTACTCGGCTTTTTATAACTTTTTGAAAAAGTGGAAAGGGCAGACCAATCTAAAAGTATTAAAATTCCTCCCTTTTAGCACATTTTTTAGCGAAAACTCGAGATTTAATCACTTAATAGCATATGACCACACCATATATTGTTACAACCCTAATGTGCTAGTTACCCTATATGGATTTCAATTAAATTTTAATGGCCTTTTAATTATAATTAAGAGTTTTCTCATATTCTATAACACTTGTTATTTATAATCAAAAGACTGATATTTTTTTTTTTTGTACACACTTATGACAAGTAGAAAGAAAATGCAAAAAAGTATTTTTGAAGTGTGTATATTTTAGGCAATTCCTAGCTGAGCGCTTTCGGCTTTACAAAGCCATCATCAGAGCTATGCTACAATAAAATGTTCTAGTAAGTACTAATTGGTAAAGATTGTAATTTTTAACTTACGTCAATTTTTAAATACCACTACAAAGGAGAGATCTCATTTCCTTAAGTTTCAAAATTATGATTTTTTGTAGGAGTTGGAATTCTTAAAACATATAAAAAACATATAAAAAGTCGACACTGGACTTCACAAACACGTTAAAAAATTGAAAAAATTTTTGTCATGGTACGGGTTTAAGACCCGACCATCTATTGATGTGAGGACGTAGACTGAATAGAACTAGTGAAATCAAATGTCGGTCCTTTTAAACGATTTTTCAAAAGTGACAGGTGACAAATGTCATATATAGGAAATAGAGATTGTTTTTTTAAATTCTTACAAAATTATTTAGTAGTTTGGAATTACTACTAGTCAACAAAGACTTTCTAAAAATTAAGTTTTTAAATTAAATTTTATGTGTTCATCACATCATACAGAATGACATTAATTTGTAAATTCACTCAAGTCATTGCTCAAGGTCAATGTATGTTCAATCTGACAGCTATCCTTAAGGAACAAGGGCTCAAATTGTTCAACAACACTATAAAGAAGAAACCTGGTATTAATGTTATGTTATCTGATACTTAAGTGTATTAAGAATTGTATGTCTTGATGGAAAATTGTAAGAACTTTGCATAAAAAATTTTTTTAAGAATGTATTTTCATGTTTCAATTAAGAACAACTGTCAAATGAATTACAAAATGTTGTAAATTTTAATAAAGTTTAAAATTTGTTTAAAAAATAAAAGTATGAAAAATATATAACAAGATTGCATGAGGTCACCCTTCTTCCTCTAAAGTCTCCCATAATAATTTAAAAAGAGGTTTATAGTTGCAATTGAGGTTGATTTGTGTGTTTAAGCAACAATCAGGGTTTATTTTCATTTCTTTGGATATCTCTAGATCTTCCAAGAGATTCATGAGTCTAAAGTTTTTATTGGGAATGTTGTGTAAAATTTTACTGTTTTCAGAAGGAGAAAAAGAATGATTATTAAATTTAATGTGATATCCAAAGTTTGATTTTTCTGGGTTATTGAGGTGTTCTTTGATTCTTTGATTCAGAGTTCTCATTGTTCTACCTACATAAGTCATATTACAGTCACCACAGGACAGCTTGTAAATACCACTTCTGTTTAGTTTGTCAACTTTGTCTTTGGTCTTGCTGAAGATGGACTTGATGTTATATTTGGTTTTAAAGGAGATGTTTAAGTCATTAATTTTATTAACAAGTACTCTTGAAATTTTTTCTGAAATTGGTCCTAAGTAAGTTAAGGATCTATATATGGAAGTAGTGTTGGATTTGTTATCAACATTAAAAGCTTGGTTTAGTCTCTTTTTGAGTATAGATTTTTTAAAAACCAAGCTTTTAATGTTGATAACAAATCCAACACTACTTCCATATATAGATCCTTAACTTACTTAGGACCAATTTCAGAAAAAATTTCAAGAGTACTTGTTAATAAAATTAATGACTTAAACATCTCCTTTAAAACCAAATATAACATCAAGTCCATCTTCAGCAAGACCAAAGACAAAGTTGACAAACTAAACAGAAGTGGTATTTACAAGCTGTCCTGTGGTGACTGTAATATGACTTATGTAGGTAGAACAATGAGAACTCTGAATCAAAGAATCAAAGAACACCTCAATAACCCAGAAAAATCAAACTTTGGATATCACATTAAATTTAATAATCATTCTTTTTCTCCTTCTGAAAACAGTAAAATTTTACACAACATTCCCAATAAAAACTTTAGACTCATGAATCTTTTGGAAGATCTAGAGATATCCAAAGAAATGAAAATAAACCCTGATTGTTGCTTAAACACACAAATCAACCTCAATTGCAACTATAAACCTCTTTTTAAATTATTATGGGAGACTTTAGAGGAAGAAGGGTGACCTCATGCAATCTTGTTATATATTTTTCATACTTTTATTTTTTAAACAAATTTTAAACTATATTAAAATTTACAACATTTTGTAATTCATTTGACAGTTGTTCTTAATTGAAACATGAAAATACATTCTTAAAAAAATTTTTTATGCAAAGTTCTTACAATTTTCCATCAAGACATACAATTCTTAATACACTTAAGTATCAGATAACATAACATTAATACCAGGTTTCTTCTTTATAGTGTTGTTGAACAATTTGAGCCCTTGTTCCTTAAGGATAGCTGTCAGATTGAACATACATTGACCTTGAGCAATGACTTGAGTGAATTTACAAATTAATGTCATTCTGTATGATGTGATGAACACATAAAATTTAATTTAAAAACTTAATTTTTAGAAAGTTTTTGTTGACTAGTAGTAATTCCAAACTACTAAATAATTTTGTAAGAATTTAAAAAAACAATCTCTATTTCCTATATATGACATTTGTCACCTGTCACTTTTGAAAAATCGTTTAAAAGGACCGACATTTGATTTCACTAGTTCTATTCAGTCTACGTCCTCACATCAATAGATGGTCGGGTCTTAAACCCGTACCATGACAAAAATTTTTTCAATTTTTTAACGTGTTTGTGAAGTCCAGTGTCGACTTTTTATATGTTTTTTATATGTTTTAAGAATTCCAACTCCTACAAAAAATCATAATTTTGAAACTTAAGGAAATGAGATCTCTCCTTTGTAGTGGTATTTAAAAATTGACGTAAGTTAAAAAATTTCAATCTTTACCAATTAGTACTTACTAGAACATTTTATTGTAGCATAGCTCTGATGATGGCTTTGTAAAGCCGAAAGCGCTCAGCTAGGAATTGCCTAAAATATACACACTTCAAAAATACTTTTTTGCATTTTCTTTCTACTTCTTATTTAGCAATTCACATATGTGTTGGCAACTTATCGTGGATCTAAATTTGCAAAATGTTTACCATAATTAGAATAAGGGATCGCTTATACGGGCACCCTGAATTATACATATCTTGTATAGATAAAACTCCAGAACCTCACCCGCAAATATGTGGGTTCTACAATTGCGCTCGAAAAATGTTAATTATATTCACCCCATGTAATTTTTTTTAATACTACATGTACCATCTGTTTGGTTTAAAAACCAGACAATATTTCCGTTTTAGAATTAAGGGTTTTATAACGATGGAATAGCAGATAACACGCTGAATTCATTTGTATTTAATAAATATCATGTGTTATGTATATGCATAAAAAGCAAAATGTTATAAAATGAAGTTGTTTGTATTTTAAACAATTTTATATAATCAACCTATAACGTTCTACGTCTTTTGATGTCATCTCTCCATGCTTCTCTGTCTCTCCACAACTCGTCTCCAGGGTGTTCTTCCATATCCTTGTCTATTCCTTCCTATCAGCTTTTTCTGAGTCTTCTTCTTCTTGTTGTGGAATTCGGGTCTCACGCATTCTTTGAACGTTGAACAGACAAGTTGTTTGGTTTTAATCTCATCAACTATTGTGTGTGTGACTTGCATTATTTCTCTTATTCTTTCATTTGTCACTCATTCCAGTTTTGATCTTCCCACAGATCTTTACCAGAAATCCATTTCAGTAGCTTCCAGCATTCGTTTTGTTTTTTCTTTCAATTGCCACACTTCACACCCATATGTAATTATACTTTTAACTACGGTGTTCTATATTCGCTTTTTACCGTTGTTTGTTAAATTGTTAAACAATTTTAAAGGATATTATAAAATTAACATTTTTTGCCTTAACAATCCTTATAAATATTGAAATTACGTCCATAACTGAATATAAATCCAACTGATAACTACATAATGTAATCAACAAACGCCAAAATATCAGTATTGTTTATAGACTACTCTAAACATTTTATTTGTCACAACCCGTAAAATAAAAAGTAAAAACGTCTCCATTTTAGTTTTTATAGACTTTTAAGGTTTCCTTCCCTGAATATTTTGTTTTATTAGCTCCGTCTAGTGTTTCATCATTTATGATTTTTTATACCCGGCTATTTATATTCCTTATATTTACTGATCGTTTCTCCTCCATCTAGGATCAAGTTCTGACGATATTCATATTTGGTTTTTTTATTCTTTTCCATTTCTTCTTATACATATCATATATTTAATGATTCAAAATTAATATAATTTCTTTTTTGTTATTTGAGTTAATGGCCTTTTAATGTTACCCAAACGTTTACCCCAATTTAAATAATGTCAAATGAGGGTGCCAGAAATAATTCGTTGTCGTTAATTAAACTATTATCCTTTTCAATTTACTCAATTGGTTAGTCTAATTTGTGAATATTGTTGGGTGGGATTGTCTGCAATAATTAATGATGTAAAGTATTATAATTTATTTTTTGCTTATTTGGCGCAACTGGCTTTTTATATTTAATGGAGTTAATTAAACTAATCATAATATTCTGCGGGCTGGGTAGATTGACCAGTGCTTAATTGGCAATTGCTAAAGTATTTTTGACCACGATATTGTGTACAATCTTAATTCGCTTCACCCTATTTAAAATCACCCACCCTCATTTTGCATGCAGTAATATCTTATATCACCCCAGCCTATTTTAGATTACTCTAGGGTAATTTATAATTAATTATTGTTATAATTAGTCATTTTGACCACGAAATTGTGTACAATCTTAATTGGTTAATTCGCTCCACCCTATTTTAAGTAACCCTATTAAATGTTGTCTAGACCGGCCTCGGTTCATTGACCCCCTCCTCATTTTGCTCATACTAATACACACTACTCACTTAGATTTACAATACTTACAGAAACTTAAAAGATTTCACACATAAATAAATTTGATATTAAAATAAACATTTTTTGATAATGTATAAGCTTATTAAAATGTAAATATATATGAGCACGTTCGTTAACAGTAAGTAAATGAGATGGAAACAACTAAAAGTTATTTAAAATGCAAAAACTAACAATGTAAGAAAACATTAGAGGAATATTATTTCTTTAATTAATCATTAAGGCTAGTTAGCAGAGCTGAAAGTATCTTTAGTAAAAAGATAAAAAAAGTATCTAAGATACTAAAAGTATCTTAGATACTTTTATTTAAGATACTTTTTGGTTCATTTAAAAGTTACTTTTACTTTAGATACTTCTTAAAAGTATCTAGTATCTTTTATCTTTAAAAGTATCTTTAGATACTAAAAGTATCTTAGATACAAAAAAGTATCTTAGATACAAAAAAGTATCTTAGATACTTACTCAGGACCTGAGAAATAGATACTTTTCATGATCCGACAAGCTTCGACCTGTCGCGCCGGCCGTAGCGGTAGAGACGATGTGTATTGTTCTTTGCATCCGGCCCGCAGCATTATCCGTTTATCCTTTACAGCGTTAAGTTAGTTTGCCTTTGCCGTTCGTACTCGCTAAAGGAAAAAATATTAGTGCACTAGAAAAGGTAAGTTCCTTTCTTTGCTTTTTATAACCTATTTTAAATTTAGTGCAATAATTTGTAAGTGTAGTAATTTAATTTTAAAGTGCCAAAAGATGATATCGACATCATTGAGGAAGATCAGGAAGATATTTTGGAGGATGAAGAGGATATTCCTGACATATTTGAAAACGAAAATTATCTCCTTCCAAATAATTTAAGTGACAATAATTTGATCATACCTACTTTATCTGAACACATACGTTGTGCAACTACTGATATTATGAAAATAATTAATTCAACCAGTTCTCTTAGATTAAAACATGAACAAGCAATAGCTAGGTGTAATCATATATGGAAAAAAACAGGTCGTCCTAAATCAGCTGAAGTGATAAAAAAAGTATTAGGGCATACTTTAAGTTACCCGGGTATGACTCGTTGGAATTCCATGTTCGATGCTCTGAACCAGATTCTTAAGTCTAAAGAAACACTGGAATCTCTATACGAAAAATTAAATTTTCGTATAGAGATACTGATCTAAATTATTTAGCAGAATTATGCCAAATACTAAAACCGTTTGCTTTGGCACTTGACATTCTTCAAGGCGAACAAAATATGTACTACGGTTTCCTTCTACTATCAATCGTAAGTTTGTTTGTTAAAATTGAAAAGCTTACAACCAATAAGTTTAAATATGTGGAACTTATTTTGAACGCTCTGACAGTATCTTTAAACTCCAGATTTGAAAAACTTCTTAAGTTGACTAACCATACTGCAATAATTGCTGCAGTTACTAATCCTTTATTTAAAGCACGTTGGCTTACTGCATTTCAAGGAATCAGGAATATCGAAAATGACCTTAGTGAAATTAAGGATTTGGTAATTACAGAAGCTATAAAAATTATGAAGGAAAATGAGGAACAATTAAAACAATTTGATGTAAGTACAAATAACATTACTACTGTAATGAAAAGTAACAAAATGCAAAACGACTTCTTTGAATTTGATATTAACTCCAAATATTCCGATCTTCAAACGCAAAACGAAAACACTGGCTATACTGATTTAGATTATAAACGACAAGCTGAGCTGCAACAATTACAATATTTGGCCGATTCTGAAACCAACATACAAATGTTAAAAAAATATAATATTATAGAACAATTATTTAAAAAGTTCAATACGCCATTATCTTCTTCTGCAGCTGTTGAAAGAATGTTTTCTTTTGCAACTTTTATTAATTCACCCCGACGTCATGCCTTGTCTGATCATACTTTTGAAAATTTAGTTTTACTAAAAGCTAGTGGTTATACTAACTAGTTATTAGCTACCAAAATGTTACTATTTTTTATATCCTATCCTATTGTGTTTAAAAATTTAATTATGTTGAATGTTCTGTTTTTAATGCATAATGCATCTTATGCTGTTGTTATGTTTATTTTATATTGTTTTGAAAATTTAATGTTGGGTTTTTGTTTTCAATACATAGTTATTAGTTTGTAATAACTTAACGTCTTTTATTTCTTATCTACCCCAAAGCCCAAAGTATACCATTTCAAAGTACCTGCTGGCTTAAACTAAAATTGTATGATAATTTAAAGGGTTAAAATGATGTTTTTAAAACAAAAGTATCGACAATCTGCTGTAGAGTAGTAGAGTACCGAGTACCTTTATATTATACCCTAAAAGTATCTTAGTTACTACAAAAGTATCTAAGTATCTTAGATACTAGAAAAGCATCTAAGTATCTTTGATACATAAAAGTATCTTACATACTTAAAAGTATCTTAGATACTTAAAAGTATCTTAGATACTCAAAAGTATCTTAGATGCTTGAAAGTATCTGAGATATTTTTACTGTAAATTATTTTCTGGTATTTTTTATCTTTAGATACTTTCACAAAAAAGTATCTTAGATACTTAGTATTTTAAGATACTTTTTGCCTCAAGTATCTTAAAAGTATCTAGATACTTTTAAAAAGTATCTTTTACAGCTCTGCTAGTTAGTATGATTAATCATTAACGTGAGTGAGTTTTAAATTTTGTTCAATATATTGCAATATATTGTGCTTAATTGCCCCGTGTCTGTTTTATAATTTAAAGTTTGTTTATTTTTGTTGATGTGGTACATTTCCAAAAATAACCTACTTTTGTAATTGTCAGTCTGTGCCAGAATACGAGCATTGTTATAGTCCAACAGATGACCGGTGTTTTTATAATGCTCGACTACTACACAACTATTTTTTCCCAAGCGGCAATCACTTTTGTGCTGTGTGATACGTTGTTTTAGCCACTGCGATGTATGGCCAATGTAGCTTTTTTCACATCCTAGACACGGTATTTCATATACCACATTACTCCTATATAAGGTTGGTACTGGATCTTTAATTTTGGAAAAAAGTTGTTTGTTATTTATGGTATTGTATTTAGCTATATTAATATTGGAAACATCTTTAAATATGGATATGACTGAATGAGTTAGACCATTGATAAAGGGGAGTTTTTTATATTTGATTGACTCATTGTTGGAATCAAGGACAGGGCCATCATAGAAATTACTGCTGTAAATGAGTTATTTTAAAATATGTTTAGGATAGCCGTTGTTTCGAAAAATTTTGTATAATATGTCCAGATTTTTCTGTAATAAATTATCATCAACAATGGACATTACCCTATTTTTCATACCCAATATTGTATTATATTTTTGACGAGTGGTGTGGTTTGAAAAGTAATTCATATACCTGCCCGATGCAGTTGGCTTTTGGTACCAATCCAATGTCAAAATATTGTCATTTGTTCTTATTACCTTTGTGTCTAAAAATGGTATACTAAGATCTGTCTCTGTTTCAATTGTGAACTGATGTTTAATGTGGTATTGATGTGATAAGATGGAACTGCACATATAATATCATTGACATATTTATATATAAATGGTAATTCGAAAGGTAATTGCGTGATCACATTTTCTAAGAGATGATCACTTACAATAGTAGCAAGGATGGGACTAATCGGGGAACCCATAGGTGTTCCAAAAATTTGGGAGTAAAATTTTCCATTAAAACAGAAATAAGTGTTATTAAAAATGAACCTGAGAATTAGTAGAAAATTACCTTTAGATAATGTGTAGTCTTTTATGCGGTTCCAATTTGATTCTATAATGTTCGTGACCATAGTTAGTGGAATGTTTGTAAATAAAGAAACCACATCCAAAGAAATCAAAACATAATCTTTTGGCAACTGCATTCCCCTAACAGCATTGACAAAAGTAAATGTGTCCTTAGAATTATAGATAAGACTGTAGCATTATCTTATAAAGGAGTCATGCAACCCTTGCTTTTGAATGAGAGTCAAATCAATATCGTAAATTCCGTGAAATTTCTAGGTATTCTCATTGACAGTGATCTCAAATGGTCCTTGCATACTGACTCCTTAAGGAAGAAACTAGCCTCAGCTTGATTTGCAATAAGATCTGTTTCGAAGGAACTAAATTTATCTTCTGCCAAAATGGCATATTTCTCATTGTTCGAGTCCCATCTTCGATATGGGCTTCCATTTTGGGGTTCTAGTACAGCGGTCCAATCTGATACTATTTTTAAGTTGCAAAAAAGAGCAATCCGTTATCTATTTGGTCTCAAACAAACAGCTCATTGCAAGACCTACTTCAAAAATCACGGAATTTTGACGCTTCCCTCTTTATTTATTTTGGAAATGGTTTGTTTGATTCGAAAGCATCTAAACATTTTTCCCGATAGACCTGACCATGGTTATTCCATTAGAAATTCGGATTGTAACGTTTATTTGCCGATCCCGTCCACTCAGCTAGTAAAGAATTCTATTCTATATCGTGCAAAGAAACTTTATAATCACCTTCCAAGAGAAATTAAATCCGCAACATCCTTCATTAAGTTTCGTAAGGTGATAAAAATCTATTTCTCAGAAAGACCATATTATTCAGTTGACAAGTTTCTTAATGTATAACAAAGAAACAAAATTAGTATTGTTTATAATTACATTTGGGTGTCTCAAGCAGTGGCTACAATTTGTCTCATTTGTTGTTGTCTGTACAAATTATGTAGGTTATACAATAATTTTACTAATTTAAAATTGTGTTATTCTGTTTTTTACTATATTTGTTTTTTGATGGTACACAAGGCAAATATCGAACACAGTAGTTAATCAAATCTTGCCCAAGTACTTTCGATCACAAGATCATCCTCAGGGGCATTTCGTCAGTTGTGGCCCATGCAGCAGTAATAGAATGTTATAAATGTAAATTGGGACATAACAAATGCACTAAACAAAGACAAACAAACAGTTTAAAATTTAAGAAATGGAGAAAGCTACATTTTATATAAAAGCCGGAGACAGAATTCTATATATACAGATTTAACCAAATTAAAACGGAACATACAATTTAATACATGTCTGTTTAAACTGCATTTGAAATAGTGGACCAATATAAAACTTGGACAAAAATAAATCCATACCTGGGTATAGACATTGTATAAAATATCGTTCAACTATCTGTCTCGTAACTATGTTGTTTGCGTAAGACGGCTTTGTCTAAGGAAGCGATAATAGTTCAGGGAATGAAGCTCTAAAAAAGTTAAAACCTCGCAATTTTTTCGTCCTCCATGTATCCAGTTGACATTTTAACAGAAGGTAGGTGATAGCCCAAGGATCAAAATCTATATCGAACCGAAGTGCGCTGAAGGGTTTTAGGGGTGAAAACTACCCCTAACTGTCAAAAATTATAAAATAACATATTAAACCTGAATATGGGTGAGATTTGGTTTGAATTAGTTAAATAATGATTATTTTATACTTTTGAATAGAGTTCCATCATATTTCAACCCTTAAAAAGCAACCCTTGTTAGAGATTAATGTAAAAAAATTACTAATTCTAAAAAAATTATTTCGCCTTGGATCGATTTGGATAAAAATTTGGATTTAAGCTCAATTCACCCGCTGCTTTATAGTTTATGTCATGTCGACGAACCCTGATTGTTCTTAGGGGTGAAAACTACCCCTAATTGTCAAAAATTATAAAATAACATATTAAACCTGAATTTAGTTTGAATTAATTAAATAATGATAGTTTCGTGCTTTTGAACAAAGTTCCATCATATTTCAACCCTTAAAAAGCGACCCTTATTAGAGATTAATATAAAAAAATTAGTAATGCGAAGAAAATGATTTCACCTTGGAACGATTTGCATAAAAATTTGGAATTAAGCTCAACTCACCCTCTGATTTATAGTTTGTGTCATGCCGATGAACCCTGATTGTTCTTATGGGTGAAAACTACCCCTAATTTTCAAAAATTGAAAAATAATTTATTACAAATCTTAAGATGGGTGAAATTTGGTTTGGATTAGTTAAATAGTGATTTTTTTATACTTTAAAATACAAATTCATACATTTTCAACTCTTAAAAATCAATTATTATGAGTGCTATAGGTGAAAACAATTTTTTGCCAAATTTTGCAACTTTTTAACTTTTGAAAATCACCCTTTACAACATTGCAGTTTTTATAAACTAATTTATAAGATATAAATTGAAAAAAGTAGAATTAAATACAAAAAAATTTATCAACATAAAAAGGCAGCATATATTCTTATACATTTACATAAATAGTTGAAAATATTTACATTTATAGGTAAAACAATTATAATATTAATTTTATTCGTCATCAATTACATCTTCATCGTGATCTATGTCATCCTCATCTTCTTCAATTATTGGTGGACTGTTATTGCACCCTTCACCTGAGCACTCAGAACAAGTAGAGTTACAGTATAAACCAACTTTTCTGCACCCGCATGAAACGCCGCATCCTTTTTTGCATTGGCAAAAAATAATTTTCAAAAGTTCATCGGTTGCAGGTTGTTTGTTCATGCGTACGGGTAATAACAAACCATCTTTGGAATACCATCCCCAATCTGTTGCTCTGATATTTTCATTGCCAAGCCATAGACATATGAGCAGATGTTTTATTCTGTTGTATGGGATTTCAAAATAAGAACGCTTAAAATTTCGAATGTATAACGCCCCACTAGCATATATATCGGTTTTGTAGATTATTATGCTCCGAAATGTACTGTACTATACTAATGGAATTTTCCGGAAAAAAATCAACTGGTTTTTTTAACGTATTTCCTTTAATTTTTAACGATAGAGTGTTTCTTCAAAAACGATTTGTAGAGGTTTTTAAGAGCTACAAGGATCTGTAAATTAAATCTTTTTGGAACCCTTGGTTTTTAAATGGGGTGAGTATAAAGGGCTCGAAAAAGATGGTGCTTGATCGTAAATCGATACTTTAAACGGCTATATCTGGCCAAATATTCATTGTACAACAAATCTAAATAAAGGATAATTTTAGTCATTAAAAAAGCTACAATTTGGTAATTTTTATTTTTTTCATATATTCAGTATTTTCGGGCATATTTAAAAAAAAAGGGTAAAAAATATGAAATTGTAAATCGTTTTTAGCTTTAAGCTGTACTTTTTCTAAAACTAAGCATTTTAAATGGGTCAAACTTCTTGGACGTATTAACAATACATGTACAAAGAAAATTGCAGAAGGGTGAAGATCGATTTTAATTATGGCGGTGGTTAGGGGGTTGTTTTCATCGATTTTTTCCTAAAAAATAAGGTATTGACCTTATTTTCATCATAACTCACTCAATTTTTGAGCTAGAGTCTTTTTTATGATAGGTCTATTTATGGTCTTTAAAAAAGGTTTTGTAAGTTTTCTTGTAAAAATGCATCATTTTCCCGATATTTGACTTTGAATCTTTCAAATTTGGCATTTGAAGAAAACCGCTGAACATTGATAGGCCGTATTTAGGTTCCTATTATATCGCAAAAACATTTTAAAAAATGAATTGTATTTGTCTTTTTAAAAGCTACAAATTTGTTCTCTACAATTTTTTTGATAAAATGCACCATTCTCGAGTTATTCGCGAAAAATCAATTAAAAACGTGGATTTTTTCGTCTAAAAGTTGTTACTTTCAATCGCGAATAACTTGAAAAATATCATTTTATAAAAAAAAATGTATAGCACATTTTTTGTTTAGAATCACTTTTTTAATCGAAACCTGTAGTTAAAACGTAAAAGAAAATTTCACCCCGGAGATGGGGTGGCAAACACCCCCTAGGCTTTTGCGCACTTTGGTTCGATATAGATTTTGATCCTTAGGCTATTACCTACCTTCTTTTAAATTTAAAGTCAATCCACGCAGTACGAAAAAATTGCGAGGTGAAATGCTTCATTTCCTGGACTATAACTGGTTGGACAGCATAATAAAATCGTAGATTTATGTGTAGCTTTCAATTTTTATGAGTTCAGAATCCAGCAGCCCGCTGAAGTATGGGATTTTTATAATATAATTATTTGACAATCTTTTGTTGGCCAACCATCTACAGCAGAATTGAGCCGAAATACATTATATTCCTATGTTCCGAATTTATTTCGTTCAATCTATATATATATATATATATATATTTATATATATATATATATATATATATATATATATATATATATATACATATATATATATATATATATAATATATATATATATATATATATATATATATATATATATATTAGTGAATTCTGATCTGAAAAGCCTAAATGTCCATAATATTCTCGCTAGAACTTTCTGGAAAACGTCAATATACAAGGCAGTTAGCCCTATTTGCATAGTCGATTATTCTAGAACTTTCATATATGGATGGCATAAAAAGTTTCGAACATGGTTTATTGCTAGAACAGTCTGGAACAAGAAAAGCATATAAATACGAAGTAATTTGGAGCAGGCAGTTAGAAGAATTCAGGCATTAAGTTACAGTCAATTAATAAGTTACAGTCAATTATTAAGTTACAGTTACTAAGTCAGTTACAGTCAATTATTAAGTTAGTAGAAAGCATTAATTAAGTAAGATGAAGTCAGTCAGTCAGTTCAATTGATTAAGTTAGAAGAGTTCATGAAGTGATGAAGTTAAATTAAGTTAGAAGAATTCATGAAGTGATTAAGTTAAATTAAGTTAGAAAAAAGTATTAAGTGAGATGAAGTCAGTCAGTCAGTTACAATTAAGTTATTAAATTAGATTTATCAAGAAAGTTAGTTCAAGACAGTTATAATTAAATTAAATTAGAAGAAAGGATTAACTTAGAAGAATTCATTAAGTCAGATACAGTTGGAGAGCATGAAAGTAAATTAATTTAATAGTTCAATACAGGAGTATAGTATATTATATAGAAATTGCAAGAATTTTAAATTATAATATCTATATGCAATTTCACAAATACAAGGATAACCGAGGCTGATTAAGAAGATATTTAGTGGTGATTATAACTTTGATTTTGGAAAACTTTGGGCATTCAGTGATAGAAAGGTACCAAATTTTGTTAATATAATTTAATAATTGTAAGAATTTCAAATTTTAGATAGGTTGTTTTAAATTTATATTGTTTATATTAGATGTATATGTCTGTTTCATAATAGTTATAATAAAGATAATTTAAACAAGTACTTACAAACTAATTCTTTGAGAACCGCGATAAAAACCCTATACTCATATATTTTATTTTAAACACTCATTGCTCATATACAAACAAAATATCATAACAATATATATATATATATATATATATATATATATATATATATATATATATATATATATATTGAGATAATATTAAATATCGGATGAAGGAAGGAAATCAAAATATTTAAAAACCTAAAATGAACTTAAATCGCCATTAAAGAAATAATTTATAAGTTATATACTGGAGAATATTATAAAAAGTATTTATATGAGGGCATCCTTAATAAGTTAGCATAATAGTTTGTTTAAAAAGTTTTTATTTTGTTATGTATTTGATGATTTTAAGAATTATGATATTATAAATAGATTTGATTACGCCATCTATATAGACAACCAAAGATACACTGAAGTAAGTTTGGTTGTTAGAACTTTTGTAAATAAGAGTGATATGGAACAGAAAGTGGATATTTGAAATGATAATTACGAATTAAAATAGTGTTATTTACTAATTTAAAATAATTAATGTATTTATAAGTTTACATTCTGATCTGACAAGCCTCAATTTCCATAAAATTCTCAATAGAAAAATAAACAATTATCTAAAAGTTTAAAATAAGACGTCAATAGACAAAATTTAACATCTTTTCGTAGGAGAATATGCGTGAACATTGAAATATCTATGAAATAGAAGAATTCGAACCTATTTTCTTTCGGGAATATTCGTGAACATTGAAATATCTATAAATACGCTGTGATTGCGAGCATAAAGTATTCAGTAGTTAGTATTCGGGATTCAGTATTGAAAGAGTATTAAGTATTAAGGATTCGGAGATTACAAAAAATTAAAAATTATATTATTTATATAGCGATTGGAGATTGGAAAATAAAAAAAGATTATTAGAGAGAAGAATAAACAAGAAATCAATAAAGAAGGAAGAATATTTTACCTATTTATAAATTTTATTTAGAAGAAAAATATTTTAAAATGGTGGAAGCTGATAAATGAAACATTGTGGTTTATTTGGCAAAACGATTTCATAAAAAGAAGGATAACCAGAGACTGATAACGGAGACATTGGGTGGTAATTAAAACCTTTATTTTGGAAAACAATTTCATTTAGGCATTCAGTGACAGAAAGGTACCAAATTTTGTTAGTATAATTTAATTGCTGTACTAAGAATTTCATTTTAAAGATAGGTTGTTTTACATTTATATTTAAATATTGTGTAAATTAGATATATATATATATATATATATATATATATATATATATATATATATATATATATATATATATATATATATATATACAGTGGTGAGTGCGATATCACCGGCTTTTTAACGTAAGAGATAGAAAACACAGTTACCTTGTGAAATAAAAGGAGATGAAACTCGTAGAGGTGGGAAATAATCGATAGAAACCTATAATTTACATTACATTACATTACGACTATCGATAGTCTCACACCTTTAGACGTTACCTTCGATCTAAATCACCTCGGTCATAATTATTATGTTTGACAGTTTGACGTCGTATGTGTGACGTATTTCCATTTTTTAATTTAGATAAAGTAAAAACTGATTGACCACAATAAAGCAAAAATGTGAATAAAATAATTTAATTAATAGTGATTATTTATTCTAAAGTTTTAAATTGTTAACCAAGAATAATTTCTACTATGATTTGAGGAGTTTCATACACTCTTGTCACAGAATAATTAGCAATCCTTCGTGGATTAGTGGTAAGAATTCGACTCTGCGACGCAGATGATTAGAGTTCAAAACCTACATGAGGTTTTCTTTTTTCTTTTTTTAATAATTTGAAATTTTGCATAGATCGTTTTGCTTTGAATCACTAAACATTTATGTCAGTTGTTACTAGTATTTGAAGTGTTTAAAGTTAAACATAAATATCTTATTGAAAAAATAGTGTCGTCGTACTTTCGAAACTAAAGTAAAATTCTTCAAAATTAAAAGAATGTTTAAATAAGTAAAAATTTTACAAAAATAAAAAAATATTGTAAATAAACGTATTTACAATATGTTCAAATAAACCTTCATTAGCAGCAGAATAATAACCCAAACTGTCACTAAAGAATTATAAAAGTCTGATAGATCAGGGCTGAAGGCACGATGTACTCATGCAGGCGGTTAGGGTTCAAATCCTACAAAAAGTTTTTACTTTTTTAAAAATTTGAAATTATGCAGATATTATATCGTTTTGCTTTAAATCATAAAACATTTATTTCAGTCTTTATTAGAAGTGTTTATAGTAAAACATGAAAATCTTATTGAAAAAACAATGTACTTTCTAAAATAAAGTAAAAATTCTTCAAACATAAAAGAACGTTCTAAATAAATGTACTTACAAAAAATGTTTAAATAAGCAGAAATTCTATAAAAATATTCTAAATAAACGTATTTTATTCTAATGAAATGTATTTACAAAAAATGTTCAAATAAGCCTCCATTAGCAGCAGAACAATAACCCAATCTATTATAAAAGTTTCGTCTAACATTAGTTAATGTTTCTGGACTAATACCTCTCATTGAATCAAAGATCTTTTCTCTTAATTCTTGGAGAGAATTAGGCCTATCGTCTTCAATTCCATATAGTTTGGACTTGATATATCCCCACATAAAAAAATCACAAGGTGCAAGATCAGGTGATCTTGCAGGCCAAAAAATATCTCCGTGTCCACTAATCAATCGATTAGGAAAAGTCGCACTGAGATATTCACTGACGATGCGAGAATTATGTGCAGGACAACCATCGTGTTGAAACCATATGGAATCGAAAGGAATTGGTAAATTACGAAGGGCTGAGACAATTTGATTTTGCAGAAGTTCCAAGTATTTCCGCCCAGTCAACATACCGTCTATAAAAAATGGACCAATGACATGATTCCCTATTATGCCTCCCCAAACATTTACTTTTTGAGGACGCTGGGTACGAGCAACATAAATCTGACGAGGATTTCCTCGGGACCAATACCGAGCATTCATTGAATTGTGACGGCCATGCAATGAAAACGTACATTCATCGGTGAACAAGACGTTCTCTAAAAAATGTTCATCTTGATGTGACATTTCCATTGCAGTTTGACAAAATTCTAAACGTCTATATTGATCCCCAGGGAATTGTTCGTTGGATTTATGAAGTTTATAGGGTCGGTATCCATGCCTTTTCAAAATTTTACCAACTCTAAATCTTGAAATTCCATATTGTTCTCCGAGACGAGATGTTGATTGGGTAGGATTTTGCTCAATACTTGCACAAATCAAAGTGTCTCTTAGTTCCAAATCTGGATTTACCTCCCTTCGCCTACGAACTCCTCTTGGAGCGAACACGGATCCATAAGTAAAAAAATTACGTATAATAGATTGAATTGTTGATCGTGATGGAGCCGGCCTATTTGGAAACATATTTACAAATTGTTGTCTAATCATGTTGTCTGAGAATCCATTCACATGCCAGACAACAATTTGCACTTTTTCCTCGACCGTTAAAACCATTTTCACGAATTGTTTTTTCAATAAAAAGTTTCTGTTTACCGTGCAAAAACACTTCTCGATATGTTATTATTTGATGGCTTAAAGGCTTTGCTTCGCGCGCATCCATTCCAATGTTGTCAATTGTTTTGAAAATCATTATCTGTACAGAGGAATTGATATTAACATTGAGAATTTAGTGATGGATTTGATATAAACAGTCTTCACCGGATTATTTTGCATTCACAACTGAAGACTGTATGAATTGAATTTGAATCATTTTGTATTTCCGTTTTATAACATTGGAATAAAAATAAATTGTAAATAATGAGTTTTTCGAAAATTTGTTACCTAATATGTATCATATTTTCTATTATTTTTTTATTGATAAAACAAAAATTTTATCCTTGGTGTGGAATTGAACCCCAATTTTCTCGTCAATAGACAACGTCCCTAACCACTACACCAATTTCACATACATTAAGTGTTTCCAGACAAAACATACCTACCTTTATTTTAGTCAAATATTTCAGTTGAGTTATTTTTACTATTAAGTAAATTTAAAGATTTATAATTTAAAATCGCTACTAATGAATGTTTTTTACTATAACATATCTTAATTTATTCAAGTATTTATTCTAACATCAGAAATTATTAAAATAAAATATTTTTGAGGGTATCCGTATAATTATGACTGAAGTCAAATAGCCACGTCTAACGTCTAAAGGTGTGAGACTGTCGATGGTGGTAATGCAATGTAATGTAAATTATAGGTTTCTATCGATTATTTCCCACCTCTACGAGTTTCATCTCCTTTTATTTCACAAGGTAACTGTGTTTTCTATCTCTTACGTTAAAAAGCCGGTGATATCGCACTCACCACTGTATATATATATATATATATATATATATATATATATATATATATATATATATATCTAGTGTATATATACATATATATACATATATATATATATATATATATATATATATATATATATACATATATACATACATACATATATATATATATATATATATATATATATATATATATATATATATATATATAATATTAAATTAATGTTTCTTGGGTTGAGGTTCAATAAAGATATGTTACATGTGGAACTAGATTTTATTTTCCATTGCAATCAATCAACGTTTCGGCAGGAAACCCTTGCCTTTGTCAAGATTCTAAAATGTGTATATATATAAGGACAAACAGATATTGTAAAATATGTATAAGTAATAAATAATGTTGTGGGGTAGTAAAATATGTTGTTGTACTTAGTTAACCATTTATTTAACACTACTGTACACTCTTTAATGTTACTTAATCTAAATATTTCAGTACTTAATTGACGCTGACTGTATGCGGCATTAACTTGCCATTTTGACGGTACATTAATTAAAATCTCCGAGAATGATTGGTGTTGCTTTTAATAGCCTCGGCCTTGCTGGCTCAGCGCTCTTGTTACTATTCGTGTCAAGTGTATTCCCTGACCTACACCACAAGTAAGTCGTGCAATTTTACTAGAGTGCTGACTGGCTGTTTTAATTAGAGTATGTTATATATGAATGTCCTCGATTTAAATTACCAAATGTTTACATAAACAAAATGTTACACGAGTATGAATTATAATATTATTTTATCTGTAATTCTGATATTTAAGGGTTGATATTACACCATCCCCTTTTCGGAAAAAAATTTCTCTTTTGCAACTGTCTCATTCCTCTCTCTCCTTCCCTTCGGAAGAAGAGAAATTTTTCAACCTCAAATAAGTACTGTTTACCTATGCTACCGTATACATATTTATACAAATGTTGGTATATTTCCTTACATTTATAAAAATTTAGTAACCTAACCTTACCTCAGCATATTATAAGGTTACCCTAATTGTTCCCTTGTGATATGCTATCTGGTATCCTTCATTATGCCTTACTCGCATATTAGTTCAATATTTTACGTACGTTTTTTCTTACCTTACGTTAAATTATTTAGATTATATTACCTTATATTACCCCCTCTTATGTGCACATAATTTTTACAATAACCTTTACATATTTTACATAATAAATAAATTTATAATAATAAAATCTTATAATTAATCTTATATTAATGCTTGCATTAATTCTTGTAATGATTCTTGGTACCAAGTAATTGTTTTGTTTTCACATATACACGATTAGTCACTTTGACATCTCACAATAAAGTTTTGTCATTTTATCTATTTATTCATTTATCCCTATTTATTTTGTTTACCTACTGTACAGTCTAACATTTTTCTTTTTGCTATACACATTTAAAATATATTGTACGAACTTAAAACTATATTTACACATTATATTCATTTAAAATAATCTCTATATATTATTTGCATTCAAAAGTACATGTATATATTACGAGTATATTCATTGACTCTAATTGTAGCAAAGTATTGCTTCCTTAATTATTCTAGCTATAAAATCTGTGCCTTGGTCTGCTATTATTTTTCTGGGTACTCCATACCTCAAGATAAATTTTTCTACCAATGATTTGGCTACTGTTTCATTTTCTATTACATATTCTTCTACGTAGTTGCTTAATTCGCATTGTACGTCAGTATATCTGTTTCCATTTTCATCCATGTACATTTCCATGGGTTCCTTGTTTATGATTTAGTGCTTATGCCTTTGGCAGTCGTCGCATCTCTTCACATTTCACTTATTTCTCAACATTTCTTCGTAATTCGTTCCAGAAATAGTATTTCCTTATATTTCTGTATTTAATATATATCCTATTTATTTTTCCATAACCTTCCTGTAACATGTGGAAGTCGGTACTTATAACTCTCCTTGGTCTTCTTATCTTGTACTATATTATGTATTGATTGTATTATGTTTATCTTGTACTATACAAGCTTTTATACTTTCTTAAAAAAATTATTATTTTTCTCTTCGTATTTCATTAAGAATTGGCTGATTCTTATTTTTCATCTCTTCTTATTCTAATTTTTCATTATTATCATTTCCTGCATTCATATTTGTCTCCTAATGCTATTCCTGAAGCATAAATTCTTAACCTAAATTTGTTTTTCTTCGATAAATCGGGGAATTATATATAACGGGGCTTATTAGCTAACGGGGATATGTCTTGAGCTTAATAAATGCTTCTTGACATTCAGTAGTCCATTAAACTTTATTTTTTCTAGATAGTCTGTTACGTGGTGTGGCTATTTCTGTAAAATTGATGACATGTTTTCTATAATAATTTGCAAATGCAACAATCGCTTTGCTTCTTTTGCATTCTGCGGTGTCTGTTTATTCGAAATATTATGTCCTAAGAGTTCCTCTTCTAGAAAACATATGAACATATTTCTGTTCATCGATTTTCCGTCTATGTCGAAAAATAAAATCCATACTTGTTAGTTCTTCTTGCATCGTAAATAAAATTTTAAATATACGGGTCATATTAATAAATAATCAACCTGTTCAGTTATGTTGTACTCATTTCATAATTGATGACCTTGCTTACCATGCAACTATATCAAATATCTAATAGTAAGTCGGCTATAAAATTAACCTAATGTCGTTATGTAATGTTTATACTAGGAATACTGCGTTTTGTTATCATAATAAAATATTATGAGTACGGTTTTTCTTTGATTTCGTATCTTTTTGCAAAGTAACATTTTCTTTGTATATATGGGTCTTTTTCCGAAAAAATAAAAATATCTGCATATTTTGCAATTTTCTATGGGCCTTTTTTCTTCAAATATTAATGGTTTTTATTGTACTTAATATTTGAGGAGCGTCTATGCAAAACCACACATGTCCACATTACATCTAAAGTGAGTTAGGAGTTGAATCTTGAAGAATTTCCTGAACTAAATCCGAATATGGCGTCAGAATTGAGCAAAACTCATTTTGTCCCATATTAAACAGATGGGAATATACGAAAAGTCATCCAAAACAACACTTGTCCAAACGCAAAATTTCATTAAATATTTCGAACAAAACTACTCATGTCCTTGGAAAAACATATCGACTAATTTATTGACTACTACAAAACTGCACTTGTCCACATAATACAGTTTTCTGTATTGCGGATTTGCGAGTTGCTTTATATTTTTATATTCACTAATAGAGGGTAGTATTAGCCTAATATGACAATATTAAATCCTGCCTTCCTAAACATCTGATTTCTCCGCGCGGTTTCTGTATTACCTAACCTACAAATTATAAGTAGCAAACAGTGAGTAGTCTAAATTTCTGGTTTGACTGTGAGTGAGATATTATTGTTACGTTAAATAATTTAAATCATCAGTTTTATTATTAGAATATGGATGTGTCTGTGGGGTTAATTAACGTTGGTTCTAGAAAACGGCAAATTAATATATCAACACGCGACGAAGCCAGGTTTAGAAGGTAGGAATTATTTTTATCATAGCGATAAGCGATTATCAGTGTTTCTTTTTTTTTAAGGTATGCGGATGTAGATCCCCATATGAAAAAATTTAAACGTTCTTGTAAGCACAACAGCAAAAAGTTAAATTGTTCTTCAGTTTCCTTAAAAGAGATTAAGCTACAGAGAGAAAAATTGTATGGTTATACCAGTAAAGTAGACCAAGACCAGAAGTTGTGCCATTTTATGTCAGTATGCCCCCCTCAAAGGCGACGTGGGAGGGTTAATATCCAAGAAAGCAATGCTAAACCTAAAAGCTTTCATATTTTTTATTACTTCCGTACAAAAAATAAGACTGTTCCGGTATGTAAAAAATTTCTTATGGCTGCTTTCAATATTTCTGCTGGTCGAATACGCACAGTTGCAAAATTCCTAGAATCAGGACAAATACCTAAAGAAAAGCGCGGTGGGGATAGAGTGTCACGCAAAAGCGCTCAGAAAAGAGCCAAAGTTAAAGAATTCATAGCTTCATTACCGGCATCCGAAACTCATTATAATCGTAAGAAATCCTCACGAATTTATATGTCATGTGACTTAAGTATCAACAAAATTTTTCAAATGTATAACAATGCGCAAAGCAATGAATACAAAGTAAGTCTTACAATGTTCAAGAATATTTTCTATCGTAACTTTAATATTGGTTTTAAGTCACCAGCATGTGATGTATGTGGTACTTGTCTGAACTTGAAATATGCCATTAGTAAAGAAACAGGGGAGAATAAAGCAAAAACAATGACCGACTTAAGAATTCATAAGTTACGCGCAAATGCATTCTACAAATTAGCAAAAGAGTCTCCCCCAAGAAGCATTTTATTCGCTTTCGATTTGCAACAGGTCCATCCGCTTCCGAAAACACCTATCCAAGATGCCTTTTATCTCCGGCAAATAAACTTTTATGCATTTTGTTGTGTAGATATGGAAAGCAGACATCCTTCATTTTATACATGGGATGAGTCACAAGCAAAACGAGGTTCAACTGAGGTTGGGTCAGCCTTATTATACCATCTGCGCTCTTTGGATCTAGCAGATTGTGAAACCATACGATTATTTTGTGATGGCTGCGCAGGCCAAAACAAAAATTCGTATATAATGCATGTTTTGGCCTGCTGGTTACTAGAATCTCCTGCGTCAATTCAAAATATAATAATACACTTTCCCGTACGAGGGCATAGTTTCCTCCCAGCAGACCGGGCATTTGGCAGGGTAGAGAGGTTTCTAAAACGCAAAAATGTGATCATAAGTGTAGAAGAATACAATGAAGTTTATCGTAATGTTGGAAAAGTTAATGTTTTAGGAAAAGACTGGATTTTATACAATATAAAAAACATTACGGATGACCTCTACAACAAAATTCCAGGCATAAAAAACTTTAAACGCATAGAACTAAAAAAATTTAAGACCAAAAACAACGCTATAACTATCAAGTACAGGGGAACTGAATTTTATAGATACGAAATCGAATTGAATCCATATCTTTCAATGGTTAAAAGAGGCAAAGCTGAAAAAAAAATTCAAACTGAAACAGCAACCCCTTGGAAATGAAATTACTAAAGAGAAGAAACAAAACATACAGCAGTTGATGGAAAAACAATTCAATAACGATGAAAAGAAAATTAAATGGGAAGAACTACCGGAGCTTGCATTTTTTAAAAACATTATTTATGGAAATTCTCCCCAAAGAGAAAATGATGAAGAATCGACAAAAATCGACATCGACGAAGAGGAGATATGTGAATGTTTGGAAACTGATTGTGGAAAGTTACATGCGTAAATTATCGCTTTTATCTTGTTTAGTCTAAGGGACTCTCTGCATAATGATGTTCTTTTGTTATTTAACAGAAATAGGATTTTTGTTAATAAATTTTTGTTCAAAGTAACACTTGTCCATTAGTCGGTCCGGCCAAAACTACACATGTCCATAGAGTTCGAGCAAAATTGAACATGTCCAAAATATATATGGTATTTTTTCACTTATTTTAAAAAAAAATTAAATGTTTTAAAATGTTTTATGAATAAATGCCCCTATAGGTGTTTCTACTGAAACTTTCAGTAAATAAAATATCAATTGCTACTATGTAAACAGTTTTTGTGTAATAACTCAAAACTACTTTTAATGGACATGTGTGGTTTTGCATAGACGCTCCTCATTTGTTCGACTTTTTTCTCTTTTGTTTTGTTCCTTCCATATAAAATATATAAAATTTTCCTGGTTATCTATCTTCTAATTTATATTTCTCGATTATTTACATTTATGATTCCTATAGGTAACACAATCTTAATCGGTTTATCTATTAATTCTTCTGTAAATTCCTTCGCAACTTCTGGTTTCTATATTACTATAACTGTTTCTTCTGTATTTTGTATTTTGTATCGGTTCGATCTCGAAATTAATTTCGCCTAATATGTACTAATATAGACATATATTTTTCAAAATAATCTGTTCTTCATTTTTCCGCATGTGCGTACTTATTTTATTTATCTTCTCTTGCATATAAATACACTAATTGTATATATTATATTCATTATTTATATTCATTCATACTATATTCATCCTCTACGATTTTGGTACTTCGCATATGTATATTTCTACATTTTTCAATATCTTATTTCCTTTTTCCTATTATATCTCTATATCTTATTGCTCATTTTCCTAACCATTTGATTTTGTTTTTGACCCGAATACTCAGTCTTGGTGAGACTCGGTTTGCTCCAAAAGACAAAATTGGTAGTCTATGCGCCTCCATATTATTTAGTACCTCTCTTACTGTTTGCTTGTGGGTTTTATGTTGTAATATAATTTCCTCTAAGTTCTTTATTGTGGCAAACTTCTTTTTCAATAATTTTCCATTTACTTCATTAAAAAAAATCATAATTCCAAATTCGTTTTTTCATTTTAATCCATTATGTAGTTACTGTACTGTTGTGCTGGAGCCGCAGGACTCTTAGCGGGTTGGGATTCAAGTACTACCCTAGCTTATCCTCTTAGCAGCCTCCTGCTCGACGTAGATTCCAACCATTAAGGTCGAACCACATCCAGTTTGTCTACATTTCTGTTAAAAAAAATCTTCTTCTGTCACTGTATTCGTATTCGCATGCGGTGCGTAATATGCTCTCGCTGTGCCTCTATTTCTGTGGCATCTCACCTGTGTCCATTGTTTATTATTTCTTCTTCGTTGTGATTGCCAATATCCTCTGTTTCTATTACGATATATCCTCGTATCATGTCTTTCATATTCACTTATATTTCTATAATTTTTGTTTCTATATTCTTTTCTTTCTTCGAATTTATTTTTATAATATCCATATATTGCATTCTTACTTTCTTTTCTCATATCAAAATCGTATTTCTTCCTGTAATTTAACACTCTTCCTTGTGTGCTATCTTCTGTCTCGTCGATCGATAAAAATTTGTACATTACCTCTTGTGGGGTTGTAAAGTTGCCTGCCTCTAATATTATCTTGACTTTGTCTGTGCTGGCATTATATTTCATTGTAGCTACTACTGCCTCTGTTGTGTATTTTTTCGCTAGTTCCAATGGCATTCCTTCCTCTACGTATGCAACTTTTAGCTGTTCCGCTAATTCTTCAACTTCAGATGCATAGACCTCTGCATCTTTATGTCCTTGTCTTTTCTTCGCCAATTTAGCTATTATCGTCTTCGGACTGTCGCCTCTCAGTTTTCTCTTCAGTGCCTCTGCTATTCTTGCGATTGTATCTTCTGTAGTTATAACGTTTCTGGCCTTATTAGTTAATCTTGTCTTTATTAATGTTATTGCTGTTTCCTCGTGTCCTATCGCTATTTTCTCAAGTAGTTCTAGTGCATCTAAAAATGACTGCAGTTTACCTGCTTTTCCATCAAACGCGCTGGGTAACACCTTGCTTGCGATATTTAAAAATTCGTTGATTGTAAGAGCCATACTTATTTCTTGCTCTATGTCGCTATGTTCTTCCTTCTTTATATGTTGTTTCTTTGTCATAGGTAAAGAAACTGGCTTGAAATCTTCTACATTTTGTGTATATTCTTTATCCGAAATTTCCATAATGCTATTATCGTTTACGACTTTTCTATCTCCAGTGAGTCCTTGTATTTGCAATGATTCGGCCGTTTCAATAAAGGTATTTAAATCTTCTTGTCTAATTTGTACTTCTCCATGGTATATAAATTGTAGTAAGTCTCTTAGTGCTTCGTAAGTCACGTTTGTCAAAATTACTATAGGATGTTGACAGGGATTTGACTTAAAAATTTCCTTAAAATATGGGCTACAAACCGAAAGAACCATTTTATGCGCTTTTATGCATTTTCCTTGTGCTGAAAGCGTTACGTCTACAAAATCTTGACTCTTCCATAATGAATTTATTCCTGAACTCATATTTTCGTGGAAATTGTTCCAACGCAATGAAAATTTTTCTGACGCCATGGTCAATTGTCTTTAAAAGTTCTTCTAAATTATATCCTTCCTTATAAATGTAACAATAATTCTAAATATCCTAATTTAAATAGTTAAATAAAAGTCATATTAAATTTCTTCGTGTATATTACTTATAGAATTTGTCATCTAAGCAAATTCATGCCATTCATGGTAAATAACGTCGTAATTTAATATTCCCGATCTGTCGGTGTATTTTCATGGTCAACAATATAAATATTTTTAAAAATATACCTTTAGTAAATAAAATGTATGACACATTTGTTTCATTAAAACAATAGAATTTGCTATATAAAGTTATTTAGTGAAAACTTAAAAATAAATTATATACTCTACTTTCAAAGCAATAAAAATTGTATATTCAACATTCTGAACTAGTTAAATTCTTTATATTTCTAATAACTTTTCTCAAGTAATAATTAATAATTTCAATTTGTTAGACTGTATTTATATATAAGGGATAAAAAATAAATTTACTCACATAATACATTTAATATATGGTCCTTATCACTTCACCTTTGTCCATTCTCCATTTATCCATTTCCATAGTCCATTTTCCCATTTACTGTCCATTGTCCTTAGCTGGAATGCTGTCGCGGGGCTCTCGGCTGGTCTGGTCCGGAATTTCCTTATCTCTTGATGCATTTTCCCATTTCGAAATGCATTGGTTCCATATAACATCTAGTATGCAAATTTCCATCTAAACTTCCAGTGGGATTTTCCTCTCATACTTCTCTGGATGAAGATTCCTGGTTTCTACCACTTTAGGATCGCCATGTAATAAATAATGTCGTGGGGTAGTAAATAATGTTGTTGTACTTAGTTAACCATTTATTTAACACTACTGTACACTCTTTAATGTTACTTAATCTAAATATTTCAGTACTTAATTGACGCTGACTATATGCGGCATTAACTTGCCATTTTGACGGTACATTAATTAAGATCTCCGAGAATGATTGGTGTTGCTTTTAATAGCCTCGGCCTTGCTGGCTCAGCGCTCTTGTTACTATTCGTGTCAAGTGTATTCCCTGACCTACACCACAAGTAAGTCGTGCAATTTTACTAGAGTGCTGACTGGCTGTTTTAATTAGAGTATGTTATATATGAATGTCCTCGATTTAAATTACCAAATGTTTACATAAACAAAATGTTACACGAGTATGAATTATAATATTATTTTATCTGTAATTCTGATATTTAAGGGTTGATATTACATATATATATATATATATATATATATATATATATATATATATATATATATATATATATATATACATTTACGGCATAAAGTGAACTCCGCCCATGTTAAAATTCAGGTTCAAGTGAGCTCCGTGGTCAAGTGGACACCGATATACGGAGCTCACTTGTCCATTCCATAATATTGGCTCTGTCGATTCGTTAAGATGTATAGTTTCATAATTCTTAAAAAAATTTTGGAGCTCATAAGTACCCCTGTATCATAAATGTATTTCGCTTAGTTCACGTGTATATATTATAGGGGTCGTTCAGATCTTTTTCACTGTATATTGGAACTATAAGTATATCGGTTTAAGTAAGCTCTGATAGTTTGGCAACTATGCACTTAGGCCAACGTTCTTGATATATATATTTTATATATTTTAAACGGTTCATACGGACTCCTTTTCATACGCATTACAATATGTAATCTTCTTCTTCTTCTTGATGTGCCTATCCGTTATGAATGTTGGCGATCATATTGACAATATGTAATAGATATGTATAATACCAAATACCTGTTTTTGGTAGGTACCTGCTATTCTAAAAATAGCTTTATAAATACAAAAGGATTTCATTACCAAGTTGGACGTGTTTTTTCATATGCGAATATTTCCTAATGTATTTTGTTAACATGAATATGTCTTTATACGTTTTATTTAAGAATACGATTAATAAGAACTTTTAGTTAATCCATTGTTTTACGATATCTTGTATACAGCTTCTTTATTATTTTATTTCTGGTTTTATCTGTGTACTACATATAATTCTGGATAGGTTATCTTAAAATAAATATTTAAGTGCAAAAATAGATATTTTTATGTAAAAATTGGTAGTAGTGCACAAAAGAGGGAAGAATGCTTAATTTATATAAGAAGAATGTACCAGTTCACCAATATTACATACTTCTAAATGTTTTATCTGCTATTTAGGGGTAATATGTAATCAATAAACGTGGAGTTAGTGTCAAATTTGCAATAATCTTTGGTCAGTTTTTTCTCGATTTTAGTCATAAATTGAGCTGGTATTCGTTGAGTGGATGTTGCGATTCTAGACTTTGTATCTTTTATTCTCTAGCAGTCTAACTACTTATCTTCGGATATTAGGTGAATTGATAGCTACGATATTGTAGAGCTTACGTATGGATGTGTGTGTGTGTGTGTCTTAATATTCGCTGAATTTGGCTGTCTAATTTATAGCTAAATCTACGTGTTAAATATGTGTTGGTGTCATCCATACTTGCAAGGTATATTCGGTAGCAGAAGCATAGAGTGCAAGCGTCTACGTTTTAAGGATGAAAGGATGCTTCTCATTTTTAGCTGACAAGTTTGCAGAGATTATTTTTCTAGTCCTCAGTTTGCCTTTTAGTTTTAAACAATGTTCTATGAATGATAAAGTGTGATACAAACTATCTTCAAGGTATTTATAGCAAGTCCAGAGTTTAAAAATTTCATGACACTATTGGATGTTTAGATTTTTAAAAGCATCTCTGTTAGGGACATTAAAGCAGGACATCTGACTTTTTCTGAGGTTTGGTTTAAAATTGATTCATAGTCTATTTTTATTGTTCAATATAAGGTTGAATGTTCGAATAAATGAACTTTGATGGTACACAAGGCAAATAGCACAAGGCAAATAGAATATTTCCGCCTCCGCCAGGCTGGGAGCCATTCTGTCTCCGGCTTCTATAATATAAAAATGTAGCTTCTCAAATTTAAATTTTAAAGTGTTTGTTTGTCTTTAGTATATTTGTTATGTCCCAGTTTACATGTATGACATTCGATTATTGCTGGATAGGCCACAATTGACGAAATGCCCCTGAGGATGATCTTGTGATCGAAAGTGCTAGGGCAAGATTTAATTAAATACTGTGTTCGATATTTGCCTTGTGTACCATCAAAGTTTATTTTTATTGTGTTTAAAGTATGATTTAGATTTTTCTATACTTCAGCAACAAAAGTTTTTGGTTGTGCAACAATATAGATGTATCGTCTACATAATAAAAGTCCTAGTATTTACTGGTATGGGTTGTGTAAATATTATACAGTGTAGGTACCATTACGCTACCCCAAATGAGACCGTTCTTCTGCGTTTTCCATCTGTTATTTTTACCATTGAATGATACGAAAAATCTTCTGTTGTGTAGGCATACCCGGACAATACAAGCCATTGTTGTATTTTGATCCAAATTTTAGAATTAGTTTTGTGCTCAGATCTTTAGTCAGGAGCCGTAATATTGTTCATTATATACGTAGATAGCAGATTCAAGCTCAACACCGTTGAAAGATTCCCTTAGCTGACTGGTTTTGTCCCCTCTCATTTTAAGTTTTTCTTTTCTTGTTTGCCTATGTTTGGCCCTCAATGTGTTTCCTGCACTAGAAATACGTCACATTTGTGTTAACCGCATATGTCTGATAAAGTTAAGTAAAGTAAAGTACCTATCTTTATCTCTGGATATTCCCTTCTCTAATATTTATAGACATAATTAGGATAGTTGGCATTAAAAAGGCCGATTTGGCCGATCTTTAAACCCTATAAAATATGGCTAATCTTTTACTTTTCATTAAAAATTTTAATTTTACATACTGTTACTTTTAGACAATATTTCGATCAGATTTGTATAGTAATAAATGAAGTTAATATATGTAGAGTCTCTTTGTGAAAAATAAATGAGTTTGTAATATCGGTCACAACTCATATATGGATAATAAGGAAATAAACGGTTAAAATAGGTGTACAAAATTTTAACTACATATATCGGCGCCATTGTTCAGGAGTTGGGTTTATCTCAGAGATCAAAGGTTACGTTACATGCATATTCCAGGTTCTATTTACGTATTTTCATTCCTAAAAAAGTATATTTATAATAAAGCCCTGAAGCTACCTTTAGATTCTCTAAAAAGTAGAATCTATGGAAATTAGCAAATTAAAAAATAAAGATATAATTCTGAATGGCCAACTTGAGACAAACAATTCTCCCGTCCTTAACTTATTCAGTTACAAACTATAACGTGTAAACGCATACATCTTTTATTGTTAGATAAAATGAATTTTTATCAAGTAACGGTCGGATCCATCACTTACTAAAAGAGTAGAAAATGACATGCTAATGCTTTAGAGTACGGCTACTTTAGTACAAAGTACCCTTTGCTTTTGCCAATTGCTTTCTCACTTTCTTAGCGATGGGCCTGGCTTTTCCTTATCAATAATGTTCTCGTTCGTTATAGTTATTCTAAGATATTCAAATTTCACTATATGCTCTACATTTGGTTTTATCTAATATAAATTTACAACTATGACGAAATTTTTATATTTTATGCATTGATATTAAACTGATATTAAACTGAGGATATAAAAATCAACAATAAGACCGATAATGACGTACATAGCGGAAACAAGAGCAGATACGGCGAAAACACAAAGACTGCTAGAAACAACAGAAATAAAAGTCTTACGAAAAATAACAAACTAAACTCTAAGAGAAAGACTAAGAAGTGAGGAAATACGAGCGATATGTGGTTTAGAGGAAATAAACGCGTGGACCAAAAGAACAAAGCGGAATGGAATCAACACTTCGAAAGAATGAAAGAAAATAGAATAGTACGAATAGCAAGAGACAAATCGCCAAATGGAAGGAGATCATTGGGACGACCGAGGAAAAGATGGTCAGACAACCTCAATTGAGGCTCAAAACCGAAGTAAAACAGGCATTAAGCCTATTTATAAAGAAGGAAGAAGAAGAACAAGATATTAAACTGGAGTAGAGCACTTGGTAGATAATATTTATTTGTTTTGAGTATACTTATTTTACAACATAGTACATAAAATAATAAATATTTGTGTGCTCAGTTTTTTGCTCTGAATTGAAGATTTTATCTCAAAATATGACTGTACTTTATACAAATATTATTATTTTCTGAGATACCGGTATAAATATAAATTTTGAATTTCGCAATGATTTTTAAAAATTATTTTCTTGTGACGTTATGTCAGTGTTTAAGAATAATGCTGGGAATAAGGTTAAATAGGTTTTTATATTTTATTTGGAGCATACGTCAAATAAACGTCAAATTGAAAGGCGCATTATTTTGAAGCTCTTACAAAAAATATCAATTTTAAAGGTTTTTTCTTCACTTTCACAGTATCACTTGCAGTGATAAAGACACATTAAACTAGTGGTCTGGAAGAAAGTGTATATTTCGTGTATAGGTAGTTTAATTAAAAAAAAAACGACATGGAAGAAATTCCACCGAAGCCTCCAGATAGAGGGAAGTTTTATGTAGAATTTGGAGAAGATAGGACGATGGAATTTGAAGAATTAAAAAAAATAGCAACATAACAATAAATAAGGCAACAAACGAAAAAAACCAAACAATTAGCACTAACGAGGTAAGTAACCAATTTGATTTTAATAACGATGCTTTGACACAATTTAATAAAATAGATAGATCAGGTAATCCAAATTTAAATAAAGTTATAAATTTAAGATTAAATAATAGATATAAATTAGGAGATAGTGCACCATACATAGTACATATAGAAAATAAAAACGGTAATATCGGCAAATTACACAGGATAGGCACGGCCCGATTAATTTTACGTTCAGTACCTGAAATTGAAAATAATATCACACAAATCACGGTAGTTGGTAGGAATAAAATTAAGGTAGAGCTTAATAATTTTACTAGTGCTAATAAATTAATTGAATCTGATAATTTAAAAAGCAAACAGTACGAGGCATATATTCCAACGTTTTTTACCCAAAGAAAAGGTGTTATAAAATCTGTAGATAAAGAGATAGAAGAGGATGATTTGTTATCATTAATTCAACCTAGGTTTGGAATGAGGTTTGAAGTCTTACATGTAAAAAGAATAATGCGGAAAGTGGTACAAGAAAATGGATCAACTATCTATGTAAAAACTGGAACTGTAATAGTATCGTTTAAAGGTCAGTCTATACCTACCAACGTAGTAATAGAAAAAATGAGATACGAGGTTGAAAATTACACACCCAGAATGCTACAATGTTTAAAGTGCTTGAGATTTGGGCATATACGTGTTCAATGTAGGGAAAAAGATAGGTGTGAAAGATGCGGTGAAGAACATAATAAATTAAATTGTTCCAATCCTAACAATCTATTTTGTGTATTGTGCAAAGGAAAACATAGCCCTACTGACAAGGGAGCAAATTGTACGGAAAGGGAAAAACAGGAGTATATTAAAAAGATTATGAATACTGAAAATATAACATATTACGAAGCTAATAATAAATATAGAAAATATTATTGAACAGTAAGTAAAGAACAAGTAAGCACTTCCAATAAATATACAATTTATAAACGAAAACGATCAAATAGTATTAATTCTAGTAACGTAGACAGATAGATAATGGAAGCGCACAGAAAAATCTTGCAAACTCCAAAAGTACAAAGTCAACCTTGTTATAATTTTAACAGCCCTATTTATCATAATAAAACACAAATACAAAACGATAATCAAAGTAATATAGGAGAAATTATAGTAAACTTTATTTCAGCAACTTTAAATCAGATTAATCACAATTTAGATGAAAAAACGTTAGAATTACTGAAAAACAATATTTTACAATTATTATTAAATCGTGATGGCTAGCATATCATTTCTTCAATGGAATGCAAGGTCAATTAAAACAAATAAGGGTTATTTAGAAAAATTTTTATATGATAATAAAATAGATATAGGACTAATATCAGAAACATGGTTAAAGAAAAGTAGCTTTATAAACTTTACTGGTTATAATATCTTTAGGAATGATAGGGATGATGGATATGGTGGTGTGGCCATACTATTGAAAAAAAAATTAATTTTGATAATACTCCTACTTTTCATCCAATCAATGACGTAATGTGTAATAGCATATCAATAAAAATTAAAACCGGTAAAAAGATTAACATTTATTCTATTTATGTAAAACCAAATCTCAAAATTACGGTAAATGAATGGAAGAAGTTTTTTAATAGTATGGAGAAGCCTTTTATAATTGGTGGTGATTTTAATAGCCACAATTACATAGTATGTTTGGGGTTGTAGTACTGTAGACACTATAGGAAAAAATCTGTTAGAAGTTATTGAGGACTGTAATCTCGTACTTTTAAATAACGGCAAGGAAACTTTGATGCGTAGACCTAATAGTATTAATAAATCGGCCATAGACCTTACAATATGCTCAGCAAATATTAGTCATTGTTTCGATTGGGATGTTGTGGACAATACTTTAGGATCAAATCATTTTGCTATTGTTATAAAGTCAAATATTAATGTTAATAAAGCGGAATGTGTAAACACAAAATTCCAATGGAATATAAATAAAGCGGACTGGTTTCTTTTCTCTTCTATCACTGATAATTTCATGGAATGCGATAATAATTTAGATTACCAACAATTTTTAAATAAATTAAACGAATATTGTGAAATATGCATACCGGAGAAAAGAACAGGGACTAGTCCACGATTTAGGAAAACTTGGTGGAATGACAATTGTAAAAAGGTTATTCAAGCACAACAACTTGCTTTACGCAAGTTTAAGTTACAGTCCAATATACAAAATTATTTAAATTATAATAAGTGTGTAGCAGAAACGAAAAAAGTTATATTAAAAAGTAAGCGTAATGCATGGAAAATTTTTTGTGAAAATTTAAACAAAAATACACCAATAAAAAATATGTGGAATCAAGTCAAACGTTTACAAAACATCTTTAAACCACAAATAAATCCAGTGACCGAAGGAGAATGGGTTGAGGAGTTTTTGAGAAAATTATGTCCAGATAATATATTTTCAAAAATTAATGTAATGGAAAGTAAAAACTCTAATCATCCACTTTCAGTGCCATTTAGTTTATACGAATTAGAAATAAGTCTTAAGAACAAGAAAAACACGTCACCGGGAATAGATAATATACATTATATTATGTTGGCAAATTTACATCAAAAAGGAAAAGAAACATTATTAAAAATTTTTAATCAAATATGGCAATCAGAAGATATTCCAGATAGTTGGAGAGAGTACCGGGTGATTCCCATACTTAAAGCAAATCGAAATTCTGATTCGGCAGAATCTTATAGAGGTATTTCATTAAGCTCCTGCATAACAAAAACACTGGAAAGAATGATAAAACTTAGGCTCGAAAGATGGTTGGAAAAAAATAATAAACTATCACAAACACAATTTGGATTTCGTAAAAATTATTCTACTGTGGAAGCAGTGAGCCACTTAGTAACAGATATAAATTTAGCGTTTACGTCAAATTCTTCAGTAACAGCTCTTTTATTAGATGTGGAATCAGCATACGACAACGTTAATTTAATTATACTGTACAACAAATTGACACAAATAGGTCTTCCCGAATGTTTCTGTCAAAAAATAATAAAACTATATGACTGTCGAAAAATTTATATATCGGTAAATTGTAACACAATTGGTCCAAGGCTAGCGATGGATGGTTTACCTCAAGGAGGAATATTAAGCCCATTGTTATATTTAATTTACACTGCTGATCTCGTAAAAAATTTAAACTCCACAAAAATTTTACAATTTGCAGATGATATAGTCATTTATCAAGAACACATTAAAATAGAAAATGCAGTCAAATCGATTGAAGAAGGAGTCAATCATATTAAAACATGGAGTGATTTACATGGACTAAATATCTCTGATGCGAAAACTAAATTATGTATTTTTTCAAGAAAACGAAAACAGATACCCAACTACATCTTAATAAACAATGTCTCCTATCCAGTGCAAAAATATGTTAAATATTTGGGCATTACTCTTGACAGACAGCTTATCTGGAAAGAACATATAGACAATATAGTTAAAAAAACAGAAAAGGGAATAAAAATCTTCTTCGATTTCTTTGTTATTATTTAAAAATAATATAAGAGCTATAATCGACTATGGATCAATATTATACAGTGACGCATCACAGTGTCATTTAAACAAAATAGATAAAATCGTTAATAAATGCCTTAGATTGTGTATAGGAGCCCTAAGAAGTACACCCATCTGTAACCTACAAGTCGAATGCTGTGAAATGCCAATGGATATAAGACGAAAAAAACTTGGCATCAGACTTTTAGTAAGATTGTACGAGAAAAAGTCAAGTTTAATATTCAAAATACACCAGCTGTTCTTAGCAGACTTAACAGAAAAATATTGGATAAAAAAGAAAACTCTAAATATAGTAGATTTATATCCAAAAATGACAATATATGATAAAAAACTATATAAATATGACATAAACCCAAATTACAATATTGACTTTAATACTCTAGAACAAGTTCAGGTATACTTCTTAAGGGACTACAGCAATTTACCTTTATCTTTAAGAAAATTAATGTTTATATCTGACAGTTCACAATTGTTCAAAGATTATTATATACTATATACAGATGCATCCAAAAGTATCGAAGGTGTGGGATGTGCATACTGGGATGACAATAATAAAAACAGTAAAATGTTTAAACTCAATTCCATCATGAGTATATACACAGCTGAATTAATAGCGATAGTGGAAGCACTAAAATATTTATCTAATATAGATCATTCAAAGTTTATAATTTATAGTGACAGCAAAAGTGCGGTAAGTAAAATTAGTGCTATAAATCGTAAATCAAAAGTAAATTACGTTGAATTATATATAATAAATAAAATTATAGAACTTCAGCAACAAGGCAAAACTGTTAAGTTGGCATGGATTAAAAGCCATTGTGGAATCACTGGAAATGAGATAGTAGATGAATTGGCAAAAAATGCCGTGACACAAGGAGTATTAACTGATTATCTTTGTACGTCTAGAGATATAGAATCAGACACGTTCAAAGAGCTTAAGAAGGAATGGAAAGGAAGGTATATTAATAAAAATATAAATACAGGAAAGCATTACAGAGCAATCAGAAATCATATTACGGATAAATCTTGGTTTGCTAAAATGGAGTCGACAAAGGATATGACAAGAACTATATGCAGAATGAGATTTAACCACTGTCTTACACCATCATATATGTTTAAAATGAATCTAGCTGATAGTCCACAATGTACTTGTGGTCAGATGGGTAACCTACAACATAAAATTTTAGACTGTTCTCTTATTTCCAATAAGGTTAATAATTTTTTAAATTCGCTATATTCTTTGACCGATGTCCACCATCCCATTAATTTAAGTTATTTATTAACATTAGAAAACAATGAATTTCTATATAGATTATTGTATAAACATGTTTTAGATATTAAACTCAATTTGTAATTGTAAATATAGAGTAAGTATTTCTTTGTAATTTGTTAGAAAAAAAAAAGAAAAAAAAATAAAAAAAAAATAATAAAAAAAGAAAATAAAAAAAAAATAAAAAAAAATTAAAAAAATTAAAGAAACAAATAAAAAAAAATTCCAGAAACAAATAAAAAAAAAATAAAAATAAAAAAAAAACTAAGAAACAAATAAAAAAAAAAATAAAAAAAATACAAATAAAAAAAAAGAAAAATTGAGGAACTTGGACAGTCCACAGTAAAGTAGCTATTGAATTAAGTAGATAGCTGCAGAAAAGTTTACTGTGGAACTCTAAGGACCTCATCACTTATTATACTTATTATACTTACATATAAATAACTAAAAAACAATCAATAGAAAAAATGACTATATATTAGGGATCAATACTAGTAATAGTAGGATTTGTATTAGTAGGAATTTAGTATAAGATTGTATAGGAAACAATGACTAATGAAAAAATGAGTACAAATTGTAAGATTGGCGAATGGATTTAGTGTCCGCAGTCATTTAAAAACAAACAAACAACAACAATATTTTATTTGACGTTTAAATATTTAAATCTGAGTTCATTTTTCGAAAAACTATAAACTTGTGACAACAAATTGCTATATAACAGTACGAGGCAATATTCTTATGCTGTGACAAAATCATCATATTTGCTTTACATTGCCGTTTTTCCTGCCGTATCATATTTTAGCATAGTCTTCTGATTCATTTTATAGTCAATCGGTAATGGATATCCACAATTTGTCTAATAATATTAAGTTTTAAAAACAGCTGTGCTTTTATGCTCATTCGTTTACCTTTTGTAAAGCCACCTGAGTTATGAATAACTACTTTTTTGTATTTTTAGAAGACATACTTCTATCGGGCATATTTTAATGTGTGAATATTAGGGATTTATATAATCTTTTTGTATATATAATTTGTTTATTGATTTTACATTTTAGATAAAATTTCATAATTATAGTTCTCTTCCGTTTATTTTCTATAGTAATACATATACAAACCCAATTCGAAATGGAGAAAAACCAGCGAGTTCTAGATTGAACATAGACATTCGTCTCTCTTTCTCCCTATATGTTATATAAAGGTCATCGTCATCATATAGTCAGAACGCAACAAGGTTCTATTACCTTTTCTTCTTTTTGTCTCCTCATTACTATTGAAAACTCAGCCACGTAAATGACGTTGTAAAAATTTATTTCCCTATTTCTGAAGTGCCTTTCCTGGGATAACTTTTTTAAGTCTAGTTCATTTGATTACTTGTAATTGATTTGATAATCCCTAACAAATAAGTTGTTGATTGTAGGTAGGATAGCATGTGATTGAACAGGGATGTGTTGATAAGATGTAGGTAGTCTCATTATTCCTAAATCTGACCATATGTTACTTCCCTCCTTCATTCGTGGACGTCCTAAGGGCATTTTTTTTTCTCGATCCTCCCAATTTAGCTTGACAATGCAGTTATTAGAGAGCCTTTGGATATAGCCAGCGCAACTTTGGCGTTGAGATTTAGTTTCTTGTACGACGTTGCTACCTTTGTATATGTGTTTGACCTTGGCATTAGTTCCGTTTGGTATTGGTTAGTACTCGGACCTATATAGGTTGGAAAATATTTCTGATGACATTTCTAGCAATCCTGATCTAATTACTACTTGAGTTTTACTTACATTGTTTTGACAGTGTTCTCGTCACATATCCACACAGTAGCACTGATTTAATTATCTTCTTATATATCCTGATTTTATAGATTCCTATTAGACTTCTGGATTTAAAAGTGTTATAAGGGTTATAATATATACATCAGTTAGCTACCTAAATATTCATTTTTATTTCTTATGTGAGAACGTTATCTACGATATACTAAATACTGCAATGTTTTAAAATGATATGGGTTTATTGTAACATTATGCTCTACTCTATATCATCTTTTTTTGCATGTTAAAGGACATTTATTTAGTTTTTTACTGATTATCAGCAAATTTTTTTGGTGCTAATAGCATTATTTTATAGCATTCCAATATTTATTCTATGGATTAAATCTGGATAGCAAATAGATATTCTTCACTTTCTCGGAGAAATAATATTGCTACTAATTTCAAACCTATTTTAATACATGGATACGAGTAATAGCAAATGACTAAAGCAAGTGAGGAAGAACTCCGAATATTTGAAAAGAAAATAATAAGAGACAACGATTTGAACCTTCGTCGAAGCTAGATTTATTTAATTACCAGTCTAATCGCACCTAGTTTTTGTGCTTTTATTTATATCCAGTTAATATTAAAAGTGTAATAAATTGTTGTGATACCGTAAATAACAATGGAGAATAACAATGGAGAAAATCGGTAAGGAATTTTAATCTAATTAGATACTTACTTCAAAACAAGTTCATATTATTTATATCACCTGATGTCATTAAACAACGAAAATGGATGATGTTAATAGTCCAGTCCAATCCTAAACCGGCTTCTTACTAGAATACCGTAGGTGAGACTGAAACAGTTAGAGGGCTACGGTACTGCGATGCGGAAAGCAAGTAGGAAACTACCGCATTATATTCCTCAGGACATCCGTCCGTAGATTTTTTCTTGTCATGTTGGAAGAAACAAAACAAACGGCCCCTAGTCCCGGGCAGGCCTTAAATGGCCAAGGGGTGCGAAGAATCTCCCGGTTTCAACTTGATAAGACAATCAAAATTGCTACGTGGAATGTCAGAAGCTTATTTGCAGCAGGCAAACTACAAAATCTAATTCAGGAAATGAACAGAATTAACATCGATATTCTCGGCATAAGCGAATTGCGATGGGAAGGCACAGGCATGATCAATACTACTGGTAAAACCCTTTACTACTCATGCAGTGATAGCACAGACCCTCACCACAGACATGGGGTGGGAGTTCTGATAAGCGAAAATTTGCGCGCCTCCGTGAAGAACTTTGTCCCGATCTCCGAAAGAGTCATACTTATTCAGTTGCATGGAAAAGTTAACATAAATATTATACAAGTCTACGCCCCTACAGCAGACAAGCCAGAAGAAGAACTAGAGCGATTTTATCAACAGCTAGACGAAGCCTTAAAGGTGACTAAGAATCACGAAATTAACATCGTATTAGGAGACTTCAACGCAAAAATTGGGGAAGGAGCTGTAGATCACGTAGTTGGAAAATATGGTCTTGGTCAGAGAAACGACAGAGGGGACAGATTGATACAGTACTGTCAAGACAAAGATCTAGTCATAACGAATACTTGGTATAAGTTACCACCCAGGAGGCTTTACACATGGAAGTCGCCTTTAGACGGACATCAGGGCATTATAAGGAACCAAATAGATTATGTGACAATTAATAGAAGGTACAGGAATGCTATTACTAAGGTATCTGCATTACCTGGAGCAGACATAGGATCCGACCACAATCCCTTAGTAGCAAATATCAAACTGAGGCTCGCTACAGCTAAAAGAAAACACCAGAAGGCATCAGTAAACATTAGAAAACTCAAAAACAATGAAACAAATGAAGCGTACACAGAGGAAATAAACAATAGGTTCTCTAATATGGCAACTGAGAATGATGTTGAAAAGTCATGGACCACCATAAAAGAATCATTTGATGAGTTGAACAACACTTTTCTACTCGAGAGTAAAACAACTACCAAGAATGAGTGGATGACAGAAGAAATATTAGAGATGATGGAACAACGCAGGCAGTGTAAGATCAGGCAGGACGAAGTAGGGTACCGAAATATACACAGTCAAATTCGTAAAGAAATTATAGCGGCGAAGGAGATCTGGATGACTACACTTTGCGCCGAGGCTGAAAGCCTATATAAACTCGGCGACAGCTTCAATCTTCACAAGAAAATTAAGGAAATTGCTGGTGTCTTCAAGAAAAAACAAGTCACTGGTATACATAATGACCAAAATGAATTAATAACGGACCCTAGCGATATACTTAATACTTGGAAAATGTACACAGCCAATTTGTTCAATGATGACAGAACACAAAAACCACCACAACTGGGAGACCATTTGTATGGCCCAAGTATTTTGAAAGCTGAAATTGTACACGCTATCAAACTATTAAAAAGTAACAAAACCCCAGGACCAGATGATATGTACGCAGAAACAATCAAGTTACTTAATGAAGAAAACCTAGACATTATTGTCAAGCTCTTTAACGACATCTACGATACGGGCCAGATTCCAAAAGATTGGCTTTGATCTACATTTATCGCCCTACCAAAAACACCACGTGCGAACTTCTGCAAGGACCACCGACTAATAAGCCTAATGAGTCACTTTTTAAAACTTTTCCTGAGAATACTTCACACTAGATTGTTTAAGAAATGTGAAGAGGTCAGTGGATGGAGTCATTAAGGGTAACAAAGTTAACGGCATATTTATTAATAACATCAGGTATGCCGATGATACAGCCATAGTGGCAGATAACATCGAAGATCTTCAATGCCTTTTAAATGATCTAACTCTTGCAAGTGAAGCTCGGGGTTTGAAAATAAATATCAAGAAGACAAAATCAATGATTATAAGTAGAAATGATTACCCCAACGCAAAGATATATGTTGCTGGAGAAGAAATCGAACAAGTCAGGCAATTCAAATACTTGGGATGTTTGCTGAATGAGGGTTGGGACCCCGAGAATGAAATAAAGAGCAGAGTTGAACAAGCCAGAAATGCTTTTTTGAGGCTTCGTAAGTTTCTGACTGATCGCAAATTGGACTTCAACCTCCGATACAAGATGCTTAAGTGTTACGTGTGGCCTGTTCTCCTGTACGGAATGGAAGCATGGACGTTAAAGGCCAGTTCCATTAACAAACTTGAAGTGTTTGAAATGTGGTGCCTGCGTCGAATGCTCAGAATATCATGGACGGACAGGGTCAGAAATGAGGAAGTACTCAGAAGAGCGGGCTTACAGGATAGGGAACTTTTTAATTATGTAAAAAGTAAGAAGACTGCATACTTGGGGCACATTATACGAGGAGAACGATACACTTTTCAGCAACTGATACTCGAAGGGAAGATAGAGGGTAGGAGAGGTCTCGGACGTAAAAAAATGTCATGGCTGCGCAATATTCGACAATGGACAGGAATCCACAGCTATGAAATGCTTCGCAATGCTGCTAAAAACAGAATTATTTAATCCAGAATATTTAACATCTCACCTGACAAGACGATGTACGGTGGACGCCTACGCAGAAATGCACGGCACCTTAAGAAGAAGAATAGTCCAGTGGCGTCGAGGCCCCAAACGTTATTGACATCATATAAAACTTCTTCATATTCTGTAGCGTTAATCAATTCAGTTCCAAAATTCCAATATCTACTTACACTGTGAAAAATTATAAAACCAAGATATATACATTTTTTCATCACGAATTTCAAATCACCGTATTTGTATTTACCTAGCTAGTGAAGAATTAGAAAAAACTGTCATGAAGGCTGACAACGAAAGAATAACTATCAATCATCAAATAATTTATGCTCGACGCTTAATTACACCAAATGAAAGATTACTGATCTCTAATGTTTGTCCTAGTATTTATCACACTTTCATAGAATATGAACTTAAAAAATTAGGCCTCAATTTATTACCTCCAATTAATTTTTTACGAAGAGGTACAACAAACCCAGTATATAGATATATATTGAGCTTTCCAAGACATACATTTATCTTTCCTTTGAAAGCTACATTAATTCCTCCCTCAATTGTCAGAAACCACGATCAAACATCTAATCGTATTTTCTTATCTTTAGAAAACAGATGTGTTACTATTGTAAAAAATCTGACCATTTTGTAGCAAATTGGTCATTCTGTACAAATCCAAATCAGAACTTTACAACAACAGTGCCAACTACTACTATAAATACAGTAGTTAATACTCTTCCACACATGACGTCCTGATCACATCAGCATCTTCAGCGAAGTCCTTTTCCTTACAATCCTCGACTATACCTACTTAATTAACTATACCAATATTAACTCCATCTCAAATATCACCCTTAACATTATTCCCAAGTTCTCAAACTACATACACAGATAAAAATATAACAACTACCCAGTTATCAACAATACCTAATATTTCACAACCTCATATATCAATCCCAAACTATTCCTCAACACTTGCATACCCTATCAATAACATATCAATAAATACTGTAATTTAAAAACTAAAATTGCGTAGCCAAGAAAAAGTAGTCATAACCCAAAGTGCTTTAACAAAGGTGAACGAATTATTAGCGTAACAGCTGTTTTGAAAACTAAATATTATGAGACGAATTGGGATATTGTATTACACAAACTAAACCGCTTGATTATGGTTTGTTGATTAAGGAAAATATGATATGACAGGAAAGACTAATGACTCTATAGCTAATTGCCACATAAATATCAATGTAACGCAAATCGTATGATTTTGTATATAAGACAAATAATATTATATTCTAAATTATACCTATAGAGATACAAATAGTAAAACAAACATAATAAACTACTATTATACAATATAGTAAATATTTATTTAGATAAACGTAAAGGTTAAAACATGTTTTTTAATTCGAGGTAAAAGATTTATTAGAGTTTTAGCACATAAGATAAATTCGTAACAAAATTCATATACCAGTAAATGGTACTCGTTACAGCAGCGAAGTAATTTTAGCAACAGATATGTAGGCTGACCTTACCCCTTGACATACAGCAACCACAAAAGAATCGGCGATAGCGCAAAGGGCAGCTACCCCTTAACCAAGACACGACTCTCTTGTTTGGCAGATAGCACTTGTCTCTTCGACGACTAGGCAGCCTTCACCCCTACTGGATAGAACGACTGTCTTTGATGACTAAGCAGTCTTCATCCTTACTGGATGGAATGATTGTCTTTGATGACTGAGCAGCCTCCACTCTTATTGGATGGAATGACTCTCTGTTAATGGGCTAATTATACGGGGAGAATTAAAACATGAAACATGGACGACGAAAAAACAAAATAAGAGCCGATTGAGCATCGCAGAAAGAAGAATTATTAGAGAAATATATAAACCTGTTATCGATAATATTACAAATCAATACAGAGTGCGAAACAACCGCGAACTAATTGATTATTATGACCAACTAGATAAAGTAAAAACATAAATAACATCTTATACGTAATACCTTGTAAAAATAATATTGTACATTTTTAAGAACGAACTCCTATTTGAACATTGAAGCGTCAAATAAAATATGTAGTACATAATAAATATTGTGGCATATTTCTTTCATTCTATCCAAAAAATTAAAAAAAAATAAAGTCAGACATATTGAGATGGATTACTGAATACTATTATAGCATACAAGTAGTTTGAGCTACCGGATATTTAAATACATTAAAACTTGGTGTGAACATTTTGGTTAAAAGAATAAATTTGATTTTTATATTACACATGTAGTTGACGTTTCTATCTCCAAATTCTTTTTTAGAGTTCTTTTCTAGACACGTACTAAACAAATTTTGTTTATATTGCAGTTTCTTCTTTTTGTAGATTTAATAGTGATATGAGGATATCAGTTTGCTACATATACATAAAATACAAATAGACTGACTGTTGCAATACAGGTCCGTTTCCTCAGTGCGACAGAGAAAACTGGCGAAAAGCAGTCCCTGCATCTCTTTCTAATTTACCAGGTTTATCGAACGCGTGACCTAAATGACCAATGAGAAGGTCACGTGGTCGATAAACCCGTCCCATTAGAAAAAGATACAGATATTGCTTTTCGTCAGTTTTCTCTGTCGCATTGCGGAAACGTGAATGTATGGCAGTATTCAGTCTATTTGTACTATATGTCTATGGTTTGCTACATGCATTTTCGCTTTTATCTTTTATGTGACAAAGTTATCAGCGATATCTAAATAGCTCCAATCCTTCAAAAGTATATGGTTTTATTGTTACATTAATGCTCCATTCTATATCATACCTTTTGTCTGTTAATGAACTTTTATTTGGTTTTCTTGTTATTGACTATAACACCGTTTTTTTTATGCTAAAAGCATTATTCAATATATTATAATGTGTAATTTCTCTGGCTGCTGACGAACAGAAGTTTTTATTAACTTTTCTTTAATATAATTATGTATGCAGATTTGTATTTTGATCTTCTCACGGTGCTAAAGAGCAAATGTAATAGTTTATTGTATTTTTCCATAAGATTTCTAGTTTTTCACTGTGTCATGGCTCCTCTTATTTCTTTTCCTACGATTTACATTAATTCATTTAATTATTATTTCTGAAATTTCAAGTTTATACACAGTTTCTTTTGTTCCGCTTATTTATCTAAGATATGTTATTCATTCTTATCTATCTATCTATCTATCTATATAAGGATTTTTACAGCTGTCGCCGCCTTCCTTCTTTCAGCCAACGTCTCCAGTCCTCTCTGTTCTGCCATTCTCCATCTCTAAGGTCTCGTTTTTCCATGGCCTCGTCCACTTCATCCCTCCATGATCTTCGGGGTCTACCTCTTTTTCTCCTTCCTATTGGGCTCCAATCCGAAATCCTTGCTATCCACCTTGTATGATCTGTTCATTCTTATCTATAGATGTGCTTATTCCCTATCAATTATCTATCAATATTTGAAGTCTTTTTTTATTTGTTTTAGTCATTGTAATGATTCGCATCCGTACATAAAAATAGGTCTAAAGCTTGTATTATGCTCTAAACTCCTTCAGTGGTAGTATTACCAACTGCGATTATTGTTCTAAGATATTTAATGTCTTCCATACTTTCGAAATTGAAATTGTTGACTTTAACGTTGTATCTAGATTTACTGACGGTCTCTTATGTTTATGCGCTGGTATTTGGTTTTCACTTCGTTGATTTTACTTGAAACTTTTTTCGTGCTCTCTGGACTTTGTTCAGTATGTCGTTTACATATTTATAGATGTAATCATCAGCATAACTAGGAGCTGCTTTGTACCTTGGGCCGTTAATGGATTACATCGTAAATCGGCGCTGTTTCTATTTTAATAAATTGTTCTTTAATTTTTTGACTATTTAAATCGAGAATCTGTATTTTATTCGACTGTTTATTAAGGCAGAGTTTCTTGGGGCCAATTTCTCTCTCAAGGTTTTTGTTTCCCGTATCAATATTACAACAATTTTGCTGGATGCCGACATAGGAAACCCGTTGGTATGTACATACTGTTTCGATATCTTTTTGTCTCGTTATAAAGTGAATATTAGTTTATTAGGAAATATGATATTGTCTAATAATAGTTAAGTTGTTTTGCTTTGCTTTCTCAGACTGCTACCGTCGTACCTTCTGGTATTTGATATTTCAACCGTCAAGCAACAATTCCTATATGCATTAACTTAATGCTGATATCCTGCTTCCCCAATCCAGTTAGCAGTCCCGAAACCAATAAAATTGCTACATTCAAGTTTTCTATTAAGCTGCCCAGAACTATAGGTACGCCTTATTATCTTACTGATGTTAGTGCTGCCCCTTATAAGTGAATAAAATATGAAAGGAAGGTTTTGGTAATTTAATAAGATCCTTGTGTTACAATATAATGTCTCCGAGAAAGTAAAGTAATATCAAAAAGCTATTCGGATTTAATCCATAGCTAAAATATTAGAATGCTATAAAATAATGCTATATATTAGCATTAATAAGTTTATAATGGATACTAAAGTTTGAAAATAATTAGAGCAAGTAATTTAAATTATCAAAGTGCTTATTAAACATAAAAATAAAATAAAATTATATTAACAATTTATATTATAATATATTTAAAAACAGTAGCCAAATATTCTTGGAATTCCTCGATGACTAACCTGGTGGATATTTAAATAAATTTTAAGTTCTAAAATGTACCTGCTCTAAAATTTGAAAATCTACGACTAATACAACTACTGGCAACATCGCAGGAGCTTAGTTGTGTACGCTAAAAGCTGTATACGGATCCCAAAAATGTTTTATCCAGTTACGGAGTCCACTTGATCCGACGTGTTGGTCGGAGTCTACATAAAGCGCTACTCAGATAATAATATACACGGCGTATATTCTCCTGGAGTTAGTATAATACCGTTTTAGTACGGAGCCCACATTAACCGCTAGAAGTATATATATATATATATATATATATATATATATATATATATATATATATATATATATATATATATATATGACTTACCAAAACGTAAAACGTGACACAGACATTAACGAACTGACATATAAAAGTTGATATCTGATATCTCATTGTTTACTGTCATTAGTATATAATTATTTTTATATGGGCGTATCGTTGATGTTTTCGAAAAAGGTAAGGTGGAGATATGTTATGACTTTAAGAGCTTTTTATGATGTTATATTATTATTGTTTAAATCAGATTGAAATATATTTTATTTAGGTTTTGTGTATCTTTTTTGTCATTTATTGCGTTGGTGTTTCTTTTTATTTCTATTGATTCGTATATCTCCCTCTTCTTTTTGTTTTTTTCTGTTTTTAAAATTTTGATGTTTTCAAAGTCAAATTTATGCTTCTTCCCGCTTTCATGTTTTGTGAGCGCAGTGACGTTGTTCTTGTCGTATTTGTGAGAACGAATTCTGGATTGAAGCAGTTGACTGGTTTGACCGATATAGACACCTTCACAGTTTGTACATGGTATCTCGTAAACAACATGTGATTTTTTAAGTTTTGGAGTTTGTGTTTTTAGTTTTGTGAAGTATTTATTTAAGAGGTTGTTGCCTTTGTGGGCCACTGTTATATTATGTTTGGCTAAAAGATTTGTTAGTTGTTCGGATAAACCTTTTATATATGGAAGAGTTGTATAAGTGGTTTTGATACTGTTGGGTTTGTTGTTAGTTGTATTGTTATAAAATTTATTGAGTCTTGATTTGAAAATAGTTTCGATTAGATGTTCGGGATATGCATTCTTTAGAAGGGCATTTTTTGCTTTTTTTATTGCAGTTGGTCTGTATTCTGGATCTGTTAGTTTTATAGATTTATCAGCGAGACTTATAATTACAGACTTCTTATGGGAAAATGGATGATGGGAATTGTAGTTAAGATATCGTGAAGACCATGTTTCTTTTGTAAACCACATGGTTTTAACTGTATTGTTAATGCGATGTAAGGTGATATCCAGAAAGTTTATTTTATTATTTTGTTCAATTTCTATAGTGAACTTTAATTTTGGATGGTAACTGTTGAAAATATCTAAGATTTCGGTTGTTTTATTTGTTGGAATAGCACAGACACAGTCATCGATATAGCGGTAGAAGAATGGTACATTGAAATCTAAATGACTCATGACAGATTCTTCTAAGTCTTCCAGAACCAGTTGGGCAATGACACTAGATATACTTGCACCCATTGCGCATCCATCCATTTGTTGGTATATTTCGTCCTTATATAAAAAGTATGTTGAGTTTAACGTTAACTCTACAGATGATTGGAATTCTTCCAATGGGATGTTAGTGTATTCTTTTATGTCATTCCACTTCTTTTTAATGATGTCAGTGGCAAGTTTTATTGGGATGTTAGTGTATAGTGAAATGACATCTAAAGAGATTAATTTATAGTTATCCGGTACGTGAATGTTTTTAATTTTAGAAATAAGATCATTGGAATCTTTAATATAATAAGGATTTTTATTTATGACATTAGAGATAATGTTTTTCAAGAACTTTGAAAGATTTTCGAAGGGTGATTGAATGCAGGAAACGATAGGACGTAGAGGTATGTTCTCCTTGTGTGTTTTAGGTAAACCATAAATTTTTGGTGGAATAGCGTTGTGTATCTTAAGTGATTTTGCTGTATTTGGTGATATATATCCACTTTTGTCCCATCTGTCAATAAGAGCATTATTTCTTTTTTGGAAGATATTGGTAGGATCATTTCTAAGTTTATGATATATGGTGTCATCTTTTAAAAGATCATTCATTTTATTGTCGTAATCATTAGATTCCATAATAACGGTTTTGTTAGTTTTATCAGGCTTTAATACAACTACATTAGGATTTTCCCTCAAAAAGGCTTTTGTCTTTTGAATTTTTTTATGTAATTCTTTATTTTCAAATGAATATTTATTTTTGTTTCTAAAATTGGATAAGATATTACAGCACTTTGTTCTTATTTGATGTTGTGAAGTTTCATTTAAATTAGAAATTGAATTTTCAATCGAACATATAATATCAGATACAGGAATTTCGTTTTTATTATGAATAGGAACTGCAAAGTTGTCTCCTAAACTTAAAATCTCCTGTACGTCGTTAGGTATTTCGACGGTAGTTAAATTTTCGACCCAAGATCTATCTAATTTATTTTCAGTATCATTTGATTTTAGAAGTAATTTATTAATCTTTTTGGTGTTCCTATTTTTAGTTTTGTTAAAAATATATTCACTTTCTTTTAAACACATATTCTTAAATGTATTAAAAATATCTGGTGAGATACTTGAAGAAATAGGGTGAGATGGTTTTTGTTTTTTCGAAATCTATTTTGTGGCTCGTTTTGAATATGATGTTGGGCTAGGGCTAAAGTAGTATCGGAATGTTTCGATTCTACCTCCCGCACACAGCGCTCAGGCTAAGTCAGCTCAGACCACATCAGCCCATACCGTTCCCGCGTATATAACGAGTATAAAAGCAGCGACACAGGGTAAGACCGGTTGTCACTCGACACTGAGGAGTAGGCATACGTGTCGAGTAAGGAGAATAGGCAGATTGAGACCTCGAACTCGAACAGAACCATTTTGGAGCCATGATCACTCTTGATAATGGCTCCAAAATGGGAGCCGAAACATCGACCAATTAATTCTCAACGCGGTTCTCCCCGAGAACCTAGTGATTATATATACATATATATATATATATATATATATATATATATATATATATATATATATATATTATATATATATATATAGTTCTTTGGAGGGTAACTTTCGGGAAAGCGTCAAAACAAGGATCAGCTAGAGATGGTATAAGCCAGTTTGGTGTAGAACTTTATTCTAAATGTGAAATTTTCGGTGATATGTTGTCACCTTCATCAGCACCTAAATGGAAAACCTATTTTAGTACAAGTGGTGGAAATTAACATTTAAAAACCTACATTGAAAATGTTCAGTTGGTCCTAGTGGTGAAGAACACTGTCACAAACATGTTAAAAATATTAAAAAATACATTTAAAACTTTGAATAAAAACATTACAACACAACAGGGTATTTTTTCAAATACAAACACAACAAACAAATCTAAAATTTACAACCTACAAAAACTGCAACTTCATGTTAAAGGTAGACAAGAAGAATTATTCTTCTTTTTTGATTACCATCTTATTGAACAGAGCTGTACAATTCCCAAAGTTTTGTTCCTGAAACTGATTACCTTTTTATACAACAATACATATTTCACTTTTCAAAATGAATTTTATGTCCAAATAAAAGGAGCACCCATGGGTGGAGCTATATCCCCAACTTTGGCAGAAATTGTAATGAACTCCCTACTTCACTACTGTACTCAAGAAGTTGATTTCCAGTTCCCCTTCATTTACCAATATGTAGACGACCTCATATGTGCAGTCCCTGCAGACAAAATCAACTACACTCTTGACATTTTCAACTCATATAACACTCACCTACAATTCACTGTTGAAACAGAAGAAAATAATAGTGTTCCATTCCTCGACACCTATGTAACCAGACATGAGGACAACACAGTAAGGTTGGATTGGTACAGAAAGAAAACATTCTCAGGTAGATATGTGCCTTTTCACTCGTATCATCCAGACGAGCAGAAGATTAACATCATCAAAGGTCTGAAAAACAGAATAAAAAGAATTTGTCACCCTTCTAACTACAATAAGAACATCAAGTTATTGTATGAGATTCTTAGAAAAAATCACTACCCTAAGATGCTTCTTAATAAACTGCTATTCCAAGATATGCCAACAGTTAGAACACACCAAAGACAAACATTAGAAGGAGAAACAGTAGAAGTTTTCTATGGGAGATTGCCTTACATCAGAGGTTTATCACCACAGATCACAAACCTTTTCAGACAGTTCAACATAGTGATAGCAAATTCAGTGTACAAAAGATTAGGGACATACTTTACTCACCTGACAGAAAGAGTTAAAAAACTGGATAACTTCAATGTAGTGTATTCTATTCCATGTGGTTCTTGTTCAGAAGTGTATGTCGGTCAAACCAGCCAGAAACTCTCAAAAAGAATAGCTTTGCACAAGAGTGATGTAGTGAGGAAGCCCACCTGCACAGCCTTTAGCCAACATATTAAGAATACTGGACACATTGCTAACTATGAAAATGTGCAAGTACTAAAGAGGGTTGACAACCAATTTAAGAGAAACTTCATAGAAATGTGCTACATCCATAACTGCAGCTCTTCTATGAACTGTAAGAAAGATGTTGAAAACTTAAGTTGTATTTATTCCTTTCTACTTCAACAGGACTTGACAAGATGTAACAAACTGGAGAATGTAGGGAACTTATCATAACATGCATAGATTACCTACCTGTACTTGAGAAAAGACTTCATTTCCCTGCTGATTATGTTTCCTTGGGTTCTTTCTTTCCATATCCATGAGGTGCAAACGTGAAAATTATAACCTCGTTACATATGACACCCGGATATTGACAGAAATCAGAAATATGTCATCAAAAAAGAAGAATAATTCTTCTTTTCTACCTTTAACATGAAGTTGCAGTTTTTGTAGGTTGTAAATTTTAGATTTTTTTGTTGTGTTTGTATTTGAAAAAATACCCTGTTGTGTTGTAATGTTTTTATTCAAAGTTTTAAATGTATTTTTTAATATTTTTAACATGTTTGTGACAGTGTTCTTCACCACTAGGACCAACTGAACATTTTCAATGTAGGTTTTTAAATGTTGATTTCCACCACTTGTACTAAAATAGGTTTTCCATTTAGGTGCTGATGAAGGTGACAACATATCACCGAAAATTTCACATTTAGAATAAAGTTCTACACCAAACTGGCTTATACCATCTCTAGCTGATCCTTGTTTTGACGCTTTCCCGAAAGTTCCAAAGAATCGTATTCTTAGCATCTTTATACACACTATATATATATATATATATATATATATATATATATATATATATATATATATATATATATACATATATATATATATATATATATATATATATATTATATATATATATATATATATATTGTCATACTTTTTCTTTTCCAACCAAAGAAAAATAAATAAAAAAATCCATCGAAATAAAATTTCAAGATATCAATATAAACAAATTGTATATAGTAATTTAAGGATAAGATTTAGTGTAGATAAGAATAGAAATTTGTTTGGCAAACGACCTTTTTCCGTTTCAAATAAAATTATCAAAAAACCTTTGTTTATAATTAGAAGACATTTTACCTGTAAGTTAATCTTTTCATTGTTTGTATAGTCGAGTATTTAATGACCATATTTTAATCTTTTGAAATATGTATAAATGATGTATTGAAAAAAAAAACAATTTTAAAGTAAGCTATTTAGTTTTCTCTGAAACCGAAATTAGGCTTTTCCAAAATCATGGTAAACACATTTTAAGCTTTTTGATTGGACGGTCGTTTTTAAATGGGAATTTGGTGAGTCGATCATGAGAGAGGAGAAGTTAGTAATATTTTGGTCATCGAAAGAGAACAGTCGTTTGTCTCAAGATAGGGTGTGGTTCGTGAGTTTGGATACCGGCGTAACGAAAAGAAGTGAATAGTTTGAAGAAGGAGATAACAATGTAACGAGTCCGTTACTTAAAGAACCATTTACCGTTTTGTCACTGGAATACTTTAATTTAATTATAAATTAAAGGATTATTATATTATATTATTATATTATTTATACATAATTATTGGGTATAACCTTTGTCAGAATTTAAAATTAAGAGGTATATTAGGGGGGAAATTGTTTTATAATTATATTCAGGGATTGTATTGTAAATATAGATAAGTTAATTGTACATAAGAGGTGGTGGGTCATAGATAAGTATTTAACATAGTTTGTACATAAGTTTTGGGTAATTATTAAAGTTGTGGTTAAAAATTTAATATTTCAATTAGTACCCAACTTTTTATATTTTAGCAATACAAGATATCTCGGAAGAAAACATTTAACTTCCTGGTCCCCAAACATTCAGTAGAGCAACTTTATCTTTCATCTGTTTATTTCTTGGTAGTTTCTAGTCATTAATTCTTACATCTTACGGTCTCTGTAGGGCATGCAAATTAGCCGAATCCCTCTTTGAGTGTCAAGTGGTCATTCTCCTGCATAGTCGCTAGCCAGCATTAATTTTATTATATTTTAAAATTCATATTTACCCTTTATTTATTTCTTTCACATAATTTATTTCTATCTAATCCCTTCCATCTTCTGTTATTCCACATATTATTTCGTTGGTGTATCAAGGTACATTTTAGAGTTTACCCTATTGCTACACTGCACATTTTTGCTACACATTTCTTATTTTTGTTACATTTCCCTACTCTCACATTTCCTGTTACATTGTTTCACCAGAAACAAATTCCATTCTTGTTATATTGGCGCCCAACGTGGGCGCCAATTCCAACCACTTCCAAACACTCTTCTGACTCTTTCGGTCACCAAAATCCTTTTAGACACCGTTCTTGGCAATCTAAGGGCCCTGAGCGTAATATCTCAGTTGTAAGTTCTGTAGTGTGCTGGAATTGTCGTGAGTCTGGCCATACTTTTTATGATTGCGGCATCCCTCGTACCCGTATTTTCTGCCACGGTTGTGGTAAAGAAAATACCCTCAAACGCAATTGTTTTAGGTGTTCGGGAAACGAACGATCGGAGGTCCGTCCCCTGAGCGTTTCTCCGTCCACACCCCCATCAGGGAATCAAACCGTTACATCAAACGAAATCACTGGTCCAATCACATCAAGCCACCCAAACCCATCTTCCAGTCGGAAAGGGGTTGTCTCAAAAAAACCAACACACACCACACCAAGTCATTCCAAGAAGTAACTTCTCAAGATAATACATTCGATTTGCATAGATTATCTTCCCCAAATATTTCCCAAATTTTAGTAATAAACATAATAGTAGCAGTGTAGTAGTTCCAGTATCTATACCAGAGTCTACCACAATTCAGGAGGATTCTTTGATTTCTGATTCTTCTTGTTTGCCTATTGCATCCTCTGATTGTGTAGGTAGAGATAATAAGTTTAGTTTAGTACCATTTAAAATTTTTGACCAATCAGATAATGATTGTTTTGATTTGAATTCTTTATTAGTGAGAAAACATAATGATAATAGACCTTATCTTCCTATTAAGATTTTAGGACAATCTTGTTTAGCTCTTTTAGATAGTGGCTCGAACATTTCTGTGATAGGTTCACATTCATTAGCTTTACTGAAAAATGCTGAGATTTCTATTATGCCCATTTCTTCTCTGCAAGTGTCTACTGCAGATGGTACAGTTCAGTCTATTACAGGCAAATTTGAAACTGAAATCACAGTAGCAGATTTATGTAAACAAATTACATTCTATATTATTCCTTCAGTTCAGAATTCTATAATTTTAGGTATGGATTTCTTAAATGCTTTTAATAGCACACTAAATTGTTCTAATTTTTCCTTTTCTATTTCTCAATTTAATCTGTCCTTACTTAGTGCTATTCAGGATTTTACTAGTTTATCTAGTTCCGAACAAAGGCAATTAGAGAATATGATCTCTAAATTTACAACTCTTTCGTCAAAAGACAAGTTAGGTCGTACATCCTTAATATCTCACACTATCGAGGTGGGAGATACCACACCTTTTAGACAATATCAGTATCCTATTCCTCAGGCTTGGCAAGTTGACTTGGAAAAGGAAATTGATTCCATGTTAGAGTTGAATATCATTGAACCTTCCACGTCTTCTTACTGTAGTCCTTTGTGGTTAACCAAGAAAAAGGATGGATCTTTTAGGGTTTGCTTCGATGGTCGAAAGTTGAATAATATTACTACAAATCGGGATGCTTATCCTATTCCCCGAATAGACGTCATTCTAAGTAAACTCCAGAATGCTAGGTATATTTCTTCTATCGATCTATCTAAAGCTTTTTTACAGATTCCTTTGAGTGAGGAAAGTAAAAAGTATACAGCTTTTGCAGTTAGTGGGAAAGGATTATTTCAGTTTGTCACTATGCCTTTTGGTCTTGTTTCAGCTCCTCAGACAATGTGTCGTCTGATGGACTTAGTCATTGGTCCTCAGTTAGAGCCCTATGTTTTTTATTATTTGGATGACATTTTGGTTGTCACTCCTGATTTTTCTCTTCATATGGAAATTTTGGATAAGTTGTTTTTACGTCTCAAAGAGGCTAATTTAACTATTAATTTAGATAAATGTCAGTTTTGTCGTCCTAGTCTTAAATTTTTAGGATATGTAGTCGATAGTAAAGGTTTAAGGACTGATCCTGATAAAGTTACTGCTATCAAGGATTTTCCTATACCTAAGACTACTACTCAAGTCCGTAGGATATTAGGCATGTGTGGATATTATCGTCGGTTTGTGCCGTCTTATTCTACTTTGTTATCCCCACTTACAGATCTCCTTAAAAATAGGAAAAAAGGCCAAACTATTACATGGACTTCAGAAGCCGATGATGCTTTCCGGCGTATAAAAGAAGCTCTTACTAGTGCTCCTGTCATGACGTCTCCGAATTTTAAAGAGCATTTCTATCTCATGCCAGATTGTTCCAACACTGCTTCAGGTGGTGTACTATTTCAAATGAAGGATGGTTCGGAACATCCAATAGCTTATACCAGCAAAAGCTCAATAAAGCACAGAAAATTATTCCACCACAGAGAGAGAACTTCTTGCAATTATCCATGGTCTTGATGCCTTTCGGTACTATCTTGAGGGTCGTAAGTTTACTATCATCACAGATCATAGTTCTTTATTATGGTTACATTCCATGAAAAATCCGTCACAACGTTTGTCCCGTTGGATTTGTAGGCTTTCTGTCTTTGATTATAATATTGTTCATCGCAAAGCCAATGGTGTTGTGGTTGCAGACGCGTTGTCACGTACATTCGATATCAATCTTTTAGATCTGTCCACTTTATCTCCAGATAATTGGTATCGAAAGATGATTCATAATGTCACCCAAGAACCTACTAGATATCCTGATTTCAAGGTGGAGAATAATATCCTTTATAAACATGTAATCAGTCCAGTTGAATCTTTATCGAATATGTCTGATTGGAAGATAGTAGTCCCAACAGCAAATAGGGATGAAGTCTTGAGAACTTTTCATGATGATGTGACATCAGGTCACTTTGGTTTTTATAAAACGTTTAGTAAAATAGCTGAGTTATATTACTGGCCTGGTCTGCGCAACTCAGTTAAGAAATACATCTCTAGATGTAGAGTTTGTGCAACATGCAAGCCGAGTAACCTACCTCAAGCTGGATTAATGGGTTCGTTTAGGAACATTAATTTTCCGTGGCAAATGATCTCTTTAGACCTTATTGGACCGTATCCACGCAGTTATTCAGGTAATACATATTGTTTGGTAGTTGTAGATTACTTCACCAAATTTCCTTTAGTTTGTCCTCTTCGTAAGGCTACAACTCCAGCTATTTTGAAGTTCTTAGAGGAACAAGTGTTCTTACTATTTGGTATTCCCCAAATAGTATCATGTGATAATGGTCCACAATTTGTTTCTAAAGCATTTAAAGATCTTTTAAGTAAATATAAGGTCCAAAAGATATTCTACAATGCAGCTTATCATCCGCAAGCTAACCACACTGAACGTGTAAATCGTAGCATTGTTACTGCTCTTCGATCTTACACTTACACTGATCATAGAGCTTGGGATAAGTACATTCATTCAGTTGCTCAAGCCATTCGAACTTCTGTTCATGAAATCACTCAGTGCTCTCCAGCTTATGTTAATTTTGGTAGGCATGTTCCATTGTCAGGTGATTATTTCGGTTTAATTTCTGAAAATTCAACAACTCTTCCTCAAATTTCTGAGAAACTTCACCGTATGGAAGATCTTCAAAACTTACCTCCAATATTCGCTGACATTAGGAAGAAGTTGAAAGCTTCTTACCTTAGAAATCAGCATCAGTATAATTTGAGGAAACGAGATTTGCGATTTTTTGTGGGCGATCGAGTTTTGAAACGGAATTTTGTAAAATCAAATAAAGGTGATGCCATTTCTGCTAAGTTTTGTCAGAAATATGTTCCCTGTACTGTCGTTAGGGTAATATCTCCTTTAGTATATGAATTAAAAGACAATTCGACAAATAGACGAATTGGTCAATTTCATATAAAGGATTTACTCCCTGATAATACAACAGATGAGGCAACATCTTCATCTTCAGAGGAAGATTAACTTAATGTCTATTAAGTTAACTTATTCCTATGATTGTTATTGTTTTGGCTCGGTTTGGTTACGATTTGGTATTTTCTTAGATTTTTGTTATTAATCACCAGATTTGGTATATCTACAGCTTATACTTTGATTAGTAGTTGTTTATAATAAGTTAAAATTATTAAGGCCATTAGAGTGGTTACTTATATTAGGTGTTGCACTGGTATGGAACTAAATATTGTAATGCTACTATACTGTGCTATATGTTTATGTGTTGTATAACTTATGTTCTCATTTGCTTACTTGTTTTGCCAGTTTGGAAAGAATGTTGTAATTTTTTTTATGGATTTGATTCAGTTTATTGGTCATGATCAAGTTATATAGTAACATGTATCTGGATTTGCTATGTGGGAGGATTTTTTTTATCAGTCATTAGGAATTTTTATAGATAATCAGTAAGCATACATAATTTTAGTACACGTCTATATTATATAGACTATTCTGCCTGTGTATATGTGACTGAATATGTGGGTTCGAAGTTTTAGTTCAATTAGAGGCCTCAGTTGTTCAATGAATTTCGGAATTCACCATTTTCATGACAAGTTGTACAGTTATCTAGGCAGTAGAACGTCTTCCATAGATAGTAAATTATCGTTAATGTTAATTAGGATTTGAACATTTAGCTTTAATCCTTAATATTTTCAGACCTTTTTCAGGTCTAATAACAGAATTGAGTTCCTTAGCTGATTTATTATTCTTACTTATATAGTTTATTCAAGTCATGGGTTGCTCCCTTTTCAGCTAGCATGTTTAGATTACAGTTATGGGTAGTATTTCATATTTTGGCAACAAATGACCATTTATAGTTATTTTCACTTCTTTCCTTAGGCACTTATCTCTATTTTGGTATATTGAACTAGGAATTATCCTGTTCTCTTTTATTAATATCAGAACGAATTACAAATTTGCAGTTTCTTCATAAATTGGTCTACTCGTTCTTGATGTTCTGTTTTGTTATTACTCCTACCTTAACTCTTACTATTTTGTTATGGTTGTTAGAGTTTACTGGCACATTAAATTCCTTTTAGTGCTCTTATGTTAGATATTCTTATAAATTTGTTGTAGCTACCTGCTATAGTTATCGAGTATCAGCATAAGTTAATTTTGTTGTAAGAAGTTACCACAGCAGTTCACATGCTTTGGTACTCTACCTTTTGAGCTCAAGTTGTTCAGCTTTGCATTTGCTAGGATGATTGAGTTTATAACACCTCCTAGTTTTTATTTTTGGTCTCTATTTTGGATCCCAAATGTACTGATGGCAGATCATCAGGATGGAATCGATTTTATGGCTGTCCTTTTGTTTAAGCCGTTAGTCCCACATTTTGATCCAATAATTTATTTGATGAATTTTAAGGTTAGGCACATATTACCGGATGTGGGTATATGTGGACCTACCCTTTTTGGTTTAGTTGGTTATAGTGTGAATTGGGTCATTATTTGCCTGATTGATTATCTTTGGATATGCTACTTTATAAATCTGTTGTCCACTGTATGGTCAATTTTGGATTTACCATCCAATTCGACACTTATATTGTTTTATATACGTTTAGTATTTTTATTGCTGCTTATATTGTTTTATATACATTTGGTATTTTTATTGTTACTTATTATTGTGTATCGGTCCACCCATTTGCCTGATTGATTATTCCTTGGATATGCTCTTCTATAAATCTGTTGTCCATTGATGAGTCAATTTTGGAACCAGGGTCCGATTTCACATTATTTTGGATTATTTGCATTGAGTATTTGTATTACTAGTCTATACTATGCTATGTTAAAGCTTTACTTTACTTTAATTTTACTTTAGATAGTATGTGACTTTGTACTTAGTTACATGTGGGTATCTTTAGATGAAACCACATCTTTATTTCTACATCACTCATAATCTGTGGTTAATTATAATCGTGCGAATCGATGTAGATTGTTTTGGAAGTATTTTAGTGAGTTTATATAGTTTATAGCTGTACTTGGTAAACTGGTGCCATGGCTATAATTTTTTATATATAAGTTTTTTTTTTTCTCGATTCTTGATTGCTCCACATATGGTTGAAGTATTGGTTAACCAACAGCTAAACAATCAGTCAAGTAAAAAAAAAAATTTTTTCACTTAAAAATTTTTTTTTCTCCAAGTAAGAGGGGAATGTAACGAGTCCGTTACTTAAAGAACCATTTACCGTTTTGTCACTGGAATCCTTTAATTTAATTATAAATTAAATTCATTTTTTGAAATATTCTTAAACCAAATATTTAAAACTCCAGTAAATTTTATTTCTGAAAGTTGGCATTAAATCCCGCCCTCTGCGGAAGATTCTGAAAGTACATCGTCTTGACAGCCGTAGTACCGTCAGAGGAGCACTTCGTCGCTGGATCTGGTCGAGTAAAGGTCGTTTGTGATCAAGTAGTGCGGCTCGAGGTGCCATTTTCATGAATCTGGTTTAAGTTTATTTTATTTTTTTTACGAAGAAGCTGTTATTTTAGAAGGAAGCCATTTTGTTACTTTGTTGTTTTTGGGAAATACTTTAAGTTTTGGACCACCTCAGCCGGTAAGATGAATTTATAAATAAATTATATGAAAAAACATGTCAGATCATCCGCCATTGTTAGTGAAATTCAAATCAATTTTAATCCTTTCTCGATAGATATTTCACACATCTTATATATGTCCCATTTTACTTTATTTCATTAATACCTAAATACATTACAAGTATTAGATTTTATAATTATTTCAAATTTTATTTCTTTCCAAGGATGAAAGCAAACAATTATCTATTTCAATTCCATACCGTTTAAACCGGCTAATATTTCTTTTTTTTTCTATTCTATAATATATACAGATCATGCCTTCCGTAAAACTATCTATTTAATATATCCTATAATATCATTGTCATACTATCCCAAGGTCGTTATTTACTGAAACCCATTAACAGTTTTTATTTCAATTTGTTGACCTTTCTTGGTTTTTCCTTACCTTTTTGTATGAACAAAAGACTTGGAGTAACACAACTGTTCTTTTTAGCCTACTTCCGGAATCCAGTGACAAGTCAGGGAAGAAAAACCTTTTCAGTTTGTTTTATGGGGGAATATTTATTGGGACAAGGGGAAGAAAAATTTTTAAGTTTAGGGAGTTAAGAATTTGAAGGACTTAATTTAAACGTACCTCCTAATATGGAATCCAGGTTTGGAGTAATACCCACCTGCACCTAGTTCTTCACCGGATCATCTCCAGGGAAACCTACAGAAACCGGCAGGAAGAACTGATTTTTATTTTTTTTTATTTTCTATTCAAATATTTTAAATAATTTCTACATCCTCTTCAAGGTTTATCTTTAGTTCACTTTAATTTCAATCTATATATCATTAATAATAATTACCTTCACTTTTCTAAAACAATAATCATTATGAATCAATTAAATCATTTATTGTCTACCAAGGGATGAGATCATAACTCTCCCTTGAATCTCTCTTTGTTAGGTTATTGTGTGCACACATATCCGAAGAGTTTCATTTGAAAATTTAAACATTTAATTATATATATATATATATATATATATATATATATATATATATATATATATATATATATATATATATATCCGGTTTTTTAGGCGTTACGCCCGTCCGGTAGGGATCTATGGAGGTGTATCACCGAGCCGCAAGCCCTTATCTCTTGCCGTACTGCTCCACCATAGGCCGATCAGATCCCAGCATATCCTAGTCTAAGCGGCAGATTCATCTAGAATTTTAAACTGCTGCGTTAGACTTTTTGTTTTCCGTACACCGAGCTGGGGCTCGACCCACATCCACTGAACCATTCGACAGTGAAGCGAATGAGAGGCAGCCGCACAGCCCGCTGAGCTATCTGACCGACATTTAATTAACGAAAACTAAATTATTAGTGAGTAGTATTTTTTATATTTATTATTTATACATAATTATTGAGTATAACCTTTGTCAGAATTTAAAATTAAGAGGTATATTAGGGGGGAAATTGTTTTATAATTATATTCAGGGATTTTATTGTAAATATAGATAAGTTAATTGTACATAAGAGGTGGTGGGTCATAGATAAGTATTTAACATAGTCTGTACATAAGTTTTGGGTAATTATTAAAGTTGTGGTTAAAAATTTAATATTTCAATTAGTACCCAACTTTTTATATTTCAGCAATACAAGATATCTCGGAAGAAAACATTTAACTTCCTGGCGCCCAAACATTCAGTAGAGCAACTTTATCTTTCATCTGTTTATTTCTTGGTAGTTTCTAGTCATTAATTCTTACATCTTACGGTCTCTGTAGGGCATGCAAATTGGCCGAATCCCTCTTTGAGTGTCAAGTGGTCATTCTCCTGCATAGTCGCTAGCCAGCATTAATTTTATTATATTTTAAAATTCATATTTACCCTTTATTTATTTCTTTCACATAATTTATTTCTATCTAATCCCTTCCATCTTCTGTTATTCCACATATTAGTTCGTTGGTGTATCAAGGTACATTTTAGAGTTTACCCTATTGCTACACTGCACATTTTTGCTACACATTCCTCATTTTTGTTACATTTCCCTACTCTCACATTTCCTGTTACATTGTTTCACCAGAAACAAATTCCATTATTGTTATAACAAGTGGATTAAAAGAGGTCCTTGTATCTACCGTGGGCATTTTATAAAGTATATGTGAAAGTATTCTTACGGCAGCAAGTTGACAAAAGGAGGTCCTGGTGTCATAAATAAGTAGCGGAGTTTGGAGAAGTGAATCAGGTGTTTTTTGTGTAGTCTGAAGGAGGTTTGCAGAGACGTAAAGAAGGAGCCGAGGTGCCAAAGAGGGGAGATCGCATATTTGAGGAGACTGGACTTTTCTGGGTATGTTCCAACATACAACTCAAGAAGAAAATAAACTGTAAGTGTTTGTACAATTGAATTTTATATCTGCGAAGGATCAATTTTGATCCTTCACAGTGAAGGATCAATTTAGATCAAAATTGGTTTTTCACGTAATATAAATGAATGTAGCTTTATAATCTTATTATCATAATAATTTGATTTATTTTCTTGTATGCTGATTGATAAGATAACGACAGAATTTAATAATTGTTTTATTCGTTCATATAAAATAAAGAAACGTAAATTTTTGTAATCTAATATATTTGTATTCTTATCCTTTTCTTCTCTATCCCGATAAAAGACAACTAGAAAATCTTTTGAATCCATCGAACACAGGTAATATAAGGATTATTTTACTTTTGATAACAAATAAGTTATAATTCTTTTTTTATTGGCTCAATAAACTAAGTTTGAACTCAAAATAAACAATCATAACAATATATATATATATATATATATATATATATATATATATATATATATATATATATATATATATATATATATATATGTTGTAATGAGAACAGAAATACAATAAATTAGCATAAGAATTAAGTTTAAGAAGTTTTCTTTTAATTTTATTTAATATTAGATATATTTAAGTCAGCCTTGTGTATATACAACCAGATATACACTGTTAATTAATAAATTTATTTAAATAGTAATTAAAGACATAATTTATAAGTTATATACTGGATAATATTATTAAAAAAATAATGATATGAGCCATATGTATATGCAACCAGATATACACTGTAGTGTCAAAGTCAAAAAGGAGTTTATTTAAATGGGAATGTTAATTTAAAATATAATTACATATGTAAAATAGTAATAATATATTTCATATAAATGTTTAAGTTACATATAATAGTGTAATTCTGATCTGGAGAGCCTAAAGTCAAGTAAATTGTACATGTAGACCAGAGAAAATTCTAGAAATGTCAACAAGACTATTTGCATAATACATCATAGACAAAAACCATTCCATTTATTCCAGAATGTTCAGATAGAAAAAATAGAACGATTCGAACCTTATTTATTGCTAGATTATTCTGGAACCATGAAAAAGATATATAAACCATGTAATTTGGAGCGGGAGTAGTCAGTTAGTTACAGATTATGATTAGTTACAGTTGATTAATCAGTTAGTAAAGTTAGTTAGTTAGTTCAGTTAGATCAGTCAGTAAAGTTAGACTTCAAGGATTTAGTTACAAGAAGATTATTAATTGAGTTTAGTTAGAAGAAATTAAATCAGTTAGTTACAGATTATGATTAGTTACAGTTGATTAATCAGTTAGTAAAGTGAGTCAGTAAAGTTAGAATTCAAAAATTTAGTTACAAGAAGATTATTAATCAGTTAGTATCAGTTAGTGGAGTTAGTTAGAAGAAATTAAATCAGTTAAGAGAATCAATTAGTGGAGTTAGTTAGAGGAAGTCAAGTACAGATTATTATTAAGTTAGAGTTGATTCGTGAAGAGAATTAAGAAGAATTTATGAGGTTATGAAGAGATGATTAGCTAGAAGAAGGCACTGATTAAGTTAAATGAATTAATTAAGTCAAATACAGTTGGAGATTAATTATTACTACAGTAATATAGTGACAGTATGAAGTTAATCCATTGAAGTAAGCATTCAATAGTACAACCACAATATTCAGTATATTTGAAAGTACATTATATGGAAATTACAAGGATTTAAATTTATATATTTACATGGTGAGTGGAGATAAGTAAGAAGAAACATATTAAGATTGTTGGATAACCAAGTCTGAGTAAGAAGATATCGAGTGGTGATAATAACTTTAATTTTGGAAAAACTTTAGGCGTTCAGTGATAGAAAAGTACCAAATTTTGTTAATAATTTAATAATTGTAAGAATTTCAAATTCAATTCATAATTCAATCAAATTAGTTTGGGAAGATAAGTGCTCTCATATAATTAAATTAATTTTTATATAAAAAAAAGAAGAATTATAGATTTTATTTTTAATTAAATTTGAACAAGTAAAGTCTCAATATGTATCAAGGAAAAAAAGTTACAAGAAACAAAAAGAATGAAGAAGATGTGGAAATAGAAACACAAGCTGTACAAGAGGAGAGTTTAGTCGAAGTTCCACAAGATACAGTAGAAATGAATCAAGAAAGAGGAGAATATGTCAATATGGCAGCTCTGATGGCAATAATGATGCAGATGAACAAGGCAATGGAAGAGAATACGAAAAAAATGGAGGAGAACTCGAAAAAATGGAAGAGAAGTTGGAAGAGAATTCAAAAGAAGTCAAAGAAGACATAAAAAGAAAAATAGAAGAGAATTATAAAAAATTAGAAAAGAAAATAGAAGATAATAATAATAAAATCATAAAACAAATAGAAAAACAAATAGATAAAAAACTTGAAGCTGCAGAGAAAATTTAGATTAGCAATCCATTTATTAGATTAGCTCCAGATTAGCAAATAAAATAAAAAATATAAGGCATGACTATAAGAAAAGGATAGAAAATGAGAGAACAGAAGTAAATAGGATTATTCAAGATAATATGATAGATATAGAACAGAAAATAGAGTTGCATAAATATAACTTAGAAGTCAAAATGAACGAAGACAGGAGAAAAACAGAAGAAAAATTGGACGATATGCAACAAAATATCCAAATAAATATTAATCAAATAAGAAATGTGAAACAGAGAATAGATGATATTTCACAATTGAGAGACATAGAGAGACCTTACTTAAATTTAACAAATGACACTGGGATTAAATTCTATTGGAATATCAAAAATTTGCACCCTAGAGTATACATAAATAGTTTAAAACATAAATTAAGATTAGTGAATAATATTAATGATATTAATGATTATATTAGAATGACATTAAGTGATAATGCGGCAACTTGGTTTGCCTGTGTTGAGAATGATTCGGACAATTTTCAAACATTTGAAAATAAATTTTTAAATTATTATTGGGGTGAATTAGAACAAGCTAGATTTAGGGAAGTTCTCTATTTTGGAAAGTATAATCCTGATTTAAGATCTAATATGGTAGATTATGCATTAAAGCTGATAACATATACGAAGGAACAGAAGCTGCGAAGATAGAGAACGAAATAGTACAAGGCAGGAAAATATGAGTAGAAGTCATAGTAGTGAAAGACACAGGACATTAAAACCAAATGGTCAGACACAATTAGAGAATAATTTTAACAATCCAAATTTTATGCAGTAAACTTTCTGAATTACAAGTGTGGTCATTGTCATTATGAGAAACCTTCTGAATTTATTTCTTTAGATGAAGATAAAACTATTGAATCTATTAATTTAATTTATATAAATGCTATGGCCAAAAATAAAATGATTAAGGTTATGATAGATACTGGTTCAGAAAGTACTTTAGTCTCGGAAAATTTTATTTTTAATACATTAAAACTATCAGATATAATGAAGATTCCAAAAATTAAAATAGTTGGTGCAAATAATAAGAAGTTGGGTGAAATTGATAAACTAGCCAATTTTAAAATTAATATTCTTAATAAAGAAATTAATATGCAAGGATTTATTGTCAAGGATTTATGTGTTGATATATTAATGGGAAATGATGAATTGGAAAAGAAGAAAGTGAAGATAGATTTTGAAGAAAAAGTTGTAACTTTGGAAGGGCAAATAATTAAGTTTATGCAAAAAGATGAGGAGGAAGAAGAAATAAGAATTGATAGGATATTATTAAAAGAAAGTAATGATGTTTATGAAGAAGAAATGTATTTTGATGATAGGGAGATGTCCCAAAAGAATGTAAAGAATAATTGTAATGAATATTTAAGGAATGGAAATAAGCAGATGGATGCCTACGAGGCGGAGTGCGTAAAACTGGAAGCAAGGAATAATGATTACATAATGAAAAATAATTTTATTTGTAAAGAAGAGGATATGATAAGAGTTTTAAGTTGCCCTGAAGAATATAAATCAATAGTCGTTTCCATATTGCAGCAACACAAGGGACTTGTTAATAAAGAAAATAGAATTGCACACAATTATATTCATAGTATAAAAGTAAAAGAAGAAAAAGATTTTAAAACAAAATCGTACCCAATACCATATAAATACAGAGAAGAAGTAAATAGAACAATTAATAATATGTTAGAAGATGGAATCATTGAGAAGGCAGATACACGTTTCATTAACCCTATAGTGGTAGTACGTAAAAGATCAGGTGAAATCAGGCTATGTTTGGATGCAAGGAATATTAACAAGATCACTGAAAAGCAATTTGAAGCACCAATGAGCATAGATGGAATACTAGGAAGAATTACAGGAATGTCATTTTTCACTAAAATCGATTTACAGCATAGTTTTTGGTTAATACCTCTAGAAAGGAAAAGTAGACAATATACAGGATTTCAGATAGATGGAGTAGTATATCAATTCAAAGTAGTACCATTTGGACTTCAATCATCGTGCAGTGCTCTATGTAGATGTCTTCATGATATTTTGGATCAATATGAACAATTTGTAATTCACTACATTGATGATATATTAATTTTTTCTAAAACTGCTGAAGAGCATGAGAAACACCTAAAAATAATAATCGACAGATTAGACAAAGTTGGACTAAAAATAAATCAAGAAAAATGTACATTTTTCCAAAAAGAAGTAATATATGTAGGTTATAAACTTAATACTAAGGGAATTGAAATGGATCCAGAACGGACACAGGTTATTCAGGAATATAGAACACCACACAATTTAAGAACTTTAAGAGGATTTATTGGAATAATTAATTATTATAAAAGGATGATACCAGATCTAAGTATAAAAGAAATTCCATTACTTGAACTACTGAGGAAAGGTGTAAAATGGAAATGGGACCAGCGAAGAGAACTAGCATTCCAAGAAATCAAAAACATTTTTCTGTCAAATTTAAAAATATACCATCCTGACTATACAAAGCCATTCATATTAAGAACAGATGCCTCAATAGAAAGATTATCAGGGGTATTACTACAAATACATGATGGGGTCGAATACCCGATACAATTCATATCAAGAATTACAAAGCCACATGAAAAAGGTTATTCAGTGTCAGAACTAGAACTAGCTAGTATCATACACTGTGTCACAAAATTAAGATTTTATTTGTTGGGTAATGAATTTACTATAGAAACAGATAACCAAGCTTTAACATCTATATTAAATAACAAATATGGAAACAGTCGAGTACACCGTTGGAGCCTAATACTGAGTGAATACAGTTTTGAAATCAAATACATTTCTGGAAAATCCAACATAGTGGCAGATGCTTTGTCAAGGTTAGAAAATACATCACAAAAAAGGCAGCGAACAATAAAAATTGGATTAAATCAGTTGGTAGAAAACACTGGATTATATTCTAAAGAAGAAATCATAAGAGATCAAATCAATTTGAATGAAAAACAAAAAGTCCTTAAGAAAGATGGGGTGTTTTATAAGATAATTAATGGCTTAGAAGTGTATGTAATAAGTAGAATTTTGGCAAGAAAGATATTGAAAGATTTACATAAAAGTTACATGCATATTGGTTCAAGAAAACTATGGATGTTATTTAGAGATAATTATTTTGCAAAGAATGACATAAGTATAGCAAAAGAAATTACTACACAATGCCAAATATGTCAAATAAACAAAGAAAAGAATTTCAAAAACCAGAACACATATAAATCCAATGTTGCTTATGAAAAACTAAATACAGTTGCCATGGATTTCATCTCAAATTTAGTTCCCAGTCCAACAGGAAACAAGCATATATTAGTGATAGTTGATTTATATACAAAATTTATTAAACTATATCCATGCTCAAGAACAAATGTTAAAACATTGAAATTATATATTAATCAGTTTTTCGAAGAAATAGGACCATTTAGAAATTGCATAATAGATAACGCTACATATTTTAACAATCAAAAATTTCAGACATTTTGTGAGAAAAAGGGGATCAACATTCATTTTACAAGTATTAGACATCCTCAAGCAAATCCTGCAGAAAGATATATAAAAGAAGTTATAAAATATTTAAGGATACTATGCCAAGGTGAACAGGTCACATGGCAGGATTATATCGAAGAAGTGGAATATTTTTTAAATAATACACATAATTTAAACACAGAGGAAGTACCAGAATATTTAATGTTTGGTCATATAGGAAATAGAAAGTGGATTTCTGAGTGTACACAAGATATGTTAGAACAAGTCATGCAAAAGGTGAACAGAAGAATTCAAAGAAAAGCTGAAAAATATATCAGAAGACAAAATCGAACAATTAAAAAACCAATCACATTTCAAAAAGGAGACAAAGTTTTAATTCGTTCACTTAGACAAGGGAATTTGAGAGAAAACCGTTGTAAGAAATTACAACCAATGTTTGAAGGTCCATACATAGTTCAAAACCAGAATGGACTGAACAGCTATGTGTTGATAGATGCACAGAATAAACTAAGAGGAATTTTTCATATTAATGACATTTTTAAATATCATGAAGAGATTGAATAATGTTTTATATACTTTTAACACTGTTAACATCACAAACAGTTCACTAAACACTTAACTCTATTCCATTAGACCAGCCATGTCAAACTAAAAGTACTTAGCGGGCCATTTTTAAAATGATCACAGTATCAATGGGCCGCACCGCAAGACTCGGCCAAACAAAAAAAAATGTATAGTAAAGATAGTCCAGCAATCGTTTAATAGTTTAATTACATAATAAAAGTAAATAATTGAACAAAACAGGTAGGTAAGTTAAGTTGCAATAATTACAATTTTTTCCCTGAAATCTGACACCTTTTATCTTTAATTAAGTTATCTATTTGAGGAGTAAATTTATCTGCTGAAATCAATTTCAGTACTGCATCCAAGTGTGTGTCAGTCAATCGCGATCGTGTCGGTGATTTATTTCCTTTCATCAAGGAAAATAATTGCTCGCACTGATAGGTACTTATGAACATTGATATCACTTTGCAAGCAAAGTTCCGTAGTTCTTCATACTGGACAGGTAGGTACTTATAAAATTCAGATGAACCAACATCATTAAATTTTTGTTTCAAGTGAGTCTGACATTGAATTTCAATGACATCCATCTGCAAGTGATCGGGAACTTTTTTTATGTCAATGGAGAAAAGGCCTGTGAATAAGGAACAATTTGCATCTTGAAGTCTAAAATCTTGAAAACGTCTCTCAAACTCGGCCTGTAGACTTCTAATTTTCTCGACATATTTATTATACGAAATTTCGACACTACTATTTTCTTGGAAGTCCTTGCATGTCGGAAAATGCGACAAATTATTAACTGCTAACTGCTTTTCCCACAGTAATAACTTGCACTTGAAAGCTTTTACTTGATCGTTCATGTCTGTAATAATTTGACGTGATCCTTGCAACTTTGTATTTAGCTCTGATAGGTGTTTTGTGATATCTACTATAAAAGAAAGATCTTGTAAAAACGATACATCGGACAGCAAACTGACATCTTGGTTTTTTATTTCCATGAAAAGTCGTATTTCCTCTCTTAGTTTCCAAAATCGATCGAGAACCATAGAACACGAAAGCCACCGCACCTCCGTATAATAAGGCAAGCCCGCGTATTCACTTTCTAAATCGCGTAGAAACGCAGTAAATTGTCGCTGATTCAAACCACGTGATCTTATAAAGTTAATAATTTTTTTTACTGCTTTTAACACACTTTCCATCTTTATCACTTTTGAACGTAGGATTTCTTGGTGTATTATACAATGAACGTGGTGAAAATCTGGTACGTCTTTGTATGTCTCCTTAATTCTGGTCTGTAATAATTTAATGAAGCCATTATTTATTCCTGTCATAGAAGGAGCCCCGTCAGTTGCAACAGAAGACAATTTTGATAAATTCAAATTATACCGTTGTAGCAGTTCATACACAGCATTCAATATATCCTCCCCAGTCGTTGTGTCATGTAAAGGCACCAATTCCAGTAGTTCTTCATAAATATTCATTTCTTGATTAACAGCACGAAAAAAAAAACAGCGAGTTGAGCCACACCACACACGTCTGTACTTTCGTCGCAGGCAATTGAAAATGCGATAAAAGTATCTGATTTCATTTCTATTTGATCGCTTATGTTACTAGCTAACTCAGGTACTCTTTCAGCGACTGTATTCCGCGACAAAGATATACTTTGAAAAGCTTTAACGCTTCTGGGACAAACAATTTCTGCGGCTTTCACGAGGCACTCTTATAAATTCACCTTCAGCAAAAGGTTTTGAGTGTTTGGCGATTAATGTTAAAAGTACGTAACTTGCATAAACAGCAGACTCATTTTCTTGTTTAGCTCGTGTAAACATGAGTTGTTGATTTGTTAATCGTGCTTTTAACTCGGTTAATTTTTCATTTCTTATTGCCCCCACATACTGGTTATACTTAGCTTTGTGCTGATCATAGTGACGTTTGATATTGTATAATTTAGGGACACTCACTGTACTGTTACAAATCAGGCAAATAATTTTGTCTTTCACTTCACTGCAAAAAAACTCCAACTCCCATTTTTCTTGAAATACTCGATGTTCGTCTGTGATTTTCCTCTTACTTCCACTTGGTTTTGAAAGAGACATTTTACAGTAGTAGTGGCATAAATAATCTCTAAAAACAATCTGCTATTTCGATACAAACAGTAGGTAGCGCGCTATTTCGATAAAATAAAATCACAGAATAAAACACAACAGAGTGGCGCGTCGATGTCAATCGGTCGTCAACTGGTTCTTTCTGGTTGGTTGGTTACATTCTTACTTACTGGCCGCCCGCCTGCCGCGCTGCCGCCTCCTGCATAGCAACAGGCTGGCGCAGGCGCAGGTATTAAGTAGCCTCGCCCGAAATGTAATAGAAAACACTTGAAAATATTATCTGTCATTATCGGTTTGTACATAATAGACGGCCTTAAAGATAGTAGTGTCCACTTTATTGGTTAAACGAAAATAAACTTTATTTAACAGGCAGTGGAGTTTTTTTGCAACAAAATTACCTGCTATTTCGCAAACAATAGAACCCAAGATAAAGCGGTCAGACCGCAGGGGTGCTAATTTTTATCACCTTATCACCAGACCCTTCTCTCACAAGACATTTCCAACAATCACAATATGTACTTCTCAAGTATTGCAGTTGCAGTGCGTGCGGGAGAGAAGCACAGCCATTTTCTGCCCCTGTGCTCTTCATGCGTTCTTATAAAATGTTTTAACTATTGTACTACATACATTGGGTTGAGCTTCGTGGGCCGCAGAAAATTACCTGATATGATCGGGCTGCGGGCCGCAAGAAAATGCCTGAAGGGCCGCATGCGGCCCGCGGGCCGCATGTTTGACATGCCTGCATTAGGCAATCTTGATTATTGACAAAACACATGTTAAATCTAATCGTTGTGGGATAATGTATCAATTATTAATTTGACATCATGTTTTGAGCAGCTATTGAATTTGTCCTTTGTTTGGGTTCTAAAAACCATAATTTTAATTAGAGTTAAGTAGAAAATCACTATCATATAATTTACAATAGTTTATAATATAATTTGAATTGGGGTTATATATCTCCAGAAGATTAATTTTGTAAATATTTTTCTACTGACAGATGAAAAGTAAAACTTACCATTTATACTAAAGAAAGAATTATTTCCTAAATCTTGTCTATTAATAAACAAACATTGTGTAGAAACTTATTAGTTAAATTTTATAAACATATGATTTGACATTTGCCATTTGGCATGACAATTTGACCGTTGACATGAAACATACACAAACTGTACATAGGCGTAGTTTAAGAAAATTTCAGATTGAAAATTAAATTATTAAATTATAGGGTAACAGGGGGAGTGATTGGCCTCTAGGGATTTATTGGCCACTTCTCATTCAAACCGTTTTATTAAGAAATCAAAACAATTGGAAGCATCTCCCATAAAATCGTTAAAATATGGCAACCCTTTTTATTTCGTTACAGCAAACCGTTAAAAATTTGGCAACGTGGCTTTAAAATAGCGGGAAATTGTTTGTGGCGTTGATACTGTGTCTGCCGAACGAGTGAAAATCTTTGTGATAAGTTAGTAACTGGAAGCTGTAAATGTGAGTACACTATGATATTTTTTAGCTGAGCTGTTGTTTCAATCATTTGTTTACTGAAAATAAGTATTGGGGAACCAAATGAAACAGTTTTTAACACTCTAACCTCTAAAATACTGTATTTATTGCGTGGCCAATCACTACAAAATATTTTGGTAAAATTCTAGTTATTGGCCATGTGGCCATTTACTACCAAAAATACCTCCGACGTAAAATATGTTTTGTTTATGTGAAATCAATATTAAATAATCACAGTATCTTAACAGAGACGTTATTAATACTATTAAACATGCTATGTGAGTCGTTGGCCGGTGGCCAATAACTACAATATACAAAGGCCAATCACTGACCGTTACATTATTTTCAGATTTTCTGCAAGATGCCGAAAGTTAAAGAGGGCACTAGTTATTCAAAAAAATATTCCGAGGAGGATATTCAAAAGGCTTTAAAAGAAATAGCAGCTGGAGTAGCACTTCGAGAAGTTGCTAAAAAATATAAAGTACCCAGGGCCACACTACAATTTAGACGAAGTTTAAAATTTAAAAAAACTAGTTTAGGTCCAAATCCTTATCTCACTAATGAAGAGGAAGTGGCTCTAGTAAATTGGGCTATAAATAGTTCAAAAAAAGGGTTTCCCAGGCGTAAAGAAGATATCCAATTATCTGTTAAAGCATTCCTTGACAAAATCCCTAGAAAAACTCCGTTTAAGGACAACTGCCCAGGAGAGGATTGGTATAAATCATTTTTAAGACGTCACCCAGTTTTAGCTGAACGAACTTCAGAACCTGTTACATCGGCAAGTTCCACTATTGCAGAGAAGGATATCCGAAAATGGTTTTCAGATATTTATTCTTATCTCACTTCAAAGGATTATAACCATATTCTTACCGATCCATCAAGAATATTCAATGCGGACGAGACTTGTTTCAATCTCTGTCCTAAAACGTCTACGGTTTTAGCTCCAAAGGGTTCGAAGAACGTTTACGAGGTTGAGCACGCCTCTTCCAAACAAAATATTACTGTGTTGTTTACTTTTTCTGCTGATGGTGTGGTTACTCCTCCTCTAATAATATTTGCAGGCAAAAGACTTAAGTCACAAGTTTATGAATCCATACCAAAAGAGTGGGGTGTAGCAACATCTCCTACTGGTTGGATGAAATCAGAGATTTTCAATGATTACATTAGAGATGTTTTTCATCCTTATTTACTGGAAAAGAAGATTAAATTACCAATTATATTATATATAGATGGACATAGTACGCATGTTACATTCGACGTCAGTGAGTTATGCAAAAAATTGGATATTATACTAATTTGTTTGTATCCCAATGCCACACGTATACTCCAGCCAGCTGATGTAGCTGCATTTAAGCCCATTAAAACAGGATGGAAAAAAGCTGTCCTTGCTTGGAGAAGAGAAAATCTTGCAGATTCATTGACAAAACATAAGTTTGCACCTATACTAAAGTCTGTGATTGTCGATTATGCTAAAACTGTGACTATCCAAAATGGATTCAAAGCCACTGGGTTATATCCTTTCAACCCAGATTCAATAGACTTTTCGAAGTGCTTAGGAGGCCAAGAAATCAAAACTTTGCCTTTGGAGGATGTTGAAGAACCAGATGATACTACCACAATTACGTATAAAGCATTAAAGAATATTCTCGGAATGCATATTAAGAATATCAATACTGATATCAGAAATGATATTTGGAAGGAGTTCAACAAAACAAAAGGTGATAATATTGCACAGAATTCAATGTTGAATACCGAGGTTGTCGAAAACTTAGAACAAAAAGTTTACGATTACAATGAAGTAAGAAAAGAAATTAACGAAAACATTATAATGCAATCAAATGAATTTATTGAAACGAATATATTGCCTGTTTTTCAAAATAACCAAACTGTTCAGAATTGCAATGAAGTAAGAAAAGAAATTAATGAAAACATTATGATGGAATCAAATGAATTTATTGAAACGAACATATTGCCCGTTGTTCAAAATAACCAAACTGTTCAGGATTGTAATGAAGTAAGAAAAGAAATTAATGAAAACATTATTATGGAATCAAACGAATTTATTGAAACGAACATATTGCCTGTTGTTCAAAATAACCAACATTTGCATTCAGATCAAGAAATTTTATTTAATGTGAACAGTATGCCAATTATATTCACCGGCTTTCCGAACAACGAAAGTATTATTCTGGAAGAAATACCGTTCGATAACATTGAACCTGCCAACTCAGACACAAATTTAAATGCTAGCATTAACGAGCACCTAACGTTACCCCAAACACCAAGGAGGAAAGGAAAAAGAAATAGTAAAAAAACGTCTTTTGTAATAACTGGAACTGTATGGAGAAATCAAAAGAAAGAAGAGGAGGAAGACAAAATTAAGAAGGAACTGGAGAAAAAGAACAGGTTAGAAAAAAGAAAGCAAAAACAGGAAGAGAAGGCTCAGCAAGAGTTAGAAAAGAAAAAGAAAAAGCTAGAAAAAGCCAAAAATATAAAACCATTGCTTAAAAAACGACAACCGAAAAAAAAAGTAAAAGATACTAACAATAAAATTTTGGAAACTCAAAATACTAAAAAACCAATAGAAAATGAAAACGCTCCAGAAACTAGTACCAATAAATTCTTTGCAGAAAAAGTAGAACGAGCTTCAAGAAATTTGTTTCAAGAACGAAATGTCAACATTGTGTCTGAATATATTCTAATGCCATCAAATCAAGACGAAAATTTAGCAGATATTCTTTCAAGTAAGGTACACCGGGGTAAGAGGAACCTAAAAAATCATTAATTTCTGTTTAAGGCCTTCTAAAAAATTTAGTTATATATGCACTTTATTAGGTTACCGACAGGTAAGAGTTACACCATTTTCTAATACGAATGCGGTGTTAAAACATAAAAAAACTTTAAAGAACTTTTTTCTAACAAAAACTTTCAATCATGTGACATGGTTTCCACTTGCCCCACATTTTCTACATGGCAAGGGGCAAGTGGAAACCTATCCGAATTTATATATTGAATTCAATGCAAATCATTCTGGGGCAAGTAGAAATAATAAAAAACCATTTCTGAATACATTTGTAATAAAAGTTTAAAAAAATATGGTTATTAGCGAACATTATAGTTGTTTAGAGAAATAGGAAACGAAATTAAAGCTTGTTGCCTTTTTGTAAGCTGGGAAAAACTTAATGGTTTTGGCAATACTAATTCAATTTGGAACTTAAATGCGACTGATATGTCTGGTAGGTTAGGAAAATAATATTTTCCGTCATTTTTTATGCATTTTCGAAGGCAACTAACTTTAACTTCAGTATCAAAACACTGCAAAATTTTAGCGACATAATAAATATAATTTGAGCCTCCTTTAACTGGAAATTTCATTAATACGAAATCATCGGGCATAGCCTCACGATGTAACTCTTCTTCGATGGGAGGGGTTGGAACCCTTAATATATCAATATCGTCGTCGGAATCTGATCTCATCTCAATGAAAGCTTGGTCATCATCACTGCTGTCAGATTGTGTTTCCTTCTTCTTTATCCTTTTCCTTTCCATTTTATTGGATTTTACGGTCTTTTTGTCTTGTTGTATCTTCATTTTTGCTAAATAGTCAGTGTGTGTTATGATCTCAGCGCCAGAACAGATTTTCTTACGCTTTTGCTGGTTTGATGGGGATTGTTTGACATGTTCGAGTAAAATAGATTCGAAGGAATTTCTTTCAGGAAGCCTTTTTAATGCATGATTCTGATTATCATTTTGAAGATACTGTTTGTATTGTAACACAGTACTTCTGACCAAGTGTGTTGCTTGGCTGCCACTGGTATTTTCCGACATTTCTTCTTGTTGAGGGGTATCACCAGGGTCATTCCTATTTCTCACTAATGATGCCTTCTTAGAGTTATGATATTGAAATCTTTTGAAAGCCTCAGGTTCAAATTTTTCAACAGGAATCACTGCATTACAGAATGGGTAAATACCGGCCTTACTAAAACCACTTCTAATATGGTTTGAACTCAGCTCCTTCCATACTTGTGAAATTATAGATGAAAATATGGATTTCGGTAACTTTGTACCGTAATTTCTTCTTTGCCATTTTATAAGAGCTTCATCGTACATTTGTTTTAAAGGCTTGAACACAGCCAAATCCATTGGCTGTAGGAGATGGCTAGTATGTGGCGGTAGTTTTAAAATAATTATGTCTTCCCTTAAAGCAGTTTCTATAAGGGCAATTGATGTGTGTGAAGAGTGACCGTCATAGATCAGAACAACGGGTCTCTCTTTAGGAATATTCGGAAGGAACGTATGTTCAATATAATTAGAAAATGTTTCCGTTTCCATCCATCCGTTTATTGTTGCTCCGTATGTAATTCCTGGATACTCGTCATCTTTTTTTGCTAGCCATGTATCCCAAAGATTTTTTCCTTTGAAAATAATAAGGGGTGGTAATTTTTCTCCTGTAGCATTGCCACCCATTAAGACAGAAAAGTTTTCTTTGCCAGGACCAGCTGTAACTCGATGAGCGGCTTTTCCTTTTTCACCTACTACTTTTACACGACTAGGATCTAGACAGAAACTGGTTTCATCTAGATTATAAATCCTCTCAGGGGGTATATTCGAAGTGATTTCTTTCACCAAGTCAAAGTACTCTGCAATTACAAATGGATCTATACTTTTTTTACGGGCCACTTCAACTAATTGTGGCTTCTTTTGAGAAAGTCCATATCGGCGCTTGAAACTTAAAAAATAATCATCTCCCGGTATTGAATCTTTAAATGGAGTTTTTATGTTATTTTCTGACACATATTGTCCAATAGCTAACAAAATTTCTTTTTTTGAAAGACCAAAACCCCATTTTTCCATGGTCTTAATATGGTCAGCAATTTTGGTCTCAATATCTAAAGGTAAAGCTGTTGGCCTACCCATAGTGGTACTTTTTTCACCCCTTAATCCCTTGACTCTTTTAAATAATGTTGCTTTTGGAATGGAGTAATGTTTTGATGCTCTGTAGAGTGTCATTTGCTTAGATTTTACAGCTTCTACTGCTTCTCTTAAGGTTTCTTGAGAATATGTTGGCGGTGGTTTCTTTTTGACATAATTACGAACCATTGTTACTGCAAAGAAAAAAAAATAAGTTAGATTAAACTGTTTTAAATAAATGCTTGGGGAAAGTCGACACTAGTGTCCACTTTCCCCAATGTTGTGGGTTCCACTTGCCCCAAGCATAAAAAACAATGGGGCAAGTGGAACCTATCTATTTTTACAAAAATTATCTACACAAGTTAGTTTTAACCTACATATAAATAAAATACAATATAATTTTATTCCTTACCTAATGAAAATCGCTGTTAATTCGAATTCCTTAAATCAAAACCGTTGGCTTAAAGATAACAATTACAATTCGATGGTTAAATCGATACCGGCTTGGTAGATAAACACTTGAATAGTTTTGCTTAACGACAGAATTATGACTGACTCTGAGCGTCAGTGGTAATATTAACCTAGTGTAGATCGTTTTTAGGGAGATGGCAGTCACAGGACTGGATTATGATTTTTTTAATCACATGGTTTCCACTTCCCCCATATTTCCACTTGCCCCGGGGTACCTTATAGGGCTAGATCTAGACAAAAACAGAAATAGTGAAAATGGTTTGTGCTACTCGTGTGTCAATGGGATAACATATTCTAATTATGGCTTAAAATGCAATACATGTAAACGATCGTATCATGTTAAATGTATGAAAAAGCACTGTATCCACAAATCTAATTCCCATATCTTTCATTGTTCAACCTGTTTAAAAAAAGTTGCCTAGGTGTATTTTTATTCGCTGCAGTATCATTATATTATTTGTAATATTTTAAATAAAGTAGAAAATCAAATATATCATTATTTGAACTGTTGGTTTCATTTATTTTTGAATTTAATTTTCCAATGTCAATTACTTTCATGAAACCAACCACATACATTTTTTATTACTTTGGAAGTAGGCATTTAAATGATTTAAATACCGATATAAACATGAGGCCAATCTTTGACTTTTTATTGGCCAATCAATGCAATATGAGGGCCAATAGCTGACCAGTTAACTTTGGTTAATAAAAAAATTAGACGAATACCTAAGTGTGTTTCTTTTAATTTCAAGGTCCTGATATTTTAAAAATATAAACATCTTTGAAGGTTCTCAATAACTTTCTTACCTATAACTGAAAAAAAAAATTAAACATACAGTTATTTTACTGGTTTCAATTAGTTAAAGGGCCAATCACTACCCCTTTTACCCTATTAATTAATATATTTACAAATGTGTATGGATAGAAAAATTAATTTTAAAAAAATAATAAACGAATTATTTATTGTAAGTTAATTTTGGGGTATTGTAATGAGAACAGAAATACAATCAATTAGCATAAGAATTAAGTTTAAGAAGTTTTTTTTTATTTTATTTAATATTAGATATATTTAAGTCAGCCTTGTGTATATACAACCAGATATACACTGTTAATTAATAAATTTATTTAAATAGTAATTAAAGACATAATTTATAAGTTATATACTGGATAATATTATTAAAAAAATAATGATATGAGGGTATTTTTAAGAATTTAGCATATAATAAATGTTGAAAGTTTTTTTTTAATAATATATAAGTCAGCCATATGTATATGCAACCAGATATACACTGTAGTGTCAAAGTCAAAAAGGAGTTTATTTATTTGGAATGTTAATTTAAAATATAATTACATATGTGAAATAGTAATAATATATTTCATATAAATGTTTAAGTTACATATAATAGTGTAATTCTGATCTGGAGAGCCTAAAGTCAAGTAAATTGTACATGTAGACCAGAGAAAATTCTAGAAATGTCAATAGGACTATTTGCATAATACATCATAGACAAAAACCATTCCATTTATTCCAGAATGTTCAGATAGAAAAAATAGAACGATTCGAACCTTATTTATTGCTAGATTATTCTGGAACCATGAAAAAGATATATAAACCGTGTAATTTGGAGCGGAAGTTAGTCAGTTAGTTACAGATTATGATTAGTTACAGTTGATTAATCAGTTAGTAAAAAGTTAGTCAGTTAGTTCAGTTAGATCAGTCAGTAAAGTTAGACTTCAAGAATTTAGTTACAAGAAGATTATTAATTGAGTTAAAGTGAGTTAGTTAGAAGAAATTAAATCAGTTAGTTACAGATTAAGATTAGTTACAGTTGATTAATCAGTTAGTAAAGTGAGTCAGTAAAGTTAGAATTCAAAAATTTAATTACAAGAAGATTATTAATCAGTTAGTGGAGTTAGTTAGAAGAAATTAAATCAGTTAAGAGAATCAATTAGTGGAGTTAGTTAGAGGAAGTCAAGTACATATTATTATTAAGTTAGAGTTGATTAGAGAATTAAGAAGAATTTATGAGGTTATGAAGAGATTATTAGCTAGAAGAAGGCATTGATTAAGTTAAATGAATTAAAATAGGTAAAGAAATAATAAATAAGACTTACTCACAATCAATTTAATTTAACTATCAGACGACCGGTTTCGCTTTCTACAATATGCAAAGCATCTTCAGGTCTCGATACAAAGTTAAACAAATGCTGAAATGATAAAAACCCATATTAGGGTGTTGTCTAATAAAGATAAACAAATTAGATGTTATAAATTACAATAATTATGCCAATATTACATGTCTGTGGTTTTATTTAAATGATTGAGTTGAATAAAAGGTATAAAATTTTTTTAAGAAGGTTAAAAAGACAAGGTAAGGCCCACAAATTGTTATAAAATCTCTTCTATTGTAATAAATTAATAAATGAGCAAATAAATAAATAAAATAAAAATTACTTACATGCCGGTACTCTATTAATAGATGGATGGTAGAACATGTTTGAAACTACTTTATATTGTTGAATGGAGAACTCAATACTATTATTGCAGTTGTTTGACAGTAAACGGGAAGTTCTTGAGGAGATAGATTTGATCCAATGAATTTGAGATATGTGTGAGATTGTTTGTTAAATGTAAGTGGTGTAATATACTATTGTGTTATTAAAAGTTATTTATACTTATTCCAGAGATATATTTTTGAAATGTGTGTTATTTATTGAGTAATTGTTTTATGAAGGTGACATTTTATGACAATGAATAACTGTAGATGTGAAAATTGTGTGGGTGTGCAATTTTTACAATTTTTACATCTACACTTATTCATTGTCATAAAATGTCACCTTCATAAAACTACTAACTCCAGGAGAATATACGCCGTGTATATTATTATCTGAGTAGCGCTTTATGTAGACTCCGACCAATACGTCGGATCAAGTGGACTCCGTAATAGGATCAAACATTTTTGGGATCCGTATATAACTTTTCCCGTACACTTCTT
>OU898277.1:93863238-93877055 GCA_918026665.1 Diabrotica balteata
ATGGTTTTAGTTTAAAGAGTAACAAGTCTCAGTACCTTTTATTGGAGTCCAGTTTTGGACCTCTACCCACCTGCATCTAGTTCTTCATCCTGACCACCTCCCAGGTCCACCGAGAAAGAAACCGGCAGGAAGAACTAGTTTTGTTTTTTGTTGTTTTCATTTAAATATTTGTAATAATACCTTTTAACTTCCTCTTCAAGGCTTTAACTTTTTATTAATAATAATCACATTCATTTTTTTAAATAATAGTCATTGTAAATTTATTAAAACATTTATTATTCATCAAGGGTTGAGATTGTAACTCCCCTGGAATCTCTCGTTAACAGGTTATAGTGTGCACACATATCCGGAGAGGTTTTATTTCATTTATTCGATAATTGTAACACTTATATTATTATATATTTCATTTTTTATTATATTTATATAACTATTGCATAACCTTAGTCAACATTTCACATAAATAGGTACATTTTGGAAAGGGGAAACTGTTTTATCATTGTATTTAAGGGATTTTATTGTAAATATAGATAAGTTAATTGTACATAAGAGGTGGTGGGTCATAGATAAGTATTTAAAATAATTGTACATAAAATAGGTATTTATTAAAGTTGGGTTAAAACAATTTAAGATTTCACTTGGTACCTATCCTTTAATATTTCAGCAATACAAGATATCTCGGAAGAAACCATTTAACTTCCTGGCGCCCAAACATTCAGTAGAGCAACTTTATCTTTCATCTGTTTATTTCTTGGTAGATTTCTGGTCATTAGTTCTTATATCTTACGGTCACTGTAGGGCATGCAAATTGGCCAAATCCCTCTTGAGTGTCAAGTGGTCATTCTCCTGCATAGTCGCTAGCCAGTATTAATTTTATTATATTTTAAATATTCATATTTACCCTTTATTTATTTCTTTTACATAATTTATTTCTATCTAATCCCTTCCATCTTCTGTTATTTCCGATATTAGTCTGTTGGTGTATCAAGGTACATTTTGGAGTTTACCCTATTGCTACACTGCACATTTTTACTACACATTCTTGTTATATTGGCGCTCCAGCCAATTCATTTTTGTTACATTGGCGTTACCCAACGTGGTGCCTTTGCGCAGTTCAGACCGTACGTTCTTAGAATATTTCTCTTTGCAAATATTCTTTATTATTTCTAATTTGTTCCAGTTGCTCTTTGTTCATATTGTTTTTAACTCCTTTATTTATTTATTGTTTTTCCTTATTAGAGTTACATTTATATATATACTTGTATTGCTGTAGTTTATTTATATTCATATTTAAACCCTCACCTTTTAATCTCATTGTGTACAGTTAACTATCTATCTTACTATTATTGAACTTTAAGAATTTAATAATTTAGATATTACTATTTTTTATACATATATATATTAGCCAATATTGGTGAATTTTTTATATTCAAGTATTTGTTAACCATATACTTGTTGAAACCATTGTGTGTTGCTGCAAGGATTGTGTTTATATTTACTTAACTTACTTAACCATTTTGAAATTTTTGTGAATAACTTGAAATTATTTTTGGATTGATTTTGTGGTGTGTTGGTACATATTTACTTATATATTTTTTTTGAAAACTTTATATTACTATTCGGATGTTTTTGTGGAGTGTGAGTATATTATCTCCTTGTCTATTCTACCTATTCATCTATTTGTTTTTCTTTCACAATGTCTGCATTCAAGGTAGAACATTTATTAGTTAAAGAATTAGATTATGAGTTGAGAATTAGGGACATCCCCATTGATGCGTCTTCCAATGTGGATTTAAAACGCAAGATATTGCGTGGAGCTCTAAGGCAAGAAGAAGGAAATAGGAGCTTTCGACAAATTTCTGCCACCAGTATTCCCTTTTTGGAACAACAAGAAGAGATTGATGAGACTATGGATGATTTGGCTAAAAGGATATCCGATTTTAGAGGGACGTCCAAGATAGCCTATACTCCAGGCTGATATCACGTCTAGCCCATGTCTCAGGCCGTGTTCATTTATTATCATGTTCGAATGAGGAGCAGCAAACTTACAAACGCTCTATTTCAATCCGAATTCTTAGCCTAGAGGGTGAACTTGATTCACGAGTGAATCCAATTGCTACTTCAACCCCTATTTTTTCAGTCCAAGCAGCTAATTCATTTCTTCACCCCAAACCTGTTCAGGTACATAAATGGGGCATTGCATTTTCTGGTGAAGGTCATTATGACCAGGTTATTTCCTTTTTGGATAGGGTGGAATGTCTTCGCATATCGAGAGGAGTGAGTGAGGAGGATCTTTTTGCAGCTTCTGCTGAGTTGTTTACTGGCACAGCTTTTACGTGGTTTAGAAATAACCGCAATAATTTTTCTAATTGGTCTGATTTGGCTCAGAAACTCAAGTCTGATTTTCTACCTTATTCTTTTCAAGATGACCTTCTGGACCAAATCAAAAATCGTAAACAGAAGCCAGACGAGTCTGTTACGATATTTATTAATACTATTTTAGGTATGTGTAGTCGCCTTGAAACACCTCTGACAGATTCTGCAAAAATTAAGATCATCCTCAAATGTCTACTGCCATTCTATCATCAGCAATTGGCCCTTGTAGATATCACTAGTATAGCTGATATTACGGAGAAGTGTAAACGTTTAGAAGAAACTTTATCTTGGTCTTCTCACCTTCCTTCCACTTCTCGACCCTCTTCTTTTAACTCTTCACGTCACTTAGATATTTCCAAACACCGTTCTTGGCAATCCAAAGGTCAGGAACGTAATATCTCCACATTAAGTTCTGTAGTGTGCTGGAATTGTCGTGAGTCTGGCCATACTTTTTATGATTGCGGCATCCCTCGTACCCGTATTTTCTGCCACGGTTGTGGTAAAGAAAATACCCTCAAACGCAATTGTTTTAGGTGTTCGGGAAACGAACGATCGGAGGTCCGTCCCCTGAGCGTTTCTCCGTCCACACCCCCATCAGGGAATCAAACCGTTACATCAAACGAAGTCACTGGTCCAACCACGTCAAGTCACCCAAACCCATCTTCCAGTCGGAAAGGGAAAGGGGTTGTCTCCAAAAAACCAACACACACCACACCAAGTCATTCCAAGAAGTAACTTCTCAATATAATACATTTGATTCGCATAGATTATCTTCCCCAAATATCTTCCCAAATTTTAGTAATAAACATAATAGTAGCAGTGTAGTAGTTCCAATATCTATACCAGAGTCTACCACAATTCAGGAGGATTCTTTTATTTCTGATTCTTCTTGTTTGCCTGTTGCATCCTCTGATTGTGTAGGTAGAGACAATAAGTTTAGTTTAGCACCATTTAAAATTTTTGATCAATCAGATAATGATTGTTTTGATTTAAATTCATTATTAGTGAAGAAACATAATGATAATAGACCTTATCTTCCTATTAAGATTTTAGGACAATCTTGTTTAGCTCTTTTAGATAGTGGCTCGAACATTTCTGTGATAGGTTCACATTCATTAGCTTTACTGAAAAATGCTGAGATTTCTATTATGCCCATTTCTTCTCTGCAAGTGTCTACTGCAGATGGTACAGTTCAGTCTATTACAGGCAAATTTGAAACTGAAATCACAGTAGCAGATTTATGTAAACAAATTACATTCTATATTATTCCTTCAGTTCAGAATTCTATAATTTTAGGTATGGATTTCTTAAATGCTTTTAATAGCACACTAAATTGTTCTAATTTTTCCTTTTCTATTTCTCAATTTAATCTGTCCTTACTTAGTGCTATTCAGGATTTTACTAGTTTATCTAGTTCCGAACAAAGGCAATTAGAGAATATGATCTCTAAATTTACAACTCTTTCGTCGAAAGACAAGTTAGGTCGTACATCCTTAATATCTCACACTATCGAAGTGGGAGATACCACACCTTTTAGACAATATCAATATCCTATTCCTCAGGCTTGGCAAGTTGACTTGGAAAAGGAAATTGATTCCATGTTAGAGTTGAATATCATTGAACCTTCCACGTCTTCTTACTGTAGTCCTTTGTGGTTAACCAAGAAAAAGGATGGATCTTTTAGGGTTTGCTTCGATGGTCGAAAGTTGAATAATATTACTACAAATCGGGATGCTTATCCTATTCCCCGAATAGACGTCATTCTAAGTAAACTCCAGAATGCTAGGTATATTTCTTCTATCGACCTATCTAAAGCTTTTTTACAGATTCCTTTGAGTGAGGAAAGTAAAAAGTATACAGCTTTTGCTGTTAGTGGAAAAGGATTATTTCAGTTTGTCACTATGCCTTTTGGTCTTGTTTCAGCTCCTCAGACAATGTGTCGTCTGATGGACTTAGTCATTGGTCCTCAGTTAGAGCCCTATGTTTTTTATTATTTGGATGACATTTTGGTTGTCACTCCTGATTTTTCTCTTCATATGGAAATTTTGGATAAGTTGTTTTCACGTCTCAAAGAGGCTAATTTAACTATTAATTTAGATAAATGTCAGTTTTGTCGTCCTAGTCTTAAATTTTTAGGATATGTAGTCGATAGTAAAGGTTTAAGGACTGATCCTGATAAAGTTAGTGCTATCAAGGATTTTCCCATTCCTAAGACTACTACTCAAGTCCGTAGGATATTAGGGATGTGTGGGTATTATCGTCGGTTTGTGCCGTCTTACTCTACTTTGTTATCCCCACTTACAGATCTCCTTAAAAATAGGAAAAAAGGCCAAACTATTACATGGACTTTAGAAACCGATGATGCTTTCCGGCGTATAAAAGAAGCTCTTACTAGTGCACCTGTCATGACATCTCCGAATTTTAAAGAGCATTTCTATCTCATGACAGATTGTTCCAACACTGCGTCAGGTGGTGTACTATTTCAAATGAAGGATGGTTCGGAACATCCAATAGCTTATACCAGCAAAAAGCTCAATAAAGCACAGAAAAATTATTCCACCACAGAGAGAGAACTTCTTGCAATTATCCATGGTCTTGATGCCTTTCGGTACTATCTTGAGGGTCGTAAGTTTACTATCATCACAGATCATAGTTCTTTATTATGGTTACATTCCATGAAAAATCCGTCACAACGTTTGTCCCGTTGGATTTGTAGGCTTTCTGTCTTTGATTACAATATTGTTCATCGCAAAGCCAATGGTGTTGTGGTTGCAGACGCGTTGTCACGTACATTCGATATCAATCTTTTAGATCTGTCCACTTTATCTCCAGATAATTGGTATCGAAAGATGATTCATAATGTCACCCAAGAACCTACTAGGTATCCTGATTTCAAGGTGGAGAATAATATCCTCTATAAACATGTTATCAGTCCAGTTGAATCTCTATCGAATATGTCTGATTGGAAGATAGTAGTCCCAACAGCAAATAGGGATGAAGTCTTAAGAACTTTTCATGATGATGTGACATCAGGTCACTTTGGCTTTTATAAAACGTTTAGTAAAATAGCTGAGTTATATTACTGGCCTGGTTTGCGCAACTCAGTCAAGAAATACATCTCTAGATGTAGAGTTTGTGCAACATGCAAGCCGAGTAACCTACCTCAAGCTGGATTAATGGGTTCGTTTAGGAATATTAATTTTCCGTGGCAAATGATCTCTTTAGACCTTATTGGACCGTATCCACGTAGTTATTTAGGTAACACATATTGTTTGGTAGTTGTAGATTACTTCACCAAATTTCCTTTAGTTTGTCCTCTGCGTAAGGCTACAACTCCAGCCATTTTGAAGTTCTTAGAGGAACAAGTGTTCTTACTATTTGGTATTCCCCAAATAGTATCTTGTGATAATGGTCCACAATTTGTTTCTAAAGCTTTTAAAGATCTATTAAGTAAATATAAGGTCCAAAAGATATTCTACAATGCAGCTTATCATCCGCAAGCTAACCACACTGAACGTGTAAATCGTAGCATTGTTACTGCTCTTCGATCTTACACTTACAGTGATCATAGAGCTTGGGATAAGTATATCCATTCAGTTGCTCAAGCCATTCGAACTTCTGTTCATGAAATCACTCAGTGTTCTCCAGCTTATGTTAATTTTGGTAGGCATGTTCCACTGTCAGGTGATTATTTTGGTTTAATTTCTGAAAATTCAACAACTCTTCCTCAAATTTCTGAGAAACTTCACCGCATGGAAGATCTTCAAAACTTACCTCCAATATTCGCTGACATTAGGAAGAAGTTGAAAGCTTCTTACCTTAGAAATCAGCATCAGTATAATTTGAGGAAACGAGAGTTGCGATTTTTTGTGGGCGATCGAGTTTTGAAACGGAATTTTGTGAAATCAAATAAAGGTGATGCCATTTCTGCTAAGTTTTGTCAGAAATATGTTCCCTGTACTGTCGTTAGGGTAATATCTCCTTTAGTATATGAATTAAAAGACAATTCGACAAATAGACGAATTGGTCAATTTCATATAAAGGATTTACTCCCTGATAACACAACAGATGAGGCAGCATCTTCATCTTCAGAGGAAGATTAACTTAATGTCTATTAAGTTAACTTATTCCTATGATTGTTATTGTTTTGGCTCGGTTTGGTTACGATTTGGTATTTTCTTAGATTTTTGTTATTAATCACCAGATTTGGAATATCTACAGCTTATAATTTGATTAGTATTTGTTTATAATAAGTTAAATTTATTAAAGCCATTAGAGATTTTTACTTATATTAGGTGTTGCACTGGTATGGAACTAAATATTGTAATGCTACTATACTGTGCTATATGTTTATGTGTTGTATCACTTTCTTCCCATTTTACTTACTTGTTTTGCCAGTTTGGAAAGAATGTTGTAATTTTTATGTATTTGGATTAAGTTTATTGGTCATGATCAGTTTATAGTAACATGTATCTCGATTTGCTATGTGGGATGTTTTTTTTAAATCAGTCATTAGGAATTTATATAGACAATCAGTATGCATAATTTTAGTACACTCCTATATTATATAGACTATTCTGCCTGTGTATAGGTGAATGAATACGTGGGTTCGAAGTTTTAGTTCAATTGTGGCCTCAGTTGTTCTATGAATTTCGGAATTCACCATTTTCATGACAAGTTGTACAGTTATCTAGGCAGTAGAATGTCTTCCATAGACAGTAAATTAGTGTTAATGTTAATTAGGATTTGAATATTTAACGTTAATCCTTAATATTTTCAGACTTTGGTCTAATAACTGAATTGTTCCTTAGCTGATTTATTAATCTTATTGATATAGTTTATTGGAGGGAGCAATCCATGACATATTCCCTTTACAGCTAGCAAGTTTAGATTACAGTTATGGATAGTATTTCATATTTTGGCAACAAATGACCATTTATAGTTATTTTCACTTCTTTCCTTAGGCACTTGTCTATATTTTGGTATATTGAACAAGGAATTATCCTGTTCTCTTTTATTGATATCAGAACGAATTATAAATTTGCAGTTTCTTCAGAAATTGGTCTACTCGTTCTTGATGTTCTGTTTTGTTATTACTTCTACCTTACTCTTACTATTTTGCTATGGTTGTTAGAGTTTACTGGCACATTAAACTCTTTTTACTGCTCTTATGTTAGATATTCTTATAAATTTGTTGTAGCTACATGCTATAGTTATCGAGTATCAGCATAAGTTAATTTTGTTGTAAGAAGTTACCACAGCAGTTCACACGCTTTGGTACTCTACCTTTTGAGCTTAAGTTGTTCAGCTTTGCATTTGCTAGGATGATTGAGTTTATAACACCTCCTAGTTTTTATTTTTGGTCTCTATTTTGGATCCCAAATGTACTGATGGCAGATCATCAGGATGGAATCGATTTTATGGCTGTCCTTTTGTTCAGGCCGTTAGTCCCACATTTTGATCCAATAATTTATTTGATGAATTTTTAGGTTAGGCACATATTACCGGATGTGGGTATATGTGGACCTACCCTATTTGGTTTATTGGTTATAGTGTGAATTGGGTCATTATTTGCCTGATTGATTATCTTTGGATATGCTACTTTATAAATCTGTTGTCCACTGTATGGTCAATTTTGGATTTACCATCCAATTCGACACTTATATTGTTTTATATACGTTTAGTATTTTTATTGTTACGTATATTGTTTTATATACGTTTGGTATTTTTATTGTTACTATTATTGTGTATCGGTCCACCCATTTGCCTGATTGATTATTCCTTGGATATGCTCTTCTATAAATCTGTTGTCCATTGATGAGTCAATTTTGGAACCAGGGTCCGATTTCACATTATTTTGGATTATTTGTATTGAGCATTTGTATTACTAGTCTATACTATGCTATGTTAGAGTCTTACTTTACTTTAATTTTACTCTAAATAGTATGTGACTTTTACTTAGTTACATGTGGGTATCTTTAGATGAAACCATTTCTTTATCTCTACATCACTCATAATCTGTGGTTAATTATAATCGTGTGAATCGATGTAGATTTTTTTTTGGAAGTATTATAGTGAGTTAATAATAATAGCTGTAATTGGCAAATTGGTGCCATGGCTATAATTTTATTATATATGTTTATATTTTTTTTCTCGATTCTTGATTGCTCCACATATGGTTGAAGTATTGGTTAACCTACATCTAACCAATCAGTCAAGTGAAAGAAAAAAAAAATTTTTTCACTTTAAAAATTTTTTTTCTCCAAGTAAGAGGGGAATGTAACGAGTCCGTTACTTAAATACCCATTTACTGCTTTGTCACTGGAATTCTTTAATTTAATTACAAATTAAATTCATTTGGAAATATTCTTAAACCAAACATTTGAATAACTTCGGTAAATTTTATTTTTAAAAGTTGGCATAAATCACGCCCTCTGTCTAAGACTCTGATCTTCGTAACAGCTGTAGCGCCATCAGACCGGCACTTGGTCTTGGAATCGTGAAGTGAGCAGACGTGTTCAGAGGCGGCTGTGGGGGCCATCTTTATTCCATGAGTTTGGTTTAATTTTTTTATTTTTTTGGAAAAGCAGTTGTGTTGGAAGAAGCCTTTTTGTTATTTTGTTGTTTTGGGAAAACACTTTAAGTTTGGACCACAGCCGGTGAGTTTTAAATTATAAATAAATTATATATAAAAACATGTCACATCATCCGCCATTGTTGGTGAAATTTAAATCTATTTCTTTAATCCTCTTTCAAAATACATTCTGGTCTATTTAACTATTCCATTTATTTCCTAAATACCTCAACAGATTACAAGTAATAAATTTTTATAATTTTATTTCTTTACAAGTATGAAAACCAACAATTATCTATTATAATTCCATACCGTTTAAACCGGCTAATATTTTTTTTCGATTCTATAATCTATATACCAGGCGTTCCTTAAAATTACCTAGTTAATATATCCAAACATTTTCATACAGTCCCAAGGTTATTTTTTTTAAAGAAACACATTATAGTTTTTGCTTCAATTTGAAGCAACGTGTTGACATTTCTTGGTTTTTCTTTACTTTCTTGTATGAACAAAGGACTTTGTAGTAACACAACTGTGTTTTTTTAGCCTAGTTACGGATTCCAGGACAAGTCTGGGAAGAAAAAAACTTTTAATTTAATTTTATGGGGATTTAAACACCAGGGGAAGAATTCTATGGTTTTAGTTTAAAGAGTAAAAAGTCTCAGTACCTTTTATTGGAGTCCAGTTTTGGACCTCTACCCACCTGCATCTAGTTCTTCATCCTGACCACCTCCCAGGTCCACCGAGAAAGAAACCGGCAGGAAGAACTAGTTTTGTTTTTTGTTGTTTTCATTTAAATATTTGTAATAATACCTTTTAACTTCCTCTTCAAGGCTTTAACTTTTTATTAATAATAATCACATTCATTTTTTTAAATAATAGTCATTGTAAATTTATTAAAACATTTATTATTCATCAAGGGTTGAGATTGTAACTCCCCTGGAATCTCTCGTTAACAGGTTATAGTGTGCACACATATCCGGAGAGGTTTTATTTCATTTATTCGATAATTGTAACATTTATATTATTATATATTTCATTTTATATTATATTTATATAACTATTGCATAACCTTAGTCAACATTTCACATAAATAGGTACATTTGGGAAAGGGGAAACTGTTTTATCATTGTATTTAGGGTTTTATTGTAAATATAGATTAGTTAATTGTACATAAGAGGTGGTGGGTCATAGATAAGTATTTAAAATAATTGTACATAAAATAGGTATTTATTAAAGTTGGGTTAAAACAATTTAAGATTTCACTTGGTACCTATCCTTTAATATTTCAGCAATACAAGATATCTCGGAAGAAACCATTTAACTTCCTGGCGCCCAAACATTCAGTAGAGCAACTTTATCTTTCATCTGTTTATTTCTTGGTAGATTTCTGGTCATTAGTTCTTATATCTTACGGTCACTGTAGGGCATGCAAATTGGCCTAATCCCTCTTGAGTGTCAAGTGGTCATTCTCCTGCATAGTCGCTAGCCAGCATTAATTTTATTATATTTTAAATATTCATATTTACCCTTTATTTATTTCTTTTACATAATTTATTTCTATCTAATCCCTTCCATCTTCTGTTATTTCCGATATTAGTCTGTTGGTGTATCAAGGTACATTTTAGAGTTTACCCTATTGCTACACTGCACATTTTTACTACACATTCTTGTTATATTGGCGCTCCAGCCAATTCATTTTTGTTACACTATTCCTATTACTACTTAAAACTAAACATTTGTCATCATTGTCCGGTTTATTTAGTAATTCTTCTTTCTCTACTCGTTGCTTGGCTTCTCCTTGGTTCTTTTTATGTTGCTCTGGTAGTTTTTTGAACACGCTATTTTCAACACCTTTTCTTCTTTACAGCACCATCTCCATTCCTTGCCGTCCACTGTGATTTTATTGTATCCTATTTTGACCATTTTTCCATTTTCCCTCATTTCTCTTGCTTTATCTTTTAAAGCTTCCATTTTCTCTCTCTCCTTTTGTGAGATCCTCTGTAATCCATATTTTTTCGATCTTCACATTCTTAAGTTTGTATTTGTTTCTTAAGATTGTTGTTTTTTCTTCTTCGCTTTCAAGTTCAATTAAGCATGTTTTCGTTCCTATTTTTTGTGCTGTTTTAATATTGGTTTTGACTCCAAGATGATATGAATATAGTAGTCATGTTTTTGGGTCTTCGGAGTCTATTTTTGATACACTGATGATTATATTCTTTTTTCTTTGTCTAACCATTCTAATGAGCGTTTTAGATCATTTAATTCTTCCGTTATCTTTTTGTTATCGGTTTTGGTTAGTTCGTTTTCTCTTTTCAGTTCTTCTTTCCCTTTTATCCATTCTTCCTTTACCCTTTCTATTTCCCGTTTTATGCTTTTTATTTCTTCTTTATTTTGTTTTATATCTTCTTTAACTTTATTTATATATCTTCTCATCTCCTTATTTTCTTCCTTCATTTCTGTTTTCAGCTCTTTTATTTCCGTTTTAATCTCCTTATTTATTTTTTCTAGTAGTTTCTTTAGTTCTTCCATTTCGCGATTTTTTATGTTATCCTTTGGAGATGTTCTCAACGTGGCTTTGCTTCTTTTGAAGGCTTCCTCCTCGTCGAATGAGTTATCGTGTTCTGGCTTATTTCTTTTGTTGTTAATTCGATTAAGTTATTGGATTACATTTACTTTTAATTTATTATTTTAATTTAATTTAATTCTAATCCCAACTTTAATCAAATCTATTTTGGCCAGATCTGGATTTTTGTAATAAAATTATGTGGCTTTTATTTTGATCATTAATTTCTTGTCAGCACTAATTACTTTCTTATCTGCCAAAAAAAAACAAAAACAAAAAACGCGTAGGAATGCCTAAGCAGGTCGACCCTTCGAACATTCGCCAAAACCACTTTTTTAATCTTTCACTCAATTATTCATTTACTTAAGACTTGTTAAAATTATTAAAATAGTTCTATCTTACTTGTCTGATGGTATTTTCTTTATTAACTACTATCACCTGTATGCACTTAACTTTTGATACTTATTTTTGAACTCGGTTGAATTTTCTAACTTGTAATTCCCGAATAATTTTAAGTTTATTACGAAGCGAAATTAAATGAACCTACTGTTGTCACTTGCAGGACCGTTTCAAATAGCCAAAAAATTAATAAACAGCCTACTAAAATAGAAATATCGCCTATTTAAGACGCAATCCATTACCGGCCCAAGGTACAAAGCACTCCTAGCATATGCTAATGATATAGATCTCATAAGAAACTCTCTCGTCCGCAAACATCTTCAATAAAGTGAAGAGAGCACGAAAAATTTTTCACTTCAAATCAACGAAATGAACACCAGATACAAGCGAATCAACAAAGAAACCAATTCAATAAATCTAGATAAAATATTAAAGTTAACAATCACAATTTCCAAAATATGGAACACTTTAAATATCTTATAAGATAAATTATCACGGTTAACAATAATGCCACTAAAAAATACAGAGAATAATTCAAACTTTAGATCTATTTTAATACATGGATGCAAATCATGGACAATGAGTAAAACAAGTAAGGAAGAATTACGAATATTTGAAAGAAAAATAATAAACATTTTTTAACCTCATTATCATATCGCTACAAATCTGCACATACTAAATAAAGAAAGCTCTTATAACGATATTGTTCCGGAAAATAAATCCCTTAAGGTAGATCGGACACATGTATAGACGCCAAGATGTCAAACTTATGAAACTGGTATGGAAGGAAGTTAGCACAGAAAAATGCCATATCTAAAAAAAAATAACAGTTCAGTTGATTACAGATTCGTGGAAAATCGATCAACTTGGAGAAAATTTGTAGTTAGCGAAGACCCACCCAGTGTTGTAGCACTACGTTATGATAATGATAAAGACAAAGGAGAAACAGTGACAAAAAGCAACAAACATGGACTAATGAAGTGAAGCTGCTTTAAAATCTTGTTTTTAGAGGATTAAAATGAAAGTATAAGAAATACAATGTACTTTCTTAGCAGTGTACTTTTACCTCTTTCAATAAAGTATGTTTATATGGACTTCTTATTTTTGTTATCATTCATACGCATTACAGTGTGTAACAGATATGTATACTAATAACTACCTGTTTTTGGTAGGTACGTGCTTCTCTAAAAATAGCTTTATAGATACAAAAGGATTTCATTACCAAATTGGATTTTGTGTCATATGCGGAAATTTCCTAATGTATTTTGTTAACGTGAGTATGTCTTTATATGTTTTATTTAAGAACCCTCTTAACAAAAACTTCTTTTATTTCATCTCTTGTTTTATAATATCTTGTATACAGCTTTTTTATTATTTTATTTCTAGTTATATCTGTGTATTACATATAATTCTGGATAGACGGTTATCTCGAAATATAGTGCTAAAATAGATATTTTTGTGTAAAAATGGGTAGTAGTGCACTAAAAAGGGAAGAATGCTTAATTTATCTAACAAGAATTATATCACTTCACGATCATTACATATTTCTGAATATTTTATCTAGTATTTAGGGGTAATATGTAATCAATATAAGTGGAGGTAGTGTCAAATTTGCAATGATCTTTACTTTATAAGTAATAGCTTACTGACTGTACTTTACATGTTTAGTTCAAATAAATTAACGTTTTCCTTCAGAAAAGACCGATTTGGATGATAAAGTCAACTAAGAAAGTGTGATGAATCTTGTACCACCCCACATTCACATAGGTTAACCGGAGTCCTCCTGGCAGATTTAAGGAAGATAACTACCATCAGGAAGTTTCTTTCGAGGGTTCAGATGTCGAGGAGCAGCTTACTTTTTTTGTATATCCTGCAGATGTGTGGATCTGGCCAGTTTTTTCTTCG
>OU898277.1:93877555-94125888 GCA_918026665.1 Diabrotica balteata
GGTATAAGATTTTTTCTTTCTATTATTGGTTTTAATCTTTTCAATAGAAGTTTGTCAAACAGTTTTGACATCACTGGAAGGAGTGATATTGGTCGATAGGATGTCACTTCATGAAGAGATTTACCTGGTTTGGCGATCATAATTACTTCGGCTACTTTTCAGAGTCTGGGAACATATCTCAATCTACAAGCAGCATTTATTAGGTGTGTCAGCTTAACTATGGCTTTGCTTGGTAGATTTTTTAATAATTCTCCTGTTATGAGATCATATCCTGGAGCTTTCTTAGGATTTATATTTTCTTTTATCTCTGTTGATACTTCTCTAAGTGATGTCAACGTTATTCTTTCTTCAGTTTGGAATGGTTCTTCCCATCTAAGATATCGAGAGATGCGTCTAGCTTTTAATGAATTTTCTACATTCTTTCCAATTGGCTGCCATTTTTTGTGTTGCCTCTTGCTACGTTTTACCCATACTTTGTAGTATCTGAGAGATATCACTATCCAATTCTTTAATGGGTCGTCCTCTTCTGTTATTCCCTATTGGTTTTGCTTTCCACATTGTTTCCACTTGTCTGTTGTACATCCGAGTTAGATATCCGAACCATACCAATGTTTTCTCTTTAATTGAGCCAAGTATCGATTTGATACCTTCCGCTTATTTCCTCATTTCTTATTCTATCTGTTTTTCTAACTTCAATAGTTTTTCTGAGGTATTTCATCTCTGCTGCCTGAATTCTGCTCTGATGTCTTTTGTTGTTTAAAATCTAGTTTTCTACTTTGTATGTCATCGAAGGCCTATAATTGTTTTGTATATTGTCATCTTGGTCTTCGTTGATATTTCTTTATTATTAAGAAATCCTCTATTTAGTGCTTGGAATAGTTTTTCTGTGTTTTTCATTCTGTTGTTAAGTGTCTCCTTTGTTGTTGATTACTGTTAAATTTGTATTTTTATAATTTGTATTTATTGTATATATATATATATATATATATATATATATATATATATATTTGTCTGTTGTACATCCGAGTTAGATATCCGAACCTACCAATGTTTTCTCTTTAAGAAAGTATCGATTTGATTTGAGCCTTTCGCTTATTTCCTCTTTTCTTTGGATTTATTGTATATATATATATATATATATATATATATATATATATATATATTATATATATATATATATATCTCGATGTCTCCTTTGTTGTTGATTACTGTTAAATTTGTATTTTTATAATTTGTATTTATTGTATATATATAAGAAATACTGTATATATATATATATACATATATATATATATATATATATATATATATATATATATATATATATATATATATATATATATATACATTGTTTTCACTTGTCTGTTGTACATCCGAGTTAGATATAAATTAGTCTGTATTATTTTTTGTTAACCTTCAGCACTTCTATTTGATCTTCCGTTCCTTGTTTACTTTTTATTTTCATTATCTGAGTCTTCTCTTTGTTTACATTTAAGTTGTATTTACTTGCTTCTATGTTTTATTTCTTTAAGTTGTATTTCAGTTTTTCTGCTGTTTCCGCAATTAGTACTATGTGGTCTGCAAATATACATATCTTAGCGTTTATCATTTGTATTCTGTTAAAACCGATGCCATATTTTTTGAAACTTTTCTTGCATTCTTTCACTATCTCATCTATTACATTTACGAATACCACTGGACTGAGACTTCCCCCTTGTCTAACTCCTTGAGTTGTTTCAAAGGAGTATATTTAGCATTCTTATTTTATTTGTTGTTTTCATGTATATACGTTTTGTTGCTTCTATCAGTTCTTTACTTACTTGGTTCTTCTTTAGGCTTTCCCATATATTTTTTCTTTTGATTAAGTCGAATGCTTTTTCAGCGTCTATGGATCTCAGATATATTTCTCTATTTTTCTTTATTGTTTTTTCTGTTACTTGTTACTTGTGTGTTATGTCCTTACCTGTATACACTTTGGGTACCGTTCAACCTGTCTCCTATGTAGTTAATGGCGATGTTGGCAAAATTATCTTATTTTATTGGAAATTACGTTACAATTTCGTCAAATAATAATGCGAATCTGTAGATTTCTCATGGATTTAAAAAATTTTGTACCAGTATTTGTGTTAATTTGTTTTTAATATCATCATCCGGTTTGGAATGGCAATATAACCGCGCCACTGATCTCCAATTTTTTGAATCAATTCAATGTTTTAATAAAAATATGTAATAAGGCAACATTGCCGCTGTTTCTTAGGTATAAGCTGGATCGGAAGGAATCGTCACACTAATGGGCGAAATATGATTGTTATCTTTGTGTATTCGCTGAAAATATGATTTCATATCTGTGTTAGATATCCTGTTAAATATTACTATACGATTCACCACCCGGTATATATATATATATATATATATATATATGTATATATATGTATATATATATATATGTATATATATTATATATATATATATATATATATATATATATATACAGTGTAGGAAAAATTTTATGGTCGGTATGGACCTTACGTGAGATGGAGTGAGAAACAGCTGTTTAAAAAGAGAGAGGTATATTAGGTACGCCCTTTATATCGCCGAATGGAAATATTAAAAAAGGGGAAATTCAACGTTGCCAAACTTATTGGATTTATTTCACCTGTTGTTTTTTTTGCATTTGAACAATGTTCTAAGATAATCCAATTTGGGCGAAATTGATTTAAATGGCAGCTTAATCTTTTTTTTTTATTGGGAATATGCCACAAGTTTACTTTACAATAAGTGTAATATAAGATTTTGATTTCCACTTTGGAAATCGTTTTATATACCTAAATAAAATTTATTAATGTTTCGTATTTTAAGTACGATTTCCGAATTAAAAATCTAAACATCAAAATAAGCTTAGTTTAAAGTCACATTGTGCCTTATTCCCAATATGAAATAATAAACTGCATACAATAACACCACATTAAAAAATATTCACACACAATAATTTATTTGGCAACGTCGTCCGTCTGGTCAGAATACCGAGTAACGGGTAGTAGAGGTGGGTCGTGGTAATTTTATCGTTAAGAGCGTAAGAGCGATTAATATTTTTTAAATGCATTCATTTTTTTCGAATCCTGATAAAACTAATAAATATTCTTGAAAAATTTAAACGCAGAATGAACCAATACATTATTACCGAGGGCCAAAAGTCCCTGAAAACTTCTATAATGTTTATTTTAATAAGTTATAAGGGCGAAAAAAAAAATTAGTGTGATTTTTAATTTCAAATATCTCATTCAAAAAACTTTTTGTTTATTCTAAGGGACTTTCGGCCCTCGGTAATAATGTAATCTTTTATTCTGCATTTAAATTTTTCAAAAATATTTGTTAGTTTTCTCAGGATTCCAAAAAAAATGAATGAATTTAAAAATTTAAATTTTTGTAAACAACTAACTATGATTGTTTAAAAGTAGTTTCAAGTAAGAGAGTACCTACATAAACAAACATAATGGCCAAAACATATGGCGTACCATAACAATCACTGAACTACCCTTCAAGTATTTTTGGCCACTCATTGTACTTGTTATTTCTTTAAACGGCCGTAAAATTTGGGAAAGCTGAGAACAAATAATCCAGTGTTTTTTATTTAGATTTGGTCTAAGTCTAAGTCTGTATTATTTAATACCGATGTGGAACGGAAATACACGCCAGTACACCGAAAATATCAAAATACAGAGAGGAGTCCGCCAGGGTTGCGTGCTGTCCCCACTACTTTTCAATGTCTACAGTGATCGGTATTTTAAGAAGCGCTCTCTGACTCAATAGAAGGTATATCTATCTATGAAGAAGTTTTGAATAACTTACGTTTTGCAGACGATACAGTAATAATTACGGATAACAACAATGATTTACAGAACCTAATGCAACGCCTTAATGAACGCTGTCATGAGTACGGACTGAAGATAAATTTAAAGAAAACTAAATGCATGATCATGACTAAATCTGCACAAATATCCAATTGACTATTGAAGATACTGCAATTAAGAGTGTTAATAACTATAAATACTAGGAACATGGATAACATCAGATGTAGACCAAATCAAAGAAATTAAGACACGTATTGAAATAGCACGTACATCATTTATTAAACTTAAAAAGTTTCTTTGTTGTCGGGATATAAGGTTAGAACTACGCCTGAGAATGCTTCGATGTTACGTGTTCTCTACTCTTCTTTATGGTCTGAAAGCTTGGACACTAAAACAAGTTCATCTGAATAAGTTGGCCGCCTTTGAATTTTGGTGTTACAGAAGAATCCTACGAATATCATGGATTCAAAAAATGTCAAACATTGAAGTAACTAGAAGGATAGGAAATGAGGCAGAAATAATATTAACTATTAAAAGACGAAAACTTGAGTACTTGGGACATGTGATGAGAGGGCAAAAATACGCATTATTACAACTTATTATGCAGGGCAAAATCCGAGAAAAGCGAAATGTGGGAAGACGAAGAATATCCTGGCTTAAGAACTTAAGGGAATGGTTTGAATGAAGTAGTGCAGACCTTTTTAGAGCGGCAGTCAACAGAGTCGGCATAGCCATGATGATTTCCAACCTTCGATAGAAGATGGAACTTAAAGAAGAAGAAGTGAAACGGATTGCCTCTTCTAACTCAGTCATTCTTTTTAACCTGTAATAGGTGAAGTTCTACCTAGTTTTCACGTCTTGGATTGGCCGTTTGGGAACTTTGTTATGTTGTAATTAAGCCTTTCTGAAGATAAGGTACTTTTTTTAATGTTTTTTGCAGAATTGTCGAAAAAAGGACTTTTTTTTATCTATTATCAAATCAGTTTTGACATAACATTCCTGAAGTAATGAATCTAACAGTTTTTCTTGTTGGCGGTTTATATCCAGGAATCCACCCTGCAAACTTTTTAAAATCTGGTTCTTCACCTATACAAAAAGGGATGAAACGAGTCTTTGCATAAGTTTAGTAAATCAATAAGTTTAGTCAAGAAAAAGAAACTGATAAAGATGACTTAAGTCCATTGTGTATTTTTGATGAATTAATTGGACATGACTCATCTAAACATACAACTGTATCGAGAGATATACAAGAAGTAGACATGTATTTGTCTAATAATATATTACCCACAATAAATTTCGAACGGAGATTGGAACTGTCCATTACCGTGGTGGAAAAACCATCGCCATGTATATCCTAACTTAGCCACTATATTCATAAAATATTGTAGAATTGTAACAAAATCTTTTCCTTGTGAACACATGTTTAAAATCTGGTTTAATTTTAAATAAAAGAAGAACACAGTTAACAAGAAAAGTAGAAAAACTTGTTTTTAAATGTCAATTTAGACGGTTCGCGATTTAATAATAACGTGTAATGTAAATGTAAGTACTATTTGTATTGTTTAATTTATTTTTCAAGTTATAATAAATATATCCTTCGTTAGGTTCTTTCACTTCAATACTTATACACATAAACGATAATAGCCAATATGTTTGTGTACTCGCTAATTTGAATCAACTAGTTACAGTTTACGAAAAACGGTTCCGATAAAAATTTAAAAAACGGGAGGACCCACCTCTAGTTTTTTAGGTATATTAGGATCGGAACCAGAGAATATGTAAAATATCTCTGATCGGAACTATTCGTCTCACTAATGGCCAATAGGTGTTAAAAATATTTGAGGAGGGGAGACCAAGGGGAAATATGATTGTTATCTTTGTCTATTCGCTGAAAATATGATTTTATATCTGCGTTAGATATCCTGTTAAATTTTACCATACCGACCATAAAATTTTTCCTACACTGTATATATATATATATATATATATATATATATATATATATATATATATATATATATATATATATATATATATATATATATATACCGGGTGGTGAATCGTCAAACGGTCCATAGGAAACTCAATGGGAAATTTTAAATTGTTGAATTGCTGCTTCCCTAATTATTTTAGATCAAAAGTCATAAAAAACTATTTGTAGAGGATTAAATTCTAAATTAAAAACAAATGTTAAAACCGTTCTAGGAATCAAATGTACTTCAAAATTTTGCAAAAATATAATAGATTTTTCAGACCACCCCTACAAGTTAGGCCACACGTAATACAAGAATATATTATAACTTGTGTGTTTTATCATATTCATGTCAGATGTTTGACAATTTGAACTGTCAATTTTTTTTATTTTATTATTAAATTATAAACAATGAATTTTACTAAATACTACTACTACTGAACAATATTACTTTGTGAACAATAAATTATAGTTTATTCGTCTTCCGGGTTTGGACCGTGTCATTTGTGAGTGACCCAAAAGTGGGTTCATCTCGACGTTTCGCTACAATTGTATGTAGCTTCTTCAGGAGAACAAAAAAGAAAAAAGAAAGAAAGAAGAAAACAAAGAACAGGAAGATGGGTAGTTAGCAACGGTAACTCAGTTACTCAACGCAACCAGAGGCGAATACTAACTACCAAGATGGGCATTTGGTCACAGTAACTCAACTACTCAACGCAGCCAGAGGTGAAAACCAAATGCCAGGATAGGGAATCACGTCCAACAGCTCAGAACACTAACGCGTCGAGAGGCGGGGAGTGAATCCGACGATTACTCCGCTACCGCTCTATTTATAGTCGCGGTGCCTGTCGTGTCGGGACGTATCGGCACACTTCGTGGCGCGAACGTCAAGAAGCGCGCGCTGGCCAATCATGTGGCTGCATCGTAGTGGCGGGACCGGACGGCGGTTCTAGACTGAGATTCCAGATGGGAGACAAGTAGTACCCTTCCTCTCGATTGATATTATGGGGATTTTTTCGGATCTCTAGAGATTCGCGGATTTTCCTGGAATAAAAGAAGGGGCTTTTAGAAATAATGTGGGTTTTTTCGAACAATATGGAATGACCGGTTTCTTGGCAGTGTTCTGCAACTGCAGAATGGGAGAAAAGACCTGATCGAATGCATCTTTGATGCTCTTGAATCCGAGTTTTGACGGAACGACCAGTTTCGCCAATATACACATGTCCACATGAACAAGGAATAGAATAGACACCACAGGAAGATAGGGGCGGTAATGGGTCCTTAGGAGAGGGTAGATATTGTGAGATTCTCTTGGGTGGTCGAAAATTCGACCACCCAATTCGAAAATTCGATTTGGGTCACTCACAAATGACACGGTCCAAACCCGGAAGACGAATAAACTATAATTCTGACTCTGGCCGTGGAAGCCTACGATTTCATAACAATAAATTATATTGTTGACAAATCGATCAATATAATGAAATGTACTCAGTTGACGAAAAATTTCATAATGTTGTATTCAGGCAATAGCGCGAACCTTTTCCTGTCACTACCGGATCTTGATTTAACGTAAGATATTCTAATACACTAAAATTTAATTCCATGTTAAGTTAAGTTATACAACAATTTAATGAATTCCAATATACTGTTACTGTGATCTTTATTACTAATAATAATATACGATAATTTCTAAACATAAAACTATAACAAATGTTACAATAAAACATGAATAAAACATTTTTATTATTGCTCTTTTCTCCTTAACTGAGTACATTTTTTAATCAACTTAATTTTTCTTTTAAATAATAAATCACAAAATTTTGGCCATTTAAATCATAGATAAATATTATTATCATAGATAATATTATATTATTATCACATATAATCATAGATAAGTATTAAGGTCGATTCTCACACACCCGTGATGTGACCGTAACCGTATCCGGCACGTCTTTTCACTGACGACGTAAAAGTATTCTTCTGGGAATATGCATGACGTAGTTCACACTCGGCCGGCACCGGCGTGTCTCAGTGCTATCAGTGGTGTCGACGTGACCGTACCGTATTTTAAGATTTCTTGCCGACGATATTTTTATTATCACTGCCGCATTCACGGTTCCCCTTTTGTTACATATTTTGGTGTTAAAATTTTTGCTTTTTGAAATGAATGACGAAATGCTAATGGAATTAGTGCGTAAAAATTCAGTATTGTATGATTTATCGAATCCTAAGTATATGGACACAGAGTTCAAAAATAGCATATGGAATAAAATCGGCATCGAAATGAAAACAGATGGTAAGAAATTCACTTTATTATTTATATTTATGTTATTTATTGGGTTATAACGTATATTTTTATTATAATTACAACAAGCAAAATATTTTGATAATAATGTTGGTAAGTGGCATACCTCATGACATAATCAGTATGTATCTACTTTTTTCTTACATCAAGATATTTGCTCGCCATGGTAAAGAACCAGCATCAGAATTAAAATATTCCGTAAAAATTTCTCGTACACGAAATGCATTTGACAATGCATTCCCTCCTTGCAAATTTAAATTTTGTAGTGTTTGACTCTCACTAGTGAAATCAACTTGTTGTGTAACGTAATTATATGTATTGGTATCATATTTTTTAATAAAATTATGCAGTAAGCAAGTTGCTAAAATTAGGTAATCTAGGTGTTCTGGGAAAGCCTGAATCCGCCTATTGTAGAGCCTAAATTTTTGAACAAGAATACCAAACGTATTTTCTGATGTCCTCCTGGCACGACTCAAACGATAATTAAATTCACGCTTCCTGTCATTTAATGTAGCCCCTGGATAAGGTCTCATCAAGTATGTTTTTAAAGGAAATGCTTCGTCAGCTACAATAACATATGGAACTTCAATATCTGTGTTTGGTATTCTAGAATTTGCTGGAACATTCAATGAACTACGATTAAGTGCTTTGCCTAACTTTGAATTGGCAAAAACTCCCCCATCACTACTTTTGCCGTATGCTCCTACATCAACAACAACAAAATTATTTTGAGCGTCTACAAGAGCCAACAAAACTACCGAGAATGTCTTTTTGTAATTATAGAACATTGATCCGGAGTTCGGAGGGGCCTGAATATTAATATGTTTTCCATCAATTGCTCCTATGCAATTAGGAAAATTCCACATACGATAAAAATCATTAGCGATGTTTTTCCACATTTCCTCTGTTGGTGTAGGCATCAACTCATCCATAAGATTTTTTGCAATTATCTTACAGGTGTCTCGTACAATATTGTATACTGTACTATGTCCCATGCGATAGCTAAACGAAATCGTTTTAAGTGAATCACCAGTGGCCAAATACCTGAAAGAGAGAAGACCATAGTTATAAATATATGGATATTATGTTTCATAGAAAATATAAAACAAAATTTCATACAAAAAAAATACCTCATCTAATTGACCTAGTTTGAATGACCCAATAATAATGTTAATTATAGACAAACATTATATATACATGTAAAACTTCTACGAGTATATACAATAATATTATTTATGTTTCAGGTCCTTCATGTAAAAATAGATGGAGCAATATTAGAGACAACTATAGAAAATCATTGAGAAAACATAAAACTGTGAGTGGTCAAAAGGCGAAAACAGTGAGGTCATACAAATATTCCAAGCATTTAAGTTTTTTAAAGAGTGTTTTTGAGGACAGAGATACCATATCGAACATTGCTGACGAAGTATCCAACCAAAGTACTGAAGAAAATACCGCAACTACAACTGCAGTTAACGATCCGGTTGATGAGGCATCAGAAAGAAACTCTTCTTCAAGTCCAAGCCAAGAACGTTCTATTCAAAATATGTCAAATAACGTCGATACAGATCGTTCCTCTAAGCAGACTCCTAAGCGAAAAAGGAAAGAGATACGGCAAGTAGCGCCTCCAACCAAGACGGCTGCAGCTACTGTTATGGAGTATCTTGTCAAACAAAATGAATGCATGACTTCCTCTCCTCAGCCGCAGCATCAAGTTGACGCTTTCTTAACAGGAATTGCCCCAGTTTTAAAAAAATTGACGCCACGTCACTGGCATTACGCTAAAGGCGAATTATTTGCTACTGTTCAAAAGTATGAACTAATGCACATGGACCAGCAACAATTTTCGGACCGTTCTCTCTTCTCAGGATCTACTCCAGAACCACCATCTCCTGCAGAAAGTAGCCACACATATGTTTCAGGACCACCCCCTACATTGCAATCTTCTGCGGAACAAACTCAGGAAATGACGATGAACGAAACTTCAGTTCAACGATATTTGTCGGACTTCTATGCACTGTAAACACGGATCGATGTTAACGAAATAACATACATTTATTTTGCTACCTTTTTATCTTGTATTATTGTGTTACCTTCAGTTAATTCTTTTGTATGATATGTTCATTTTAGGTAATCTTTTGTGTCACTTTTAGATAACACTTTTAAAAATTTTTAAATTGACTTTTATTATATTTTTTTGTATACTAGTGGTACCATATAAAATTCAATGTTTTTCCTTAGTTTACTTAGTTTATTTATTACAACACTTACCTCAAACAAACAGCGAGCCGTTCTTTTGGTGTGATAGCTTTTCTCCAGTGTGTGTTTTGTTTAGTTAGATAAACTTCCAATTTACTTAATAGCAACACGAACGAATTCTCAGACATTCTGAAATATTCAAAAAACTTAACTCCATCATCCACCAACTCTTTATATAGAGTAGAAAATTCTCCTTCCTCTGCTCTTTTCTTCCATGCTTGATGGACCCACATGCGTTTATTTTTTGCATTTGCTTCATTTTCCTGTTGTTCTTCTTCGTCCAAGATCACAGCAATCATCAACAATTGGGTATCGGAAAATAGCGACATTCTGATTCTGATCGAAAATTCGACCACCCAAGAGAATCTCACAATATCTACCCTCTCCTAAGGACCCATTACCGCCCCTATCTTCCTGTGGTGTCTATTCTATTCCTTGTTCATGTGGACATGTGTATATTGGCGAAACTGGTCGTTCCGTCAAAACTCGGATTCAAGAGCATCAAAGATGCATTCGATCAGGTCTTTTCTCCCATTCTGCAGTTGCAGAACACTGCCAAGAAACCGGTCATTCCATATTGTTCGAAAAAACCCACATTATTTCTAAAAGCCCCTTCTTTTATTTCAGGAAAATCCGCGAATCTCTAGAGATCCGAAAAAATCCCCATAATATCAATCGAGAGGAAGGATACTACTTGTCTCCCATCTGGAATCTCAGTCTAGAACCGCCGTCCGGTCCCGCCACTACGATGCAGCCACATGATTGGCCAGCGCGCGCTTCTTGACGTTCGCGCCACGAAGTGTGCCGATACGTCCCGACACGACAGGCACCGCGACTATAAATAGAGCGGTAGCGGAGTAATCGTCGGATTCACTCCCCGCCTCTCGACGCGTTAGTGTTCTGAGCTGTTGGACGTGAATCCCTGTCCTGGCATTTGGTTTTCACCTCTGGCTGCGTTGAGTAGTTGAGTTACTGTGACCAAATGCCCATCTTGGTAGTTAGTATTCGCCTCTGGTTGCGTTGAGTAACTGAGTTACCGTTGCTAACTACCCATCTTCCTGTTCTTTGTTTCTTCTTCTTTCTTTTTCTTTTTTGTTCTCCTGAAGAAGCTACATACAATTGTAGCGAAACGTCGAGATGAACCCACTTTTGGGTCACTCACAAATGACACGGTCCAAACCCGGAAGACGAATAAACTATAATTCTGACTCTGGCCGTGGAAGCCTACGATTTCATAACAATAAATTATATTGTTGACAAATCGATCAATATAATGAAATGTACTCAGTTGACGAAAAATTGCATAATGTTGTATTCAGGCAATAGCGCGAACCTTTTCCTGTCACTACCGGATCTTGATTTAACGTAAGATATTCTAATACACTAAAATTTAATTCCATGTTAAGTTAAGTTATACAACAATTTAATGAATTCCAATATACTGTTACTGTGATCTTTATTACTAATAATAATATACGATAATTTCTAAACATAAAACTATAACAAATGTTACAATAAAACATGAATAAAACATTTTTATTATTGCTCTTTTCTCCTTAACTGAGTACATTTTTTAATCAACTTAATTTTTCTTTTAAATAATAAATCACAAAATTTTGGCCATTTAAATCATAGATAAATATTATTATCATAGATAATATTATATTATTATCACATATAATCATAGATAAGTAGAAACGTTAATGTGACAAAACGCAACACGTAATACACATTCTTTTCACGGCGTCTGGCCTGACTTTTGTTTTGAAAAATGTATTATATTTTAGCAAAATTTTGGAATACGTTTAAGTCGTAGAACAATTTTAACAATTGTTTTCGATACATATTTGAGTCCTCTACAAATAGTTTCCCATGACTTTTGGTGTAAAATAATTAGGGAAGCAGGAATTCAACAGTTTAGAATTTCTCATTGAGTTTCCTATGGCCCGTTTGACGATTCACCACCCTGTATATATATATATATATATATATATTATATATATATATATATATATATATTATATATATATATATATGACATGGCAAAAAATACGACCGTTGATTAAATTTAAAATATATTCAGTTTGAATAAGTTTGAATAAAATATATTCAGGTTGAATAGCAGAGGTTTTATCGGTCAATAATTTGCAAATAAAAGTCGTCAACGACTTTATTGATTTATTTGAATACGTTTCGCTTTTATTTTTAAAAGCATCATCAGTTCACTACAAATAAAAAAGATTTTAGCATATAAGTAAACAACAACCAGGGTTCATACTTACAAAAACAATTTGTAGATTTTTTTAAGGATGTTACAAAAACTCTACGATAACTTAACATTAAAGATTACAAACTAAACAAGAGAAACGAAACAAAAAAAAAATACAAGAAAAACAGTAGGAATACTATTGTTAATTTACTTTTAACCGATGGCTTCATTTGAATGCATCGGTTAAAAGCCATAACAAGGATTTCCCCTCCTGGCCAGGCTAAATCTGCAGTAGATTGCACAATTGCTTCATCTAAGGTATGTCCCACACTTGGTTGGTCTGTTAGTCAGGATACGTATGTATCAGATCATTACCCAATCGGTATTACGCTCAATAACTATTATCACAATGATGATTTAATAACGTTCCTATTATATAGATGGTCTATGAATGAAGCAACTTGGAGCTTAAATACAGCTGACATAGAGAAATCATTTTCCACGCCACCAAACTGCATCGATACCAACGGTATGTATATATTTTTAATGGAACATATTACGAATGCTGCAAACAAAGTTTGCAAAATTCTAAGATCATCCTCAAATATATCATTCAAATCACCTAAATGGTGGGACGAGGAGTGCCGTGAGATATCGAATAAGAGAAAAATTGCATGCAAAAGGTACAAACAAAATATGTGTCTGGCAAACTTTGTTGAATATCAAAAAATAAATGCTAAATGTAAACTAATCTTTAAACAGAAATGTAGAAATAGTTGGGTCAACTTCTGTCTCAATCTAAACAGACAAACTCATCCAACTGAAATATGGGATAGAATTAAGAAAATTAAAAAAAATAAAAATCTGTATGTGCACGACGAAAATATCGTTGAAAATTTGTTCCATAAAATAGCTCCTTGCTATGTTCCTTCTCCAATATATCCCACTGAAGATACATTTAAATCACATTTTTTGTCATCTCCTATTAGTATCAACGAACTAACTGCTAATATCAAGTATTCTAAGAGATCCTCCCCTGGGATTGATGGTATCAATTATCTTATGATATATAACTTGCCTACAATAGCACTTCAATTTCTCCGTGATATTTTTAACAATATTCTAATTAAAGGTGATAACTGCGATTCTTTAAAGCAGTGTCTTGTAATACCTATCCCAAAAGCTAATGATCCCAATGTCCTAAGACCGATATCTCTTATGTCATGTATATTGAAAACATTTGAACGAATCATGAAAAGTCGACTAGAATGGTGGATGGAAAGTAATAACCTTTACCCAGACGGTCAGCTTGGGTTTCGTAGAGGGAAAGGAACTATGGATTGCATTTCACACTTAGCAACCGATATCCAGTTAACTTATTCGAAAAACCAATACACAGCTGCTTTATTTGTGGACATTTCTGGTGCATATGATAACGTTATTCTCGACCTTCGTAAGGTGCAGTATTTTTTTCGAGACACAGGTTACCAAAAGTTAGTACGTTAAAATTCTCACAGATTTTTGACAGAAAAATTTATTCTTAAATGCCAGTTTAATAATCAAAACAGCTTATTACAAAAAATATCTTGTCTCTCTGTCGAAAATTCAACAAACAAATGGTGGGCAAATAAAAACTCTCCAACTCTAGCTGTTGCTTTTCATAAGTAATTACATAAAAATTAAATTTAAGACCGATATAATCATTAAATTATCATGTGTCTTTTGACTGGTATCTTATAGTTGTCTAACAAATTAAAGTAAAATTTTAATCTTATTAGAGAGTACCTAATATAGAACTTCAAAAAACAGAAAACTTTGAAAAATACTTATTTTTTCGTAACAATAAAACACTGAAAACTTTGTTTTCAAACTTCCACAAAATTTATTTTAACTAGGTATTATCACTACAGCTGTTTCGGCTGATTGCCTTTCTCAAGTGATCTATTTTTGGCATGCGTTTACAATTTATAGTCTCTAATGAAATAGGTTGAGGAGGGGAGAACTGTTTGTCTCAAGTTGGTCATTCAGAATTATATCTGTATTTTTTAATTTGTTGATTTCCATAGATTCTAACAAAGATAGCTTAAGGCCTTTATTTTGAATGTGAAGAATTTTAAATTTGTCATTAAAAGAATGATTATGATCTAGAAGGTGAAGTGCGTATGTCGAATCTGTTTTTCTATTATTGAAAGCCCTTTTATGTTCTGCTATTCGTTTATTAAAGTTTCTACCAGTTTGACCGATGTAAGTTTTTGGGCAGTCGCCACATTGAAGTTTGTACACAGCACTATTTAAGTGTTTTTTATTTTATCTCTTGTTATTCAAACTTCAATGTTCAAACTTCAAACTTTTTGTTGTACAAACTTTAATGTGGCGACTGCCCAATATGCCCAATGTGGCGACTGCTCGAAATATGAAATAAAGATGGCACTAACTACTAAAGAGTTAATAGCTTTGTTAGAAGAATACTCAGATTGTGAAAATGCTGACTCACTTAAAGTGTTTCATTTGCCGCCGAGATTAGATAAGAATGTGTCTTATGTAAAAGACATTGATAATATTATTTGTAAAGAATCAATAAAATCGGATATTGCAAGTACATATGAAATACAAGTGATTGGTAATTCTGATTATGATATTCCTCTGAACCACAGATAAAACGTCCAAAGAAAAAACCGGTCAAAAATAGTAGATCCAAATTTGTACTTAAGTTGTAACAACAGATACTTCTTCGTACTGCTTTGTCCTCAGTAGTAATTCAACATCAGTCTAATTGATATTTAGACAATATAAAAGCCAACAATGGAGTCAAGTCATATATTTTAAAGTTTTTTCACTCTTTTTTGATAAAAAAGCATTCTATATTTAGATAGCATTTCTATCCTGTACATAGAAGCATTTGATAAAGAAGATTGAGAGCATTCTATACTTTTGAAGAACCGTCACGATTTTGAAATAAATAACATAGATTCGTATATTATCTGATTCACACTCTGCTTCAAGTTGATATACATTGGTCAAAAGATGAAGATAAAGAAGTGCACAGTATATGAGAAAGCATTTATAATAGTGAAGAATCGCTACATCAATGTCAAGCTTCGTACATGTAGGTACCTCAATCTAAATTTGCTTTACCAGATTTGACAATTGGCCACATTACAAAAAGAGACGATGGTGCAAGAATGTAGGATATGCAAAAGTACTACTATTTATTTATCTAAAAGGTGTAGAATGCATCTACACCCCGAAGGTTTCAAACATTTTCACCTTACAATTTAATTTACATTTAAGATGCAATAGGTTCCTGTATTAAAAATTGTACAGTTTTCCTTGAAAATGAGAAAAAAAATCTTTTTTGTTGTAAATTGCAATCCTTTTTTAATATATGTGTTTTTATTCCAACCTAATAAATTAATTGACAAATTTCTCTTTGTATACTGACCGGCCGTTAACGGGTTAATACTATATAAAGAATAAATTTGCCGCAAATTTACTTTACTTACCTCAAAACTATTTTAAAGTTAATAATAAAGTCTATTTAATAAATATATTCCCACGAAATAGAAAACGCTACGCCTATGCACATTAGAATTTGGAACGAATAAACATAAACTAAAATATCATATTTCACTCATTACATTCTTTCTAAGAACGTAAATATATATAGACCAGCAAAATATTGATATGTTTGCGGATGTTTTAAACTATGCAATAAACTTGTCTCACTACACACTCGTGAACCGCACAATTATATTGTTACGGGGGAAAATGTTATGAGGACTATATTACTTTTTCGCTTATTTACATGGGCGAAGTATACGCAATAAAAATGACCCCTGTAAGAATTTACTACTGGCATTTTACACGGTTGCCGCTACCGTTTAGTTAAAATTGTAGATTAGTCACCTTTAATTGAAATCTGTCCGATTATAGTAGAAGGCATTAATTAAGTAAGAAGAAGTCAGTCAGTCAGTTACAATTGATTAAGTGAGAAGAATTCATGAAGTGATTAAGTTAAATTAAGTTAAAAAAAAGGATTAAGTGAAATGGTCAGTCAGTCAGTTACAATTAAGTTATTAAATTAGATTTATCAAGAAAGTTAATTCAAGACAGTTATAGTTAATTTAAATTACAAGAAAGGATTAACTTAGAAGAATTCATTAAGTCAGATACAGTTGGAGAGTATGAGAGTAAATTAATTCAATAGTTCAATACAGGAGTATAGTATATTATATGGAAATTACAAGAATTTTAAATTATAATATCTATATGTAATTTCACAAATACAAGGATAACCGAGGCTGATTAAGAAGATATTTAGTGGTGATTATAACTTTGATTTTGGAAAACTTTAGGCATTCAGTGATAGAAAGGTATCAAATTTTGTTAATATAATTTAATAATTGTAAGAATTTCAAATTTTAGATAGGTTGTTTTAAATTTATATTGTTTATATTAGATATAAATGTCTGTTTCATAATAGTTATAATAAAGATAATTTAAAGTACTTACAAACTAATTCTTTGAGAACCGCGATAAAAATCCTATACTCATATATTTTATTTTAAACAAAGGATGGGTTGGAGTCAATATTTTATTGACTCCAACCCATCAAAAACAGTGTTATATTTTTTCCAAACGAGTCACAAGTACTTCTTTTTTCTTACTCTTATATATATATATATTTATATAATATATATATATAATATATATATATATATATATATACGGTATAGGTAATAGTTTATGGTCCGTATAGTAAAATTTAATAGGATAACACAGATATGAAATCATATTTTCAGCGAATACACATACACATATATTTCGCGCATTAGTGTGACGATTATTTCCGATCCAGCTTATACCTAAGAAACAGCGGCAATACTGCCTTATTACATATTTTTATTAAAACATTGAATTGATTCAAAAAATTGGAGATCAGTGGCGCGGTTATATTGCCATTCCAAACTAGATGATGATATTAAAAACAAATTAACACAAATACTGGTACAAAATTTTTTAAATCCATGAGAAATCTACAGATTCGCAATATTATTTGACGAAATTGTAACGTAATTTCCAATAAAATAAGATAATTTTGGCAACATCGCCCTTAACTACATAGGAGACAGGTTGAACGATACCCAAAGTGGATGCAGTTAAGGACATAACACACAAGTAACAAGTAACAGAAAAAACAATAAAGAAAAGTAGAGAGATATATCTGAGATCTATAGACGTTGAAAAAGCATTCGACTTAATCAAAAGAAAAAATATATGGAAAAGCCTAAAGAAGAACCAAGTAAGTAAAGAACTGATAGAAGCAACAAAACGTATATAAATGAAAACAACAAATAAAATAAGAATGCTAAATATACTCCTTTGAAACAACTCAAGGAGTTAGACAAGGGGGAAGTCTCAGTCCAGTGGTATTCGTAAATGTAATAGATGAGATAGTGAAAGAATGCAAGAAAAGTTTCAAAAAATATGGCATCGGTTTTAACAGAATACAAATAACAAACGCTAAGATATGTATATTTGCAGACCACATAGTACTAATTGCGGAAACAGCAGAAAAACTGAAATACAACTTAAAGAAATAAAACATAGAAGCAAGTAAATACAACTTAAATGTAAACAAAGAGAAGACTCAGATAATGAAAATAAAAAGTAAACAGGGAACGGAAGATTAAATAGAAGTGCTGAAGGTTAACAAAAAATAATACAGACAAATTTATACCAATGTATATATATATATATATATATATATATATATATATATATATATTATATATATATATATATATATATATATAAACGTTAAAACGTTTAAAAATGCGAGTGAATAATAAAAGTAAAAAGTAATGGCATGTTTCGCAAAACAAAAAAAACCAAAAATGGTATATAGATGGAAGGCAACCGTATATACGTATTTCTGACTATTTATCGTCTTCAGTACGATGCAGCCAAGTTAGAAAAGTACTTTTACTACTTTTTTACTTTTATTATTCACTCACATTATCCGTTTCCATTATCCGCATTATTCACTCGCATTATATATATATATATATAATATATATATATATATATATATATATATATATATATATATATATATATATATATAATGCGAGTGAATAATGCGGATAATGGAAACATATATATATATATATATATATATATATATATATATATATATATATATATATATATATATACACAATAAATACAAATTTAACAGTAATCAACAACAAAGATCGAGGACGATCTTAACAACAGAATGAAAAACACAAAAAACTATTCCAAGCACTAAATAGAGGATTTCTTAATAATAAAGAAATATCAACGAAGACCAAGATGACAATATACAAAACAATATAGGCCTACGATGACATACAAAGTAGAAAACTGGATTTTAAACAACAAAAGACATCAGAGCAGAATTCAGGCAGCAGAGATAAAATACCTCAGAAAAACGATTGATGTTAGAAAAACAGATAGAATAAGAAATGAGGAAATAAGCGAAAGGCTCAAATCAAATCGATACTTGGCTCAATTAAAGAGAAAACATTGGTATTGTTCGGATATCTAACTCGGATGTACAACAGACAAGTGAAAACAATGTGGGAAGCAAAACCAATAGGGAAGAACAGAAGAGGACGACCTATTAAATAATGGGATAGTGATATCTGGCAGATACTACAAAGTATGGGTAAAACGTAGCAAGAGGCAACACAAAAAATGACAGCCAATAGGAAAGAATGTAGAAAGTTCATTAAAAGCTAGACGCATCTCTCGATATATTAGAAGAGGGCAGCCCCCAACCCCGAAAAGTAAGGGTTTACTGATTAAGTAAGTAAGAGAAATTATAACAACCTCGACTCACACTGTTCTATCTATCTATCTATAGCCCAAAATCTATCTATTCATGTGTTGAATATAGGCTTCTCCCATTTGTCTCCGTCTTCTGTTTGTCTTTTCCACATTGGACCTGCGCTTTGCCCAATGTCATCTTTCCATCTCATTTGTGGACGACCTCTTGACCTTTTTGCAGTATCTGGTCTTCAGCGGCCATTTTCTTTATTCCATCTTCCATCCTGATATATGAAATGGCCCAGCCCATTTCCATTTTAATTTCAATGCATGTTCGACACCGTCTGTTGTTTCGGTTTTGCATCTTATCCACTCGTTCCTCTTTTTATTTCTCAACGTTATTCCCAACATTTGTCTTTCCATAGCTCTTTGAGTTTTCTTTATTCTATCTAGGTTACTCTTGGTACATGTCCACGTCTGGGCACCATATGTCAGAACAGGTAGAACGCATGCATTAAATACCTTCGTTCTTAATTTTAAAGGAATTTTTTGGTTTTTGATAGTATAAGAGAGTTTTCCGAATTATTCTTCTGGTTATTTCTTTAGTCTGGTTACTTTTATCTGCTCTGATAGCTTGTTCTAAGTAAATCTATTCTTGGACGTGTTCTATGTTTGTTCCACCTATGGTAATTACTGATCTGTCTTCTGTATTAGTCATTATTTTAGTTTTTTTTAGATTCATTTTTAGTCCTTTTTGAAGAGATGTTTTTTCTAGGTCTGAAATCATTATTCGTAGTTGTTCCATAGTTGTTGCTATCAGGAGTACATCATCGGCGAATCTTAGATAATTTAAATATTTTCCGGTTATACGAATCCCTTTATTGTCCGTCTATAGATTTAAAAATATCTTCCAATGCCAGAGTAAATAGTTTGGGTGAGATTGTATCCCCTTGTCTTACACCTCTACAAATTCTAATTAATGGAGTTTGCAAATCTCTGTCTAGCTGAATTCTCATAGTGGCGTTTTGATATATATATATATATATATGATATATATATATATATATATATATTGTGGATTAACATTCTGTACCGTGAATCTATTCGGCAATTAACTAGCGCTTCTTCCACTGCCCATCGTTCTATGCTGTCAAACGCTTTTTCATAGTCAACAAACGCAAGGTATATTGGAAGGTTGTATTCGTTGCTGCCTGCTCAACTGGTTGGTATACATCAAATTTGTGTTTAGTCTAGTTGTGATCACCTTAGTGAAAGTTTTATAGATTTGTGACAAGAGAGATATTGGTCTATACACTTTTGTCATTTGGCCTCATGGTAGGGACGCGTTAGATCTCTTCCTCTCCCACCTGAATGGAATACATCCTAGTATTCAATTCACGATGGAAGTCGAGTCTGAGCGTCTTTGCCATTCCTTGATGTCCTTATTCAGAAAAACTTACCTCACAGTTTTTCCTATTCGTGTACCGGAAACCCACTCATACAAACCGATATCTTAATGCCCAGTCACATCATCACCCCGCCCAACTCAATTCAGTGGTCAACACTCTAATTTCTCGTTCCATAAGACTTAGCGACATCAATCATAGGTCATCCGCAATCAATTCAATACCGTTCAGGCCATGTCAGTTCAGACCACGTCAGCCCATACCGTTCCCGCGTGTACAGCCAGTACAAAAGCAGCGTCACAGGGTAAGACCCGTTGTCGCTCGACACTGAGGAGTAGGCAGATTGAGACCTCAGTGCCGAGAGACAGTTCTTGTATTTATAATACAGAACACCATACTGGTACGTTTCAAGTGAGGGGAGTAGGCAGATTGAGACCCCGAACTCGAACCGAACCGTATCCCTCTTGATAATGGCTCCAAAATGGGAGCCGAAACGTCGAGCATTAAATTCTCAACGCGGTTCTTCCCGAGAACCTAGTGATTTTCATTTATCTGACCGCGGAAATCTATCCGAACATTTTATTCGCCTCTACGGGGAGGAATTTTTCATTCTCACTAAATCCTTTTCTAATCTTTAACATGCAAATACCGTCGTCTCTGTGATCTTGCTTTTCTTAAATCATGTCGTGACCATCAAGTCATTCCGAAATCTCTTCAAGTTAAACATCACACTAAATCTCCATCTATTTCCAAAATCCTTAGAACAACTGGTTTTTCGCTTCTTAGAAACTCAATTCATTCATATATATCATATATATATATATATATATATATATATATATATATATATATATTATATATATATATATATATATATATATATATATGTATATATATATCATATATATATATATATATATATATATATATATATATATATATGTATATATATCATATATATATATATATATATATATATATATATATATATATATTATATATATATATATATATATATATATATATATATATATATATATAGGGGAAAGGCGTGTACCTTGGGACGGTTTTACCTTGGGACAATCATTATAAAAATGTAACCGTTGTAGCGAGAAATCTGAGAAATTTGTAATATGATGGCAACACTGTCTCCACTTACATCAAACATTCGCGTTTCCGTCAGCAGCCATTTGATGTGACGACAAGTGTAAAACGTTTTGGTGTCCGTGAAGTAAATTTTATCCATCTTTATAAAATAATAGGAAAAGCACGGTAAGAACTATTGGTTGAATTTTTTCGGCGTATTTCGTCTTTATATATTTAATGCTCACTGTAAACTATATTTTATGAGAAAAAACTTTACTTTAAATTGATGAGGTTAGATTTAGTAAAACATGTGCTTGGTTGTACCTTGGGACGTTGTTATGGTTGTACGTAGGGACTTGTCCCAAGGTACAACCAGATATTTTTCTTCACCGTGTTAATGTTAATCTTATTGTTGCAGATGGGAAGAAGTGCTACAGGAAAAAAAAAGGGTGAAACCAGATGCAGAAGCATTAGAAGCAGCTGCCAATGAGATACTGGCGCATAGTCGACCTTTGAGAGAAATAGCTAATCTGTATGGTGTTTCAAAAAGTACTCTTGGTAGGCATATTCAAAAACATAAAGTGTCTATGAAAGCGACTTTCAAGTATGAAGCGAATAATTCAACACGCAAAGTCTTCAGTACTGAACAAGAAAACGAACTGCTCACTTACATTATCAAAGCTGCACAGTGGAACTATGGTGTCACTGTTGAAGAAATGCGAAAACTAGCATATCAGTACGCCAAACTCAACAATGTGAACTACCCTGAATCATGGGATAATAATAAAACTGCTGGTAGACAATGGTACCGATGTTTTAGAACTTCTTATAATAACAAAATATCTCTTCGGAAGCCTGAAGCCACAAGCTTAGGTCGAATGGCCTGTTTCAACAAGCCAAACGTTTTAATATTTTTTGATAAATTGGAAGAAATTTATTCGAGATTAAAGTTAACACCTCAAAATGTGTGGAATCTCGATGAGACCGGCTGCCCTACTGTTCACAAGCCAGTTCGTGTGCTTGGCGATATAAAAGCTAAGCAAATTGGAGCAGCTACTTCTGGCGAGAGGGGTATTAATGTTACTATGATAGCCTGCGTTAGCGCTGCCGGAACATTTATTCCACCAGGTATAATTTTTCCACGTGTTCACTTCAAAGAGCACATGATTAACAACGCACCACCTGGAACTATTGGTATGGCAACTTCTAGTGGTTGGTCCAATGCTGAATTGTTCGTTGAATATCTTCAACATTTCATTTCAGTTGTGAAGCCATCTCCTGAAAATAAAGTGTTGCTTATCCTCGACAACCACGAAAGCCACCTCTCATTGGCTGCTATACACATAGCTAGGGATAATGGAATAGTAATTTTAACCTTTCCTCCGCATACCAGTCACAAACTTCAGCCGTTGGATAGGTCTGTGTTTGGGCCATTTAAAAATTATTTCAATAATGCTAGCAAAGATTGGATGCTGAACCATCCGGGAAAGCCTATATCTATTTACGACATGTCAGAGCTGATAGGAAAAGCATTCCCATTGGCGTTTACCCCAAATAACATTTCGTCAGGTTTCAAAGTAGCAGGTATATGGCCATTTAATGCAAACGTGTTCGGAGACCATGAGTTCTTACCAGCTGAGGTGACCAACAGGCCATATGAACCAAAACAAACTGATATTGAAGAGACAGAACTTATGGAAGTTGATGAAGCCATACCATCAACAAGCAGTGCGCCATGTTCCACTACTGGAATGACCCCTGAACAAATTCGCCCATTTCCGAAGGTTCCACCGCGTAAGACTGGTGGAAGGGGAAGGAGACCGGGAAGATGTATGATTGTCACAGACTCACCGGAGTTGCAGAAAATCAAGGAGCAGAAAATTAAAATATGTAAGCCAGTCCCGAGGAAAAAAGAGGCAGTCAAAAGAGCACTAGTTGTATCTTCTTCTTCGTCTGAAGATGAAGACGAGCTCGAGCTTAAAGACATCTCTGATGGAAGCAGATTTGACTCAAGTTCCGAAGATGAAGATGTTCCTGATTTCTTTCCATCAGACAAAGTTGCACTCAATTTTACCATTGGCAGCTGGGTTGTGGTAAAATTTGAAGTCACTGGAAAAGCTACATCCACTGATGTTTACTATGCTGGTTTGGTTCAAGAAAGCATAAACCAAGAAGTTACTGTGAAGTTTCTCCGAAAACGGAAAGTTTATTTTGTCTTCCCAAATGTTGAAGATATTGCCGTCGTGAAGCATTCAAGCACAGTGAAAGTGTTGCCTGTGCCCAAAATACGGCGAGGATTTCATTCATTCAACATTGCCTTTCCACAAAATATTTCTTTTAAATAATATATAAATACAATAAAATACTTTTATTGGTTTTTTCATCATTAAAAAAGTTATTTCAATATTTGTTTTATTTATATAAATACAGTCAGTTCATGTCCCAATGTACAAACAACACTGTCCCAAGGGTAAACCACAGGTTGAACCTTGGGACTAATATCACTGTACACTTATATGGTAATTACTGATTTACTCGTTGGTTATTATCGATATTTTTAATATCAGTCCAGTGCCTAAATCTTCATTCTTTTACATGGATCAAATACATTTCAGTTTCAGATGAAAGAAAAAAACATAAAAATTTAAAAGTAAATTTTGTCCCAAGGTACACGCTTTTCCCCTATATATATATATATATATATATATATATATATATATATATATATATATATATATATATATAGTAGTTTTGAGTTTCTTTGAACCGTATTATATTTAATATAAAATTAATATTTCTTGGGTTAGGTTCAATAAAGATATGTTACATGTGGAACTAGATTTTATTTTCCATTGCAATTAATCAACGTTTCGGCAGGAAACCCTTGCCTTTGTCAAGATTCAAAACGTAAAACGTGACACAGACATTAACGAACTGACATATGTCAGTTAATAATAATTAATTGCAATGGAAAATAAAATCTAGTTCCACATGTAACATATCTTTATTGAACCTAACCCAAGAAATATTAATTTTATATTATATATATATATATATATATATATATATATATATATATATACTAAACATACCTTAATTTGTGATATAGATAGTTATTGTTGTGCAATGTCCGTTAGTAATTAATATTGAAAGTTTATGTTAAAACAGTTCTTACCGGTTTAATAATATCAGTTCTTTCAAAAAATCCATCTTTTCTTCTATTCCAAAATGTAAGATGGCCTTTTCCATGAGTTATCATTAAATTGTCATCTAAAGGATGAAAAACTGCTCCTGTAAGTTCTTCTTGGAGAGTCTAAAAATATATATATATATATATATATATATATATATATATATATATATATATATATATACACTATAAAAAACTTTTAGTAAATTTTTCGATTTAAATACAGTAATAAATTGTAACTATCATTAAATGAGGTAAAATTACGATAAGAAATCTGAATGTACTACTCAAATGTAATGTTACTGTTAAGCTGAGTAAATTTAATTTGGCCAAAAATAAGTAAATTTACCAACTGGCAACCGCGAAATAGCCTTTCAGTGTGTAAAATTACCAGCGCTAAAATTTCATCCGAATTAAAGTAGTGCCAATAAATTTGTCCATGCCAATGTACTTTTACAAGCTTATTAGTAGGTACTTATTTTGTCACCTTGTGTTGCGATATATGAGAATTATAATGAAAACTGATACAACAATTAATTTCATTCATAAAATTACTTACGGCCACTTTTCCTAAAAGATGACCCCACTGCCACTGCCAAACAGATAAAATACTTTCTCTCCCTGCATCTACAGCTAAGACATAACTTCCACCATTCTAAAAATATACACTTTAAACAAAATTAAATGATTTTATTAAATTTTTACCAATTGCGAAAATGCTACGGCTGAAACTCCAACTTCAAATTCGCCCATACCAAACACATACAACGTTTGTAAAGTTTCCGTACTCCAAATTCTTATATGTGCTTGAGTTTTCCTATTTCTACCTGCTCGTTGTCCTGATGCTACCATTTCCCGAGATGGATGTAGATCCATACTAAAAAAGTATTTTGTGTTAAAAACATATAAAAATTAAGGCAAACTGTTTTTATTTTGTAAACATGTGTAACATGTAAATATGCAAAAAATGTATTGTACCTAAATTAGTTTATGTTACATAATTTCTTATGTTAAAGTATTTTATTACGAGTACAAGAAAGCGAATCGAAATAGAATTATAAGAAAGTCTAAGGATATATTTAATTTTTGAATCTATCGTTATTATGAACTCGGGTGTTAACGCACTCGTATTTAAATATGTTTATATTATTTTTTAAATGTCTTCTAAAGAACTAAAGAAACAAAGTAGACATTAATTTTAAAACACTTAAAAATACATGTATATATAACAGTGGCGGCTGTTGGGGGTAGGCAGGATAGGCCGGGCCTACCCAATAATTTTAAGAGCTTGAAAATTGAAAAAATGTACTAAATCATTCAATACATTAGCGTCCGTTAAAACAACTATGTTATTATATTACCACAGAAAGCATCAAATCGTATTCAGGCATTTTAAATATCATTAATAGGCCCGATCGGAACTGGCCGACCAAGCTCACATAAGATCCCCGTACAAAAAGCGTTTAGAGTTAAGCAGCTATCGGAAAACGATTTATATTGTCGTGTTTATGCTTGCGGTTTAGGCACCAGACGATCGGGCCTACGCAGACCATCGTTGTCAGAACTTGTTTTGTTTTCTAATGAGTGTGTCTTGACACTTCATGGGCATAACAATTGTCAGAAGTAATATTATTGGTCTAGAGAGAATCCCCACTCAATGAGAAAACAACATATACATTATTCTAAAAAGGGTAATCTTTAGACAGGAATTTTTGGATATCATATATCATAGGTCCCTTTTTAATTGATTCATTTTATTGACAATAATTAATTGGTAGGTACTTCTCCAAAATAATGCAATATCCACTTTGACAAACTTATATCGTGATCCAATAAACCACAAGTTTCAGCAAGTGTGATATACATGATGATATGCAAGATGATCAACAAGATGGAGCATCACCCAATTACCAAATCAGTATACGGTAGTGCCTTAACCTAATATTTTCAAATCAGTGGAGACAAAGGTGACGATCGATGGAATAACCAGCACGATTTCCTGATTTGACGTCATTAGACTTCTTGTTATTATGGGGATATATCAAAAATATTGTAAACAAAACTTAACCCCTCCACTTAGTTGACTTAAGAAGACGAATAACGCTTGTGATTAGATCGGTCAAGAGTTACGTTAGAAGAAATTTCTATTTATTTAAGATTAAGATGTTGTTAATATGTTTTCGGTGACCACTTTGAGCATCTACATTCACATTAATGTGTTTTTAATCTTTTACATTTTCAAGAAATTAACACTCTTATTAGTTTTTTAGTGTGTTATAGCAAATTTCTATACTTTGATAATTTTCTTTTTTTTTTAATTCTTTTAATGTTTTTTAAACTTTTTGCAATAAATCTGAAAATACCTATATATCTATATATCTCCGAAATAGTTAATATGTTAATAAATCTGAGAATACCTATATACCTCCGAAATAGTTAATATGACTTTGTATATAAGACATGCCTAAAATATTCTGAGAAATCCAAAAATTGAATTATATATGGGGTATTGTATTTGAAATAGGAAAGCTGGTATTGGCCACTGCTACATGACACTGTATGACTAGATTTTATTGCAAAAAATGCACAACTAAAAATACCAGTCTACATGTTTAAGGATTGTTTTGAACACGCCCCAATTTATTTTATTTGGCTGTTCCACAATATATATTTATACAGGTTTGGGATAAAGTATGAAACTAAGTAAATATGTTTGAAACGAAAAAGATTATAGTCATGAAACTTTGCAAATAAGTACAATAACACATAACGCATCTAATGATATATTATTTGAGGCGTATAGTGTAACTGGTAAAAATTGATTTTGAGAAAAAGACGATTTGTTTAATTGAATTTGACCGTTCTCTGTTTCTACAAGAACTATTAACCAAAGTTTTTAATTTCAACACCTTAAACTAAGTTGTAAATTTCATTTTACAATAATATCACAAAAAACTAAAATTTTCAAAATCTTTTCGGAAAAAAAATTGTAGGCCACTCTTCCACTACCATTATATAAATAAAAAAAGTGCATTTTTGCATAAAACATATTGTTACCGTACTTGTATACAAAAAATTAACAAAAGCTAAAACAATGCCCTTAACTAATTTTTATTTATAAACATAAGTTTAAAAATAACCTCAGGATTATTTATTTTAACCAGTTGACCGATTCACCCTCGACAGTCTTTTTACGATTAGTAATGGTTTTCTCTAATGGAACACTACTCACGAAATCGTTGCTGGTCATTTCTACTACTTTTTTGTTTTTGGCTGTCCTAATCACTCTGGTCCAATCTCCAGGTACATAAATATCATTAAAAGTTTTCTTGTTCTTCTCTATGATTCCAAAGTCACGGTCACAGGCTAAATATGAATGCCCCGACACCAAAAATTTATGGTCAATTTGCTGCACTTTTGATATCTTGTTTTGTATAATGTAATTACAAAATAGAGACATTTTAATGTTCTTATTCTGCCCTCCGCATTGGTCACTATACATAATTAATTTTGACGTGTTAACATAGTTTTTGACATAATGCTGTATACAAGATCCAATCTCTTGAGGTCCTCTAGATGCTATGGCTTCATGCCAAACGTACATGTGGGCCTGATTACTTGACAAGTTGTGGATACCTAAGCAGTATGTCCACAACTGTCTTTTGTAGTAACATACCCCAGTTGAAAGATGAGGTGTAGGTAATGTAGACATGAGATCAAACGCTATTACAGTGACATCGTTTTCAGCTATTTTACCCAATTCCGAATCCAATGCCATCCCAGCACGTGCGCTTTCTGCCTTTCGAAGATGCAATTCTTTTTCTAACTTTAAACTTGCCAAAGTAACTTCAGAAGTTTCTGTTTTTATTTTTTGTTCAAATTCGTCACATCTTCTACAACTGTCAGATACAGGCGCATGAAAAGTTGAATTAATTTTTTTCTGAAAACATCCCTAAAAACAAATTGTGACGCAGGATCATTTGTTTCTTGTTTGTATAAGGAATACATAGTTGACAGATTTAAAGTGGGAGCTAAATAACAAAGATTGGGATTTTTTTTCTAGAATAATGTGACTGATATTTTGGGAACCTCGAAATAAAATGAAAAATATTGTCAAGTTTCTCCTGACTTGTTTTATTATGAGGGTCCTTTTTTCCTCTTTTATTCTTAGAAGGTCACCTTGCTCTTTATTACGCAAAGCACGTGTAAGTCGACCATCTGAAACTCTCAAGACTTTTTTAAAAAACTCCTTGCAAACTGGAATATCTAGCCCTGTTTCTTCTTGTCAAATAATATTGTCTTGTGTATTTTCTGGAGTCACTTTGAGCAGTATTGGTTAATTTTGAAGTAAGTTTGATTTGGCCACATAAGTAAGATGTCTGTAAATCATAATTGGCGAGTTCATACAAATCTTTAAAAATAGTTTCACGCTGTTTGAAGAGTCAATGAGTTTATGGCATTCTTTAAAACAACGACAGTCGGATGCATCAAACTGTTTGGCAGCAACTACATTACCCTTAATGTTTGTATACTCACGTCCACTATTTCGTAATTTTTTTCTTATATTACGTTGCCATTGACTTTTATCTGCAAATTTTCGGCGAGCACCACGTTTATTACTTCTTAGAATTTCTCCAGGATTCGCAATATCGTTAGACTGAAAATTGCTTTGTAAATTCTCATCAGTCACCAATACATTTTAATTTTCACCTAAAACAAATTCTTGCAAACGATTATAATAATAATAAAATACCTGTACTTTTTTCGCTTGATGATTCTTCCATATAAGAAGGATTGTGATACTGGACTGGATTGTGATACTGGAACCTGAATCTGCATATGGCTCATCAATATTAGAGACATCACTGTCATCAAAATTATTAGTGCTTTTGCCTGAAAGAGGTAAGTTACAATAATTTAGGCGTGTATTAATATATATTTTTTAATATCTTAATTCAATATATCTACTTTTAATAATTACCTAAGAAAATGATCTGAATAATATATTTACCTGATGTGGATGGAATATCCATAATACAACTTCCAAATAACTAAAGACAAACAATTAAAGCATACAGGAGCTGTTAAAATCAAATAATAATTTTAAGGTTAATGAGATAGGCCACTAGTGCACACGAGAAACTAAAACACATTGACAAGCATGAACGTTGGGCTACTACTATACAACCGTTTGTCAACAAATCATAATACCTCAAAGTGACTTTGATCATTCCTCTACCCTGCATCCCCCAAAAGACAAACTACAAATTCAAAAAAATTGAAAAAAATTGAGAAGGTATGTGTGACAACTAGAAGTATTTTGACAAATTTTGAACAAACTTCATGTTTTCGTTTTCGAAAAAACTCCCAAAAACTACTTTTTCCAAGTATTAAGCGGGAAAACCAGACATACAATTTTGTTAATTTTCTTACAGCATAAAGATATAACTCTAAGAAATACTTATAAATTTTTTGAAAATGTTTGAATTTACAGTTTTCAAAAGACTGATATTTTTTGTACACACTTATGACAAGTCAAAAGAAAATGTAAAAAAGTATTTTTGAAGTGTGTATATTTTAAGCAATTCCTAGCTGAGCGCTTTCGGCTTTACAAAGCCATCATCAGAGCTATGCTACAATAAAATGTTCTTATAAGTACTAATTGGTGAAGATTATAATTTTTAACTTACGTCAATTTATAAATACCACTACAATGGAGAGATCTCATTTCCTTATATTTCAAAATTATGATTTTTTAGTTGTTGAAATTCTTAAAAAACATATAAAAAACATATAAAAAACCGACACTGGACTTCACAGACACGTTAAAAAATTGAAAAAATTTTTTGTCATGGTACGGGTGTAAGAACCCGACCATTGATTGATGTGAGGAGGTAGACAGAATAGAACTAATGAAATCAAATGTCGGTCCTTTTAAACGATTTTTCAAAAGTGACAGTTGACAAATGTCATATATAGGAAATAGAGATTGTTTTTTAAATTCTTACAAAATTATTTAATAGTTTGGAATTACTAATAGTCATCAAAGACTTTCTAAAAATTAAGTTTTTAAATTAAATTTTATGTGTTCATCACATCATACAGAATGACATTAGTTTGTAAATTCACTCAAGTCATTGCTCAAGGTCAATGTATGTTCAATCTGACAGCCATCCTTAAGAAACAAGGGCTCAAATTGTTCAACAATAATATAAAGAAGAAACATGGTATTAATGTTACATTATCTGATACTTAAGTGTATTGAGAATTGTATCTCTTGATGGAAATTTGTAAGAAATTTGCATAAAAAATTTTTTAAGAATATATTTTCATGTTTCAATTAAGAATAACTGTCAAATGAATTACAAAATGTTGTAAATTTCTAATAAAGTTTAAAATTTGTTTAAAATTTAAAATTATGAAAAAATATAATAAGATTGCATGAGGTCACCCTTCTTCCTCTAAAGTCTCCCATAATAATTTAAAAAGAGGTTTATAATTGCAATTGAGGTTGATTTGTGTGTTTAAGCAACAATCAGGGTTTAGTTTCATTTCTTTGGATATCTCGATAGAGATATCTCAAGAGCTTGAGATATCCAAAGAAATGAAACTAAACCCTGATTGTTGCTTAAACACACAAATCAACCTCAATTGCAATTATAAACCTCTTTTTAAATTATTATGGGAGACTTTAGAGGAAGAAGGGTGACCTCATGCAATCTTATTATATTTTTTCATAATTTTAAATTTTAAACAAATTTTAAACTTTATTAGAAATTTACAACATTTTGTAATTCATTTGACAGTTATTCTTAATTGAAACATGAAAATATATTCTTAAAAAATTTTTTATGCAAATTTCTTACAAATTTCCATCAAGAGATACAATTCTCAATACACTTAAGTATCAGATAATGTAACATTAATACCATGTTTCTTCTTTATATTATTGTTGAACAATTTGAGCCCTTGTTTCTTAAGGATGGCTGTCAGATTGAACATACATTGACCTTGAGCAATGACTTGAGTGAATTTACAAACTAATGTCATTCTGTATGATGTGATGAACACATAAAATTTAATTTAAAAACTTAATTTTTAGAAAGTCTTTGATGACTATTAGTAATTCCAAACTATTAAATAATTTTGTAAGAATTTAAAAAACAATCTCTATTTCCTATATATGACATTTGTCAACTGTCACTTTTGAAAAATCGTTTAAAAGGACCGACATTTGATTTCATTAGTTCTATTCTGTCTACCTCCTCACATCAATCAATGGTCGGGTTCTTACACCCGTACCATGACAAAAAATTTTTTCAATTTTTTAACGTGTCTGTGAAGTCCAGTGTCGGTTTTTTATATGTTTTTTATATGTTTTTAAGAATTTCAACAACTAAAAAATCATAATTTTGAAATATAAGGAAATGAGATCTCTCCATTGTAGTGGTATTTATAAATTGACGTAAGTTAAAAATTATAATCTTCACCAATTAGTACTTATAAGAACATTTTATTGTAGCATAGCTCTGATGATGGCTTTGTAAAGCCGAAAGCGCTCAGCTAGGAATTGCTTAAAATATACACACTTCAAAAATACTTTTTTACATTTTCTTTTGATTTACAGTTTTGTTACAATGGGAAAAATATTATGTTCCGGCTTTTTATACAGGTACCGGTAAGAAACCGAAAAAATTTTAATAACAATTAATAAAACTGTAAAAGTGGAAAATATTTGCAATAAAACGTTGAATATTTTTTCCTAAAGGTATAAAAAATCTCGTTAAACAATAATTATATCTTGAACTGCCGGCATCAAATTGTATATTAGAGAGGTGGCTCCATCTCAAACGTTGGTAGTATTTATCATCGATAGATTGCATTACTTTCGGCCTCGAAACGCTTCAAGCGAATCGTCATACTAGCAGGGTTGCCATATCAATTATTTTGTATAACACTTTGGCAAATTACAAGATTTAATAAGAATGTTATTGGTTTGAATAAATTTTATCTGGCATGCTGAAACAGAATAGTAGATACTGTACTATTCCATCTACAAGTAATATATCTATAAAAAACGTATTTAGTTTTTAAAAACCTATTTAGGCGTTTTTAGTTAATTATTTTAGTATTTATAAACAATAGTATTGCTTGCATAACGTATTAGTGGTAATTTTTATATTAGTATAAGCATTAGTTTTTCTTAAGAAATTCACATTTGTCAACTTGTATTTTAAATCTTGTTTCTCTTAATTTCTCAAAAATCTTAAGATTTACCATACGTTCTTAAAGAGAGGTTGAAAATGTCCCTGTATACTAGATATATTTCGCCTTTAAGTCTTTTTAGTATGTTCTCCATTACCTACTCTCTGGAATGTTGAGGGTGCATTTTTGAGTCCGAATGGCATTCTTAGGTATTCATAGTGGCCATTTTCAACGTTAAATGCAGTTTCTAGATATCTTTCTTCTTTAATTTGATGGAATCCGCTGGCTACAACTGGGTGGAAAAATATTGGCAGCGTCCTAGTTTATCCAGAATGTCTGTTGTATTTGGAATTGGATATAGATCGTCGATGGTTTTCTCGTTCACCTTCCTCTAGTCGACAACTATTCGCCATTTAATCTTTCTTGGGCATCTGGTTTCTTTGGAATGACCCACATTGGGGACGACCAGGGCAATTGACTCGGTTTGATGATTTCTTGATCGATCATCCTTATGGATGTGTAGATACCGATTTGACTTGGTGTAAACCGGAACTTTATCTCTTGTTCGTATATGGTGTTTTATTTGGTTAGTAAATGTTAACTGACTGTCTGAATGATGAAATATGCATGATGCAAACTTCCTGCACTGTCGTCTTCGGTGAGATTCTTCTTTTGTATTAAAATGATCGGTTCTTAGGAAAGGATCGACATCTCTTAGATTTATTGGTTGATTTTTGATGGGATCAGTTATTGCTACTTGAATATATTCATCGGTGTTATTGACTAGCTCGGTCCAGGCAAGTTGATTACATGCGACGGTGAGAGTTTCTCTAAGGATGGCACCTTCGACTTCTTGTCTTGGGATGACGATTTTACCTGATGTTTCTTTTACTGTAAATTTGACTTGTATAATTGTTTAGGGCTCTTGGTGGACTGTATAGAATTGGGCTTTATTTGTGCCATAGTAATTAATAGGAAGAATAGAATGCGCTGTAGTAAGAGTAGCTTGGGTAAAATCGAGATTTGCTTTTAGAAGCCTTAAGATTAAGATCATCAAATGTCTTGTAAACTTTGAAAATATAAAATTTTAAGTTAATATTTGAGTTCAATTCGGGAAAAATTGGAATTTCTACACAATAACCTTCTGAATGATTCTGAAAAAGTGATGTAGCAACTGGTTCATATTTAATATTATTTTTGTGGAATTTATTGGTTATATCAGGATTAAGGAAAGATTTAGTGGCTCTTGTATCAATAAGAAGTTTAAGAGGGGATTTTGAATTTTAATGTAAGGAAGCTCTCTTTTGTCAGCAAAGGAATGCAATTCTACTAAGTTTCTTCATTTTCTTTTTGAAATCTTTGAAAATTTACATCTTCGTCCTCATATTCTTGGATTTTTTATTCATAGTAAGAGTAATCTGGGTATGTGTCTATATACCTTCGTCATAATTGCTCTTGTTGTTCGATATTAAAGAGCTCTTCTACCGTGAATCGGGGCCTGGCTGTTTGTTGAAAGCGGAAGTTTCTTTGAGATTGGGGTCTATTGCCGGTTTGGCGTGTGAATACGCTAATAGGTGTTGGCTTATATGATTGAGATGGATCTGGTTTATGAAAATTGGGTTGGTTAGTTGTAGAATTTTGTGCATATTGAGTGATTTGTTGTTTTTGTTGGAATCTAGGGGGAATCTTGAAATGTCCCTCTTGGACTATTGTTGAATGGCTGTTGTTGCAAAGGCATTTGATTTGGCCTAAAGAATGGCTGTGGCCATTGGGGCTTGGGTACCTCAGGCTGCCATCGTGTAGGAGCGGGTGAGTTATGTGTCGTTTGTGAAGTGGCAGATGGTTTGTTAGAAGATGATAAGGAATAATTATGAGATTTTTGGAGATATCTAATATTTTTTTTTCCGAATATATCCGATAGCAAGAGCAAGATTAGGTGGTCTCATGGATCGAATTGTTGATCCTAGGGGTTCTCTTAGACCTGCCAAAAATATGGTTGGAGCTTGTTGGAAAAAATCTTTTTTATAACTTCCTCATGTTACGTGTGCAATTCAATGTGATTTGAAATAGTATTTAAAAGATTCATGACTTATTCATGAAATTGATGAGGATTTTTGTCTGGGGCTCGACGAAGATTGACTAAATTGCTGTGCAAAATTTTAGACAAAAACTGATTTCATTGACGGCCAGTATTTACAGCCGTATACCGAAATAATTTGTCTGGCTCTTCCCTTAATTTTCTTCATCATTCCTCGTGTAAGCATATGATTTTTAAAATTTTCGGGATTTGTATGATCCCAAAAATGGTTTAGAAGTACGGAAATAACATCAATAAAATTGTGATTCATTTGGATTGCCATCGTACTCTGGTAAGATAGAAAAATCTTTATTAACATCAAAAATGGGTGCCATATTAGAATTATTTGAACTGGATGCTGGTGTAATAATTATAGAAGGCATTTCAAACGAACTTGTTTATATTCGTATTCATATTCAATGTCTAAATATTGCACAAGAAGAAGTTATATTTATAAGAATAGAATTATTTATAGAAAATTCTAAGAATAAACAGCCCAATAAAGCCTGAACAAGGAGAATATAGATGACTAATGAAGCATGAAATAAGAGATAGAAAGGGGAAGACATAGTAAAATTTATTAATCCACAAATACTGAGATAGTTTGAGCACATACACATAAGAGAAGAAGACGCATTAATTAGGAAGATAACAAACCTGAAACCAATAATAAAAAGAAGACATATTCGCATGTTTTAAATAACATTTTAGACGATTGACCATTTTTCATATAATTCGCACTAAAATATTTAATAATACCAGATAATTTAAATTTTTCCAACAAAAAAAAATAATATAATATAATTGCATGTATAAATTTAATGGTAATACGATACCACCTCTACAGACACAGATAGCGCCGCTAAGTACCTCTTTGTCGATAAAAATGTTTAGATAATAAATATAGATCATTTTTCAATGATATTTGTGAATGAGACCTTGTGTTCCTGCAAACTTTGTTTATTTTAACACAGCAGAGCAGTAAAATGTTATACATAAAGATGTTGTTAAAGATATCTTTGCTAACTAAGCGTATAAGTTATAGCGTATTTGATAAAATTACTGTCTACACAACTTGGCAACTCAGTCAATGGCTATAATGATAGAAAACTGTAATTTTATTAGGGTTTAAAAATATTACAGAGTCATCATGTAGAAATCTACAATTAAGTTAAAAAAATTACCAGAGTAGCATGCCGCAGTAGAGCCATCTCTAGGATCAGAAACAAATTAATTGTGGGTGAAGATCAAATTAACTCAAATATCATTTTTTTAGTTAGGCCACTTTTCACTATGCGCCTTATTTATTACTACTCTACTTTTTGTTTTACTGGAAATTTTAAATTTATTTCATTTAAATAGGACACTGTATATTTTTAAAGATTTTCGAATTACTTGTTATTCTTAATTCAGATATTATACCAAGTTTGGTAGATGAAATTTGTTTAAAACACTGTTGATAAACTTTAAGTTGTACAATTAAAGTGATTCATTGATGATAAACGATTCACATAAGACACTAGTTTACGTTTTTTTTATTAAATCAATGCAATTATGCAATAAATAAACGGTAGACACTGTCTTCTCTGAACCGTTGAGGTGGAAGATAGTGCCTGGCGCCGAAAAATGAAAAAGTTTTTGGAGAAAGGAAAAGATTGGGAGAGCGATAGCTCAGTAACGGACGACGGAATAAAAAGAAAAATGAGGGAGGATGACATCGAAGATGAAGAAAGAGGAGAGCATACGAAGAATAGAAAGCTATCAACAAACTCACCACGGAATAAACATGAATCAAAACTGGATACCATAATTGAAATGATGAACAAGTTGGCAAAAGATGTCACAGAGATAAAGAACGACCAAAAGAGCGGTAAAGAAGCAATAGAACAGCTCATCGAAGATAATAAAAAGTTAAAGAAGGAAAACAAAGACCTTAAACAAGAAAACAAAGAAATCAAAGAGGAATTTAAAGAAATCAAGGAGAATATGGAATTTATGGAAAAACAAAGGAGGAAAAATAATGTAGTGTTGAATGGTATATTAATAGATACCTATGATCAAAGAGTAATAAAAGAGGTCAAAACATATATGGGAATTAAGGTTAAAATCAAAGATGCATACAAGCTGGGAACAAAAACCTGTCTGATCGAACTAGAAGATCAGGAAGAAAAAATCAAAGTCATGAAGAACAAGTACAAGCTAAAAAACCACAAGGAAAAAATATATATCAACCACGACACCACAATGAAAGAAAGACAAATACAAGAAACTATAAGAATGATTGCACGAGAAGAGATAGATAAAGGCAACGACGTAAAGATTGGCACAAATAAATTGTGGGTAAATAAGGAAGAATGGAAATGGAATAATAAAGAAAATAAGATAGATAAACCAAAAAACTAATAAAAAACGGCAATGGAAAAACGATGACGAAACAGGCAATGAACAAGGACATGAATAGTAGTAAAGCACTATACAAAGACCAGTGTGGAAACTTAAAAAAGAAGGAAGATGAGAAACGCTTACAAATACACAAAGCAACTGTAATCAATGAGATTAAAAGTGTGAAAACAACGGCAACTCAAAAAACCAGAATACCTGAAGGATGGACAATAGGAACATGGAACGTAAGAGGTCTCAACGGCAAGGAGGCTGAACTTGTAGAAGAATTTAATAAGGCTAAAATAGACATACTAGGGATCACAGAGACCAAAAGAAAAGGTAAGAGCACACAGTTTCTGGAAAATGGCCATTTTTTAATACTCAGTGGAGCACCCCCGTCAGAAAGAGCACGTGAAGGAGTTGGTTGTCTCATCAATAGAAACTTGACTAGTAGCATTAAAGATTGGGAATGTATTACCGAAAGGATCCTAAAAATTAGAATGACAACCGAAGAGAAGAAACTAGTCAACATCTTTGTTATATATGGACCAAACGATACTGAAAGAGCGAACACCAAGGACATTTTTTGGGAAAAGGCGACAGAGATCATAGATAGCGCAGAAGGTAACATAATAATAATTGGCGATCTCAATGGTAGAGTAGGCGTAAAAGACCAAGAATCCTCGGATGTACTAGGACAACACGGAGAACAAGTAAGAAACAATAATGGTCAACGAATTATAGACTTTTGTAGAGAGAATGACCTGATAATTATGAATTCCTTTTTTCAACACAAAGATGTGCACAAATATACCAGAGAAGTCAAGAGTAGAGGAGAAAAGTCCATTATTGACTATGTATTGGTAAACAGACCCTTAAGACAGTGTATCAAAGATGTCAGAGTCAGAAGGGGAGCAGAAATATATAGCGACCATTATCTGGTAGTATCCCGAACTAGTATCGGTGTGGAACAAAAACGCACGCAGAAGATACCAAGAAAAAGAGACAGAACCCCAAGAAACCTCACCAACGCAGTTATTAGGTCATACAAGCTAGCAGATAAGAAAATAGCACAGAAATACAAAAGCTATGTGAACAATAGTCTACAAAAGCACTTAAACCAGAACTATGACTTAGAAGAAACTTGGCAAAAACTTAAAGAATCTCTCCTAGATGGGGGCAAGCAAATCTGCGGAATAGCTAAAATCAATAAAAACAGACAATGTACGAATTGGTGGAGTAATGAAATAAAAGAAGAGGTCAAATCCAAGAAGCTAGCGTGGAAAAAATATCTAGGGAACCAGAATGCAGAAAGCTATCAAAAATATAAGCAACAGAGGGCAAAAGTAAAAGATATGGTGATTGAAGCAAAAAAGAAGAGCTGGGAGGATTTTGGGAATAAGCTGGAGAAAGACTACCACACTAACCAAAAACTATTTTACAAAACTCTGAGAAGCCTAAGAACAGAGAACAGACAACAAACACCAAAACAAATTAAAAACAAAGATGGCCACATCCTCTGCGAGAACGAAAGTATTATGAACAGGTGGAGAGAATATTTCGAAGACCTTCTGACTCAAAAAGACTATAATAATGAAATAGACAACACTGAAGAAAACACATCTGAGAACCCAAACCAAAACGAAATAACAATAGAAGAAATAAGAGAAATAATACTCAGGCTCAAAAGAGGAAAGGCAGCTGGCTATGATAAGATAACTGCGGAAATGCTAAAAAATATGGGAGAAAATGGAAATGAAATGCTTAGAAAAGTTTGCAATAAAGCATGGAATGAGAACAAGATCCCAAAAGACTGGGAAGTGGGCGTTATTCTACCCATTTTCAAAAAAGGTGACAGACGAGAATGCAGCAACTACAGAGGTATAACTCTCCTGAGTATCCCTTCCAAAGTTTACGAACGAGTACTGGAGAAAAGACTACTACAAGAAGTAGACCATAAGCTGGAGCAGTCACAGAGCGGTTTCAGGAAGGGAAGAAGCATCCATGACCATATTTTTACACTCAAGCATCTAATACAAAATGCACGAAATACAAGTACGGAACTATACCAAGCCTTCATAGACCTCGAAAAAGCATTTGATAGAACCCCGCGAACTGAAATAGACAAAAGCCTAAGAAACAGAGAAGTAGACGGCAAACTCAGAAAAGCTATTATGAGCCTATACAAGAACACAAGAAACAGGGTAAGAACAGATAATATGGAATCAGAAGAGTTTAGAGTCAATGATGGCTTACGACAAGGAGGTGTACTAGGCCCCATCCTGTTCAATATTGTACTAGATGATGTAATGAAGGAAACTAGAGAAGAAACATCGAGATTATTTGTTGGACATAGAAACCTGGAAATGATACAGATTGCGGAGTGCGCATTTGCAGATGACCTCGTCGTATTTGGAAGAAACGAGGACGCACTTAAGAGAAACCTCCAAATATGGAGAGATAAACTTGAGAAACGCAATCTGAGAATTAATGAAAGTAAAACCAAAGTGATGGTATGTGGGAAAACAGACCAACATACAAACATTAAAATCAATAATTATACTTTAGAACAAGTAGAAACCTTCAACCTGCAACCTGTAAAAAACGTCGTCCTATTCTCAGACAGGATACTGATGATACAAATACAATCAACAACAATCAATGTGAACATATTACAAGTATATGCACCCACACAAGACTATGAACAAGAAGAAATTGAAAAATTCTATCATGATTTAGAAAAAGTATTAGCACCTACAAAGAAACACGATCTCAATATTATCATGGGAGATTTTAATGCAAAGATTGGTGAAGGTGAACAGGAAGATGTCATAGGGAAATATGGTCTGGGAATACGAAATGAAAGAGGAGATATGTTGGCATCTTTTTGCGTAGAAAAGCAATTAGTAATAATGAACACAATTTTCAAACTTCCAAAACGTCGTCTTTATACCTGGAAATCACCAGCAGATACACCTGAACGAGTTTTTCGTAACCAAATAGACTTCATATGTATAAATAAGAGATACAGAAATTCAGTATTATCAGTAAAAACATATCCAGGGGCAGATGTACCAACAGATCACAATATGTTAGTAGGAAAAATAAGACTGAGATTAAAAAGAGTTGCAAGGACGAATAAGCAAACAGTTACTATTGATAGAGAAACGATGCTAAATGATACTGTAAAACAAGAAATAACTAGTATATTAGAACAAAAGATGAAGTTAACATCAAGCAAAGAAGAAAGTACTGAGGAAAACTGGACGAGAATTAAAGACATCTTAAAGACTGTTCAAGAAACAAAATTGAGTGCGCTAAAAGCAAGAAAAAAACAAGGGTGGATGACAGAAGAAATACTGAGACTTATGGATCAAAGAAGAGAAGTCAGAAATAAAGATAAAAACGAATACAAGAGGATCCACGCAATAATCAGGCAGAAGATAAGACACGCGAAAACACAATTTCATAGTAAAGAATGTAATGAAATTGAACAATATGAAAAGAAACACGATACATTTCATCTGCACAAGAAATTGAAAGAGGTCGCTGGAAACAAATGGAAACAAGTATCCCAAAGTTTAGAAGACAGAAACGGACACAGAATATTAGACATCAATGAAAAGTTAAAAGAATGGGAAAACTACATTTCTGAATTATTTGAAGATGAGAGAGTAGAACACTATACACCGATTGCTATATCAGGTCCATCTATAACAGAAAGTGAGGTAAGACGTTCAATACAAACGGCAAAAAATGGAAAAGCACTTGGCCCCGATGAAGTAAGTGCTGAAATACTAAAGTTTTTGGGAGAAAATGGAATTAAAGCTCTGTGTAATCTCTTTAACAGAATTTATGACACTGGGATATTACCAACTGATTGGTTAAAGTCGACATTTGTCACAATACCTAAGAAACATCGTCCAAAGACATGCGGTGATTATCGGACAATAAGTCTGATGAGTCACGTTTTGAAAATCTTTCTGCGAGTAATACACAGCAGAATTTATACGCTGTTAGAGGACAGAATTAGCAATACTCAATTTGGGTTTAGGAGTGGCTTGGGTACAAGAGAAGCCTTGTTTAGTATACAGGTGCTAGTACAGAGATGCAGAGATATAAATCAAAATGTGTATATTTGTGCAATCGATTTTGAAAAAGCTTTTGACAAAGTCCGACATAACAAAATGCTAGAAATATTGGAAACAGCTGGATTGGACGATAAAGATCTACGAATAATTACAAATCTATACTGGCATCAAGTGGCAAGAATAAAGGTTGAACAAGAACTGTCGGATGAAATAAATATAAAAAGAGGAGTGAGACAAGGCTGTATATTGTCGCCTTTACTTTTTAACTTATATTCGGAGGAAATATTTAAGGAAGCCTTAATGGAGACAACCGAAGGTATTATTGTGAATGGAGTAACCGTCAACAATATTAGATATGCCGACGATACCTTAGTCCTTGCCAATTGCGGAGAAGACCTTCAAAATCTAATGAACAAAATAAAACAGACTTGTGATCAGTATGGATTAAAACTCAACGTTAAGAAAACTAAATATATGATAGTTAGCAAACAAAATTATATACATGATGACGGTATAAAAGTCGGAGATGCCACACTGGACAGAGTAGAGAAACTCGTGTATCTCGGCAGTAATATCAATGAGAGCTGGGATCCAACCGCAGAAATTAAAAGCCGAATAGAACAAGCCCGAGCTGCCTTTGTAAAAATGAGAAACGTACTTTGCAGTCATGATCTTAGCATTGACCTTAGAGTTCGTATGATATCTTGCTACATCTTTCCTGTCCTGCTGTATGGAGTAGAAGCGTGGACCCTAACTGAGGCTATGCTTAAACGCTTGACAGCCTTTGAGATGTGGGTATACAGACGACTACTGAAAATAAGCTGGGTCGACAGAGTTAGAAATGAGGAGGTCCTTAGACGGCTGAACCAAACAACACAACTGGTCAATATAATAAAGAAACGCAAGCTGGAATACTTCGGTCATATTATGAGACACCCTGAAAAATATGATCTTTTACATCTGATCATTCAGGGAAAGATCCAAGGTAATCGTGGTCCTGGTAGAAGAAGAACATCATGGCTGAAAACTCTAAGGTAATGGTATGGAAAATCAACTACATCGTTATTTACAGCTGCTTTCAATAAAGTCACGATAGCGAATATGGTAGCCAACATGATATCCAACGATCGATAACGGTCATGGAACTGGAAGAAGAAGAAGAAACCTTCAAATACCTGGGAGTGCAACTAGAGAGTAGGGGTACACAAGAAGCATAGATAAATAATCGAATAGCAAACGCTTCCCGGATATACCACGCAGTTAAGAGCACATTCCTATTGAAAAAAGAAGTATCCCAAAAAGCAAAGATAGCTATCTACAACACAGTTTTTGTACCTATCTTAACATTTGGATGTGAAAACTGGACGCTCACCACCAGACTAAAAAGTAAACTGCAAAGTATATCAATGAAGTATCTAAGAAGAGTACTAGGGGTGACCAGAATGGACAGGATACGGAACAATGAAATAAGAGAACGCCTTAAAGTCCAGTCAATAGAGAAGAAAATCGAAGAAGCCCAACTGAGATGGTACGGCCACATGGTAAGGATGGATAAAAAAAGCCAAGTGAAACAAGTGTGGGAAGCGAGAACCTTGAAAAGACCGAGGGGCAGACCCATGACGACCTGGGACGATGAAATTGCCGCCATCCTAGACAGGAGAGGAGTCACCAAGAAGCAAGCGAAGAAGTTGGCAAGCAACAAGAAAAATTGGAGGAAGTTTGTACATGAAAACTAAAAGAGACTTTACACCCAACACCTTAGGGTAGAAGGGTTATTGATTATATATATATATATATATATATATATATATATAATATATATATATATATATATATATATATATATATATATATTTATTAAATCAATGAACTAATAAATAAACCAATGCTATCTGTTAGGTAACTGTTGACAAACTATAAGTTATAGCAGCGGTTCTCAATCTTTTTTGGTGACGGAACCCTTTTGGAAAGCGAAATACTTGACGGAACCCTATAATAAAACAATAGTTTTTAAAAGTGTATTCTTTATTAATAAGCATAATAAAAGTACAATGTAACAGTTAGTTATTACTTACTTACATAACAAGTATAATAATAGAAATTATTAAAAAAGAAAAAAATCTAACTAATGGGAGGTATGAAACTGTTTTTTATTTTTCATCAATTGGTTGATATCAGGTTTGATAGAGGACAGTTGAAGTCTCATATCAGGTTCGGCGTCCAGTCTATTGCGGTATTTTGTTTTCGTAGCTGCATAGGTTGAGAATCCTGTTTCGCACAAATATGTTGTTGGGAACGGGAGAAGAATATTCAGTGCCATTTTGGCAAGCATTGGATATTCATCACGAATTCTGCACCAAAAATCGTTGAGAGGCGTCGTTTTGAACAGTGCCTCCAAACTTGTGTCTGATGACATTTCTAAAAGAGATTTATATATCTCGTTTGGCATACTTTCGGGCTTTTGTAAGTTGGGTAAAAAAGGATTATGAATCCATGAATTCAGTTTCATTTTTGTATTTTGTTCTTCGGGAAAATACTTCTCAAAAGATGCGCGCATCGAAGTGAGATATTTGACCAATTCCTCAAATACATCATCTTGAAACATTTCTGAATCGTTATCACTAACAAACTCACTGAGTGAGGTAAAGCTTTCGATTTTTCTCTTTCCAACGCAAATAATCCAAAAATCTAATTTTCTTTTGAAGGCAGTTATTTTGTTACAGGCCTGGAACACTGTTGTCTGTTTACCTTGCAATGATACATTTAATTCGTTCAGTTTTTGAAAGATATCCGCCATAAAAGACAGTCGGAACAACCAAGTTTTATCATACAAACGGTCTTTCAAATTAAAAGCAGTATCTGAAAGAAACATTTGTAACTCGGCTCTAAGTTCAAATAGCCTTGTTAAAGTTTTACCCCAAGACAGCCATCGCACTTCTGTATGGAGCAGCAGTGTTTTATGTTTGCTGCCATAATCTTCACACAATGATGAGAATAATCGGGATTGTAGTGGTCGTGTTTTGATAAAATTAATTATTTTTACCGCTTCATCCATAACTAATTTTAGATTTGACGGCATTTGCTTCATCGCAAGTGCTTGTCTATGCAGGATACAATGGCTGGAACTACAATTAGGCGCTTTATTTTTTATTCGTGACACTAGTCCTGCTGTATTACCCGTCATTGCCTTGGCCCCATCTGTACAAATGTCAATGCAATTGTTCCAACTGAGATTATTTTCCTCAAAAAATATATTTATTTTATTAAACATTTCTTCTCCGGTAGTTTTTGTGGGCAGCGGTGAACACATAAGCATATCTTCTTCCAAAGAACTTTCATATGGATATCTCACGATAACCAGCAAGATAGCCAGACCAGCGACATCAGTAGACTCATCTATTTGCAAGACGAAACGTGTTTCTTGTAGACGTGTAACTAGTTCTTGTTTGACGTAGCTTGCCAGATCATGAATTCGCCGTGAAACAGTATCGTTTGATAGCGGCACAGTAGAAAGATGCTTTGCAGATTTTTCATCGAGCATACATTTTGTTATGTCTAACACACATGGTTTTATTAAATTCTCAGCGATAGTGTGCGCTTCACCTGCTTGTGCAATGCGATAGCTAACTAAATATGATGCCTCTGTGGCCTTTTCATTGATAGTTTGGGTTACATGCATCATAGTTTTTTGACTTTCCAATAACTGTTCTTTTTTACGTACAAAAAATTCTTTATTCTTGTCTTTAGACTCAGGGTGTACAGTTTCTAAATGTCGGCGCAACTTGGCAGGTGCCATGGAACTATTAGGAAGCAGTTTACTACATAACATGCAGAGAGGTGAGCCTTTGGAATCAACAAATCCGAAACTGATATATGATTCATCATACTTCCTTTTTTTCGCCTTTGAAACCGTGGAACTTGACGTCGTTGCATAATCGTCTGGATCGGTAATTGCTGTATACTCCGCGCGAACTACTTTTGAACATTCGGCTTCGTTAGAAGATGTTGTTGCAACACGTTTAACGCCTTTAAGCCAACGTTCCATTCTTCTTTATTAATAATGTTACATGTCAGGATGGTGGGGTCAAAATAACGCACGATCGTTACTGCGTAAAAGAGTTTAGTCCAAAGAAGAAATGTACAATCAGAATACAGCAGTAGAACAATAAACACTTTGTTTCTAGCAGGTAGGTACTTATCACTCCGAACACTAATCGTCAACTAACTAAGCGTAGAGGCGCGCGATCGCCGCTTTTATAGTCTTAGCCAGATCTCGAACATTCTCAAAAATACTCGAGTCGGCGAGCTTGTTTACAATTATTGTTAATCTCAGGGGCGGCTTTTATCAAAGGGACTCGCACTCACAAGTAGATATCGGCGGTGGCGGCATAGTAAAATTGTACGAGGCGAATTGTATATATGTATGTGTATATATGTATGTGTGTATGTATGTGTATGAATTGTATGTATGTGTATGAATTGTATATATGTATGTGTGTATGTATGTGTTCGGCTGCGCCTCGTGAATCGTGATACGCCGCGTCAGAACGGTCGACCAGAGAGAGTTGTTTGGAATTTTTTCTAAATTCTTGCGGAACCCCTACAGGGATGTCGCGGAACCCTAGGGTTCCGCGGAACACACTTAGAGAATGGCTGAGTTATAGAATAATAATGATTCATTTAACTGAAACAGATCGTATTGAAAAAATATTAATAACCTGACCCATTTTCCATAGACAGTTGCCACAAAATGTTCGATTTCAACAAGATTGATCACATCTCCATTATTATCAACGGGTTAAACATTTTTTGAATGCAAATTTTCCAAATCGATGGATTGGATGTAGCGAATTCAAAGAGTGGCCTGCTTGTTCTCCGGACCTTCATCCGTTAGATTTAACGGATTTAATTACACAACACAACTTAATTTTAAACGGTAATGTGAATGGAATAGATAAATCAGGCCCTTTTAAAGAAAAATATTTACATACTTTAGAGCACCGTTAATTTGATGTCTGTGTGGTCGCAATAGATAGAGCTTTAGCCTTAACGGAATATTTGCAAACAACACGTGATGAGACTAAATTGATATATTTAGCGGCGTTTAGGCAAAAACCTACAGAAGGGCAGATTTAAACAGAACGCACGGAAAGCGGTAAATTAATAAAAATAGATAAGTGGGTGGTCTTAACAAAATGATTTCATGACAACATATTTACAGGATGTTTAGGGTTATTTTATGAAATTTACTAAAATAGACAAAACCTGCACAAGCTATAACGTAGCGGATTTTTGACAGGTTACTATACTTGAGAATCAAATTTGTAGGCAGTAAATTCTCCGAACTGTGAATGCGATAAAGCAACAACATCGTTGCCAGTTTGTAATGATAGATATTCTAGCAATTTATAATTTAATCATTGACATGCAGCAAAATTATCATATTAATGATCGTTTTGTATTTGTTAAGGTATATAATAAAATGTATTTAGTAACATCAATATTTATGTATAATATTATATTTATATACAATACTTATATATAGAAAACATCTAAAGTACGATAATATTCTTTGTAAAAGTCATACATGACAACATCGCATTCTAGGACCGGTAGAAAGGAATAGTAGATCAACGTTGTCATAATATAGAGAGAGATAAATTGCTCATTGACTTCCTAGCTTAGCATTCAGTAGCGTATCGTTCACACTGTTGCAGTGACTTTTAAAAATTAATCTTAATATAATATGATATGAGACTTATATTTAACTTTGAAGTGTATACTTCTTATCACAAAAAAACACTTACTTTCAAATTCCATAATTTTGTACAAAACATACGAGACAAAGAAACTTTCTATGACATTTAATGACAAACTATAATTTTTTTAATGACATTTTTTGTTTGTTACAAAAATTAATTATCAAAAAGGCAGGTAGAGAGATTTACCCTGCTGTTATTTCAATGAAAGGTTTCTTTTCATTGGAATTACTTATATTTTAAATATACTAATTTACATAATTAGGAAAATCCAATTCTGAACTTGCCGATTACATGAAGTGAACTTTTACTTTTAGTGAACATATAAACACTCACACATATATATTATAATTAAATAAAATAAATCGAATCGAATATACCTAATATATATAAGAAGTATTCATTTTTTTAAGAGCAAAGTATATTGGTACAAAATGTATTTTAGTTTGAAAACTAGGTTAACAAAATAAACTTACTTACATACGAAAGTAATCTTAATAAAATGGTTCGACCTCCACAGGAAGTTAAAATATTAATCATCGTATGAAGACGACTCGTCGGCTGATGAAGAGCTATCGCGATCACTATTATTTACATTGATAATTAATGGTTCAACCGAAATGTCCACTCTTGTGTCTAAGTCCCACATTCTATCTTCTTCTTTTATAGTGTGTCTTATACAATTTTTCCAAGACTCAGGTGTGACATTTTGTATGGCAGTAGCTAACAAGCACTTCACCTCCTCCATTTTAAAACTCAAGTTTTCCCTTGCCACTTGGTTTTTTATTTGAGCCCATATAAGCTCGATAGGGTTCAGCTCACAATGATAAGGAGGGAGGCGATGTACAATTATGTTGTTTGCACGAGCCATTTCATCGACTGCATATTTCTTGAAAACGTGTAGGTTTAATAATTGTACTTTCAACATGTTGTCATCGAATGGTATATTTTTTGAGAGAGCTGGTTGATTATTTCACCTTTTCGCCAGGCAGTCGTTGGTGATGGCTCCAACCGTCGACTGTGGTATGACGCATTGTCCATAACAACGACAGAATTTGCTTCAAGGCTTGGTAGAATATTTGAAAACCAACCTTCGAATCTTTGAGCGTCCATTTCCTCATGGTAATCGTTGGTTTTCTTGGATTCGAATAGTAACAAGCCGTTGTCCAAAAAACCCGAATCGCTGCCTATATGTGTTATTATGAGCCTCCGTCCTTTACCCACTGGTGTTTTTAATCCTAATGAAAGCTCTTCAATGAAGGCTTGTCGACGACTTTTAATTTCCAAATCTTGCCACACCTTTGAGACAGTATGACCTTGATTTAGCCAAGTTTCATCTAAATAGTATACTTTTCGTCCTTCACGACGATACTCTCGGATTTTTTGTAAGTAATTTCTCCGCCACAAAACAATTTCATCTTTTTCTAAAAGAACACTATTCCTGCTTCTTTTTATATATTTAATGTTCATTTGTTCTAATGTTCGCAATAAAACACGTCGTGATATTTTGGGTATTGAATTATCGGAATTTATTTCAACTTCAACTTTCTTTAAGGTTGGGATTTCGTTCCGAAAAAAGAAAGCATGGAATTTCCTCCGAATAGCATATTTGGTATGATCTTCAAGCTGAATGCGTTTTCTACCTCTGGTTTCAATGGTTTCAACAGGTCCATCATTCAATTTGCCTTCACTTTGTTTAAAATTGTTTACAATTCTGTATACACTTCTCGTCGAAACTTTAGTCAAATCACTACACAGGGTAACTACATCGTTGACCGACATACTTTTATTCCTTTCACGGAGTCCACAATACACATTGAATATAATAGTTTTTTCTCCCATCGAAAAATTTGGACGTCGTTTACTTTTACTGCTTTCACTTTCCATATTACTCACAACAGTAAAATACGTGTTCACTGCTTAGATAATCTAATCGATATGTGAGTCATGTCCTGCGGTGGGGCCACGATGAGTAGAATACTATTTTGCTGACGTCACGTTGCGTAGCAACGACGAATAGAATCGACGGTTGCTGGGCAACGTGACGTCAGCAAAATAGTATTCTACTCATCGTCATCACACCACTGTTTACTTCGATAGCAAAACAACTGAATACCTGAGTAGCCGACTTTCACTGACTATCGCGGTTTTAGGGAGGTGTAACTATTACCTTCTAAACTAAAATTATTATTTATTGTAATTAATTCAAATTTATAAAACAATAATAAAAAGTAATGGGTTGTACAGCGATGTAGTATATCTTTTCTAAGTAAAAATATTAAGAGAATAAAAGTTTTGATTCTAAAAGTATGTCGAGTGGGAGATAAAAAAAATTGAACGTATTAAACGAGCACTGAAAGATGTATGTGGCGTCCTTCATCATTTTTAGTGGCGAATTTTGATTTCTCGTCCAAAAAACTCCAGCTTACCAAATTTCGTGTTGTTATCCCATGCCTATCACGAAATATTAAGATTAAGTTATGGCCATTCGTTACCAAACACCATGTATATTATATTAATATAATATATTTATATTCGGTATTATCGGTAATTTTATTCTATTTTTTAAATATGGCTGTGAAAACAAATTAATAAAACAATTATTGTATTAACATTGATACTTTCAATGGAACATACTTTAGACATACAGATAACATTTTGATGTACATCAACTGTACTCATATAAGATAACTACTGGAATTATCAGTTTTATTTTATCATACAAAAGCAAAAGGAGATATATCTATTACCATTGTATATCCTCAGTGTGTCCAGTATAGTGCCTTTGTGTTTCTTCATCTCTATCGTACATAACAGATACGGCAGCTACAAAATAAAGCAATTCACCTGTTGGGAGAACCCAAAGGTTTCTTCTAGAATCTGTCCCTCGGTAACCATATCTGTTAAAATTTATTAAGAAAAATTTGCAATAGATAAAATCGCAATAATGTGTAATAATGTACAATGTATCATCCCTATCTAATATTTGCCCCTTATTATTTTAAGTTTCTCCAATAGTACATTGGTGAAAAGAAGCGTAAAATCAAAACTAAATAGCTTATTGCTGTAATTGTAATATATCTGTGCTGATTTTTGTAAGAATTTCTGTGAGTTATTGATGAAAGATGTTATGTTGTATTCTAAAGGCTGTAATATGTCTAGGAGGAACTTTGACAGTTTACTGCAAGGAGAACCCATGCTGCTGCAAATTGGTCTGAGTGGTACTTTTTCTTTGTAAATTTTTGGTACTTCGTATAAGTGTGGTGTCCTGCTGTAGTGTTGTGGGAATGTTCTTCTTTAGTAATCTGTCAGGTATTTTTTAAATTTGTGTAATGTTTTATATATTTTATATTCCAGTTATTTGGTTATTTCCTTTTTTAGTTTAGTGTAAGGTGTATTTCTGACCAATTCTTGAATTTTCCCCTAGTATTGACTTTTATCCATAATTACTGTTACATTGACCTTGTCAGCTGGTAATATTATTACAGGCTCATCTTATTTTAAAGCCTTAATGGAATGATTCCTCTTGTACTAATTATATACATTTTTTACAGTTAATACACTTGTATTGATCAATCATACCAAAATATTTAGATTTTTGTTATTTATTAGCTTTATTAACACGCTAAATGAACTTATTAAAGTTTCGATAATAATAAATATAACTATACCTATAATAATAACCCGGATTATATATATATTATATATATATATATATATATATATATATATATATATATATATATATATAAGGATCACTCAGACGAGTGGTGGGTTCTTATATCGGTCTCTAGGTGGAGAAATAAAAGACAAAGTTGATAGGCTACTTTATCTATTTTGAAGACGTTTCGCTTTCGAGTTTTGAAAGCATCATCAGTTCATCTAAAAAAGTACAATATGAGAACCACACAATCATGGAAACGATGTTAATTGTTACCTTAAAAAGACATGTAGCAGTCAATGTTATTAACAATAATGTGAATGAAACTAAGTAAATGGACATAATACGCTGATCTTGTATAAACAATTAAGTAACTAACAACATATATGAACTTATAAAAATTAGCACAGCAAATGACCATGTGGTCTAAAGTAAATTAAATGTTATTTAATGTTAATTAGTGAGCAAGAACCAAGAAAATCATAGATAACTTCCAACTATTTTATGATTATTAAGCTTTGATTTTAACTTTAGGTAGCATTATAAGTGATATTAATAAAAATTATAAAAGTAGTGTAAATGAAGTTACCGATCAAAGCCCTACTGGAAGTTATCTATGATTTTCTTGGTTCTTGCTCACTAATTAACATTAAATAACATTTAATTTACTTTAGACCACATGGTCATTTGCTGTGCTAATTTTATAAGTTCATATATGTTGTTAGTTACTTAATTGTTTATACAAGATCAGCGTATTATGTCCATTTACTTAGTTTCATTCACATTATTGTTAATAACATTGACTGCTACATGTCTTTTTAAGGTAACAATTAACATCGTTTCCATGATTGTGTGGTTCTCATATTGTACTTTTTTAGATGAACTGATGATGCTTTCAAAACTCGAAAGCGAAACGTCTTCAAAATAGATAAAGTAGCCTATCAACTTTGTCTTTTATTTCTCCACCTAGAGACCGATATAAGAACCCACCACTCGTCTGAGTGATCCTTATATATATTGGATTGACGGTCGTACTCCTTTTTCCGATATATATACATATATATATATATATATATATATATATATATATATATATATATATATATATATTTATATGTACATATATATATATACATATATATATATATATATATATATATATATATATATATATATATATACAGTATAGGAAAAAGTTTATGGTCGGTATGGACCTTACGTGAGATGGAGTGAGAAACAGCTGTTTAGAAAGAGAGAGGTATATTAGGTCCGCCCTTTATATCGCCAAACATGCATGCCTGGAAAGGGGAAGTTCAACGTTGCCAAATTATTGGATTTATTTGACCTGTTGTTTTTTTTTGCATTTGAACAATGTTCTAAGATAATCCAATTTGGGCGAAATTGATTTAAATGGCAGCTTACTGTTTTTTTTATTGGGAATATGCCACAAGTTTACTTTACAATAAGTGTAATATAACATTTTGATTTCCACTTCGGAAATCGTTTTATATAAATAAAATTTATTAATGTTTCGTATTTTAAGTATGATTTCCGAATTAAAAATCTAAACATCAAAATAAGCTTATCTTAATGTCACATGGTGCCTTATTCTCAATATGAAATAATAAACTGCATACAATAACGCCACGTTAAAAAATATTCATACACAATAATTATTTGGCAACGTCGGTCTGGTTTGGCCGACCGAGTGAGTAACGAGTAGTAGAGGTGGGTCGTGATAGTTTTATCGTTAAGAGTGTAGACACAAAATTTCGTTCCAATATTTTTTAAATGCATTAATTTTTTGCGAATTCTGAGAAAACTAATAAATATTTTTGAAAAATTTAAACGCAGAATGAAACAATACATTATTACCGAGGGCCGAAAGTTAATAAGTTATAGGGGTGAAAAAAAATTAGTGTGATTTTTAATTTCAAATATCTCATTCAAAAACCTTTTTGTTTATTCTAAGGGACTTTCGACCCTCGGTAATAATGTAATCTTTTATTCTGCATTTAAATTTTTCAAAAATATTTGTTAGTTTTTTCAGGATTCCAAAAAAAAATTAATGGATTTAAAAATTAAAATTTTTGTAAACAAGTAGGTAACTATGATTGTTTAAAAGTAGTTTTAAGTAAGAGAGTACCTACATAAACAAACATAATGGCTATTATCGTTTATGTGTATATTTATTGAAGTGAAAGAAACTAATGATTTATTTATTATAACTTGAAAAATAAACTAAACAATACAAATAGTAACTCGTACTTACATTTACATTACACGTTATTATTAAATCGCGAATAGTCTTAATTGACATTCAAAAACATAAGTTTTTCAACTTTACTTCTTATTAACCGTCTTCTTTTTTTATTTCAAATTAAACCAGATTTTGAACATGTGTTCACATTTACAATACTAATAGTGGTTAAGTTGAGTGTAAGGAATAGATGTGTGTCAATTCTGCTCCACAATAATTTCAATTTTTGGTTATTGTGAGTCGATAATTTTGCTGATTTTGCGTGCAGTGTGTAATACAAGAATAAAAGTGTTAAGGGTAATTATAGCAAAGACATTGGAAGAGAGGTAAGTGCATAACCTCGATAAATTTAGGAAGGCGAAGGAAATTGTTTTACTCTCAACACAAAAAACTAAAAACAAAACCGGCCCAGGTAATTAACACTATATATCAGTTTTAAAAGCTAGAGGTGGGCGTTGCCACATCAAACCGTTCCAAAGTAACTGACAATTATTTTAATTGAAAATTAATTTATCCAGGAAGAAAACGAGAAAATAAATTACTACAAGCTACTACTTGAGAGAACTATCTTCTTTCGACGCGTTGAGTGGGGAGGTTGGCTCTATCGCGAGTAGTAGCAGCATAAATATGGATTCAGATGATAATACATCCGATGACAATCGGAAAAGAAATAGAGAATGAGAGGAACTGTTATTTGGTCCCAGTAAAAAAGTACAAAGAAGCCCAATTAAAAGTCACAAAAATGAAAACAAAATAGATCAAATACTAAATATGATAAAAAATTTAACAATAGAGTTACAAGAATTAAAAACTGATATAAAAGAAGTAAAAACGGAACAAAAACAATACAGAGAAGAAATGAGGGAACTCAAAACTGAACTAGCAGAACTAAAACAAGAGAATAGTGAAATCTGGAATGAAAATGAACAAATCAAAAGGATCTGAATGAGACAAAAGGACGCCTTGAAAGGCTGGATAGAATAAGAAAAGAAAATAATGTGATAATACAGGGAATGACAATAGAAACTGGAGATAGAAGAATACTAAAAGAAGTGATAGAAAATTTTATGACAAAGGAGCTAAATATTACCGTAAATATAGATGAAGCAGTGAAACTAGGAGATAAAACATGTACAGATTGGAAAAGAGGACTTTTTACAGCAAATTGCAGGAAAGCATACAATACACGAAAACACGAATGACAATGGGCAAAGACTATGTAACCTAGCAACAAGAGCAAATTTGTTAATAAGCTCGACAAAATTTGAACACCCTAAAATACATAAGGTAACATGGAGGTCACCGGATCAGAAAACATATAGTCAAATTGATCACGTAATGATTAATAAGCGAAAACAATCATCAATAAAAGATGTAAGAACGTTCAGAGGTGCGTGTGCAGATTCAGACCACTACATGGTTACAGCCATTATAAGACAAAAAGTTAAAATTGAAACAAAACAAAAAAACCAACATAAAAAGTGGAATGTCAATAAATTGAGTAATGAAGAAGTAAGAAAAAAATATGAAGAGGCAGTAACAGTTCAAATAAAAGAGAAATATAAAGCAGAAGATATAAGCACAGAATGGGAGACGATCAAAAAATCAATAGAAGAAGGTGCAAATATGCAGATAGGTAAAAGTCAGGCTAAAACAAAAAACGAATGGTATAACCAAGAATGTAGAGAAATAACAGGAAAAAAAGTGCAAGCCAGAAATAAATGGCTAAGAACAGATAAAGAGGAAGACAGAGAAGAATATGAAAAATTAAGAAGGGATGCTAAGAAAGTGATAAGGCAAAATAAAAGAAGATGGGTAGACAAAAAAATGCAGGAAATAGAGCAGGAAAGAACAAACAGAAATACGAAAAGTTTTTACAAAAAGATTAAAGAACAAAACAAAAAATACAAGGGCAAAACAAACGGAATAAAAAATAGAGAGGGAACAGTGATAATAGAGGACCAAGAATACAAGCAAGTATGGAGAGATTACTACAGAGAGCTCTTGACGGAGGAAACAACAGAAGAAGAAATGCATGACGAGGAGGAAACAGTACACGAAGAAGAAGCAAATGAAGTAGACATCGAAATTTCAAAAGAACCAGCATTAGAGGAATTGGATGAAGTTATACAGAGAAGCAAAAATGGAAAAGCCCCAGGTAAAGATGGAATTAATATGGAACTAATAAAATACGGGGGAAGGGAACTAAGAGGAAAAATACTGGCACTATTGAAAAATATATGGAAAGAAGAGAAAATGCCAGGTGACTGGGAGGTAGGACAGATCATAACAGTACATAAAAAGGGAGACCAACAAATCTGTGAAAATTATAGAGGAATAACATTACTAAATACAACATATAAAATATTGACATCAATAATAAAAAAGAGGTTATCAAAGATCACAAAGAAGACAGTAGGACAGTACCAATGTGGATTCACAGAAGGAAGATCTACAATAGATGCAATACACACAATAAAACAAATAATGGAAAAAGCAAACGAGTATAAGTTAGAACTGGAAATGTTATTCATAGACTTCAAACAGGCATTTGATTCTATTAAAAGGAACGTATTAATGACAGCACTTAAAAAATTAAAAATTCCACATAAACTCAGAAAATTAATAGAAATGACAATGAGAACTACAAAAATAAGCATAAAGACACAAAGAGGAGAGACAGAGGAATTCAGTATAAATAAAGGGATGAAACAAGGAGATGCCTTATCAACAACGCTATTTAATCTAGCATTAGAATATGTACTGCGAAATATAAATAAAGGAAATCTCAGAACAAGAGGTGGTCAAATAATTGCATATGCAGATGATATTGCTATTATTGCAAAGATCAGAAAAATAATGAAAGAAATGCTTGAAGAAATAAGAGAGAAAGGGGAGGTAATGGGGCTAAGATTAAATCAAGAAAAGACAAAAATATTAAGATTAGGGAAAAAACCAATAAAGGAAAAGATCAAAATAGGAAGTTCCGAGTTTGAAGAAGTAGAATACTTCAAATACCTAGGAGTTACAATAAGTAAATCCGGAGAAAGGAAATCCGAAATAAAAGAAAAAATATTAGCAGCGAATAAAGCTTATTTTGCAAACAAAAGATTACTTAAAAGCAAAACACTGACTAAAAAAAGCAAGATGAGCATTTATAACACCATAATTAGACCAATATTATTATATGCAGGGGAAACAATGACGATGGTTAAAAAAGATGAAGAAGACTTAAGAATTGCAGAGAGAAAGATTATGAGAACCATACTAGGACCAATCAGAACAGAGCAAAATGAATATAGAAGCAGAACAAATGCAGAAATTAAGGAAGAACTTAAGGAAGACATCGTAACTAAAATAAAGCAATGCAGAGTTAGATGGTTAGGTCACATTTGGCGAGCAGGCGATGAGGCAGTGACATACGCAATGATAGAATGGAATCCAGGAAGAAGAAAGATAAGGGGAAGACCGAGATCAAAGTGGCTGCAAGAAGTTGAAGAAGACCTCCAAAGGGCAGGAGTCAGTGAATGGAGAGGAAAAACTAGAGACAGGAAAAAATGGAGAGATATTGTCAAGAAGATAAGATAAACAAAAAAAAGACTGATCCACTTAAGAAATAGGATCTAGAAAGCATTTGCGGTTTAACCCCACGCTGGGGTGTATAGCCATTATATATAATAGTGGTTAAGTTAGGATATACATGGCGATGGTTTTTCCACCGTTGTAATGGACTCTCGATTCAGTTGTACGTGTAGATGAGCCATCTCCAATTAATTGATCAAAAATACACCATGGATTTAAGTCATCTTTATTGGTTTCTTTTTCTTGTACTGGTTAATTTCTAATAGTACAATCCTCTTGTTCGTTAATTATAGAAGTAACCAGCTTCTTAATTGTTTCTTTAATTTTTTTATCTTCATATTTATCAGAAAAACCCTGCACTTTAAATGGTGAATCCATAAATGTACATAATAACAATGTGCCACTCTGTTCTATACCTTTAAATCTTTTTGCTAAACACGATATTAGTAATTGTACTACGTCGGATACTATGGATGTAAGGTTTGCTAAACCTTATTGCTAAATTTACCGTTTGCTAAAATTTTATTGCAAGATTCTTGCAGGCAGCGTACCATAACAATCACTGAACTACCCTTCAAGTATTTTTGGTCACTCATTGTACTTGTTATTTCTTTAAACGGCCGTAAAATTTGGGAAAGCTGAGAACAAATAATCCAGTGTTATTTATTTAGATTTGGTCTAAGTCTAAGTCTGTATTATTTAATACCGATGAGGAACGCATTACCTCTTCAAACTCGGTAATTTTTTTTTAACATGTAGTATGTGAAGTTCTACCTAGTTTCCACGTCTTGGATTGGCCGTTTGGGAACTTTGTTATGTTGTAATTATTACTTTAAAAGTCTTTCTGAAGATAAGGTACTTTTTTTTAATGTGTTTTTTGCAGAATTGTCGAAAATAGGATTTTTTATTTTATCTATTATCAAATCAGTTTTGACATAACATTCCTGAAGTAATGAACCTGACAGTTTTTCTTGTTGGCAGTTTATATCCAGGAATCTACCCTGCAAACTTTTTAAAAGCTGGTTCTTCACCTATGGAAAACAGACGAAACGAGTCTTTGCATAAGTTTAGTAAATCTTAAAAATCAACCAGTACAAGAAAAAGAAACTGATAAAGATTACTTAAGTCCATGGTGTATTTTTAATGAATTAATTGGATGTGACTTAACTAAAAATACACCTGTATCGAGAGATATAAAAGAAGTCGACATGTATTTGTCTGATGATATTACCCCCAAAAAATTTCGAACGGAGATTGGAACTGTCCATTACCGTGGTGGAAAAACCATCGTCATGTATATCCTAACTTAACCACTATATTCTGTAATGTGAGCGTAGCAAGTGAGTGAGAAGTTAAATTAAAGGGCTAAGTAGCATAGAAAAGATAATAATTATTCGAGATAATTATTATATATTCCAAATCAAATAAGGGATAATTATTACAGTAAAAAATTGCATTTTAAATCACACAAAGAAATTGACCTAGTTATTGCATTGTTTGATAATTGTTTAAACGTATAAAAAGCACGTTAAACAGAAACTATTGTTGTAAAAAAATAACAACACCCGTGACCCAAATAGGAGCAATAACGCCAAAACTACAACTCAGCGAAGCCACGACCTTGGTACTAAAACCGGCGTTGAAAGTACGAGCACAATAAAACAAGAAGAAACGACGGTAGCCGGGCAGTCGGTAATTTTCCGGGGGGCGCTTATCATCCGGCCTAGTAGCGCGTGTAGTCCGGTTATTGTGGCAGCTCGTAAGTTCGCAACATAGGAGGAGACTCTCAACTGACCGAGTTCCAGAGGACCGAACGTGTCGTGGTTGAAAGCCCAAATAAGGTAACAAATTTCTATATACTAACCCTTGAAAATATATATATATATATAGTACAACTGTCAAGCTCTTCACTCTCTCGCTCTCTTCTGTTCATTTACAGGACCCTATACATAGAAGTCCTTAATCCCTTAACCCCTAATCCCGAAAATGCCCTTACCACTCTCGTAAATCTGTCCGATTATTACACTGGTGACATCGGTCCCGGTTTGGGGGAATTTCGGAAAATAGGGATAATTAAGTCACTTCTTCAGTATCCTTGTAAACTTTTGCAAGTTTTATAGCTATAAGAAGCCTTCATCGTTTCATTTCACCATCGACATTCCAATATTCTTTCTCCTAAGACGACAACAGATTAAAGAAACAGTGAGGTATCCAGTAAATATTGTGTGGAGTGCAGGACTCCCTTTTCTGGAAAAAAATCCTTTTTCTCTCTTTTCTTTTTCTCAACATTGACGTTTTAGAAGTACAGACTCCCGTGAGGTTTGAAAAATTTAGGGTATAAGCAAATTAGTTAGCCTAGATAATTTTCCACCAGATCCATTTAGTACAAAAAAAAAGGTATATAAACTTGTTAGTGGTTTTACACAAATTATTCGTATATAGTAGATTTTTTTTTCTTCTCTTGTATCACTAGAAAATTTCCGCATATCAATTCCTTCCTGAGACCTAGAATCTCCTAAATTAAGGTAGGTGAATTGCTTTTATGATATATGTGAAGAGATGACAAGTACAAATTTTTTCAAAAATACATACTAACACATTATATGATGTTCTCTATATAATTGTTTTTTTTTTCAACTTCGTAAATTGACCATAATATTGCACTAAAAATATAAACTATACAGTCTTTTATGAGATGACTTAAAACAGATTTTATGATATATAAGTATAACAGAAATTATTAATTATCAGTCGAATATAGGAATTAAATATAATTATTTGAATAAGTAATCATTACATTGTTTCCTTAACTAGTTGAACATAAAGAATTTAAGTAAATAGGTCAAGGTTAGCGCAGACGTTTTATTGCTTTTAAAAATAAGCTCGTAAACTTCGTTGAGTATTATTATTTTATTAACCAACGTTTTACATGTTATCAAATTCTATTTTTTATTGAAACAAGTAAGCCAAACAATCATATGATTTTGTTGCTGATGCGTGGTGAAAGTATGTATATTTGACCATGAAAATGCACCGCGACGGATAGGAAAATATTACATTATGGCATAAAATGCTTGGTTAACGAATTCTTCAAGTAATATACACTGAGAAATTAGATACGACTTTGTTTAACTAATTAATTAAAGTAAATTGGGATATTTGGATTTATAAATAACGTTTCATTTGTAAAAAGGAGAAGAATTTAATAGAGCTTAATTTTTCAAAAAAAAAAAAATACTAACACCTTAGTTGATATCTGAGTATTGATTGATTGATCGATTATTATTTGATTTGATTAATTGATATTTTCTACAGATTTGTTTTTTAAGTTCGGCAGCGCATATTTCTAAGTTCTTTAATTTAACAAAAATTTAATTCTTTATACAATTGTCTGTTAACGTCATAAATTAGCACATCATACGGAGATAAACATATAAACAAAAAGGGAAAAGAATTTAATGGAGCTTTGGAAGATAATTGACCGTGGCGTCAGAAAATCTTTTTCACTATTTTGGAATGATTTCCACGAACATATGAGTTCGGGAATGGATGCATCGTAAGGAAAATGCATAGAAGCACGTAAAGTGGTTCTTTGGGCTGTGGCCCATATTTAAAGAAAATTTAAATGAGATGTGGCGTCAGAAAATCTTTTCACTATTTTGGAATGATTTCCACGAACATATGAGTTCGGGAATGGATTCATTATAGAAGAGTCAAGATTTTGTAGACGTAGAGCTTGCATCGCAAGGAAAATGCATAGAAGCACGTAAAGTGGTTCTTTGGGCTGTGGCCCATATTTAAAGAAAATTTGAGTCGAATCGTTGTCAACGTCCTATAGTGATTTTGACAAACGTAACTTGCGAGACACTAGGAGGCTTGCTGCAGTTTATGTACCAGGGAAAAATGCAAATTGGACAGGAAGACCTAAGGGCCTTCACTGAAGCGGCCGAATCGTTGCAAAGGCAAGGACTCGCTGGAGACGGAAAAGTTATAGTAGTTACTATCGTTTAAAGTAACATTATAGACTTTGGACGAAGAAGGTACTCTGAATGTAGAAGAGTTTAAGCCAGTTTCTTTGCTTGAGACAAAGAAGCAGAACCATAAAGAAGAAGGAATAATCAGTGGACACATGTGGGATGCCACAGAAATAGAGACATATCTCACATAGCATACGAAGATGAATACAGTGCCAGAAGTATATTTTTTTACAGGAATGTGGGCAAGCTGTATATGGTTCGACCTTAAGGGGTGAAACTTACGTCAAGTAGGAGGCTGCTAAGGGGATAAGCTAGGGTGGTACTAGAATCCCAACCCGCTAAGAGTCCCGCGGCTCCAGCACGACAATACAGTATCTACAGGATGTAATAAAAATGCGAAACGAATCTGGAATTATGATTTTGTTCATGAAGTAAATGGAAAAGTGAAGAAAAAGAAGAGTTATAATTAATACCTTCCACATGTTACAGGAAGGATATGGAAGAATAAATAGGATATATAGTACAGAAATATAGGAGAAGATTATTTCTGGAACGAATTAGGAATAAATATTGAGAAATATGTGAAATGTGAAGAGATGCGACGACTGCCAGGGGCATAGCACTCAATAAGAAAGAGGAAACCCATGCACTTGGACATGGATGAAAATGGAAAAAGCGTATAGGAAAATTAGAAACAGGAAACCCATGCACTTGGACATGGATGAAAATGGAAAAAGCGTATAGGAAAATATGGAAACAAGGAAACCCATGCGCACGGACATGGATGAAAAATGAAAATAGTGTATAGGAAAACACAGGAGAATATAAATATATAAAAGTGAATTGAGAGAATTTGAAGATGGAGACAACGTATATCTGAGAGACTTAAGTAGCACGACAAGTCTTTCAAAGAAGTTACAGAAAAATGGTACTATCCATACCATTTCAAATTATAGAAAAAGTTGGACCAGTGACGTATGCAGTAGGTACAAAAAAGGGAAAAAATAGACAGGTAGTGCACGTCAATAGGTTAAAGAAATATTACGAGAATAAAACAATTGATTACTCCACGGAGGAAGAAGAAGAAATAGGAGAACCAAAAAAAAAGAAACGGAAGAAGAAGGAGTTGACCCTTCTAAGGTGTCAACACTGCCATTATGGGGACCAGGAACCCCAATTAACAAACCGCAGAGAAGAAGAAAAGGAAGTCAGGGAGACACCAGCCAACCAAAAAGATCAGAACGAATAAAGAATAGACTAGGCAAGATGCCCGAAAGAAAATGTTGCGGTATATTCCACAAAACGAAAAAGAAAGGATGGAACACATACAACAGAATAATAAACAAGAATGAGACAGCAATAATAACACAGAGCGATGAGGACACAGACATGTTTTTCGACGCAATAGATGAATAGTGGAAAAAATATCAAAACAACTATAAGAAAAGTTGAAAGCTTGGTATTACAAGAGACGGCCGCTCGAATAATACTAAAATTTTAACAAGAAACTCAATAAAGTTAAAAATCCGATTTAAAAATATACCATTACAAGTATAAGTTAAAAATAATAAAAAAAATATATATATGTGTATATATTATTACTAACGTAACATACTCAGCTTTATCATCTTGCTCATCTGACGTGTTCATTATAATAAACTTTGTCTCCACTACCACCCATATAGCAAATATAATCATTCTAGGAACGGAAGTGTTAAAAAAAAAAAAACACTGAAATGGAAGGCGACCAAAACTTCAAGTTTCATGGCGACGTCTTAGACACAGAGTCAGCGACTGCAAAAGTTAACGACCTCGTAATCGACCCACAACTCAGAGAAACAGCACTAGCTGTTTTCTGCTATTGTGAAATAGCCCTTATGTCAAACGCACTAGCGAACGAGATTTTCAGCGGAGATGTAATCACCGACCCCGATACAATCACCGAAATAAAACAAGAATTTAATGTTTGCCGAGGCAAACACATTATTGGTGGTGTTACCAACAGATTGGTAAATACCACATACTGGTTTCCTATGGTAACAGAAGTAGTTAACGGAAGCTGTTCAAGTTGTACAATGCCAGCTTTTAGCGTATTGTGCAAATGTGCAGAGAGGAATTTCCAGGAAATAGACCTGCGAATCCAAAAAGAAAAATTGGGCAAGGTACCCAGCGCAAGGACGCTTGCATGGAGACCACCCCCCGAACTCCCAATAAACACAGAAAGAAGGAGGGAAAAACGCCGAGTCAGAGCGCTAGAATGGCGTCTAAAAAAGGCAGAGAAACGCCGAAACACGTGGTACGACGAAGTAGACGTCGGGTTTAGACTCTCAGACGCGACAGCAAAATTTCCCATATCCTACCAGCAATTTCCGTACATCATCGAGAGGATAGAATCGTATTTGCCTTGTTGGAACGTATTAATGTTCCGATGTGCATTCGATAATATCTGCAAACACCCCACATCATCTCCTAACATATTGTTTACTATCTCTAAGCCCTGTTCACCCCCCGTAAGAAATTATTGTGCATGTGACACATTCCTTTACCGACATACCGCACTAGCACGGAGGAGGCTAGCTCCCATAATCAGAAAATATGGAAAGCAAATAACTGCAGAAAGAGTAGGTTTTGCAATTCAGTACCAATGTGAGGACGGGTTAGAATATGATCGTCACGCGCCCCATAGGAGTACACAATGTTGAGAGGTAAGAAAATCCGCCAGTAACAACAAGGAACGAAAGACAAAACACAGGTAATATAAGCATTCATAGTTAAATATTAGCACAGTTCAATGAAAACAAATTTTTTTGTAAACATAATAGTACATTATAACTAAAAGCAAGTTTTAAGAAATAGAAATAAGTAAATTAATTTAAAGTTTATAGGGGTCTAAGCTGCTGTTGATTAGTAAGAGCTGGATCGGTAAGATACCATACGCCAATCCTTTATTGCTATGTCAAAACTGATTGACAGACTTGAATTCCTATCAACTAAGAAAGTAGTATAAAGATTGAGTCAGAGCACTGGTAAATAAACAACTAATAAAGGTCAAGTTTAGAAAACGTTAACAATTAAATAAAAAAATAAATATTGTAGTTTATAACAGACACCAAGAGTTCATTATATCAGTCAGTATCAAATTTCATCAACAATGTGAGTATATAAAAATTCAGCTCTCAGCAAAAAGTAATTTAATAGCCTTGAAACATAAATATCATAACACTGAAAACAAGTCATTGTGTTTGACGAGAAATCAAAATAAATTCCACCTTTGAATTATTTTAAAAAGATTTGGGAAAGAGTGAGAAATTATTACAATAATTTCTGACTCTTTATTAAGAATAAATATAGTAATTAAAATATTCTTCAAATAAGGAAAATTCGTTACACATACGTAACTATAAACAATAAGTGATGACAAGTTGAGAATTAAAAATATATGACTCTAATATACAGGGTGTATATATAACAGAAAGATGATATATTATTGTAAATATTTAAAAAGTACAAGTCCCAATTATTAACATATTAATATTGGTTTAGATATCAATTTATTTATCAATTTATAGTCAATAGGCATACTAATATGCAATACACTGTAGGTTAGTTTATAAGTCAGATTTATGTAAAGCTATCACTAAAATTGTCTGCAATAAGCAGCTATACATGTATTTATAGGTTAAGGTGCATTTGAATTACGCGTAAAAAGTACTAATGCGAACTAAAGTCTGCTTACGGGAGTGCGACCGTTCGGGAAGTAATAACAGTGCGATTTGTGACACTGGAGAGACTCATCACGATGGAGAGACTCATGTTCCACTGTGGGATGTACAGCCACACGTCCATAGTCGATGGAGGACTAGACAGCTACATCAAGAAGATAGGAGTAGAGGAATGCTGAAATATACACCGCTACCGATCAATACAACTCTACAAGAAGACGACAACGAAACCCACCTGCGAGAAGGAGTAACATGCTCATTCATCAACGGCTATTGCTTTGACTCTACAATAGGCAAAATAACATGGAAAAACAATACAAAGACAACAGTTGTGAAAGTCAATTGTCACAACTTTACAGCGGGCACGTTGAAAAGATCACTAATAAACAATCACTAGAAGAATTGGTAATAATGGAACAAGATAAAAACATATTTGCTCTAACGTTACACAAAAGGGCTACAATATGTAACACAGAAGTATGGCAAAATCAACACCCCCGAATCCTAATAAATTTCCTCGTAAACAAAATAAATCCTAGTATGCCACTCCTACCTCAAAACGTAGACCTAATGACCTACATCAATAGCAAATTCCTTTACACCGAACAATCCTACCAAAGAGAAATAGAAAAGCTATACTTAGACACAGTACTGCGACGATGCCAAACAAAGAGAGAAATTTAAAAAAAAAACAGATTACTAATGGCCCCATCCTTACCTAACGCTGTCAGTCACCTTATGCAGAACAGGCCAGGGTACACATGCAGCAAACACATACCAGAGACCAATTTAGCAGAAGTATATTGCGACAAAACAAAGCAGTATCAACCTAAGACGACCACCCAGCAAGGACAAACCAATGGAGGCAGACAGCAGCAGTAACGCATCAATATAGTTAACTCGACACGTGGAATTGGCAAACGGACATTAAAACAGCCAAGACGACGCGAGTGAAGTGCGGATAATCCCTATACGGATACGCCGATATAGTGAACAGTGAACGCAAACCGCGAGTACAATCGTATAGAACAGTTAGAATACGCTTGTAATGGACACATGTAATCACAAACAATTGTAATAAGTTAGGAAAGTTCTTTCACTTGTTAAGTTTCAATAAGATTAATACAAAATTAACTCAACTTGTCATACACATAGGTTCAATACGGGGGCAGCACGATACATTCGCTGACCACGGTACAATAGTCTATAAGAAACAGTAAATGATAAAATATAAATTGGGACTTATAAAGAAATATATATATATATATATATATATATATATATATATATATATATAAATATATATATATATATATATATATATATATATATATATAGTGGGATATAAGTAATAAATATGTAAATAGGATAAGTTTATTGTTGGAAAAGGAAAAGGCCCCTCGGCCCTTTTCTTTTTTTGCGTAGGGAGTAATGTAAGGTGAGCGTAGCAAGTGAGTGAGAAGTTAAATTAAAGGACTAAGTAGCATAGAAAAGATAATAATTATTCGAGATAATTATTATATATTCCAAATCAAATAAGGGATAATTATTACAGTAAAATTTGCATTTTAAATCACACAAAGAAATTGACCTAGTTATTGCATTGTTTGATAATTGTTTAAACGTATAAAAAGCACGTTAAACAGAAACTATTGTTGTAAAAAAATAACAACACCCGTGACCCAAATAGGAGCAATAACGCCAAAACTACAACTCAGCGAAGCCACGACCTTGGTACTAGAACCGGCGTTGAAAGTACGAGCACAATAAAACAAGAAGAAACGACGGTAGCCGGGCAGTCGGTAATTTTCCGGGGGGCGCTTATCATCCGGCCTAGTAGCGCGTGTAGTCCGGTTATTGTGGCAGCTCGTAAGTTCGCAACATAGGAGGAGACCTCAACTGACCGAGTTCCAGAGGACCGAACGTGTCGTGGTTGAAAGCCCAAATAAGGTAACAGATTTCTATATACTAACCTGAGTAATTATATTAGTACCACTGTCAACTTTTCACTATCTTGCTCCTCGACTTCCGACGCGCAGAATAACGTGTTAACGATTGTAATTGTAACTTCAGGGTAAATTCAATATATTGTAGACTCTAAATTGGTTTTTTTAATGTTCCTTTCGTCCGACTCACTAGAGACTAGGAGAACACGAGATTCTGCGTATGCATATCTCCGGCTTCAAAAGTAAGCCCATAACCTCTGCTCTTTACAGGACCTGAGACCTAGGAGTCCTTACCCCTATCCCGAAAATCCCTTATCTTCTCGTAAATCCACGAAGACGAGCCAGCCCTCCAGACCAGTGTGACCAGTATTCCTTGCAGCCGCTCGCAGGGTTAGCATCCCTTGAGGATCTATTGTGTATTACATTTGGGGACAGCTTTTTCCTTACCTTCATATAACGCTCCCATTCCTATTATTTTACACTGGTGACATCGGAGTCGCCTCTGATTATTACAATTCATAAAATATTGTAGTATTGTAACAAAATCTTTTCCTTGTGAACACATGTTTAAAATCTGGTTTAATTTTAAATAAAAGAAGAACACAGTTAACAAGAAAAGTGGAAAAACTTGTTTTTAAATGTCAATTTAGACGATTCGCGATTTAATAATGTGTAATGTAAATGTAAGTACTATTTGTATTGTTATATTTATTTTTCAAGTTATAAGAAATATATCCTTCGTTATTTTCTTTCACTTCAATACTTATACACATAAATGATAATAGCCAATATGTTTGTGTACTCGCTAATTTGAATACTGGTAAACAATCAACTAGTTAGTTTACGAAAAACGGTTCCGATAAAAATTTAAAAAACGAGAGGACCCACCTCTAGTTTTTTAGGTATATTAGGATCGGAACCAGAGAATATGTAAAATATCTCTGATCGGATGAGCTCATAGAATGAGCTCATAGTTCATTCTCACGAATGAGCTATGAGCGTTAAAAATATTTATGGAGGGGAGACCAAGGGGAAATATGATTGTTATCTTTGTCTATTCGCTGAAAATATGATTTTATATCTGCGTTAGATATCCTGTTAAATTTTACCATACCGACCATAAACTTTTACCTACACTGTATATATATATATATATATATATATATATATATATATATATATATATATATATATATAATAAACACTGGATATTAGTGACTGTCGATTTAAACAAACAACAAAGTTTATTAGGGCTGCAGTCACAAGTTTGGCCGGGATGTTACAGAAACACTCTTTTGACTTTTGGTCTAGCTTTCGGAATTGTTTAATTCCTTTTTCAAGACACTGTAATTAGAAAATGTGTAAATATTTACAATATATCACAAAATGTCAGTGCAACTTACTAGTCGTTGAGATTATTTGTATAAAGCTATGACACTCAACATTAATAACACACATATAAAATAGAACATATAAAATAATGGACAAAATACATTTTAAAATTTAGTTAAAGATAGTAAAAATTCGTTTGTGACATCTTTTAATGGTGTGTTTTGACTGATCCATAGAGAATAGAAAGAAAAAAAACAAAAGTAGTATGATTAAAAATTAATTAGGTAGATGTTCTTCATATTATATATTAATTCAAAGTAATGTATTAAACCTGTGTTGATGGTATGCAACCTGTTTTGCATGCAGGTGTATTGTGGTGTATATATGTACAAGTAAGTCTTTATTTCATTTTTGATGTTTTGTCAGTAAATAACAATAAATGTTGCTCAGTTTATCTATATCAGACTTTTTATTTATACAAGACGTATTGGATTTTATGAAACACATTTCCAAGAAAACACGTTTAGAATGGTTTTTTTCCCTTGCCAAAATACAGGAATCCTCGAAATTAAATTCATGTTTTAAACTTAATGCATGTTCTGTCAACGCGCATGCGTTAATTTTTTTGGTTTTTATGTCGCTGCGATGTGAGATCACCCTACTGTGAAAATTACGAGATGATTCACCAATATACACGTTTTTACAATTAGCACACGGTATAGAATAAACAACATTCGATGATTCCTGTATTGTGAAAGGATCCTTTGTCTTTGTGTACAACTTCGATACCGTTTTCACATTCTTAGTTGCAATTTTTAAGCCACTAACATTTTTGAAAATGTTCATTAGCTTAGGTGTTAGGACTGGAATATAGAGTAGGCAACCATACGTTATTTTAGATTGTGGTAGCTCTGATGTGTTGTGTGTCAATGTCGATGTCAGTTGTCGGACCTTATTATTATGAACTACAAGAGAACTCCTAACCCATAGGGCTTTCAAATAAACTATTGGTACTCCTTTTCCGTTGCAATTTTCTAACAACCAAAATTTTCATAATAATGACTGACACATCCGGTTAATCGAAGGGAACCCCTTCAATTACTTAGAAATATTCTCATTAAGAATTCTTATCCTTCTTCTCTCATTAACAAATACCTTTTTGTACAAAGCTATGGTTCCTCTTTGAATGGCATACCCAATGGTGACCAACTTAGAATAATATCAAATAATTCCTTGAATGACACTGTTCTGCCTAGTACTGCACTTGGGACTCCTACCACCCATTACTCATCTTCACCTTACTTTCCTCAAGTTACTGACAAACTTATTAAACTGTATAAACAGAAGAACATACCTGTTAAAATTGCAGTTAAGAATGCCAAGACTGTTAGAAATTTGTTTTCAAAAACTAAAACACCCTTGTCCCTTCTGGAACAAGTTAATGTCATTTATCATATACCTTGTGCTGAGTGTGACTCGTGCTACATCGGTCAGACTGGGAGATCACTGAGAGGGCGTCTTACGACGCACCGCAGTGATATCAACTTATCTAAGCATACTTGTGCCCTTGCACAGCATGCTATTAACACTAAACACAAGGTAGATTTTAATGAAGTTAAGATTCTTGGTTCTGAACGCAATCTCGTTAAAAGGCAGTTTTTAGAAATGTGTTATATACTTAAACACCCTAACACTCTTAATAAGAGAACTGACATTAGTAACTTGAGCCAAATTTATCATGCTCTAATATTGCAGAATTAGGCTTACTATGTTATTTACTTTATAAATTGTCACCTAAGGTGTTTTCTTTACATAATTTCTTTTCAAATAATTTTCAAATATAAATTAAAATAAATTAAATAAAAAATTCTTACTTTAAATTATCTCAGATTTATGCAACTTACATTTCATGACTTCATGTCAACGTTGCTTTTGTATAAGTGTATTAATTGTTTCTATTCAAATAGTTTAATACAACTTTATTACTATAAATGATTCATAGAATCCCTATTAATTTCAGTTCCAAATGTTATGAACCTTGGACTGTTGGAAGTTTAATCATCCTTCGCCTGTGGCTGGCTAACCAGTCACAACGTAGACTATTAATATATGATTTTTTGGATTGACCTCTCTTGTTTGTTCTTTGTTCATCTCAACCGATCACTGGAGGGGGAAAATGGAGTTCTCAACCATCTTTTCCTTTCATATTTTTGTTTTTACAGACAGGTTGTCGACCAAATTTGTCATATTTTTAAATAAACCGCTCTATTGTATTAGAGTTGGTAGTAATACGCCTTGTAGTTCTGTCACGCGCTGACCTCTAGGCAACTGTCTTTTCACGTTGTTGACGTTTAACACCTGTTGCCTTCATTTCACCGGCAGCAGTCGGGAAGCTTACAGTGGTAATTTCATTATACTTTTAAATTACTAAATTTTTAATTAATTATTTGAATAATGCTACCTAAAGTCAAAATGAAGTCTTAACTATTGATTTACTATATGAAGTGTATCTTAGATGTTTTAGTTCTTCTGCACATTAATTGTGCGTTTTTTATATAATAATTTTTTACATGAATTTTTATCTACATGTACAACTACCACATGTCTTTTGCTGTGCTAAGTTTATGAAAATTGTTAACTATATTTAGTTCAATTTATTGTTTATACAACATAATTTTACAATGTCCATTGTCGTAAGCTTCTTTACAATTTTAATATCATTGACTGCTACATATCTTTTTGAGGTAACACACTTAATAACTTTTCATTGGATGTTAGGTTTTTCATATTGTTCTTTTTAGATGAACTGATGATGCTATCAAATTGGATAGCGAAACGTTTTCAATAAATAGATGAAGTAGCCATCATCTTTGTCTTTTTTCTCCAACTTTTGACCGAAAAACCCGCCACTCTTCGAGTGATCCTTTTTAATTTAATTTACGTTAACGAACGTGCTTTAATATATTTATATTTTAACATGCATTTTATTGGATATACATATACGTCAACAAAAATGTTATTTTAATGTCAATTTTATTTATGTGTGAAATCTTTTAATTTCTTTACTCCCGATGAAGCTATTAAATAAATGGCGAAATATTGAGCTTTAGAAAAAACAAAGATTTTTATTTAATATAGACCACATACCCGATATTTCCAACATACTTATATATATATATATATATATATTATATATATATATATACTATTTTACATATAATATATATATATATATATATATATATATATATATTATATGTAAAATATGTATTTATATATATACGGAGTGATTCATATATATGATCACTCTGTATATATATATAATATATAATATGTATATTATATATATACAGTGATATATATAATATGAATCACTCTGTATATTCAATCATTATTAGAATCTTCTATTCAATACGAGTTCAACTATATGTAACACTTATGATTTTTTATAGTCTGGAAGGTCTTAAATACATAAAACAGAAGTCTGCCAACGCCTAATTGTTTCAATAAATTTTTTGATACTAATTATTTTCAACTACATTAAAACGTAACAATTGATAGATTAGACCATTTTTTAACAATAGTTACTTTATTAAGTGTTCAAAATGTGCTCAATTTGTGAGTTGACAGTACCCTATTCGATGGTAGAATGCGTCTACCACATTTCTCCATGATTGTCTAGAAATTATTTGAGATTAATCGATAATTCGTTGCCTTTGCTCTGCAAGACTTGGCTGGTTAAGTTTGTAAACTGAATTTTTCAAGTATCCCTAATAAAAATAATCTTTAGGGTTGAAATCGGGTGAACGTGGAGGTCATTCAATTCTACCTTGTCTACCAATAATCCGTACGATAAGTACGGAAAATATCTCATCTAAATAACGCCGAACATTTACACCAACTATCTGACGTTAAATTTCCTTCGATAAAAAATGACCCAATTGACCAAGTACCTACTATACCTGATCATACATTTAATTTTTGTGGTCTGGTATGGTTTTCACGCATTCAGTGTGAATTTCATACGAGTTCAACTATTCAATACGAGTTCAAAAATATGTAACACTTATGATTGTATGTAGTCTGGAAGGTCTTAAATACATAAAACAGTGCAAAATATGTAGATTTTAATAAATTTAAATATTTAAATGTAGAATGCTGTGATATTGACATTTGTTCACGATTTACATTATAAACGAAAACTGACAGTAGTTGTGTTTCGAAAAGTTCTGCAATTTAAATTGCTTCTCTAAAATGCCGTTCTCTAAACCGTTCTCCTATTCATAAGGCGACGGTACAAAAAACTGTAAAGCGATTTGAGAAATCTGAAGAAGGTAAAGATAGATGGAAAGAGAAAAGTTTTGTTGAAGATCCACATACATCCTCAGGCAGGGTTGCACAAGTACATGATGTAGGTCGTTCTTCAGTCTTACGTATATTACGTAAAAATAAGTTTAAACCATACAAAATAAACTTATTGCAAGAATTAAGTGAAGATGACTTCGATCTTAGATTAGAGTTTACTGAGGTAATGATGGATAAAATTGAAAATTATTAAAATTTTAAATTGCGTTAGGCTTTCACGGCCATCGTCTAACTTATTAAACTGTTTATTCGGGCTGTTGGGCCGTTGTCTTCTGTTGAGATTAGTTCTCGACGTTTCGCCAACACTAGGGGTTGGCATCTTCTGGAGATGTTGATGCTTCGCTTGTAAGCAGAAACTGACGACGCGTTGTACTACGGAGGCAATATTTATAATTCCCACTCGCCTCCCCTCCACTGGTTTCGGCTTGAGGGGGCGTGTCGTTGTTTATAGAAGCTTCTCTATCTCCGTGTTTGGCGGGAAGGGCGTTTGTGGATTTTAATACTGGTATCCATGTTTTGTTGATTTTTAGTCCTTCTTCTATCCTATTGAAATTGTTTGGGTGCTTGTATATTTCCACCGCTTCCCGATATAACCGTGGGTAGTACTGTGAAGTTTTGTCCAGCATCTGTGTTTCTTCAAATAGTATTCGATGTTCTCCGCTTCCCAAAGCGTGTTCGGCAACGGCAGATTTGTCGATATGTCCTAAACGACAATGGCTTTTATGTTCATTTATCCTGGTGTTGGTGTGTCTTTTTGTGGTTCCCACATATACCATTCCACATGTGCATGGTATTCGGTATACTCCGGCCGTTGCTAATGGGCCGTGGGACCATCTTCAGACCTACAAAGAAGATCAAGGATTGTTTAAGATCGGTAAAAGACAAACGCGACCCATATATATATATATATATATATATATATATATATTATATATATATATATATTATATATATATATATTATAGACGGTTAACAGAACATTAAAAAAAATTCATAGTGTAACTCTCAAATTTTATTTGTATGTTTTATTTTATATTATAAGAGAGATTTATGTTAGTACAGTCAAATCAATTTGATTTAAATTATTCCGAAATCTTTATTTGTTTTATTGTTAACTTCACATTTTGCAACAGCTGAATTTCTTAATCGACGTAAAATCATGAAATCTACCTTATTCGCTTCTTCTTGCCGAGAATACCACTTGATGAATTGTTTTATGTGCGATGCAGCTCCTCTAGCTTCTTTACGCAAATCTTTGTGAGTTGTAATAGCATAATCAACATCGCCACCATCAAAGTCGGCTTCTGAATCAGTTTCGTCTGCCTCTGTTGCCATTTCAACGATTTCATCGTCTGTCAGCAATCGATAGCCGTTTGCGTCCTAATCACAAATTAATCATTCGTTTATGTCATCTTTAGGCAACGAAAACAAAACAGTTGATTCAGCCATAACTTCATTTAAGGGGAGCATTTTCATCTTAAGTTGATTCAAGCCATAATTTATTCCAGGCTCTTTTCAGCGTTACTTCCGAAACATCAGCCCAAGCATCCACAGCATTGTCGACTGCGTGTTTTAAACTGTATGCTTTCCAGCATTCTGGCAAAGAATATTACTCTTCTTTATCTAGGTTTTGAATAATTTTTTTTCTGTATCTTCTTTTGATTGTGTTAATGACCGAATGATCCATTGGTTTTATCAATGATGTATTCGCAGGCAGAAAAGAGTATGTGATATTTTTATCGTCACTCTGCAGTATACCGGCTTTAGGATGGGATTGTCCAAATAAGAATCGTCTTTGCTGGAATTTTTTTTGCAAACAAAATGAATTGATGACTAAATTTCTACTTATGTTCTCAATATAACTTATGTATGGACCCTGACGGTTAACAGAGGTGACGGTTAATAGAGGGACGGAAAATCGAGGTTCCACTGTATATATATATATATATATATATATATATATATATAATATATATATATATATATATATATATATATATATATATATATATATATATATAGTAATTGAAGCGAAAGAAGAAATTTTAACAGATATTTGCGAAATTATCACGAAACGTTTAAAAACAATGCATACGACCTAAAAAAATCTTTAGTCCGAAGACAATCAAACGGAACTTACAAAGAACTATCATTAAGGACAAAACAACCATAGAGGAATAGCTAAAACAGAAAGCCAAAAAGGAAAACGATAGTACTGGCATAATATGAAGAAAGTCATAGAAGATATAATAAACTTCTGCAATATATGCCAAAAAAATCAATATGATAGACTTCCTCCCAAGCCAAAATTTATGATTTTACCAACTACTACTATTATTATTCCTACTCCTACTTATTCCAGGTCTATGAACAGAAGTTTCTAACTATGATGGAGTGTAAATTTTCGGCCGGACTCACAACGGGTCAGTCCGGACCTGCAACTTACTGGTATCATTGATTACGATTCATGTTATAAAAATAAGACCTAAGTTTTGCATTAATTAAAAAAGTAGAACAACGACGCAAATTTGCTTTAATCTTTAGACTTTAACTAGTGAAAGCGCATGTTACGTAGTAATTTCGAATATGATACCAAAGAATGTTTTATTTTGTCTAATGAACTTCTAAGTGCAGTAAAGTTATACTCTAATTATGCTAAAAATTATGGTCTTTTCCGTAAAAGCTAAAAATTGAAGTTTATAAAAACGCAATTTTTTTAATAAGATTGCACTAATCGTGACTTATAGGCTAGCGGTTTACCCCTATAAGCAGAGCATCAACCGACTAAAATTATTTTTGCATTTCTAATGCACCAAACCTTTTTTATTCGATTCTATATATTTTTCCAAGATGAAATGTATTTTTTTTTAATTTTTACAAGTGGGCCGGCAATTGTTATTAACAAATAACTTATACAAAAAAGCAATTTCACCGAATTGTTTCGGAATCAATTTTTTTAGGTGTATCTCATCAAAATAAACACTTTTTCTCTCTTGATAATTTTTCGAAAAATGCTTCCTTTTCGAGTTATTTGCATTTTTTTGTTGAAAAAATGCCTTAATTAGTGATTTTTGGGATTTTTTTTCTAAAAAACTACTAAATGAATTGCAATTTTACAAATAGCTTTATAATCTTTAAACCGTCGAGTACAAGTTAGAATATTTTGACAAGGATAAATGGTTTCTATCTCGCTAAAAACGTGGACCCAAATATTTCGAATATGCCTTTCGAGAGTATCCCGCTAAGCGTGTACAGCGGTTGAGGTTATTGACAATGAAAACGATGTATAATTAATATTATATTTTTATTTTATTATATTTTTCAATGAAAATTAATTATATATTGCTTAATGTATTTCACTGTAATAAAACATTCAATAATATAGTCACCACGTATATTAAAAGAAAAATTACATTATTATAGCATTGTAAAAAATTAATTTTATTTGTTTTAATTATAATATGTCTATATAAAAATAATTTGAAATATCTTTTTTTTAATAAAGTGTACGTAATATTTGTATAGAATTGCAATTCATTTAGTAGTTTTTTAGAAAAAAAAAACCCAAAAATCACTAATTAAGACATTTTTTCAAAAAAAAAACAAATAACTCGAAAAGGAAGCATTTTTCGAAAAATTATTAAGAGAGAAAAAGTGTTTATTTTGATGAAATACACCTAAAAACAATTTATTCCGAAGCAATTCGGTGAAATTGCTTTTTTGTATAAGTTATTTGTTAATAACAATTGCCGGCCCACTTGTAAAAATTTTAAAAAAATACATTTCATCTTGGAAAAATATATAGAATCGAATAAAACAGGTTTGGTGCATTAGAAATGCAAAAAGAATTTTAGTCGGTATATTCTGTTTCTAAGCGTCTTTTGAGGGGTAAACCGCTCGCCTATTATGCATACTTATACAATGGCTTTTTTTACAATTTAAATTATTTGTTTTAAATTCACCTAGAAATTATAGATACATTGATTATTTCGCTGCATTTTGTTTATTTACATATTTAGTTCCACGTGTTTGTGCTCGGAACAAAAAATAGTAAAGACTGGTTTCTGTTAAAATATTATGTTTATATGTTAAGAAATTCGTCACTGGTGAATATGTAAAGATTGTGAGAGAAATGTATGAGAGAATACAAACTAATATTATGTAGAACAGTTGTGGAATGAAAATAATACTTAATGTGAAAGTAGGATTCCACTAAAGCTCGGTGCTTAGTCCTTCTTTATTTTCATTAGTTTTGGAGAAACCCTGGGTTAAAATTGTATGATGCTTAATGTACCTATGTGCTGTAGATATAGTGTTGGTGGGAAATAGTGAAAGCGATTTAGCACAAAAGTAGAGACAAGCTCTTAAGGAGAATGGTTTAAAACTTAGTACATATTACAAACATTTTCTTATATTAAATACAATTAGACTGAGGGATAATAACTAAAAATTTCTATAGGAACCAGTTTTTACAAATCGGTCTCTTCACAAAAAAATTTAAAGACAAAAATTTTTTTACAAAAAGTATAAAAGATAAAACATTGGTATTGTTATTATAGAATGTTTTAAATATAGTCACTCTGTTGCTAAATAATTAAGTTCAAGAAATTATTCCTTCTGGGTGTAACACTTCTAATGTCACTGAGTACCTATAGGTACCTAAAAATTTATCTACTGCTGAAATAAAACAGACAAAGTTTCATATTAAGTATTGATCCTTCATACTTATGATTTCAACTTTAAAACTCAACAATTGACTTGTCTTCTTTAAATTGCCTACCACGCAATTGTAAGATAAATCATAATGGGAAGGGACAAGGGAAGTTGAATTGTTCTGTTTTTAGTGAGCCAGAGTTTCAACGATTTTGCCAATTTCTTTAGCAGTATTCACAATCCTTCTTTCTCCTGTGTAGACAAGTGTAGTCAAAGATCCCATATCAGTCACAGCCATATTCACTCTTTAACTATTAAAATTTGTGACATTCTAGCATGCTTACAGTGTCTTAATACCAATAAAGGTCTTGGTCCAGACGGAATATCTTAACTTATTTTTAAGGAATTGTGCAATATTTTTATGTAGGCTTTTATGGCTTATTTTTTTATAAATCTCTGACTGAGGTAACTTTTCATCACAATTTATTTATTGATTTTATCCTAACTCATTGATTCCTAATTATCGTTCCATTATAATTCTTTCTACTATTCCTAAAATTTTCGAGGCTTTACTGACTGATTTTTTGACAGTAAATCTGAAGAATCAGCTTCATACTGGTCAGCATGGTTTACTTACTGTCTAGTTGTTCAACTTCTACTAATTTACACTGATTATGTTATAATTGCATTAAAAAACATTTTTTATGTCGATTAGATTTATACTGACTTGTCTACAAGCATCTACTGTTCTTGTAAATTGTGTAGACCATATTCTTATTCTGGTATGATCAATTTCTTGAATCTGGATTCTCTTATCAAAAGTGTTACTTTTTAATCTTTATTTTTAAACTTGTTCATAAAATAACCAATCTCCTGAATTGCTTCAGCTAGTTTGTTTTCATATTCCTCCCCATTCACTGCGTCAGAATTTACATTTCCATGTTCCTTACCGCAGAACTAATTATGGTTCACACATAGGTATGGTCTGAAACTTTTGTATCAATAGCTTTAGGTACTATTTGAAGCACTAAAATGCAAAATGAAACTTTTTATAAATGTGTACTTATATTTATTTTATTAATGTATATTTTATTTTTATCTGTAATTTTTTATATATTTATATAATGTTACATTTTTGTATAATTTTGACAGTGAATTTGTTCCATTTGTTATTAATAAATAAATATATGTAATAATAAATGTTAGTTCCTTTAAACATTTATGTTTTATTACTCAAAATTATTTTATATTTCTATAATGTTGCATTTTTGTATAATTTGGACAGTGGATTTGTCCCGTTTGTTATTAATAAATAAATATAAATAAATGTAACAATAAATGTAAGTTCCTTTAAACATTTACGTTTTATTTCCCAAAATACATTCTTAATATGCACAGGATGACAACACTTTTAGTACTTTATACAATGGCGTTGACGTCTAATTTACATCCTCAGCGCTAAAATAGACGTCCGAGAACATCACAAAAGTCCGTCAAGTAAGTCCTCCGGACGTATTATGGACGTCCGATTAAGGTCCAATTAACGTCCCGATACGTCCAACTAACGTCCGCTCGGGACGTAAAATGGACGTTCTGCGCAGCGACATTCGGACCAATATAGGACGTCCTTGGGACCAAAGCGGACGTTCGAGGGACGTCCTTAAAGTCCGTGAGGGACGTACTATGGACGTCCACTGGACGTATATATATTTGTGTTTTTCTAATTACAATAAAAAAATGTTGGATTGTTAGAAAGAAGTTAATTAAACAACTGAATTCGCAACACCTAAAATTATCACATTACTATAGTAAGTCCTGATTTTAACAATAACTATACTGTAAAACTAACCGGTTGCCTGTTTTATTTTTGCTACCATGGCTGCTATTTTCATTCCTGGATTATTAATTCTTATTTGTTTGTACATTTTTATAATGCATTGTTTTTCATTTGATGATAAATGACCCAAATCTACTCCGCGTTTTTTAGGTGGAGAAGGATAACTACCACTAGTACTTGGCATTGAATTCATATTGATATCTTAGTAACATTAATCTGTCGCTAAATAGTTCTGAAAAGAACTGTTTTTTATATAAATGCAAACGAAAAATCTAAAAATTAAAGGAATAAAGCAGAAAATACAAAAAACTATTGATATAAATTTTGAATTTTAATTAAATTTCATAAATGTCATTAGTGTCAAAATGTCATAATTTAGTGTAGTAAACTTGCCTGCGGTTGAACCAATTACACACAAGCATTACGCTGTGGTAAATTTAAATTATTCCTCCTAGTTAAAAACAAACTATAGCAAGTTTTAAAGTTGCCCATCACATTGCAAATGTAACCAACAATTGCTAAAGAATTAATTCTAGCTGCATCTATTAAGATGGTGAAAATAGTTAGTGAAAAAGAGACTACAAAAATAAAATCGTGCTCTGGAGAGTTTGTGTGGTGGAGGCAGGACTTGGTTCAGCCCAAATCCATCGTTCGGCCTTTTCAGGATGAGTTAAATCTAACCCGACATGGCGCGTCCTGATTGCTGATAAGGTGTCTCCATAGGAGTTGGCCTGTCACGCGACTCATGTCCTTTGTTGGATTGTAAGAGCAGCGGGACCGACCAAACCTTATGGATAGGCAATGAATAAGGGAGTCATATGCTTCCGAATAGTTGCCCGCGTATCAAAGGGATATGACGGCGTGGAGGAGGAAGCCATGCTGTTCATTAGACTTGGGGGGCACATGCCCTGCAACTCACAGCGGTTGCAGGGAGCGGGTTCGGTCGTAGTCACTGCGTCCAACTCTAATATGCGATAGAGTCGTGTATTGGGTCGCACGGGTGCGCCTCCTAGATGTTCGGCAATAATTAGCCGTGTGGAGGGCGCACACGAGCGACTTAGCATAGCAGAGGAATAAACCTCAGTAAAAAATTCCCAACCGTATGGTGTTATGCGAACCGTGTCAAGGGGTGAAAGGGCAGAGGGTTAGATAGTCTCGAACGGTGCCCCCAGTCGGCCAGGCAACCTTCAGGGGTAACTTAGCCATCCCCACGGTAAGGACGCACTGCCGTGGGGCGTTAGTTGTTTCGACCCTACTCGCAGGAACAAGTATGGATAGTGAAAAGATTGTAAATGTATTAGGCGAGATAGAAAAGGCGGAGGAACTGACAGCGTTTTCGAGGTCTACCAAGTCCCCAATTTGCCTAGGAAAGAAGCACCTGTAGAGGGGGCGTTCGGAGGAGCGCCCTTTGAGACCGAGTACACCTCTACTCCGGGGGTAGCTGAGGCCACTGCCACTGATAAGAAGTGGCAGATGGCAAGTAATAAAAAAAAAGAAAAAAGGCGGTGAGTTTAGCGGGGGAAACAACCCCCTCGCCTCCAAAGAAAAAAGTGGGGCTTCGGTTCTTAGAGGAGGAGATATCAATTATGCCGGAAAAGGTTTTCAGGCTTGCACGCTTAGTGCAAGCCAATGTAAATACTAAAAAGGAGATCAAGGAGCTGGAAAGGAGCGCTGACCGAGTTCAGCGCTCCTTGAAGGAGAATAAGAAGAGGGAGGCTATGTCAGTCCGCTGAGTTCGACATCCGCTTCCAAGAAAAAGGCTAGGCTGCACCTTCAGCACGCAGACGATAGCTGTGCAGTGTGGACCCTCGGTCAGCGTTCAGGTTGGCCTGGACATCGAGCGGGAGGCTAAAGAAAGGGCTGCGTGCATTTGCGAACGGATGCTGGCAGCGGTCACAGGCACGGCGGAAGAGCTGCTTTCAGTGGCCGAGTCTCACGGCGTCGAGCGAGCGATGTCGGGCTCTATGACACACCCGGGGACATGACGGTCCTTATTACTAAGGACGCTACCGACGCGGAGGTGGTGGCGAGGCTCAAGGAGAAATACCCAGATCTGCCTGGTGCCGGCGCCCCCGATCGCGAAGGGGAAGCCGTCGGCTCTGTCGTCGTCAGGTTCGACATCGTCGAAGAGGACGGCAGACGGGAGTGCGCCAAAATGTGGGCCCACAAGCTCATCCCCTCGGAAAGTGACGAACCTGCGGCAGTCAGGTTTTTGAAGGTTGTTTCAATGCTTGTCGGCCGCATGGAGCAACATGGGCGCAAGAACGTGGGGCTGCATGCCCCGGCAGTTCTTGGTGCAGAGGTCACCAGGAAGCTGGCGGAGTGTGCAGCCATTGGTAAAGACGTGACGATTACTGTTCACGGCAACAGTAGGAGGACGGCTACGGAGAGACCCCCCGGTCCACAAAGGGGATCGTCCTTATACATAAGGAGCAGGGCAGGTCATACGCCGATCTGCTCAAGGGGCTATCGAGTGACTTGTCTGGAAAAAATGAATGTGTAGTCACTCGTGTGAGAAAAACCAGAGAGGAAGGGGTCGTCCTCGAAGTAGATAGCGGCAGAGAGATGCCTAAGAAGGTCAGGAAAGCCATCTCCTTCGGCGGCTCTGGCGCGTTCAAATCGGTCATCGCAAGGGGCGGCAGCCGGATGAGGAAGGTTCTCCTGACCGGTTTGCATCAGATCACCAAGCCCGAGGACGTTAGTGTCAAAATGTCATAGTTTAGTGGAGTAAACTTGCCTGCAGTTGAACCAATTATAAACAAGCATTACGACGCGCTAAATTTGAATTACTCCTCCTAGTTAAAAAACAAACCATAGCAAGATTTAAAGTTGCACATCACATTGAAAAGACTGGTAAGCTACATAAAATTGCTGAAGAATTAATTCTAGCTGCATCTGTTAAGATGGTGGAAATAGTGAGTGAAAAAGAGACTACAAAAATAAAAACCGTACCAGTTTCAAATAATACTATCCAAAGAAAAATAAGTGACATGACAAAAGATCTTCTTCTTTATGTTTCATCTTTTATCGAAGGTTGAAAATCGTCATGGCTATGCGGACCCTGTTGACTGGCGCTCTAAATAGTTATGCATTATTGAAGTTAAACCATCTGTAACCAAAACTTTATAGGTAAGCTTTTGTGAAGAATAGGTGGTTGGCGGGTGTAGTGGCCAATGTAACAAAATGAAAGAGATGTGCTCAAACACAGTATTGCGACACTTAATGCAGCTTGGCTAGCAGGATATGCCAGGGGATGATCAATTAGACTCAGGAAGGATTCGGCCAATTTGCATGCATCTAAAAGATAGTTACCTGAATTGAATATGACCAACTAACAGAATTAAAGATAAGTGAACAAGAGTACCGAAGTAAAGAAAGAACTAAAAAGGTTACTTCCAAAAGTATATTATATTGCTGTAATGATTGCTTTAATTAATTTATGAAAATAAGTTCAATTTACAATTAATTTAACGTATATTACTCTTCACCTATTACGTATAGTTTGTAGAATACCTGACTAAGAAAAGAAAACAATACCCCTGTCAACTAATATGTATACCCTAACATTAAATTGAATAAGAAAATTATTACAAACCATTTATAAAAAAAAGTAATTTACTCGCCTACAAGAAAGATACTTCGGCTTTCGATTGAAATATCTAAACTATACTAAAACAATTTTTAATTGAAGGTGATTACTTGGCAACATCGTATTTAACGAAGCCCTTAACGATAACTTTTCAACGAAATCGTATTGAAATTATCAATTTTGCAGAGGCGTACCAAAAAAATTTTTAATTATATATTTAAACACATAAGTAATTACGTAAAAATTAAATCTAAGACCGATTTAATTATTAAATTATCATGTCTCTTTTAACAGGTATCTTATAGTTGTCTAACAAAATAAAATAAAATTTTATTCTTATTAGAGAGTATCTAATACAGAACTTCAAAAAACAGAGAACTTTGGAAAATATTTTTTTTTTCATTAGACTAAAAACAATCTGCAATTTTAATTACACATCATTACACATTATTCTCTATTTATAGAATTGCTGTGTGCTGTAAACGTTATATTTGTTTTTTTTTAAACTTAATTTGAAAGTTTGTTGTGTTTATTCGTTTACATAAATATGAAAATATATTATGAAGTTCATATAAATTAAAATGAAGTAAGCTAAACTATTATCATATGAATGCGTTTATATAGCAGTGCATTTGTTTATTTCAGTAAATTCTCGAAATATGAAATGAAGATGGCACTAACTACTAAAGAGTTAATAGCTTTGTTAGAAGAAGACTCAGATTGTGAAAATGCCACTTAATGTGGTTTATTTGCCGCCGAGATTAGATTAGAAAGTTTCTGATGTAGAAGACATCTTCTTCTTCTTCTTCCTTCTAGTTTGTAGGCTTTAAAGCCTGTTTCTTCTTCAATATTAGCTTCCTAAATTGTTTAAATTGTCGCACCATCTTTTTCTTGGTCTGCCAATATTTCTTCGTCCATTTGGTGACTTATATCGTGCTATTCGTACTATTCTATCCTCCGCCATTCTACTGATGTGTTTGTTCCACTTTTGTTTTCGTTTTGTCACCCATCCATTTATGTCTTCTATATTGCATGCTCTTCTTATGTTTTTGCTTCTCTCCCTATCCAACAGACTTCTCCTTGATATTCGTCGGAGTATTTTCATCTCTGTTGTTTCTAGCAGTCGTCTCGTTTTAGATGTGTCAGGTCTTGTCTCAACCGTGTATGTTAATATAGGTCTAATTCCTGCTTTATAGACTCTTGTTTTTGTGTCTTTTTTCTTAGGTGTTTGTTCTTCCAGATTGTGTCATTAAGAGAACCCGCCGCTTTACTTGCTTTTAAGCTTTGCTGTCGTACTTCTTCTTCAACATCTCCGTAACTAGTTATATCTATTCCCAGATATCTAACCCTTGCTTCCGGCTTTATTATTTTCCCATCAATTTCGATTTTACACCGTAGTGGGTATTTAAATGTCATACATTTGTATTTTTCCGCTGATATTATCATATTTTATTTCTTAGCTGTTGTATTGAAGATATGTGTTAATCTTTAGAGCTCGTCTTCTGTCTCGGCGATTAATGCGGCGTCGTCTGCATAACATAATATTTGGATTTCTTTGTTCCCAATTCTGTAGCCATGACTTTTACGTACTGCTTGTATTATTTCGTCCATTAATATATTAAAGAGAAGTGGGCTTAACGAGTCACCCTGTCTGACTCCGCTTTGTACTGGTATACACTGTGTTAGTTTTCCGTTTATCTTTGCTTGTATTCGATTATGGAGGTAGATGCTTTCGATGGTTTGTATAATATTGATTGGTATGTTCCTTTTATACAGTAGGTGTAAGACGTCTTCGACTTGGATGCGATCGAAAGCCTTTGTCAGGTCTATAAAACATAGATATGATGGCCTTTTCTGTAATTTGTCTTAGTACAAATACGGCGTCTACGCAGGATCATCCGGATCTGAATCCTTGTTGTTCATCTGATAAAGTTGTTAGTTTATTGATTTTGTTGGTTAGGACTTTTGTGGTAAGCTTAAGTGCGGTGTTCAGTAGATTTATACCTCTATAATTGTTGGGGTCTTCTTTATCTCCTTTCTTGACCATTGGTATCATTATGCTGTTTCTCCATGCGTCTGGTATCTTGCAGTGCAATATTAGTTTTTGTATAAGTTTTGTCATCTCTAGGGTTAAACTTTCTCATCCGTATTTTAGAAGCTCGTTGGTTATTTCGTCTGGTCCTGGTGACTTTCTATTTTTGAGTGAATTTATGACTATTTCTACTTCGTGAAAACTGATTTCTATTTCGTCTCTTAGTTCAGGTACGTTATTGTGTTGATTATTATTTTCCTTTGCTTTAAACAGTTCAGTCAGGTATCTTTCCCATTCGTTTGCTGGTATATTATTGTATTCCTTGAAGAAATTGATGATAATATTATTTGTGAAGAATCAATAAAATCGGATATTGCAGGTACATATGAAATACATGTGATTGGGAATTCTAACGATTCTGATTATGATATTCCTCTGAACCACAGATAAAACGTCCAAATAAAAAACCAATAAGTAAAAATAAGGCAAAAATAGTAAATCCAAATTTATCTCAAATTATAATAACGGATATTCTTTCGTGCTCAGTAGTAATTCAACATCAGTCTGATTGATATTTAGACAATATAAAAGCCAACCATGTAGGCAAGTCATATATTGAAGTTTTTTTACTCTTTTTGAAATGAAAATGAATAACATAGATTTAAAAAAATTATTAACATATGTATATTATCTGGTTTACACTCTGCTTCAAGTTGATATGCATTGGTCAAAGGATGAGGATAAAGAAGTGCATATTATAAGAGAAAGCATGAGCCGACATAGATTTATAATTTTAATTTATAATAGTGAAGAAACCGCTACATCAGTGTCAGTACATGGGCGTCAATCTAAATTTGCTTTACCAGATGAAACCAGATTCGATATTGGCCACATTATAAAAAGAGACGATATTGCAAAAATGTAGGATGTACAAAAGTAATACTATTTATTTATGTAAAAAGTGTAGAATTCATCTACACCCCGAATATTTCGAAAATTTTTACCTTAAAATTTAATTTACGTTTAAGATACAATATGTTCCTTTATTAAAAATTGTACTGTTTTCCTTAAAAATGAGAAAAAAAATCTTTTTGGTTGTAATTTATTCCTAATTTGTGTTTTTAATCCAATCTAATAAATTAATTGTCAAATTTCTCTTTGTATATTGAGTGGCCGTTAAGGGTTTAATACTATATAAAGAATAAACTGGCCTCAAATTTACTTTACTTACCTCAAAACTATTTTAAAGTTAATAATAAAGTATAGTTAATAAATATATTCCCAATAATACACTACGCCTATGTACATATGTACATATGTATAAAATCTGGAAGATATCATATTTCATAAACTTCAATAAACTAAGATATCATATTTCTCTAATTAACATTCTTTCTAAAAACGTAAATATATATAGACCAGCAAAATATTGATAATTTTACCGATGTTCCAAACTATTCTATGAACTTGTCTCACTATACACTCGTGAATCGCACCAATTTATACTGTTACGGGGGCAAATTTATCTTAGATGCGTTACAAATTTACATATTTACATGGGCGAAGCATACACAATAAAAATGACCCCGGTAAGAATTTACTAATGAAATTTTTCATGGTTGCCGCTACCGTTTAGTTCAATTTGTAGATTAGTCACCTTTAATTGAAAATTGTCCGACTATAGTTAAGTTTTCATAATCATGACGGGATAAATGCCAAAGGTTTATCTATGTTAAAAAAAGGGAATATTCACTGCGAGTGGTACAGTGGATGTGCGCTCGATCCCCAGCTCGGTGTACAGAAAACAAAATACCGATATATATATATATATATATATATATATATATATATATATATATATATATATATATATATATATATATATATATATATATATATGAAACCTAGAGCTAAGATTAATATTATTACTAAAATTAATATCAAACTCACCAGTCTTCCGGGTTGAACCGCGTTGATATCCATTTTGCCGAGCTTTCGGCATCCTCTCTGATGCCTTCCTCAGGGCTTCCGAGGTCTCACTCTCCCGAGCCCCCAGACACTACTACACTGTTCACTGATCACTGCGCTGTCACTACTGTACTAGTAGTGACAGCGTAGTGATAAGTGAACAGTGTAGTAGTGTCTGGGGGCTCGGGAGACTGCAAAGAGCAATATGTATTTCTTTATTTTGTACTATATTTTTATGTAAAAAGTTTAATGTTATTTATGTTTTACGAGGCATTCAGTGTACGTTCTTAAATAAACGACAACAATATTATTATAATTAGGGCGTTATATTTTTATTTATATTTTTATTTAAGCTCTAAAATAAACATCTCTTTAAAACATCCCTCCGCTCTTTCCAAAGCCACACTTTGAAAACCACTGATATAGGAAATCAAAAAACTTTTGATGAGGTCTAATATGACATCCATTAGAATTTGTAAAATTTTATAGTTATACAAAAATATTTTTGCACTACAAAATTTAACTAACATTTTCTGTCCAATTGGCTTCATATTACAGATCAATATTCTGGAATTTTTTTAATTTGTTAGAGGTCCGGGTCACTTCTATAAGTTTTTTTGTTCTATAAAATTTTCTTATCTATTTTTTTTTTGGAACTTCAATGAGCTATCTTTTTTATGTTTTATTTATTTATCCTAAAGTTTTTATATAACACAATAATCATATTATTCTATTTTATATTAGAAAATATTAATTAAGAAATGCGTAGAGTCGTAACTAAACAGGGAAAAATTTATTTTTCTGAATATAAAGGATACACCCATTCTAACGCCATTTTCTTTTCGGGAGGAGTATTGTCTACGGGCGCATGATGAACAGGAGGATAAAAGGTTCTTCTTAAACCTTTGATTGTAACTCGAACTGGCTCTTCCTTTAACACTTCCAATAACGTATAATCTAAAAATAAAAATAATTTAATAATCTTAGATATTTATGTTTTTAAAATTGGTATCAATTAATGATTTTCTTAAAGTAAATAATACGAGTAGGAGTTAGTTATATTAACTAATTTTTAATTGTTCTTATATATGTTTTTTTTTAATATTTGATTGGTCCTAACAATTATCGTAAGGTACAAAGTTTACAAAACTTGTGAGAGCGGATAGGATTCTGAAAGCTATACTAGTATCGATAATATCTTTTTTGTCGACTTTTAAAAATTTGTAATTAATAACAAAAGTTTAATAAACTAAGTTTTGAATTCAGATTAGAAAAATACAACTTAATAGTTTGAAGTACATGTTATTGTCCAATATAGTATCCCTGAATATCAATACACTTGTTCCAACGCGATTCCAGTTTATAAATTCCATCCCTGAATTGAGAATCTGGAAGTGCTACAAAATACACATCCGCAGCTGATATGACCTTATCTATTAATGAAAATCGCTTTCCACGCATGGATTTTTTTAAGTATTGAAATAGATGGTCACTAGGGGCCAAATATAGTAAATACGTGGAATATAACAAAATGTTCATATAACACGATGCATTGTCCAGATGAAAACTGATGTTTTTCTTCTGAAAACTGGGTCTTATTTTGATAATTTTATACTTCAGCTAGTCTAAAAGGTTACAATAATATTAAGAATTTGTTGCCAGTTTGCAAGTAATCCATAAACAAAATTCGGTTTGCATCCCAAAAAATCAACACCTACCACCTTCTTGGCTGATTTCGGAAAACGAACTCGTTTCCGAGCTAAAGAACAAGGGTCACACCACCCTTAAGCTGCTTGTTTTAATTCAGAATCCACGCACAACATATACTTTAACCCTTCGAAAATGTTCTTAATATTGCTGAAAAAGTCACATTTGATGTATTTTTGTTCCATTGTTATTGTTAGCGAATGCGGAACCCGTTGCGGATACAGCTTTCTGAAACTTAGTACGTCTTTCAAAATACTACTTATACTACACAATGAGATGCCTAGGGCTTCTTCTAAATCTCGTTTAGCCACTCGACGATTTTTTAATACAATATCCTGTATTTTTCTACAATTTCTGGTGATGTTGCAGTTTTTGGATGTAAATTAGGAGCAAAACCCGTAATCCAAAGTATGAGACACCATGCTGAAGGACGCATGACTACAGTATACATGGTTTCGAACGGTTCAGGAATTTACAAAATCTGTCCTGAAATATAAAAGTAAAGTGGTGACCATATTTTGGCAGGTGGATGAACTTGATTGCAAGAATTATAGAGCCATTACTCTGTTAGTAACAGTTTGTTAACCTCTGTTAGGACTACATGTTTAGAAAACTAAAGAAAGAATATGAAAAATGGGGCCTCAATATGAATATGGCAAAGACAGAGTATCTTAAAATAGGAGATGGTGAAGAAGATCCAGAGTTAGAAATTAGAAACACAAAAACATGCAATGAATATAAATATCTCGGATCTATAATATCTAAAGAAGGCACTACCAAAAGAGACATCGAAAACAGAACACAGCAGGGAAAAAAAGTGGTAAACATTCTAAACTCTCTACTTTGGTCTAAAGATATTAGACAAGAAACGAAATTGACAATCTATCGAACCTTGGTAGAGCCTATTATGACTTATGGGGCAGAGGTTTGGCAGATAACGCAGAAGGATAGAAAAAGAATAGAAGTAGTAGAAATGGATTTTCTAAGGAGAGCGTGTGGTATATCCAAAAAAGATCACATCAGGAATGAAGATATTAGAAGGAGGACAAATACTGTATATTCCAGTGTAGATAGAATTGAAACGAGACAACTAGTGTGGTATGGTCACGTGAAACGAATGAATGAAGATAGATGGCCAAAGAAAGCTTTAAATTACTTACCACAACAAAGAAGAAGAAGGGGAAGGCCTTCAGTTGCCTGGGAAGAAAATGTACGGCACATAATGAGAGATAGAGCCATCAGAGAAGACGAATGGATGGACAGAAAACGATGGCGGTCGAAATGCGAGAAACGGCAGAGGCTGTAGGAACCTCGCTTATATATATATATATATATATATATATATATATATATATATATATATATATATATATATATATATATATACTCTGTTAGTATCTGCATCGAAAATACTCGGCAATATACTTTTTGAAAGACTTAAAAAAAGGATATCTATTATTGGATATTACTAATGCGGATTTACTGCATCGACCATGTATTTCAAAAAAAGTTTACAAAGCATCAGCATCCAGTAACCAAGGCATCAGAATACAAATATTGGATTTTCTACCGGTAGGATGCGCACATACAAATACTTGAACAACACGAATACTAAAAGTGGCAGAGATTATAATGGCTGGGCGCTGTTGATTGAGTAGCATCCACTATTATTGTAGGCACTGTCAGGAATAGTTTGGTAGGTCCAAGGGATCATATCGCTTTAATCTAATCGCTTGTTGGTTGTGGAGAAGATTGTATGTCAGGGTGTTAGGATACACGCGCAACCTCTTTTGATATTGTTCAGAAATTCTTTTGCACTCTTCAGAGACTATTAGTATACATATACAATAGCACTAAAGGCCTTAGAGGCCCATGGCTTAAAAAATTTTGTTCTTTCTTCATTTTCGCTTTCCTTTATGTACTGAGATCTTCTCTGGCTCGATATGTGACTTTTCTCCATTCCTTCTTGTTATTCATTTTTCTTTTCTGGCCGTCTAGTCCAATTTCTTCCATATCTTTTTCTACCTCCTGATTCCATCTATTTTTTGGCCTTCCTTTTCTCTTTTTTGAAGTTATATTGTAGTTTAGTACCCTTTTTGGAGTCCTCGTGTTTGGCATCCTTTCTAGGTGACCTCGCCATCTTAGTCTCTGTGCCTTTATGACTCCTATTATGTTAGGTTGATTATATAATTTCTTTAACTCATCATTTGATCTTCTTATCCATAAACCGTCCCTTATTATTCCTCCATATATCTTCCTCAAGATTTTCCTTTCCCATATCTCCAGTAGATTTTGTTCATTTTTTGTCATTGTCCACGTCTCACTGCAGTATGTTGCTATTGGTTGTATAGTTGTTTTGTATAACTGTATTTTTGCCTTTCTTGATAAAAACTTGCTTTTCAACATTCCACTAAGAGCATGTACACTTCTATTGCCTGCCATTATTCTAGCTTGTATTTCTTCTTTAATGTTAGGTTTACGTGATATTATTGTACCTAGGTATGTAAATCTTTCCACCATTTCGAATTCGTATGATAATCTTTCTTCTACTTCTACTTTAAACTTTTGTCCATCCCTAAACTGATCATCTGTCCACTGCATACATTTTGTTTTAGTTTCATTTATGTAAAGTCCCATTTTCTTTGCTGCTTTTACTATTCTCTGTACTATCTCCTGTAGCTCTTTTTTTCCTCTTGCCAGCAACACTATATCATCCGCAAATGCCAAAACTTGGTGTCTTTTATGATATAGGAGTCCTTCTCTATTAATTCTCGCTTCTCGCATTATTTTTTCTAGGCATAAATTGAAGAGTAATGATGACAAAGGATCGCCCTGCCTTAATCCTTCGTTTACTATAAATTTGTCCGATGCATGATTGTTGACTTTGACTCTGTTTTCTGTATTCTCTAAAGTAAGATGTATCATGTTACGCAACTTTCTGCTAACTCCCAGTTCCTCAAGGGTCTCTTTTAATTCCTTCCTTTTTATTCTGTCGTATGCTTGCTGGAAGTCGATGAATAGCGCTATCGTTGGTAAGTTGTGTTCATAGCTTTCTGCTTGTAACTCTCTTATTATGAATACTTGGTCCGTTGTGCTTCTCCCTCGTCTAAATCCACACTGGTATTCGCCTATTATATTTTCAGCTTCTTTTTCCAGCTTATCTTTTATCGATTTTGATAGGATTTTATATATGGTATTTAGTAACGCTACTCCTCTGTAATTACTGCATTCTGTTTTGTCTCCTTTTTTGTGTAATGGACAAATAATGGCTTCCTTCCAATCTTCTGGTATTCGTTCTTTTATCCATATCTCTTTTATGATCTTGCATATCCAATTATTTAGCAGTTTTCCACCATATTTCATCATCTCTGCTGTTATGTTATCACTTCCAGGGGATTTGTTGTTTTTCAGATTTTTTATGATTTCCTCGATTTGTTTTTTGCTGGGTGAATTATCTTCTATGTCGTCTATGTGTTCAATTCTTGCTTCTGCTTCCATATATTCTCTTTGGTTTGACTTATTATTACCATTTAGTAATTCATCAAAATACTCTTTCCATCTTTCGACTATTTCTGCTTCCCCGCTTATATTATTTCCTGCTTTGTTTTTAACGAATATGGGTTTTTGTTGGAAACCTTTTTTTTTCATTTCTAGCACCTTGATACAGGTTTTTTATTTTTTTATTTCTGTAATTCTCTTCTATTTCTTTTAGCTTATTTTCTATGTGTTTTCTCTTCTTTTCTCTCAGCACCCTCTTTACTTTTTGTCTTTGCTCCCTATATCTATTCTTTGTCTCTATTGTTTCTTTCGTGATCATTTCCATCCTTAATGATTTTCTTAGTTCTATTTCTTTTTGGCACTCTATGTCGAACCAGTCTTTCATCTTTTTATTCTCTTGTTTATCACATTCTTTTGCTGCTTTGTTCATTATTTGCTTTATGTTTTCCCATTTGTTCTCAGTTTGCTCTTCTATTTGTATCTTTTTTAGTTCTCTTTCCATTGTTTCCTCGTATATTTCTTGCTCTTTTTTTGTTGCTAATCGAATTGGGTTATGTATACATTTCTTTTTATTTATTTTGTTTTTGTTTTCTGGTATCAGTTGCTTAATTTTGATACCCACCATGTAGTGATCTGAGTCAGCGTCTGGTCCTCTGTATGTTCTTATCTTCTTTATACATTGCTGTTCCTCTTTTTCGATGAGCACGTGGTCTATTTGGTTTTTAGTCTTTCTATCTGGCGATATCCATGTTTCCTTGTGTATTTCTTTTCTTTCGAAATATGTGCTCATTATGATCATATTTTTTTCTCTTGCGAAATCTATCAGGAATTGTCCGTTCACATTAGTTTCATTGTGTTTACTATATTTTCCTATTGTCGGTCTAAATACTTCTTCCTTCCCTATTTTGGCATTTGCGTCGCCTAGAATAATTTTCATATCATATCTGGGTATATTTTCGATTGTTCTGTTTAATTCATTGTAGAAACATTCTTTAACATCATTATCTTTTTCTTCTGAAGGTGCGTGAATATTTATGAGGGTGATTTTTTGGTATTTTCCCTTGAACCTGATACTACATATGCGGTCTGATACTGGTTTAAACTCTACTATTGCTTCTTTTAGCTCTTTTCTTATCATAAAACCTGTGCCTAATGTTCGATTCTTTCCACCGCTGTTGAAAAACATTGTATCCTCTATTTCGAATATATCATTTCCCAGCTGTTTCGTCTCCTGTAAAGCTACTATGTCAAAATTGAACTTTTCGATTTCTCTCGCTAAATGTTTAAGTTTGCCTTCTCCATATGTGCCTCTTACAGTCCATGTTCCTAAAAGTAGGTGCTCTTTTCGCAATGTTTTCTTGTGTTTTGGTTCAGTTTTCATTTCTGTAATCTTTTTTCCTTTTTTTGTATTTTCCTTAACCTTATTCTGTGCTTGTTTCGTCAACGTTATTCCAGTAGTACATTTAGTTGCTAGTTTTTTGATGTTTTTTTACACATTGCGCCTTCTTTGTCATTCCACCTCCATTCTAGTAGTAGAGACTATTAGTACCTGCAGATTTTTATATAAGGTGTCATTTTAATTATACTAAGGGGCATTAGCGATTTTTCTTGGATTTTATATTAAAATCTTTGTATTTTCATAACATTAGATTTGCTAGCTGATCCACAGAGCTGCGAACCATATGACCAAACGGGTTTTATTATTACTTTGTATATCAGCAGCTTGTTGTCGATCGATAGGTATGATTTTTTTTAGAATCTAGTAAGTTTTCTGTATAAAATTTCTAGTTGTATGGTAGTGGCTTTTCGTCCATATATGTTTGGTCCATGTTAATCGTTTGTCCAGATGAATGCCTAGATATTTTACGTCATCCTTTTGAGTAAAGGATGTCCATCGAGGTTAACTTGTGGACATATACCTCTTCTTAGAGTAAATGTAATATGTGTAGATTTTGAGGGATTTACTTTAATTCTGCAGAGTTTAAACCATTCATTAGTTTTGTTTAGATGTAATTGCAGTATCTCTGATGCTATTGCTGGATTACTATCAGATGTTAGGAAAGCAGTATCATCTGCAAATGTTGCAAGCGTAAGTTTATTTTTTGTTGATACTGTACTGTTGGTACTGTTGGTACACTACCCTGAGGTACACCAGATAAATGAAATGGAGTAGAGTTTTGTGTAGGCCTCATTCTACCTTTTCTTTTCAAGTTTTTCAAAAGCCTTAGAAATCACTGGAAGTAGATTACTCGGTCGGTATGAGTTGACATCTGTAATGTATCATTAAACATTAGACAGACAGTTATCAAAAATGTATTAAAAACGCAAAATGTATCTTTTTATTGGACAAACGTAACTTTTTGGCATTGAAAATAAATAAACTATGTAGCTTAATATAAAAATTATATCAATTATATCAAGTATATTAACATAAAAAATTATATTAACTTTGAAAAAGTAAAATTGCTGTAATTAAAATTTTTTAGATAAGGGACCCGGAACAGTCTCATCTTCTTCCAGTTTTTACCTACGTTTTTCAAAACTTCTAGTTCGTCAAAGAGTTGGTCTTTATTTAAAATGGTTTCCTTGATACATCATTTAAATGTTTATCTTTAGTTTATCAACTTTAACAGTGTAAAACTTGAAACGCTTATAAATTGTTACTGTTATGACTTCGATATCATTTTGTGAAACATCAGTAGCACATTGAATACAATTGTTGAATATGTGAGCAACACATCCAATACCAATTGAAGGTTTCTCGCAAGAATTACTCAATTTAGTGAATAAATTATTAGTTCTCTGTCTCTGGCCACCAAAATTATTAGTTGTCTTATCTGCTGTTAGTCTAACAGTCTTGTTGATAATATATTTTTGTAAAATATTTAATACATAAACATGTAAATGATCGGATGTCTTGCCTGGGAAATCTACTAACTGTAATACTTTTGTTTGAATGCTGGATTTGCTGTCAAATTACCTTACTGGTAAGGGTACTAGTTTTCCATACTTGTCATTTGATGAATCTATAATGATGCTAAGAAAGTTTGCTTTCTGCATATCAACTTCCAGCCGTAACTGCGATTCTCTGGCCAAAATATTTTTCTTGATGTCTTCACTTTTAGTTTGAGTAGAATTTTAATTCAAATAAATTGGAAACCAATTTGGAAGTACAATCTAATAATCTAAAACTGTGCTTAATGGTGTGGTATGCAAATGTCCCTTCTTTGGCTGGTAATTATTAAGTTCTCGGAGCTGACACTTGCGATTTTAAAAAATGAATGTAATTTATTGCTTTTAGTCAGTGCAATAGCTGCCAATGTGTGTCTCTTCTTTCTGAAATGAGCTTTAATATTAGTTTGTCTACTTTTGGAAATATCAACGCCACTTTCACAGATTTTAATATAAATAATATGCGGTGATGAGACAGAATTGACTTTCATAATCCTTTTGTAGATCTGCATTAAAAAGGCATTTTCGTCGAGGTGGGGACATATTCTAAATCATTATTGCAAACAAACACTAAAGCAGTCCATTAATACAATACGTAATACTTCAATGCGATGGATATAAAGGAATAAAGCCTTAATATTTTTATTACTCGATTATTTTTATCACCTGAATGTACTATGTATTACAAGTGTACTCAGTAAATATAAGTAGTACATCAGTTAATTCTTCTGTATGCCACTATAAACGCTATATGGTCTGCTATTGAAATATTCTTGCAGTCAGTATATACCAAAAGAGACAATAATGAACCATTTAATAGTGGGGGTCAACTACATCAACTTTTACAAATGGTTATGAATCAAAATTAGTTCATTGTCGACAAAAAAATCGCAAGGAAGACACAAATTTTCATCATCAAAACTAAATATGGTTAAATAATAAGACTTCATTTGTTGATGGAAATGATTTTTTTAAAGTAAAATAAAACTAACTTATACTTCTAAACTTGCTGCCATAAAACAACAGTGTTATAATTGCGGTAAGACATGTACTAGATTGCTCAGATTTGAAGGTTTTGATAGTTCTGCTTTAAGATATAGTGTAGTGCACTATATCTTAAAAAGTTCTGCACTACTGCATTCAAACCATTCCCTCAAGTTCTTAAGCCAGGATATTCTTCGTCTTCCCACATTTCGCTCTCCTCGGATTTTGCCCTGCATAATAAGTTGTAATAATGCGTATTTTTGCCCTCTCATCACATGTCCCTTTACTTAGGTATATACTGTTAAAGGATGACCCATTGAATGCGCTAAAATTAGTTTTGACTGTTTTTTTATTTACATTTCATACAGGGACACTCCCTCAGCATGCTTACATTGATAATTGATATATAATGATAACAGCTATTGTAGTTACGTTTGTTATTTTTAGAATTACTAATGGTAAAAGAACTTAAAAGATACTAAAAGAGTTAAATCTAAAAGTAATTTAAGTATCCAGTTCAAAATTTTTAAAATTTACCAAAAATGTCCCCGATTGTTTTTTTATGTATTTCAACAAGACAAAACCTAATAATACAACAACATTTTTAAAATGAGATTCTTCATTACTACACTTGTAATTTGTCAGAATAATAATTGCACAATACAACAATTAACACATTGCGTGCCACGCTGTAATCGGGAAAATAGTCTCAGAGGCCAAAACACTTTTTTGTAATATTTGTATGTATTAACTAAAATGAAGATGTTTCTGACACTTTTTTGTTTTATTTTTGTAGTTTTTAGTCATGTTTTGTAGTATTTTTGTGTCTTCATATATGAGCGACGTGGCCCTGTAGAACAAAATTCATGATATGTAAGTTGCTGGCCACGTCTCACAAATATGATCGACGCATGTTTTTTAAGGTTTTCTCTTTTGTTGCAGATTTTGGGATTGAAAATTGAATGAACCGAATAATAAAAAATGTCTAAACGTCGTCGAGGCTTGACAGAGGCCGAATTAGAGAAAGCATTGAATCACATCGATAGTGATAACGAGAGTGATGAACAGTCTGACTTTGACTCCGACGATTCATCAAAGATCAGGATTTTAGCCATGACCCCGCTGCGTCAATGGATCGATTTGAGTCATCTGATGAAGATGATAACGAAGAAGACCCAGATATAGAAGATGTTCTTCAGGATTTGGTGATGAAAGAGGCTCGGATTGAAGAGAATGACCAAAATGAAGATGAAGATATGCCAGCTTCCACTGATTGGCTCGAGTATGTGGGACGACACAAGAACTTCCAGTTTACGGGTCCTAGTGGTCTGCAACAAGATTTGTCCCCTGAAATGACTCCGCTTTCAGGCATTTTTCCATATCGTCGATAATGAAGTCATAGACCTTATTGTCATTGAAACGAACAGATTCGCGCAACAAACCATGGCAACCAAGGAAGCCAAAAGATATTCTCGCATAAATAAATGGAAACCGACCAATCCAGAAGAGATAAAAAAGTTCTTGGGTTTGACACTGTGGATGGGATTAGTTCGACTAAGTGCATTACCCGATTATTGGGCGACCAAGGGTATTTATCGTCTAGATATTCCAAGAGCAACTATGTCGCGAAACAGATATCAGCTGCTGCTAAGTGTTTTGCATTTCACCAATAATGAGACAATTCAAAGAGGAGATCGCTTAGCAAAAATTAAACCTCTTATTGATATCCTTCAAAATAAATTTCAATCTCTATTTTATCCTGGTGAAGACATCGTAATAGATGAAACTTTAGTACCATGGAGGAGGCGCCTAATTTTTAGGCAATATATACCAAACAAGGCCCACAAGTATGGTATCAAATTATTTAAACTGTGTTCAATCGATGGTTACACATGGGCACTTGAAGTATACGCAGGAAAATCAGCGACAGGGCAACGCGAAGTTGGACTAGCAACCAATGTGTGTTTGAGATTGTGTGAGAAGCTTCTCTATCAAGGACGCACTCTTATATATAGATAATTTTTACACGAGCTACAAGTTAGCTAAAACAATGCTTGAAAAGCTAACACATGTTGTTGGAACCGTGAGAGCCAATAAGAAAAATATCCCAACAGATGTCCTTCAAGCCAAGATAAAAAGGGAGAGATGGTATCTCGCGAAGACAAAAACGGAATAGTAGTCTTAAAATGGAAAGACACGCGGGACGTTAGGCTGCTCTCAACAAAGCATGCCCCAATTACGGTACCAGTTCACCCAAGGATTGCTGAGAATAAACCCCCTATTGAGACCCAGAAATCCAACGACTCTCAAAATCCATCAGATGCCATAGCTAATGCCTCCAGTACTACCAATGTTTATGCATCAACAAGTAGTAGCGATTTGCCTTATTGCCAAATGGAATCTGAAAATTCCGATCCCCGGACGCTTCCAACGACATACAGGAGGCAGTTCCAGTAAAAATAAAGAAAAAGTCCCGAAAACCAGAAGAAAACCAGTTGCGATTCTGGCGTACAATAAAGGCAAAGCTGAAATCGATTTGTCAGACCAGATGGCATCTTATGCCACTACGCTCCGAAAGGGTATCAAATGGTATAAAAAGTTAGGAATAGAATTGCTTCTGGGAGTATCAATGGTAAATGCATGGTTCTGTATAAACGAGTCACCAAAAGAAAATCCAAATCCGTGCTTTTCGTGACATCATAGCAGCAGAGCTACTTCACATCGCAAATCTGAAAAACGAGCAGTTGCCACAAAAGCCGCAGGAATATCACCATTTACTTGTGAGAGTCGGGAAAAATGAAAAGAAAATCCGTGCAGGTGTTCGTTGTGCTATGCAAAGATTCAGAAAGAATCAGGACGTATAGTTGCAAAATCTAAAGCCAAATTAACATACAATTATTGCGACAAGTGCCCGGGACAGCCGCAAATATGTGCATTATGTTTTAATGAAAAACATTAATTTTACAATTTTAAGTTTTTTTTTTCCTTTGTATTTAAGTTATTGTTAAGTGTAGTTAGTTGATTTTTGCTTCGTTTTGTAAAGTTCTAAAAATACGTTTGTTCAGAATGAGTTTTGTGTTAATATTTCGTAAAATAAATATTTTTTAAACTTTTTGTTGTGTTAAATATATGTTTCCAATTTTGCTCAAACCAAGATACATACTACTTTGCCCAATAGCCACGCTCACGATTCCCCATTAGAAAGACACGGTACTGGGTTTCATATTTGATATACATAGCTAGCTATTGATCCATGCGTGTCTCTCAAAAATGAGCGACGTGGCCCTCTGAGAAATATTGGTGTCTCTCATATATGAGAGACGTGGCACGCAATATGTTAATAAGGAATCACTCAAAGTACTTATAAACTAGTACCATTTTCCCCTTCCTCCCTATTTAATGCGCCACCATCATCATTTAATTCAATAAAAAATTTATATCCACCATTAATGTAAAAAAGTCCAATCTTCTTATAGTATTATTCTACTTTGATCACTTTAGTAATTCTTTTCTGTCAGTCTTCTTTGGTAATATTAGATACTATTTTTTAATTACAACAATTAACTTCTTATCAAATTTTGAAAATGTATTTGCAAGCCTTATACTTAATTTTAATTGTTTTCAAACTAACTCTATAGAATTGAACACCCAAAAATAAATACCTACGATGCTTCCGTTAAAATAAAATGCATCGTGTGTAGAACTTTAATTAATAATAAGTTTTATTAAATTATTGCAATTATTTGAAAAAAAAAATCATTTTCCCATAACAACCTTTACATTTAAACTTTCTTTAAAGATTTATTTGGTATCTAAGTGAGCTTTCGGGAATAATAGGTAGCAATGTCAAGAATTATCACGTGATTTGTTTGCAAGTGTGGGATTAGTGAGTTTTCAAACTAATCTTTCAAAAATATCAGCCATACTCTTGTGGCAGTCAAGGTTACAATCTTTTATTTTCTTTCCACATGATGTTAAAATAATGTTCAATAATTAGCTACAATCCTTTACTTGCAGGCCTTTTTTAATATGCAAATAATTGAACAATCTGTCCATTCTTTATAATATTTATTATAACCGCGACTATATTTAAAAAGTTTATTTAGAATTTTAATGCTTAGTCACAACAGAAACCAAAATAGTAAGTAAAAATTATACTGAGAAGTTCAACGAAAAATCAGAGTAGAAACTAAACTGATATAATGATTTTAAGTTAAAGACTTTGTTACGTTTGTATTGTTTTTTATGATCTGAGTACTGATCAACTATCAGTGTGGTTACGGTTTGAAATCATATTTGATGACACAAATAGACAAGATACTTAGAACAGAAGCAGAGAATCTTAATGTTGAAATGTTGGGGAAAGCCAATACAGGGTATAAAAATAATTCTTAATTTTTTAAAATCGAATGAGATTAAATTTAAAAGTGACTATCAATATAAGAGTAGCGTTAGCAGTATTTCATAACACCACCATAGAAAATGGAGTCTTGTTTCCTGCACATAATAATCTAGATCAGTGGTTCCCAAGCTTTTAATCTCGCGTACCACACACGAAATTATAAATTAGTAGTAATCTTTAAAAACCTTGAAAATGGTAAAGTAATAAAAACTGCAACAACTGGTTATGACAACATTATTATTTATTAATTATAGGAAAAAATACAATATACTCAGTGCGAAAAATGATGCTGCATGTTCGAGACAAGAGAGGAAATATCTGGCTCAGTTGTACTTAATTTCAGGCGCAAATTAGTGTCTATGTTAAGCTTGTTACGATATTTATTTTTTATTATCAACATAGCAGAAAATCCGCTCTCACAGAGATATGTGGTTGTAAATGGAATTAGAAACAGTAATGCTTTTCTGGACAGCGATGGATATTCATTTTTAACTTTTAGCCAAAATTCACACAGCTCTTCTTTGTTGAATTCCACTTGCAAAGCTCCATCGCAAGATAACTCTATCAGAGATTCCTTTTCATTTACACTTAAATTTTCACGAACACTATCCAGATCCGAAACGAATGGGTTCCTTATCCAATTGTGTTTGGGACCTTTAAATTTATATAATAAAAAGGGATTTTTAGGTCAGTCTTGCAACGGTGTATTGTTGCAAGCCGTAAGACAAAATAGACTAGCCCGGGGTAGCAATGTACAAGGGGAGTCCGGTAGTAGAAAGAGATAGTTAAAAAAATGGCGGATGTAATGTAACGTAACGTAGACGTATTTTGTTGTTGGTTAATAAAAAGTTGGGAAATCAGTTGGGATTTCATTTTACTGGCAAAGAAAACTAGGATATAGGGAAAGTTGGTCCTTATATACTATTCATGTGGTCCTAAGAGCTGGATTAGTGCAAATAAAGACAACACATTCATCGATTAAATTATCGAGCCGGCGTGGTTGGTGGTTTTGGCGCGCTGTTGGCTGTTTATATGGACATTGGTTCGAGACGTTGGAAATTGGAGTGTTTGGTGAGTTTGTTCCTTTTTTAAACATATTCCTATTTAATATCTAGAATTTTTTAATTTGTGTTATGAAGAGTACTTAATAAACAGTATTTACTTTGTATGTATTTGTTTCATGATCATTGGCATTCGTAATTTTCATATTGTTGGCATTATTTAAGTTATTTAATTGTAACTGTTGGTTTCAATATTCGAATTGGTTAATATTCCTATTTAATAATCATGGCGGAAGGTCGTGAAAAAGAGTTAAATAGGCCACGTGGCACGATTAAGGGCCAATTAACAACATTTGAGACTTTTTTAAATAAATGTAGACTGGATAATAATCTTTTAATTGAATTGGAAAGTCGGTTAGAACGGGCAGTAGGATTATTAGATAAATTTGAAGAAGTTCAAAATGAGATAGATAATATGGCCTCAGATGAGGAATTTATAAGGAATTCTTCTGTTAAAAGAGACAAGTTTGAAAATTCTTTTTATAGAGTAATTTCAGTAGCAAAAAATATGTTACAAGAAAGTCAAAGTCATTTGGTAGATATGGGAGGATCTCAGGTTGCCTCTAGTTCTAGTAATCATAGCAATAATGGGGGATTAGCTCTTCAAGCAGAACCAAGGCTACCGGCTATCCCTATCCCCACGTTTAATGGGAATATAGATATGTGGATCGAGTTTAAAGAAACGTACGAGTCATTGGTACATAATAATGGTGCAATTTCAAGTATTGAAAAGTTTCATTTTTTAAAACGAGCATTACAGGGGGATCCGGAAAAAATGGTAAAAATGCGTAAAATGACCGCGGAAAATTATGCCGTTGTTTGGCAACTATTATGTGATCGGTATGATGATAAACCTTTGTTAGTTGGGTTTCATATAGATTCATTATTAGTATTCCGGTCATTATCAAAAGAATCTGCGACAGATTTACGGGATATGTTAGATACAATAATTGAAAGTTTGTTTGCATTGGAAAAACTTAATGTTGAGTCAAATTTATGGGATCCATTCTTGGTACATTTAATGTCAAAAAAGTTAGATCAATTTTCATTCAGTAAATGGGAAGAAATTAGACCTAAAAAAGAGTTAGCAACTCTTGATCAATTTAAAGATTTTTTAAGAAATAGAATAGATAGCCTAAAAAACATTGAGAGGATGAAAAAAGAGAAGAACGTAATTGATAGTAAGGGGAAACATTTTCAACCTAATTGGAATAATAAAGTAAATAAAACATTAGTTGCAGTAGAAACAACTTCTTCTTGCTTCTATTGTAAAGAGAAACATTTCATTTATAACTGTACAAGTTTTTTAAAATTAAACACTTACAGTAGATATAAGCAAGCACAAAAATTGGGCTTATGTTTAAACTGTTTGCAAAAAACCAATCATGTAAGTAAAAATTGTCAATCTGGAAGCTGCAGGAAATGTGGGCGGAAACATAACACACTTCTGCATTACGCTGGTGGAGGGCAGATAATGATGTCACTGGAGTAGGTTATCAGGAAGATATTGGTCAGCTTTCTGCGATACAGGTCTGCGAAGAAGGTGCCACTGCCTCTGTTAACAATGGTATTCAATCATTAGCTGGACCATCAAATGGAATGTCATTCAGTGTGAATTCTGTCTGGTTAGAAAATGGAACTGCAGCTCCTGGAGAGGTATTGTTATCAACTGCATTAGTACAAATAATTGATGGAAAGGGGAAAGCTCGTACATGCAGAGCACTTTTAGATTCTGGGTCTCAACCCAATTTAATAAGCGAAGAAGTAGTAAAGCGGTTAAACTTACCGAGGAAGTCAGTAGAACTTACTTTAGCAGGAGTTGGAAGCAAGGTCGCACAAGTCAGATATAGATGCAATGGTACAGTTGAATCAATTGGAGTGGGCTTTAGGAAAACTGTATCCTTTTTAATAGTTCCACAAATTACTGGAGTACTTCCTAGTCAGAATATACCTACAACAAGGTTAAATATTCCGAAACATCTTCAATTGGCAGATCCAGGATTTCATAAACCTGGAAAGATTGATCTTCTCTTAGGAGTAGATATATTTTATGAATTATTGTGTGTTGGACAAATTCGGTTGGGTCCAAATCTTCCATTGCTTCAAAAGACAAAGTTGGGCTGGTTGGTCAATGGAAAAATGAGTTTTATTGGGAACACATCTAATATTACTAATTGTAATCTTAGTGTATTAGACATCAGTCAACAATTGGAAAAGTTTTGGCAAATAGAAGAGGTACCAGATGGACAAGAGGTACTTTCAAAGGAAGATATAGAATGTGAGCAAATCTTTCAACAAACAACAAAGAGGGCTCCTGATGGAAAATTTGTAGTTCATATTCCACTGAAGAAATCAGTAACAGCACTGGGTAAATCTAGGCAATCAGCATTAAATAGATTTTACAAATTGGAACAAAAACTGCAAAAGAATGAAAAGTTACAAGAATTGTATATCAAGTTTATGCAAGACTATATTGACATGGGTCATATGTCATTATCAGATGGTTCGTTGGATACTATTTCATATTACTTTCCACATCATGGGGTGATTAATGAAAATAGTGAGACTACACGTCTAAGAGTGGTATTTAATGGTTCAGCCACTACAGATACAGGTGTATCTTTCAATGATTTGCAATATAATGGACCAAAAGTACAAGAAGATTTGGTTTCTATATTGTTACGATTTAGACAGCATTATGTGGTAGTTGGTGGAGATGTCGCAAAGATGTATAGGATAATTTGGGTTGTTCCTGAGCAACGGTCCTTACAAAAAATAATTTGGAGAGCATCACCTGATGCAGACTTAAAGGAGTATACACTCAACACAGTCACATATGGAACAAGGTCAGCACCTTACTTGGCAATAAGATGTTTAAAAGAGTTAGGACTTCAGTGTGCAGAGAACAGACCTGAAGCTTCTCAAGCAATTTTAAAAGATTGTTACGTAGATGACCTACTTACTGGTGCTGAATCAGCAGAGGAAGCAATAAGCTTGTGCAAGGAAGTGGATCAAGTTTTAAAAGATGGAGGTATGGAGCTGAGAAAATGGGTAACAAACAGTAAAGAGGTGCAGCTCGCATTGGAAAAATCAGAAGATGGTTCTGGTTCTGTTCAGATTGGAGAAAAGGACAAAAACAAGACACTGGGGTTGATGTGGGCTTTTAAAGAAGACACATTGATGTTTGCGATAGATTTTTCAGCTAAAGAAAATAGGCATACGAAACGATCCATATTATCAGAAGTTTCAAGGATTTTTGATCCCTTAGGGTTGCTGGGACCCACAGTACTTTTGGCGAAACAGTTGTTACAAAAAATGTGGCAGCAAAAACTTCACTGGGATGAGTCACTGCCTCACGATTTGGAAACAGAATGGAGAAAATTGAGGGCAGAGTTCTTAAATTTAAATAGTCTGCGAATTAAAAGACATGTGGTTTGCAGGAATGCTATAACGGTGGACATTCATGGGTTTGCCGACGCTTCAAAATTGGCATATGGAGCTTGTGTTTACCTTAGAAGTGTAGACCATGATGGATTGGTGACAATAAATTTGTTGTGTTCTAAAGTGAGAGTAGCTCCATTGAAGGCACAAACAATTCCAAGACTTGAACTCTGTGCTGTATTGGTATTGGTTAAATTGGTGGCAGTAGTTCAAGCGTCTCTTACAGTAAAAATTAATAATATTTTTTATTGGACAGATTCTACAGTGGTATTGGGATGGCTTAAAACTGATGTTTGTAAATTACAAGTTTTTGTCGCAAACAGGGTTAGTCAAATTAAGGCCATTGCTAAATGTGGTGAATTTAGACATGTAAGATCAGAGCACAATCCAGCAGATCTTCTATCTAGGGGCGTGTTACCGTCGAAGATTATTGGTTTACAACATTGGTGGATTGGGCCTGAATGGTTGAAATTGGAAGAGTCAGAGTGGCCAAATTTGGGTCATGAGGCACAATTGGAATTACCAGACTTGAGGTATTCAGTCGTTTCGCACATAGCTACTGAAGAAAACTCAAAACTATTTCATTTTGAAAAATTCAGTTGTTTAAATAGGTTAAGGAGAGCTGTGGCATATAGTTTTAGATATGTCAAAAAGATCAGATCAAGAGAATTTGATGTAACCAGTGCACTATCTCCTTTGGAATTGGAGCAAGCTATGGATGCGTTGGTATTGGTATCACAAAAAGAAGTTTTTGGAGCGGATATGATGGCACTGGAAAATGGAAAACCCTGGAAGAAACATCTTCTTAATTTGAATCCTTTCATGGATAAAGCAGGATGTCTCAGGGTGGGGGGTAGATTAAATTTGGCAAATCTACCTTATTCACAAAAGCACCCTCGGTTATTAAGTGCTAAACACAGGTTTACCATATTGTTATTTGAAATGGAACATAATAGGTTGCTGCATTGTGGCCCGCAGCAATTATTAAGTGCTATCAGAGAGAATTTTTGGGTATTGGGAGGACGAAACTTAGCACGAAAAGTGTATCGCAGTTGTGTGAGATGTTTCCGATGCAAACCTATTCCTTTGGAGCAAATTATGGGACTTTTACCGAAAGACAGAGTAGAAGTAAATCCTCCATTTTATGTAACGGGAACGGATTATGCAGGTCCTTTTCCAATGAAGACAAAACGTGGTCGTGGTTCACAAATAATTAAATGTTATATTTGTCTTTTTGTGTGTTTTTCAACTAAAGCACTTCATTTAGAGGTAGTATCAGACTTAACCAGCGAAGCCTGGATAGCATGTTTTCGTAGATTTGTCGCACGACGGGGCAAACCACTGAAAATTTATTCAGATAATGGGTCAAATTATATTGGGGCTAATACTGAATTAAAAGAATTACAAAATTTTTTGGAACATGAATCACAAACAATTAGTAATACGTTAGGTAATGAGGGAATTCAATGGCAATTTATTCCGGCACGTGCTCCAAATTTTGGGGGTTTATGGGAAGCTGCCGTGAAATCATGTAAACATCATTTACGGAGAATTTTGGTTAACTCTCCTCTTACATACGAGGAATTTAGTACTCTTCTTGCACAGGTTGAAGCGGTTCTAAACTCCCGTCCTTTGGTCCCTCTTTCCTCTAGTCCTGATGACCTTGAGGTATTAACACCTTCCCATTTCCTTATTGGACGCAAACTCACTGCAGCTCCTGATCCAAGTCTTAAGGAGATACCAGTGAATCATCTGTCTCGTTGGCAACATGTACAGATGCTACATCAACATTTTTGGAGTAGATGGTCAAGTGAGTACCTTGCTGAATTGCAACAAAGGCACAAATGGATGAAGAATTCCAGTAATCTTCATACTGGACAGTTGGTTATCATCAAGGAAGACAATCTGCCTCCATCCCAGTGGCGACTAGGAAGAGTGAAGGAACTGTTCTGTGGTCCAGATGGGAATGTGCGAGTGGTATTGGTAAAAACTCAACTGGGAGAATACAAACGTTCTATTTCAAAACTGTGTCCCCTCCCAGGACAATCATAGTGATTAAGTGTTTATTCTTTACATATATAAACATTGATTATGTTACAATTCTATATTTTTCAGTTTTTTTTTTACATGGTTAAGCTTTATGTTGAAATTGTTATTTCAATGTGGGGGGAATGTTTGGGACTTTTAAAATTTGTATAATAAAAAGAGATTTTTAGGTCAGTCTTGCAACGGTGTATTGTTGCAAGCCGTAAGACAAAATGGACTCGTCCGAGTTGCAATGTACAAGGGGAGTCCGGAAGTAGAAAGAGATAATATAATGATAATGGCGGATGTAATGTAACGTAACGTAGACGTATTTTGTTGTTGGTTAATAAAAAGTTGGGAAATCATTTATGATTTCATTTTACTGGCAAAGAAAACTAGGATATAGGGAAAGTTGGTCCTTATATACTATTCAAATTGAACCCCGAATAATCTTCTGTAAAATATTCTTTAAATATTGCAACGATCATTTGGCTGTGATTTTTGATGTTATTGATCACAATTTCACTCACTGTAAGTTCATTTTCAGTTATAAAATTTTCTAAATTAGGAAAAGATGCTAGGTTCTCATTCGAAACGCTCTTTTCAATTATTTGAAATTTTTTGAGAAATGCTTTTATTTTGTCATTTACTGAAAATCTATTTGTAGATCTACCTTGCAAACTTAGATTTAAGTCGTTGATGCGATTTTACTTTTGTGGCTACACCTCCGAATCTACCTGTCACAGCTCGAGCGCAATCAGAGCAGAAGCCAACGCAATTCATCCAGTCAAGTCCATTTTCAGCAAAGAATTCATCCAGTTTGTTAAAAATTTTATCCGCTGTAGTTCGTGTTGATAACGGCTCACAGAATAAATAATCTTCTTTAATTGTTTTATTTTCATGTATATACCGCACGTAAATCATAAGTTGAGCATAGTTCGTTAGATCTGTACTCTCATCAAGTTGTATCGAAAAGAAATTGCTACTTTTTACATGATTGATGACTTTATTTTTAACATTTGATGCCATACTGTCGATCCTACGTTGAACGGTATTATTGGACAGTGATATCAGTTCTAGCTTTTTAGCTGACGCTTCACCCAACATACAGGTAACCATATCTTTTGCTGCAGGTAACAACAACTCTTCGTCAATTGTGTGAGCTTTTCCTGACTTTGCAATTCTTAGGCTAACTAAGAATGATGCCTCTACTGATTTTTCGGTACTACCAGTAAATGAAGACATGACTTTCTTAGTGCTTTTCATTTCTGTTAATTTTCGGGTGAAAAAATCCTTCGGTTTGCTTACTAATGTAGAATGTTTTGTGTTAAAATGACGATTCAGTAATGAGGGTTTCATACTTTGATTTGATAAAATTTCAAAGCAGATGACACACTGAGGGCGTGGCTCATTATTTACATCCGTCACCGTAAATCCAATATTTATGTATTCTGGGTCATATTTTCTAGTAATTTTTCGAATTTTAGTAGGTATTTTATCTTCTTGAATTACCGCACAATCTGGCTCCGAAGTGGAACTCGATGGTAAAGAATTTTTAACATCATCTTGAATCACTGCACAATTTAATTCTTGAGATGAACTTGGTGGTACATTATTTTGAGCACAAGGTCTTTTTACACTACTAAGCCACTTATCCATGTTAATTCAAATATATTAAACTTGACTTAAAATCATCGAGCTAAAAGACAAAAGAGGGAATCTAATCCTTATGAAAAGGAGACCAAAAAAGTGGCCTCTGATGGCGGACATATCCGGAAATACGAATGCGCCAAATTTAAATTTTCCAACACTTATTAACAGTAGCTATATAATATTTTTCAGAATGTGTCTTAGACAAGAAAGTTTTAATTAATTATTAACGATAATAGTCTAAAATGCGACACAATTGTTAAAAAACTTCAATATAAATAAGATTTCATGTGACATTTGGGACAAACAATAACATAACCCAACTAAATTTGATGTCAAACAAGGAGAGAGACTCTCTTTCCTTGTTTAATGTGGCCTCTAAAGATCGCACTTTCTGTCTAACAATATTTTTGCCCCCACTACCTTTACATTCCCTCTTTTGTCTTTTTGCTCGATGCTTAAAACAAATTAGATAAGTAATTTGACGAATGCTAGCTGGTTGGACGTGCGTGCGGACACTCGATAGCTTTGTCACTGTTTGACTCGCGTCGCGGTCGCCGAAAAATAGGCTGGCCAGCAAAATAGGCGGAGCTTAATGCAAACTAGACGCGACGGCGCCCCCACGCACCGTGAGCACAGAATAAAGAGGCTCCTCTTTATACTGTGCCATGATACTATGAATAACAAGATAGGATCTTCCCGTAGCTCAAAATCGGTCGGGTTCGCGCATGCCGTCATTGGAGAGTAGAATTTGAAATCTTGTTAAAGTTAAATGGGATTTGTATGCATTCTGTGATGAAATTACTAGACGAAAATAAGTTAAGAGGTTTAATAATTACAATAATCGTACACATAAGGATATCTCCAAACTATTTATTAAAGATTATTTATTGATATATACAAAAAACTGACATTTCGAACGTGCAACTCTCCAATGACGTCACAAAAACATGCGCAATATCTTATCTTATAGTCATAGTATCATGTACTGTGCCGTGAGGTTATTAACTCAGTAAATTTTACTGTGTATGTCCTATGACTGCTTGCGTACCACTGTTGGTACGCGTATCACAGTTAGGGAATCGCTGGTCTAGATCAACAAGAAAACCATTTAATTAAATGCAAATAAAGAGAAAAAAGAAGACAATTTTGCTTAATTTTAAGGTGAAATTTGGGAAACATTATTGTGAATTATATATTAGACAACAATTTTCAGAACTCAATTCCCATTTCTAAAAAAATATTTCCCATTAACCAATTGTTTTGTTTCTGAGATAATTTACAATGTATAAGTTTTAAACTAACTTTCAGCTTTGTTAAGATAAATATTTTTTTAGGATATGATGCTTATATTTCAGTAATTTTTATACTTACTCAATAAGTAACAGTTAAGATAAATTTTATAGGATATTACGATGCTTATATTTCAAAAACTCTTATACTTCCTCAATAAGTAAAAGTTTTCCTTTTGTATAATTTGAAGCACTCCTTTTTTTGATACCGACATAATTAATAACTATTAACTATTTTATACACAAATTAACATACAAGACAAATAAGGTTATTTGGACAAAAATAATGCAAAATTAATAGAAATTCAATTTTCAACCTACTAATTAAACATCATAAGTTTACTTTTAATAATAAAAAGAGTTGTAGGTATTATGAAATTGGGTGTGGCATTAAAGTGTACTTTAGTCTAAAGTAAACATTAGTTAAGGTTTACTTTCGGTAATCATTATAAAATCGGGCTTTAATTTTAATTCTTTTCACTTCTCATTTGAAAATTATGTCATGTTAATATAATGTCAGATTTTCACAATTATCAGTTCAAAAATTTTGTTAAGTGTGACAAAAAAAATTATTAGTAAAACATTTTAAGTTGAACTTTTATATTTATACTTTGGAAGAGTAGAAGAGTCCAAATTAGCACATATTAAATAATGGCTTTTTACGAAATAGTAGTCACAGTAAACAATAGGAAGAACCCATTTACTTGACGAGGGGTGACCATTATACAACATGTAAGCTTTATCAATTATATTAAAATCCATAAAAATCATAAATAAATAATAAAATTACTTTATTCAGTTTTAAACATATTATTATCATTTAAAAAATACGAAAAACATTGAATGAACCTTCACGATAGTCTACAAGTACTGATTGATCTTTTTTTTTTATTTTATATAATAATTAAATTTACTATCAAATGATATTTACTTATATTTTATTCCTCATTTCAGCATTTATTCTGATTTTGACCGATCTGTCAAAAGAATACAATGTATGCTTGGCAAAAATGCAGACTTAATATACAATGTAACGTTGTTAATATGTTAGCAGGTGCCGTTAGGAGTAAATATAATTTATTAAACCATTTTAATATAACTTACCTATATAATTTGTTTAAAATGTAAATAATAAATAATCAAAGTAGTTTTTCTTATTTTTAAAAATATTATTAAAATTTTTTGACATACAGAAAATATAATATGAAGCTTTGCATTTGTTTACAGTACCGCCCACTATACCACCTTTTTTTTTATAGGTATATTTTACAGGATTGACTGCGCTTATCGCCAGATAAACAGAACGTCCAAAACTAAATGACCTTTTTTTGCCTGACGTTGGCGATCATCACGACTCATTTTAGCTTGTGTACAGCAATTCTAAAGAGTTTTATTGTTGTTTTTTCACTTCACTGTTTTAAAAATTTTAACCAGGATGTGCCTTGTCTTCCTGGTCCTCTTTTTCTTTTTACCTTCGCTTGTATAACCAATCGTATCCACTCATATTTTTAATTTCTTAGTATGTGACCAAATTAGCTCATTTTTCTTTCCTTTATAGGGTTAAGTAATTCTTTTTCTTTTTTCATCTTTCTTAATATGTTCGTATTTGTTACGCGTTATGTGGATGATATTTTCTATGTTCTTTGATAACACCACATCTCAAAGCTGGCAAATTTTTTTTCAGTTGCGTAAGTAATTGTCCAGGCTTCAACTCTATATAGGTACAAGAGCAGTGAATACTATAGTTCTAATTTCTATTATCAGTTTTCAACTGCATAATACTGCTTTTATCTTATTGAAAGCGTTTCTTGCTCAATGCGCCTTTTTATTTCAAGGCTGAGGTCCCATTTTTTATTTAGCCCACATCTCAAGTAATTGTAAGGTACTTTACAATGTGTTCAAAGCTATTTTATACCTCTCATAGTACTGCGTAGTGCGATCAACCAAAATTTGCAGCCCTTCTCTGTTGACCACAAGGAGTATTGTATCGTCTGCATATCTGAGATGATTTACCACCGTTTCGTTAATTGAAATGCATTAATGATTTTGGAATAGAATATTAATCATTTAAAAAATACTTTTCTGTTAAATAGTTTTTATTATTATTCTTTAATTAAAAAATATTATAGGAGTCCTAAAACTTACCATTTGTCCTAATAATTTCATTTTCTGGAGCATATAGTGCCCTTGGTCTACTCTTACTTCTCGCCCTTCTCTGTTTACTTATATCTTCAACAATTGCGGTTTGAGGAGCCCTTGATCTTGCTCTTCTGACAGGTGACAGCATAACAGCTGGTGTTGCTCCTCCACCTACACTACCTATGCCTAAATAAAACGTATCGACATCGGCAAATTCATTTCGAAGTTGAGAAAAACTCCGAACTTCTTGTCCTGACACAGTGTACATACGTTTTGCACCATTCATTTTTAGTACTTGGCCTAAATCTTCAAGCACTTCTTCAAAAGGTTGAGTCGTACGAAGGTTGAGTAGAACTCGACACTGTAAAATAAAATGTTTTCCTAAGAAGCTATAAAATTTGTTGTTCACTAAATTATTGTTCTGAAGCTATTTACTTGTGGCATTTTAAATTAATTACTTTTTAACTGGGAATAAGCCACAATTAAAGGTTAAAATACGTTTATTGACGTTTCAATTTCCACTTCAGAAATCGTTCTCAAAATACAAACAGTACATAAACAAATTTTGTTTTTTGTTACTTAGTGAAAAAATTTTCTAATAATTTAATTTTATCTGACTCATTTATATTGACAATTCAGACATACATTATGCATTTTAAAGTAGATGACTTTAAAATGATATTGCCAATATAGTTGAGTTGCGCTCCTGGGACGACTTTACTTATTAGATAATTCATTCGATTACATGAAATCACCTTTAACTTGAGAATATCCGTCAGAAAAAATCATAGCATGTAATTCGTCTTTAACAAGACAAACACATGCCATGATGACAGTCAAATTCTCCTGTTAGTGATTCCATAGTAAATTATGAGGAAAAAACTATCCCGACATGGTAAGTATTTGGTCGTGCATTTAGTTTACCTTCAATGTTCAATCACAAATTAACCCCTTAATTTGTAATCTCACATTATTCTTAACTTCTTAATCTTTTATAGTTTCACCGTGTATAAGTTTGCATTATATATATTGCAAAACCATATCGTATGATAATTTAATAATTAGTTCATTTACCTATAACTAAATAAATTGCCGAATAATAATATTTTCTAATTGAACTTCCTAAGTGTCGCAATTAAGGCGTAGCTTAAATTGTATTATAAGCAAAAGTTAGGTGGTGTGATATGAACGAAGCAATGACCTAAGGTGCTTATGTATCTATTATGTGTGAGATTATAAATTGAGGAATTTGAGTTCAAATGAACACAGTCAATATTGAGTAGTTACCGAACGAACACCATATTGTGTAATTACGAGTTGCTGTCAATAAATCATCACTTTTACTCCACAACTTCAACATTTATTAACCCTATCATCATCGATCGACGAGAAGCGGACAAAGGGGCATTTACGAACCGAAACGAACTTCACTACTAAGTTCGATATTTTCCATTGGTCCTTCGTCAAAACATCATCAAAAGGGCGTTAATTGGTTTGGAGCTTCGAAGGAGACGACCCTTAGCGACCTAAATAGCGGTTTCCCAGTTCCGTACAAGATCGAAGATCGAATTCGAAGTTTAGAGAAAAGAAAAAAGAAATAAAAAAGACCAGAAAGCACCGAAATAAGGGGTAGGAGCCTTACGAGAGCCTTTGATCACCAGAGAACCTTAATAGCAGTCCTTAAGTCTACTATTCCAGCAGTTTGGAGGTCCAGTTTCCAGCAGAAAAATCTAGTAGCATCCAGAGATCCAGCTCACCAGTTCCAGTTGCAGTTCTAAGAAGGAAGCAGGAAGATACAAGTGAACGTCGGGATAAAACTGTAAGTTTTGGAATATTTATTATCATTTAGAGCAGTGCATTAATTTAATACATTAAAAAGATTATTAAAGAAACTTAAGATTCAAATTGAATAATACTTATTTGAAATATTTTATTCTGCATACTTTTTTACTTAAAATATAAGTAATAGTTTGTCTACAGCTAATTCAAATCTAATAGCTTAATTATCTTAATTTTAATTATATTCGATAATTTGATTCTTATAATTTAAAATTCTTAAAACATTTGAATTTCATAATATAGTGAATTATCGTGACAATTCGTTATTTTTATACACATTAAGAGTTCATTCTTCCAAAATAGTATTTGTAGTAGGTGCATTTTTATATAAAGAATTTCTTTTCGCTCTGGTTACAAGTGATAACATTACATTCTTTAATTATTGTACTATATAGCCGTGTCACAAAGGTTAGACAAGAGGTCATTTTGCGTTATTGTCTAAGGTAATCTTGCTGACACTAGTTTAAAAGTTGAAATTAGGTCAAACGTATATTCGTTTAAAATGGAACGATTATATTTAGATCAGGAAAGGCTAGGTCAAGATATTACGAAGCTTTTAAATAATTTGCGAAAACTACGGAAAGAAAAACGAACGAGAGAATATTTAAACATTAAAAGACAGACACTTGATGAATTGTGGAACGACTTTGAAAATCAAAACACAGAAATTGAAGAGAAAGGTTCGAGAGTTGATAAATATTTTACATCTAACTTTTACGAACAAGTACAAAAAAGATATGAAGAAACGAAAAAGATTTTAGAGGAATTTATTAAAAGTTCGTACAAGTCTTCGACAAAAATTAGAGAAACAGAAATTAGGATGGGGAAACTTCATCATTTATTGGAAGACGATGAAACCGATGAAGATTTACAAGAGGATTTAAAAGAAGAGGTACAAAAATAGATACATTAATAATGGAAATAACTGTGGATAATGAACAGGATGCACTAGAAGAAGGTGGAATAGAAAGATTTTATACAATGAAAAGAAGGGTGCGGTCGATCGTAAAAGAAAATAAGAGATTAGAGGCGGAAGGATGCAAGAAAGACAAAATAATATTACCCCAAGTGAAGTTACCCTGTTTTGAAGGAAAGTATGAATCCTGGGTAACATTCTATAATATTTTTAAACGTTTGATACATGAGAATAATCAACTATCAAATGTGGAAAAAATGCAATATCTGAAGACAAACCTCCGAAGAGAAGCAAGTAGAATAATACAACATTTAAACACAACAGAAGCAAACTACAGTGCTGCTTGGAAAATGTTGCAAGATCGATACGATAATCCAAGGATGAATCTATTTATATTAATAGACAAGATACTTCAGGCTGCGGAGATAAAAGAAAGGTCAGCAAAGGCGCTGAAATCATTACATGATACTCTCCACGAATGCTTAGAAGCCATTAGTAAACTAGGTGTAATGACAGAGTCCTGGAGCCCTCTTATAGCAAGGATAAGTATGTTAAAGTGAGACACAGAAACCAGGAGATTATATGAAACGTCAATTCAAGACAGTAGGGACATTCCGACATATAAGTCAACACAGGAATTCCTACAAAGAAGATTCCAGACATTGGAGATGTTGGAAACAGAAAGGAAAGGAACAGATCATAGACAACAGGTAAAGAAGAAGATAACCTGTGTGGTATGTCATGAAGAACATAAACTGTTGAAATGTACAACGTTTCTACGTCAACAAGTACGTGAAAGAAACAAAATCGTAAAGGAAAAGCAATGGTGCGGTAGATGCCTACTACACAAAAGGGAAGTACCATGTTATTCCTCTCATAGATGTGCAGAATGTGGTGGACAGCACCATTCATTACTACACATGTCAGAAGGTCAGCATGATAACAGAAGGAATTCTGAAAATAGAAGGTCACAGAACAGATCAAATTCTAGTGGGTGCCAGTATGACAACAGAAGGAATTCTGAAAACAGAAGGCCACAAAATAGACTCAATTCTAGTAAGAAGAGAGGTGACAACAGTTACGACGGATCGTCAAGGAGACAAGATAATGCCGTGAGCTGTTTAAGTCATCAGAATGAAGAAGTGCTACTTGCAACGGCATTAGTATGAGTAAGAGACTCAAAAGGAAGCTCACAATTGATGAGAGCATTGATTGACCAAGGCTCGCAGTCATCATTCATTACGGAGCAGGCCGCTACAAGTCTCGGAATAAAAAGAAAAGCTGTGTACGCTCAGATATCTGGAATTTTCAATGAAGACCAAAGGACGTCGAAATGGAGCGTAACATTAAACTTAGAGGCGCATTTCAAAAATGAATTTGAAATGAAGACCGAAGCAATTGGGCCAAGAAAAATAACAAAAAATCTACCAGAGAAAGAGATACAAATAAAAGAAAGGAACCATAGGAACTTAGTCGTGGCGGATCTATAGTGGCGGATCCAAATTTTAATAAAACAGGTCCAATAGATATTCTATTGGGAGCCGAAGAATATAGTTTGATATTACTGGACGGAGTATATCGAACAAAAGATGGTTTGCTCACCCAAAATACAAAATTGGGTTGAATAATGTCAGGGATAGCACAGCAAGAGAATATCCCTAATATACAAGTAGTCAGCATAATATCTAGACAAGAAATGGATGAACAAATAAAAAAATACTGGGAGTTAGAAGAAGTAGATCAAAGCAATGCTCTTTCAGTAGAAGAAAAAGAGTGTGAAGAATATTATAAAAGAACAGTAAAAAGGGATAATGAAGGAAGATTTTAAGTTAAAATACCCTTTAATTCTAATACAAGCCAATTAGGGGACTCAAAACAGCAAGCATATGCGAGACTGCTGCAATTAGAGAAAAAATTTCAAAGAGACAAAAATCTAGAAAAAAAATACAGGAAATTTATGTAGGAATATGAAGACTTAGAGCACATGAAATTGAATAAAACCGAAACTATTAATAAGCAAGAGTATTACCTTCCTCATCATGCGGTAATAAAAGAGGATAGTATCACAACAAAATGCAGGGCCGTGTTTGACGCTTCCAGTAAAAGTTCAACAGGAATCAGCCTCAATGATGTAATGCACTCTGGACCTCGTTTGCAACAAGATCTTACAATTATATTAATAAATTGGAGGTAGTACAAAATAGCATACACGGCAGATCTAGAGAAAATGTTTAGGCAAATAAAGATAGCTGAAGAAGATCAAGTTTATCAGTAGATATTATGGAGACAGTCTGTAAAAGAACCAATAAAGGAGTATCAGTTGTCAACAATAACATACGGTACGAAGGCAGCGCCATACCTTGCATTAAGAACGATACAGGAATTATGTAATGACGAGAAATTTAAATATCCACTAGCTGCGGAAATTGTTAAACACAACATGTACGTAGACGACGTACTAGCTGGATCAGAAACGTTGGCTGAAGCTCAACAAGGTCAAACAGAGTTAACAGAAATGTTTAAAAAAAGGGGGTATTGTATTAAGAAAATGGCTTAGTAATAGTCAAGATTTAATGGAAACCATACCAGAGGATCTAAAAAGTGTCGATCTCAAAACGTTAGACACAGAAGAGATACATAAAACGCTAGGGATCCACTGGTTACCAGTTAAAGATGTAATTACATTTAAAATGTCTATAACCGAACATAAAAAAATAACAAAGAGGTTGGTGTTATCGGAAATAGCAAAAATATATGACCCATTAGGATGAATTGCGCCAGTGATAATGCAATCAAAAATATTTATACAAGATTTGTGGACAAAAAGGATAAGTTGGGACAAAGAATTGGATACCTAGGTGGAATAATCTTACCAATTCAGGGAAAATAGAATTGCACGGATTTGCTGATGCGTCTACGAAAGGATACGGGGCAGTAATATATACTAGAACTTTATGTCCTGAGGTAAAAACGAGCCTTATAGTAGCCAAAACAAAAGTTGCACCAGTTAAAGGTTTAACAACATTGCCGAGGTTAGAATTGTGTGCAGTATTGCTGCTTAGCAGACTCATGAAAAGAACAATTCAAGCGTTAAATCGCAGTGATGTGGAAATATATGCATGGTCTGATTCCACAATTACTCTGGCGTAGATACAAGGACAACCAAATAGATGGAAAACGTTTGTAGCGAACAGAGTAATGGAAATAACAGCCCCCATACAACCTGATCGCTGGTTTAAAGTAGATACAAAATAAAACCCAGCAGACTATTTATCTAGAGGGATAAAGGCAAAGGACGTAGTGAAGATGGACCTATGGTGGAATGGGCCAATCTGGCTAAATCAAACAAATATTAGGTTTCCACTACCAGAGAGATTGGATACCGACGAAGAGAAAAAGAGAATAGAAATAATAGCTAACACAACCATCAAGATTAATGACATCTGCGAAAGATTTTCAAATTTAAATAGAATGCAACGAGTATTATCTCAGTGCATTAGATTTGCTTACAAATGCAAAAAAAGTGAGGTAGAACATGAACAACTCACCCCTCACGAATTAAAAAATACCTTGCAAAGAGTCATAAAGAATACTCAAGAATTATATTATGCAGAAGAGGTAAAAACGCTAAAGAGTGGAAAACCACTTAACGGGAGAAGTAAACTACTAAACTTACTACCCTATGTGGATAACCGTAGCATGTTACGGGTAACAGGTAGACTTCAGAACTCAGAGTTAGCACATGATGAAAAGCATCCCTTAATAATACCTCACAAAAGCAAATTAAGTAAACTAATAATACAACATTACCATACAAAAACGTTGCATGGAGGCCTACAACAAACTCTGCACTACATAAAGAAACGATTTTGGATCACGCACGGAAAAAGAGTAGTGCGAGAAGAAATAAACACTTGTGTTAAATGTAAAAGATACAAGGCCGAAACAGCCCAACAAATAATGGGAAGTTTACCAAGAGCGAGGGTAAACCAAGCTCATCCGTTTGCAAATACTGGTGTAGACTACGCCGGACCAATCAAAATAAGAGCAACGAAAGGAAGAGGGTACAAGAGCTATAAAGGATATATAGCAGTATTTGTATGCCTAGCCACAAAAGCTGTACATCTCGAAGTAGTAAGCGATATGACAACGGATGCATTTGTAGCTGCATTTAAGAGATTTACTTCAAGAAGGGGACAGTGCAGTCATATATACAGTGACAATGGAACAAACTTTGTAGGAGCAGCAAACCTGTTATTCCAAAATAGTGAGAAAATGAAGGCATCATTAACAGACTCCTTAACAACATTAGGAACACATTGGCACTTTACACCAGCCTATGGGCCACATTTTGGAGGTTTATGGGAAAGTGCTGTTAAAATTATGAAATATCACTTGAAGAGAGTAATTGGGGATAGTTCGTTAACATACGAAGAGCTAAGCACAGTGCTAGCTCAAATAGAGGCATGCATGAATTCCAGACCTTTATGCGCTGATACGGAAGATACGGAGAACAGAATAATAATAACCCCAGGACACTTTTTAATTGGGAGAGAACTAATTTCGCCAAATAGGGAGGAAGAGTTGAGCACATACACGAATATGCCACAAAGGTAGAGGCAGCTAGAAAAAGTAAAAAAAGATTTTTGGAACAGTTGGAGACATGACTACTTGTCAAATTTACAACAGCGATATAAGTGGCAAAAACCCGTTACAAACCTAGAAAAAGAAGAAGTGGTGATTATAAAGGAGGATGACACCTCGCCGGGGAAATGGCCACTAGCGAAGATAATCGAAACACATCCCGGAGCTGAAGGTTTAACAAGAGTCGCAACAGTTCAAAAGGCGAACGGAAAAGTAACTACTCGTCCTATACACAAGTTAATACCAATAGTACGAGAGCCAATGTTACGAAAGACAAATAGAGCACGTAGTATGTGGAGAAAATTTATGTTTTGCATCCTATTTTTAGTATTTTTAAAGCCATCAAATGCAGATTTGTACAAAATTTATACCCCGTCCCCCGGATTATATTCAGAGCATCTAAGCGATGTATACATAGATCGAGGGATATTTAGAATAAAAACTTATCTAGAAAAGAAAAAAATTTTAGATGGTGAACAAACGATAGATTCAATGGTAAAAACGCTGGAAGATATGTGTAAGACAAGCAATATAATAAATTGTGATTCACTATCGAGCCAGCTAAAAGAGGAACAAGAACGAGCAAAAATGATAAGTCGAGCTTTAGATCTGGAAGTCAAAAGAAGGCCGAAGAGGGGTTTTCTAGGAACAGTCCTCACATCAGTATTTGGGGTAAATGATGAAGTATACAGGGACATAGATTCCTTGGACGAAAATCAGAAGGATCTAATAAAAAATTCAAAACATCAGACGAAGCTGATGTTACAAACAATAGCCTCGATTAACTCTACAGAAGAAAGAATAAACGGACATCTAAATAGGTTCCGAGAAGCACTGATAAACGGAACTAGGGAAATGTCTAAGGGGCTAAGTGATGTCTCATATAGAGCTGACACATTAGAGAAGGAGTACATATGACTTAAAGTGGAAACGACTTATAACCGTGCAATGAAATATGCAAAAGAATATTCGAACACATACGAAAAAATATTAAATCTTCATTACAATCATGGACACTTCATAGACATTATAAAACCTGGACAAATAGAGTCAATCATTTCGAATGCTACAAGGTTCCTTCCACAAGGAGTAGATATAAGAAGGCAACCAATAATAGATACGGTCGTACAAAATGAAAAAGGAGACATCGTCATTATTGGCTATTGCCTAATAATTGACAACACTAGATACAACCTACTGAGAGTCACAGCTCTTCCGTTGTCGGTGAGAGTGGTGTGCGCTCGTTGTGTCCAAGAATCTACTGCAGTAGATAATAATAACTTACATTATTTTGAAGTGACATATGAAAAAAAAGGAAGGTGTATAGAATTAAACAAAGGAGAGTTGGCATGTTCACCAATGAGAATCATTAATATGGATACTCAGCCAAACTGTATCTTAAATTAATTATATAATCGAACGACCAATACTACTTGCAATATAATAGAATACACGATAAAGGAAGCCAGTTGGTTGAAAATGATCACACCGAATCTGTGGTTAGTCATTCCACCATACGCTCCACATTTCTGATTTGATTACTATTTATTTGGATATTTTGTTGCATATCGTCTAATTTTTCTTCTGTCTATCTCCTGTCTTCGTTAATTTTAACTTCAAAGTTACATTTCTGCAACTCTATTTTCTGTTCTATATCTATCATATTATCTTAAATAATCCTATTTACTTCTGTTCTCTCATTTTCTATCCTCTTCTTGTAGTCATGCCGTATATTTTTTATTTCATTTGCTACTTTTTCTCTGCAGCTTTAAGTTTTTTATCTATTTGTTTTACAATTCTATTATTATTATCTTCTATTTTCTTTTCTAATTTTTCATAAAATTCTCTTCTATTTTTTGTTCCATTTTTTTATGTCTTCTTTGACTTCTTTTGAATTTTCTTGCATTTTTTTCGTATTCTCTTCCATTGTCCTGTTCATCTGCAGCATTATTGACATCAAAGCTGCCATATTAACATTTTCTCCTCTTTCTTGATTCATTTCTACTGTATCTTGTGGAACTTCGACTAAACTCTCCTCTTGTACAGCTTGTGTTTCTATTTCCACATCTTCATTATTTTTGTTTCTTGTACCTTTTTTTCCTTGAGATATTTTGAGACTTTACTTGTTCAAATATAATTAAAAATAAAAGCTATAATTTTTTTTCTTTCTAATAAAAATTAATTTAATTATATGAGAGCACTTATCTTTCCAAACTAATTCTTTTAAATAGAGAGCCCCGCGGTGGGCGCCAAAATTGTTCTGATGTTTTGTTGTATATATGAGCAATGAGTGTTTAAAATAAAAGATATGAGTATAGGGTTTTTATCGCGGTTCTCAAAGAATTAGTTTGTAAGTACTTTTTTAAATTATCTTTATTATAACTATTATGAAACAGACATATATACCTATCTAATATAAACAATATAAATTTAAAACAACCTATCTAAAATTTGAAATTCTTATTATATATATATATATATATATATATATATATATATATATATATATATATATATATATATTTATATATATATATATATATATATATATATATATAGTTATATATATATATATATATATATATTATATATATATAATATATATATATATATATATATATATGATAACGGATTGATTAAGGCTGTCGCCGCTTCTCCGCCCCCAATTTCCATCTGTTTCTGTCATACTTCCGTCATATTTAAGATGGTATTTCTTTGAGCAGGTGTTGAATTTGTCCTTTTGTTTGGGTCCTAAAAATCATAATTTTAATTAGAGTTAGATATAAAAGAATTTATAATATAATTTATAATATAGTTTTAATTAGGGTTATGTATAAGATGAATTTTGTAAATATTTTTCTACAGGCAATATTAAAAATGTAGAACTTACCATTTAAATGTAGAAACTTATTATCAAAGAATCTAAACTAGCGTCTATATTCTTTGTACTATATTCTTTGTTATTATATATATCCTCTTTGTAAACAAAATATATGTCCCAATTGATATGAAATTTGACAATTTGACAATTGACAGGGAACATAGGCACAGTATAAGGTAATTTTAGATAGAAAATTAAATTATTTAATTATAATAATTATTAATATATTTACGAATGTGTGTGGATAAAAAAATTAATATTTAAAAAATGTTAAAGGAATTATTTATTTTAAAATTAATTTTGGGGTACTAGAATAATAATTAGATATACAAGAAATTAGCATAGTAATATTATGATGTTTAATTAATAAACTTACTTAAATAGTGGTTAAAGAAATAATTATAAGTTATATACTAGCGAATATTATTAAAAAATTAATTATATGAGGGTGTTTTTGAAAATTTAGCATAGGATTAAGTTTTAAAAAATGTTTATTTTATTTTATTCTATAAATAAATATATTTAAGTGAGCCTTGTGCATAGGCAACCAAATATATATTGTGTTATTTGACATTTTTACATATTTGACATATTTATTAGTTTGGGATTTGAATTTAAATATAATTACGGATGTAAAATAGTAGTATATTAGTGTAAGATAATTAGTTTATATATATATATATATATATATATATATATATATAATATATATATATATATCTATATATATATATATATATATATATATATATATATATATATATATATATATATATATATAATATAAAATTAATGTTTCTTGGGTTTAGGTTCAATAAAAATATGTTACATGTGGAACTAGATTTTATTTTCCATTGCAATCAATCAACGTTTCGGCAGGAAACCCTTGCCTTTGTCAAGATTCAAAACGTAAAACGTGACACAGGCATTAACGAACGGCATATATATATATATATATATATATATATATATATATATATATATATATATATATATATATATATATATATATATATATATTAGTGAATTCTGATCTGAAAACCATAAATGTCTATAGGATTCTCACTAGAATTTTCTGGAAAACGTCAATACACAAGACAATTAGCCCTATTTGCATAGTAGATGATTCGAGAACTTTCATCTATGGATGAGATGAAAAGTTTAGAACATGATTTCTTTCCCGATCATTCTGGAACCATGAAAAGATATATAAACGATGTAATTTGGAGCATGCATTCATTATTAAGCAAGTTACAGTTGATTCGTGAAATTAGTAAAGTTAGTTAGAAGAATTCAAGGCTTTAAGTTACAGGAAGTCATTAAGTTACAGTCAATTATTCAGTAACAGTCAATTATTAAGTGAGTTATTTAGAAGAATTCAAGAATTAAGTTACATTAAGTCAGTCAGAAATTAAGTTACAGATACTAAGTCAGTTACAGTCAATTATTAAGATAGTACAAGGTATTAATTAAGTAAGAAGAAGTCAGTCAGTCAGTTACAATTGATTAAGGAAGAATAATTCATGAAATGATTAAGTTAAATTAAGTTAGAAAAAAGGATTAAGTGAGAAGAAGTCAGTCAGTCAGGTACAATTAAGTCATTAAATTAGATTTATCAAGAAAGTTAGTTGAAGACAGTTATAATTAAATTAAATTAGAAGAAAGGATTAACTAAGAATTCATTAAGTCAGATACAGTTGAAGAGTAAGAGAGTAAATTAATTTAATATAAATAATTCAATACAGGAATATAGTATATTATATGGAAATTACAAGAATTTTAAATTATAATATCTATATGCAATTTCACAAATACAAGGATAACCGAGGCTGATAAAGAAGATATTTAGTGGTGATTATAACTTTGATTAGACGACTAGACGACTAGACGAAAAGGGCATAAACATAAATGGAGAGCAGCTTAGTCACCTCAGGTTCGCGGACGATATAGTCCTGATAACAGACCGCATAGATCATGCCATCGAAATGTGCGAAAGACTCTACCATGCCTCTACACAAGTGGGTTTAAAGATCAATAACTCAAAAACACAAGTGATGACAAACCTTGTTCTGAGTGAGAACATCAATATAGCTGGAACAAGCATAGAACAAACATCAGCATACAAATATCTGGGACACGAAATTCGCTTAAGTAGAGATAACCAGACCAATGAACTAATACGTAGAATAGTGTTGACATGGGCAGCTTATGGAAAGCTAAGAGATGTTTTCCAATCAGCTCTTCCCATCTGCTTGAAGAGAAAAGTCTTCGATCAATGTGTGCTGCCGGTTCTAACTTATGGTGCGGAGACGCTAACACTTACTAAGACGTCCGCAAACAAAATTTGAATAACACAGAGGGCAATGGAACGGTCCATGTTGGGATTAACCCTGAGAGACCGAATACCCAACACAGAATTGCGCCGTAGATCGGGAGTAACCGACGCAATCAAAAGAATATGAACCTTAAAATGGAACTGTGCAGGGCACGTCGCGAGAACGAAGGACGGCAGATGGACAAAACGCATTCTTGAGTGGAGACCCAGACAAGATGCCTTTAGGAATAGAGGACGACCACCAACAAGATGGACGGATGACCTGAAACGGATACATCAAAATTGGATGCAGGCGGCTCAGGACAGAAATTTGTGGGGTGAACTACGGGAGGCCTATGTTCAGCAGTGGACGAGTATGGCTGAATGATGACGATGATGATAACTTTGATTTTGGAAAACTTTCGGCGTTCAGTGATAGAAAGGTACCAAATTTTGTTAATATAATTTAATAATTGTAAGAATTTCAAATTTTAGATAGGTTGTTTTAAATTTATATTATCTATATTAGATATACCTACATGTCTGTTTCATAATAGTTATAATAAAGATAATTTAAAAAAGTACTTACAAACTAATTCTTTGAGAACCGCGATAAAAACCATATATATATATATATATATATATATATATATATATATATATATATATATATATATATATTATATATAATGTTTAACTGTTGATCGACCCCTGTATAACAGTTGTCGCACACATCGAGGAACCGGTAACCCCTCCGCCCCCGTGGAGCCACCGTGTGTTTGGCCTACGACGTTGACCTTCGACCGACAACTAGTTTTCAGCATTCGAGATTCCAGTCAGCTTGAAATAAAGACTTGTATTCATTTTCAGTGCATATTGTAAATTCAGTTTTTATACTTTATAACGTTTTATCTATTCAATTAAAGTTTTGGAATAACAATTATATGTATAATAATTCATACATAATAGTTTGGTCCTTCATAGAGCGGATGATAACTAGTGCAATTATAAGTTATCGTGTAAATTGGAAACCGAAAAAGTTCTACCGCATGCAGACAATTCCATGCCGGCATTTTTCGACGATTAGATGCAGATCAACCGAACAAGAGTCAAAGGTCAGTAATTAGCGTTTCATTTACCTACTCCTATGATTTTATCCTTGTTTCGACTTGATTTTATTATTTAATTCATTCTTAAAAGACTCGAATCAATTTTATACAATAAAATAAACATATTTTTGCTGAATTTACGTTACATTCATTGAATTATTTATGCACATATTTAATACTTATTAGGTACATATTGCATCATATCTTACATTTTAACCATTTCGTTATATTTGTTATAATATAACACTAGCATTTGAACTATTTTTAAACCTTATTTCTTTCATTTCCACATTCTAGCTGTTTTTCTATTGTACATTTCACTAATATTAAGGTAGGTTTACAATTTAACAAAATAGAACACTATTAATCATTCAAAATGCCAAACGAAGTGCTTGCTTCTGAACTTAAAAAGCTTCATATCGCTCGTGGAAATTATAAATCTCAGATAACAAAATTTAAAAATTACTTAGATAAAGAAAAATCAAAAACTAATCCTGACTTTACTCAACTTGAAGTTAGATTATCAAAAATTGAACCTCTATTTCAAGCCTTTGATGATATTCAAACTCAAATAGAATGTTTAGAAGACAGTAATGATACAGTAAATCAAAACGAACGTCTAGAGTTCGAAGACAGTTATTATAGTGTCGTTTCTATAGGTCAAGCAATTTTAAATAACTCTGGCGATCAAAATGTAGATAATACATCAATCTCTAGCAATTCTAATATTTCAAATGCAGCAACACAACACGTTAAGTTACCTTCTATATCTTTACCATCTTTCGATGGAAAATTCGATCAGTTTTTATTCTTTAAAGACACTTTTCAATCGTTAATTCATAATAACAAATCTATACCTGATATTAATAAATTCCATTACTTGCGCTTATCGTTAAAGGCTCAAGCAGCGGATTTATTAAAATCGCTTGAAGTCTCAGCAAACAATTATATTGTAGCATGGAATCTACTTATTCAACGTTATGAAAATAAACCTTTATTGAAGAAAAATCATATAAAGGCTTTATTTGAGACAAAACCTGCTACAAAAGAATGCCATCTAGAATTAAGAAACATTCTAGATGACATGAATCGGCATTTAAGAGCCTTACAAGTTCTAGAAGAACCTGTATATTCCTGGGATGCATTAATAATTCATTTATTTTTCACAAAACTGGATTCAATAACTCGTCGTGAATGGGAGTGTGAATATGCCAAACATGACACAGTAACGCGAGAAATATTTTGCAATTTTCTGTCCGAAAAATGCAGAATTCTTGAAACTTTAAATATTCAAGGCAATAAGGTAAAACAAAATGTAAGAAGCTTATTTTCAAGTAATTCTCCAACTTGTTATTTTTGCAATAAAGATCATACTATTTATAACTGCAAATCCTTTATCGCGCTAAGTCCAAATTCTAGGCTAGCTGAAGTCAAAAAATTGAAACTTTGTATCAATTGTTTGCGAAATAATCATTCAACTAACCAGTGTCGTTCTATGCACTGCAGAAAATGCAACAATAAACATAATACTTTGTTACACTTTGGTTTCAATAATCAATATAACCATCATAATTCTAAGTCGAATAATCATAATTCATCTAGTAGAAATGCATCGCAAGACAATCCTAATTTCAATCCTAATGCTAACAATTCTACTGAAACTTCCGATTCTCCTGAAATTAGCGCAAATTGTTTAATTGCAGGTAATGATTCTCCAAGCATTGTCTTATTGTCAACTGCCCTGGTAGACATATTTGATAATCGTGGAAATGTATTGTCTTGTCGTATATTGCTTGATAGCGGTAGTGAGTCAAGTTTTATCTCTGAGGAAATGTGTAAAAAATTAAATATAAGTACAACTCCAATACAATGTTCTATTACAGGAGTTGGGCAAAAAACCACAAATATTTTAAAACAAACTGTTGTATCTGTTCAAGCACGTCAAGTCCCATTTAAAACAAGTTTTAAATGTTTAGTTATTCCTAAAATTACAAGCAGAATACCCTCAAACTTTATTAACACGTCAAGCTTAAATATCCCTCATAATCTGATACTAGCAGACCCAACATTCAATGAACCTGGTCCAATCGACATTTTGATTGGTGCTGATCACTTCTGGGATCTGCTCATGGTAGGGCAAGTAAAGCTTGGCAAGCATTTGCCTACATTGCAAAAAACTCAATTTGGTTAGATTGTCTCAGGTACTATACATTCACCCCAATTCATACAACCTCCTAACATTTCTATCTCATGCAATCTGAGTACTTCTGATCAGGCTATTCATTCACAAATAGCTAAATTCTGGGAAATTGAAGAAATCAATGTTCCTAAATCCTCATCTTCAGATGACATTCTCTGTGAAGAACTATTCAAAACTACTACTATTAGAAACTCGTTGGGTCAATTTATCGTCCAACTACTATTTCAGAAACCGGCTTGCTCTCTTGGCGATTCAAAAGAAGTAGCAACCAAATACTTATTCAATTTAGAAAAGCGATTACATAGAAATCCTGAACTAAAGGCAAATTATACAGATTTCTTAAGCGAATACGAAGCTCTTGGTCACATGACCAAAATAAATGACTCTGAATTATCAGACAAACCTTGCTATTATTTGCCCCACCACGGTGTGGTAAAGGAGTCTAGCACTACCACCAAGTTAAGAGTGGTTTTCAATGGATCAGCTATAACAACTAGTGGCTTATCACTTAATGACATTTTAGTAGCTGGTCCAACTATTCAAGATGATCTATTTTCCATAGTTTTGCGAGCAAGAAAACATAATATTATGCTGACTGGAGACATAACTAAAATGTACCGGCAAGTATTGGTAGATTCATCACAACGCTCGCTACAACTTATTCTTTGGAGACCTAATCCTGATTCAGAAATACATACGTATCAATTAAATACGCTTACATACGGTACAGCACCGGCAGCCTTTCTGTCTACAAGATGCTTAAAGGAACTGTCAATACAATGTAAAGATACACATCCAGACATTAGCAGAATAATCGCAAGGGACTTTTACGTTGATGATCTTTGCACAGGGTGTTCATCAATTGATGAAGCAATATACCTTAAACAAAACCTGTCTGAAATTCTCATTTCTGGTGGCTTTCCACTCCGTAAATTCATGTGCAATGCACCGGAAGTACTTTGTGAGCAATCTGAAGGGGATAATACCATATTAAATTTCGGTGAGGATTGCAATAACAAAACTTTAGGTCTTCTTTGGAACTCTCAATCCGACACACTACAATTTTCAATAAAGGCTACTTATAATTCCTGCCCAACTAAACGAAAAATCCTATCTTGTGTCTCTCAAATATTCGACCCATTAGGATTAGTTCAACCTGTAATAATCATAGCAAAATGCATTATTCAAAAATTGTGGCAGCACAAACTTGATTGGGATGAATCAATCCCACAAGACCTTTATACTAGCTGGATTAAATTCCATAATCAACTTCAAGATTTAAATGCATTAAAAATTCCTAGACATGTTCTACCTAACAATCCAGTGCTATTAGAAATCCACGGCTTCTCTGACTCCAGTGAAATGGCATACGGTGCCTGTATATACATTCGATCCTTAGATTCAGAGGGTACTTATCATTGTCACTTACTTTGCTCTAAAACAAGAGTGGCTCCCCTCAAAACAATTACGATTCCTAGGCTCGAATTGTGCGCCGCATTGTTGCTGGCAGAGTTGGCTCATAAGGTCATAATCTCGTTAGATCTTCCTATTACTCATATCTTCTACTGGTGTGACTCAACTATAGTTTTATCATGGATCAAATCTGTTTCTACCCAGTGGAAAATTTTTGTCGCTAATAGAGTGACACAAATACAATCATTAACAAATTCGGATTCTTGGAGATACGTCAATACTCAAGAAAACCCAGCTGATTTGCTCTCTCGGGGTCTTAGCCCTATGTCTTTAATTGATAATTCTCTATGGTGGAATGGCCCTAAATGGTTGCTGTATCCTAAAGAACAATGGCCCACTAGTGCTTCAAGTACTATAGTCAATTCTGATGCACCTGAGAGACGCAAGGAAAAATTAATTTCTTTTCAGTCTACAGTTACTGAAGGACTGGATCTTATTAATAGATTTTCTAATCTTAACAAGCTTCAACGAGTCACTGCTTACTGTTATCGATTCTTCGATAATTGCCGCTTATCTAAGGCAAATCGAAAATCCGGAGCACTTGATGCTCAAGAACTTAATCATGCTCTATATACTCTTATTAGAACTGTTCAAAGGCAAGAGTTTCCGACTGAGTATCAAGACTTATCAAAATCTAAACCTATTAACTCTAGAAGTAAAATCTTACGATTAGCCCCATTCTTAGATGACAAGGGTATAATCAGAGTTGGTGGCAGACTTAAACATTCAAAATTTGATTTTCAAAAGAAACATCCTGCGATAATACCCGGTAAACATGTACTTTCTAAATTAATTGTAAAACAAGAACATTTGCGCCTTCTTCATGCAGGGCCACAATTATTACTAGCTTCAATACGAGAACGTTTTTGGCCTACTTCTGGCAGAAATTTAATCAAACAGGTTGTGAGGCAATGCTTACGTTGTTTTCGCTTTAGTGCGTCTCCTATCCCCTATTTAATGGGAGATTTACCAGAGCATCGAGTAACGCCTCAACGACCATTCTATAATACAGGTACAGACTTTTGCGGACCCTTTTTATTAAAGGATCGGCAAACTAGAAATTATAAAACGATCAAGGCTTACGTGTGTATTTTTGTGTGTCTCTCAACGAGAGCTATGCATTTGGAACTTGTAAGCAGTCTTACTACAGACTCTCTTATTGCCACTCTTCGTAGATTTTTCGCTAGAAGAGGTTTAAGCGCAAATATATATTCTGATCATGGCACCAATTTTGTTGGAGCTAAAAATGAGATTTATAAGTTTCTACACACGAGTGAAAATGAAATTCAATCTATTCTAAATTCTGACAATGTAAAATGGCATTTCATACCTCCTCATGCACCGCATTTTGGTGGTATATGGGAAGCGGGAGTTAAATCTACTAAATTTCATTTAAAGAGGGTACTCGGTCAAATCCCACTTTCTTACGAAGATTTCGTAACTGTTCTTCATCAAGTCGAAGCATGTTTAAATTCCCGACCTTTATCCCAGATTTCCAATGATCCCAATGATCCGCAGTCCTTGACACCTGCACACTTCCTAATTGGAGAACGCATTACTGCTTTACCTGACCATGACTATTCTGCAATTAAAGAAAATTCACTCAGTAAGTTTCAACGGCTTCAAAGAATCATCCAAAGTTTCTGGAAGCGATGGTCAAAGGAGTATATTTCCGAGCTCCAACAACGGTCTAAATGGAAAAAGACCTACCCCACAATTTTAAAGCCTGGACTCCTCGTCTTGGTTAAAGAAGATGGAATCCCGCCAATGAAATGGAAAATTGGTATAGTTGAAGTCACTCATCCTGGTGCCGACGGTACAGTCAGAGCTGTTACCATTAGAACTGGCTCCTCAGTATACAAACGACCTGCCATGAAGATATGTGTACTTCCAGAGGATCTTCCTAACCATTAGTTGCTGTTGAAGCCTACCAGCTATCAAGGGGGCCGGTATGTTTAACTGTTGATCGACCCCTGTATAACACATCGCACACATCGAGGAACCGGTAACCCCTCCGCCCCCGTGAAGCCACCGTGTGTTTGGCCTACGACGTTGACCTTCGACCGACAACTAGTTTTAGCATTCGAGATTCGACAGTCAGCTTGAAATAAAGACTTGTATTCATTTTCAGTGCATATTGTAAATTCAGTTTTTATACTTTATAACGTTTTATCTATTCAATTAAAGTTTTGGAATAATAATTATATGTATAATAATTCATACAATATATATATATAAATATATATATATATATATATATATATATATATATATATATATATATATATATATATATACATATACTAAATATCTTACACTAATATACTACTATTTTACATCCGTAATTATATTTAAATTAAACATCCCAAATAATAAATATGTCAAATATGTAAAAATGTCAAATAACACAGTGTATGTTTGGTTGCCTATGCACATGGCTCAATTAAATATGTTTATAATTAAAAAAAAACTTTTAACATTTAGTATTATGCTAAATTCTTAAAAATACCCTCATATAATTATTTTTTAATAATATTCGCTAGTATATAACTTATAAATTATTTCTTTAACCACTATTTAAGTAAGTTTATTAATTAAACATCATAATATTACTATGCTAATTTCTTGTATATGTATTATTATTCCAATATATATATATATATATATATATATATATATATATATATATATATATATATATATATATATATATATATTATATATACATATATAGAATTCTTTGGAGGATAACTTTCGGGAAAGCGTCAAAACAAGGATCAGCTAGAGATGGTATAAGCTAGTTTGGTGTAGAACTTTATTCTAAATGTGAAATTTTCGGTGATATGTTGTCACCTTCATCAGCACCTAAATGGAAAACCTATTTTAGTACAAGTGGTGGAAATTAACATATAAAACCTACATTGAAAATGTTCAGTTGGTCCTAGAGGTGAAGAACACTGTCACAAACATGTTAAAAATATTAAAAAATACATTTAAAATTTTGAATAAAAACATTACAACACAACAGGGTATTATTTAAAATACAAACACAACAAAAATCTAAAAATTACAACCTACACAAAAACTGCAACTTCATGTTAAAGGTAGAAAAGAAGAATTATTCTTCTTTTTTGATGACATATTTCTGACTTCTGTCAATATCCGGGTGTCATATGCAAGGAGGTTATAATTTTCACGTTAGAACCTCATGGATATGGAAAGAAAGAACCCCAGGAAACACAATCAGCAGGGAAATGGAGTCTTTTCTCAAGTACAGGTAGGCAATCTATGTATGTTATGATAAGTTCCCTACATTCTCCAGTTTGTTACATCTTGTCAAGTCCTGTTGAAGTAGAAATGAATAAATACAACTTAAGTTTTCAACATCTTTCTTACAGTTCATAGAAGAACTGCAGTTATGGATGTAGCACATTTCTATGAAGTTTCTCTTAAATTGGTTGTCAACCCTCTTTAGTACTTGCACATTTTCATAGTTAGCAATGTGTCCAGTATTCTTAATATGTTGGCTAAAGGCTGTGCAGGTGGGTTTCCTCACTACATCACTCTTGTGCAAAGCTAGTCTTTTTGAGAGTTTCTGGCTGGTTTGACCGACATACACTTCTGAACAGGAACCACATGGAATAGAATACACTACATTGAAGTTATCCAGTTTTTTAACTCTTTCTGCCAGGTGAGTAAAGTATGTCCCTAATCTTTTGTACACTGAATTTGCTATCACTATGTTGAACTGTCTGAAAAGGTTTGTGATCTGTGGAGATAAACCTCTGATGTAAGGTAATCTCCCATAGAAAACTTCTACTGTTTCTCCTTCTAATGTTTGTCTTTGGTGTGTTCTAACTGTTGGCATATCTTGGAATAGCAATTTATTAAGAAGCATCTTAGGGTAGTGATTTTTTCTAAGAATCTCATACAATAATTTGATGTTCTTATTGTAGTTAGAAGGGTGACAAATTCTTTTTATTCTGTTTTTCAGACCTTTGATGATGTTAATCTTCTGTTCGTCTGGATGATACGAGTGAAAAGGCACATATCTACCTGAGAATGTTTTCTTTCTGTACCAATCCAACCTTACTGTGTTGTCCTCATGTCTGGTTACATGGGTGTCGAGGAATGGAACACTATTATTCTCTTCTGTTTCAACAGTGAATTGTAGGTGAGTGTTATATGAGTTGAAAATGTCAAGAGTGTAGTTGATTTTGTCTGCAGGGACTGCACATATGAGGTCGTCTACATATTGGTAAATGAAGGGGAACTGGAAATCAACCTTTTGAGTACAGTAGTGAAGTAGGGAGTTCATTACAATTTCTGCTAAAGTTGGGGATATAGCTCCACCCATGGGTGCTCCTTTTATTTGGACATAGAATTCATTTTGAAAAGTGAAATATGTATTGTTGTATAAAAAGGTAATCAGTTTCAGGAACAAAACTTTGGGAATTGTACAGTTCTGTTCAATAAGATGGTAATTAGTTGTCAGAATAGAAACTATAATAGAAACTTTTAACAGCCTTTAGCCAACATATTAAGAATACTGGACACATTGCTAACTATGAAAATGTGCAGTATAGTCTAATTTGACGCTTTCCCGAAAGTTATCCTCCAAAGAATTGTATTCTTAGCGTCGTTATACAAACTCTATATATATATATATATATATATATATATATATATATATATATATATATATATATATATATATATATATATATATATATATATTATATTATATTATTCATGTCCAAAAGTTTTATAATACGTACAAATAATACATCTACGCCTATGTTGATTTTAAAATTGTTGTTTATGTTCATTCTAGAGCGTTTTTAAATAAAAATGATAAACAATTCGAATTCGTTAGTCAAGGTGTGTGGACGTATTCGAGTTTTTGTGAATTTACTGGTGATTGATTCTTTTAAAATATAAGTATAATTAGTTGTTAGTTTTGGTATTGATATTTACGAAGAGCATATTAGAGTTTTTTAAAGCGTAAGTGATGTCAGAAAAAACGGGCGGTGATAAGCCGCCCGATGAAAAAAACACGTTTGATAAAAGTGATAGTGAAAACAACAGGTATGTTCCACTAATTGATATGAATAACAGTTATAGACCAGGAGATATTGGTCCATTTTATGTGTTTGTTGAACACAAAAATAAAAATTTAGGGAGACTTTTTCCAATTAAAATAGGGCACTTTCTACTTAAAGATGAAACTTTAAAAAATGACGTAATAGATATTAAACCGGTAGGTGTTAATAGGGTAAAGGTTATTTTTAATACATTAGAAATAGCCAATAGCTTAGTAAACCACGAAGTTATATTAAAAAATGAGTTAATAGCATTTATACCTAAATTTTATACACACAAAAAAGGAGTTGTCAGGATGGTAGATACTTTCTTTTCTGAAGAATATTTATTAACTGCTATCAAATCAAACAAACAGGTATCATGTGTCAATCGTATGAAAAGGAAAATTACAGACTCTGATGGAAACGTAGTTTTGGTAAACAGACAAATGATAATAGTAGAATTTTTAGGAAATGAAATTCCAAAATGTATACAAATAAATTTATGCAATTTTCATGTTGAACCGTACGTACAACCCGTTGTACAGTGTTTCAAATGTCTGAGATATGGCCACTCAGCTAGACAATGTAAATCAAAAAATGAGAGATGCCAAAAGTGTACAGATACAAGTCATACAAAAGAGGATTGTAAAGAAAATAATTTGTGTATTTATTGTAATAATAACGAACACCCCTCAATTTCACGTATTTGTCCCGTATATGCAAAGCAAAAGGGGATTAAACAAATTATGTCAGTTGAAAACATTTCTTTTAAAGAAGCCGAAAATATATATAATAATCCATCATATGCGAAGGTGGCTACGAATAACCGTTTCTCTATTTTAAACAACGATAACAATTTTCCAGCTTTTCCAAATACTTCTGGCGACAGTCCATCGTCTAATATTACTTTTAAAAAACCAAAACCAGCTTCTAAAGCCAATTCTAATAAAACAATTAAACGAACACACCCAACCTCTCCTACACCAGATACGATGCCTGTAAAAAAAACTTATAAACCTAGTCAAAAACCTAAACCCATTATACCTAACCCTTACAGAGAAGAATTTATGGACTATAAAGAGAAAACTATAATGTTAATTACCTCCTTCATAAATAAATTTCAAAAAAATTTTCAATTAGCACCAAATACTCTCATGGAATCTAATATCAGGGACTTTGTAGAAAGTGCCTTTGCTCCAAGTGATCCAAATGATGCTATGGAAACATATAGTGAATCAGATTCAAGTGAAAAACTCTTTTACTGATTAAACTTTAAAAATGGCTAATAAACAAACAATTAAAAACCAATTAGTAATTTTGCAGTGGAATAGTAGGTCAATAACATCTAATAAAAATAATTTGTTAAATTACCTTAATAAAAACCATGTTGATATTATCATACTTTCTGAAACTTGGCTTAAGTCTAATAGTAATTTTAATATAAAGGGATATAATTTCATTAAAAGATGTCGTGATGACGGATATGGCGGAGTTGGTATATTTATCTTACAAACAATTAACTATCAAGAAAGTGTAATAACCCAAAATTTTTCAAGGGGCATTGAAGTATGTGCAGTATTTATTCCAGATATAAATATTTCTTTAGTTTCAGTATACAAACCTACAGACATAGCAGCCACAAAAAAAGATTGGTTAAATTTATTGGTACAGTTTGATATCTCTCGTACAATTTTTTGCGGCGATTTTAATGTACACCATCACAGGTGGGGCCCTATTCCGGAAGATCGCGGGGGAAAGGATTTAACAGAAGCTTTAGATTTTTTGGAACTAATTACTTTAAATGATGGATCGCCCACTAGAGTTAATCCCAATGGTAATCACTCTGCAGTTGATTTAACTCTTATCTCCCCTTTCTTGGCAGATTTGGTAAATTGGTCAGTATATCAAGACACTTTAGGTTCTGATCACTACCCTATTCAAATTCAGCTCCAAATTGCTCCCATATCTTTCGAAATCAATCCGGCAACTAAGTGGAATGACGGTCGTGCCGATTGGTCAGCCTTTCAAGCATTTATTGAAAATGAAATCAGTACAAATTTAGCTCTAAATGATTCAGATAACTGTCGAATAACAAAAAAATTATTTGAAGTCATATCTTCAGCAGCATCTGCATCCATGCCAGTTAAAAAACCTTTCATTCCTTCTGTCCCAAGGCCCTATTGGTGGGACGAAGAATGTTCTGATATAGCTGAAAGTCGCTCCCACGCACTTAAATTGTTCAGAAGACAAGGAAATATTACAAATTATCTGAATTATCAAAATATTGCAGCAAAGGCTAAACTCATTTTCAAGTTAAAACAAAAAAATAGTTGGATAACCTTTGTTAATCAACTCAATAGATCTACACCTCTTTCAAACATTTGGAATTGTGTAAAAGCTATAAGAAACAAATATCATAAACAAAATAAACCTCCATTGCACGAAGATTTAATTGAGGATGTTCTGAATCAGCTGGCCCCGCCTTCGGTCTCTAATGTCGATATAGACAATCAAAAAAATTTTCATTTTTATTCTACTTCAGATACTATGTCTAAAAATTTTGAATATTCAGAGTTAATTTTGGCGTTAAACCAAACCAGAAGCACAGCTCCCGGTTTGGATGGTTTCACATATAAAATTTTACACAATCTTCCAGTGTCAGCTAAACAAATAATTTTAAAAATTTTTAACAACTGGTGGGTAAAACAAGAATATGCTGAGGATTTAAAAAATATTGTTATATGTTTAATAAAAAAACCATTTAAAAATCCAAAATTACCCTCATCATATCGACCTATATCGTTAATGTCTTGTCTGACCAAGACTTTTGAACGCATGATTAAGTTTCGCCTAGAATATTTTATTGAAAGCAATTCTCTCCTACCCACTACTCAGTATGGATTTCGGAGAGGCCGTAGTACTATAGATGCATTGACCCATATGGTTACAGATGCACAAATATGCTTATCTGATAACAAATACATGTTATGCCTATTTGTGGACCTAAAAGGTGCATATGATGTAGTTGATATGAGTATTTTAAAAACAAAATTGTGTAGAATGGGTATCAGCAAACAGGTATCAAATAACTTAATAAATTTGTTTCTAAACAGAAAAATTTATGTTCGTGACCACAGAAATGTACTCCACGGGCCAAGAACAGTATATAACGGTTTGCCGCAGGGATGACACTCTAAGGTCTTGATTTTTTGTATTTAAGATCGGACAGAAACGCGCCCAGAGTCTAGGGAACGAGAAACTGCAAGTTGTTCCCTCCCTGTGAACACAGGGAGTAAACTTTCGTGAGGTAGCTGGGACGACACCCAGGAAAACCGTCAGTAGTAAATTCCTTAACAATTCTCAACATTTATGTTCACAGCCTTCTGGCACAAGTAGTGATGCCCCCCAAACAGTGATGTCACGCAGGTGACATCACAGGAAGCAGATATGTAAGTATAGTGAGTATAGTATATGTGAGTATATGTGAGTATAGTAAATACAGATTTTATTTCTGAATAAACGCTAATACTAAAAGCATGGACCTTATATAAATATTAATCTAGCACAATTTTGTACCGAAATATGAAGTCAGTAAACACGATATACCATGACGAAATAGTTTAGAATTCAAATAAAATGTCAAAATGTTTTTATATCTACCAAGTCCTGTCCTGAGCAATGTTAAAACTGGAATCCTGTCTGTCTTTACAGGTCCTTCTTTGTTGTTGAACCAATGTGGTTGTAGCACTTATAAACATTTGGATTTATTCTTGCATGAATACGGCACTCTTAGCTAATTTTTACACTATTACAAATACTTCAAATTATAATGTATGGTACTGGTACGAGTTACCATAGATGAACTATTACTATTCTCCACGCTACTTGCGAATACTTTCCAACTACTTGCGAACATATTTCATCGATAAAAAAACCATGATTCTCATTTCGAGATAACTAGCAACATTTGTACAACCCCCAACGGTGAAAGGCACTTCTCGACTCTCAATCCGAATATTAGCGGAAACGACAACGTATGTACGCCCCAAAAGTGGACAAGGTACTGGCTGTTTAAAATTGATCCGACCTCCTTCCGATGCATAATAATTCCCGTGAGCTGTAACGTAGTAAAGCAGGAAAGCTGTAGGGCCTGATAATATCGAAGCTGAATTTTTAAAACTCTTGGAGGAAGAAGGAATAATTTGGATCACGGCTGTCTTCAATAAAATTTACAATACAGGAATCATCCCTGATAAATGGCTAGAATCAGAATTCATAGCGATACCTAAAAAACAGGGGGCTAAAAAGTGCGAAGAATATCGAACAATCAGCCTAATGAGCCACATGTTGAAACTGTTTCTTAGAGTCATCCATGGAAGAATTTATAAGAAGTGCGAGGAACAAATATCGGACAGACAGTTCGGCTTCATTAACGCAGTGGGTACCAGAGAGGCACTTTTCGGAGTACAGGTACTGATTCAAAGATGCAGGGACGTTAACTGCGACGTATACGCGTGCTTGATCGACTACGAAAAGGCATTTGACAGAGTTTCAACATCAAAAGATGATAAACATTTTAAAAGAGGCAGACCTGGATGACAAAGACCTCAGAATAATTTCAGAACTCTACTGGAATCAGACCGCATACATGAAAATTAACGGAGAAGAAACAGATCACATAAAAATAACACGTGGAGTTAGACAGGGATGTATCCTATCGCCGTTGATATTTAATATGTACTTAGAGAAATTTTTTTCGAGGCTCTTTACGGAATAGACGAAGGCATCCTTCTAAATGGTGAAAGAGTAAACAATGTTAGATATGCCGACGACACCATGGTGGTAATTGATCCTAGAAGTCAGCTTTCATTTATTACGGCAGGTCTTGCAAAAAGATTACAATACCCTGCAAGAGAAAGTAATTCCTTTATTACCGGAATCGGGATTAGCGTAGCGAGGTCTCACAGAATAATTAATATTGTAATAAACTCATTGAATAATTCGGAAAAATTGAAAATGTCTTGTGGTATTTTGGATCAAATAACTTGTCAATTACCTCAGTTTGACATCGACGTAGAAAAATTTAGCATTCCATCGGAATTTGTTTTAGCAGATCGTCGCTATTACGTAAAGTCAGATATAGAGTTGTTAATTGGAGCAGACTATTGTTACAAATTATTACTTGAGGGTATGCATCATTTAGGTAAAAATATGCCTACGCTTCAAAACTCTCGAATGGGGTGGATAGTAGCCGGTACAATACCAAATTCGTTCGTAAAAAGTCCTTTACAAAAGGAAAAACATTCAATTCACGCGTGTTTTGAATCAAGCTCACAAGAATCTCATCACACAAGCGAAGATACAGCGCCGTGTGTTTCGCTGTGTATCTCTTCGGGAAATTCGCAAGCTCTAGAAGACGTTATAGAAAAGTTCTGGTACTCAGAGGACATACCGAAAGGAAAGCAAAGTTTAAACTCAGATGAGTTAATGGCCGAGCAAATTTTTGTAGATAGCACGGTTATACTTCCGGACGGAAGATATCAAGTAGATATGCCGTTTCGGACTAATAACTATTTTGAACAGTTAGGAGATTCGCTAGCTATGGCTAGGAACCGTTTCTTCAATCTCGAGAAGAAACTGGGTAAAAATAAAGTTCACTTTGCCGAATATAAATCGGTTATAGAAGAATATTTACAACTAAATCACGCCAAAGTAATTCCATTGGAAAGATTTAATAATAATTTGAATAAATACTTTTTACCTCATTTCGCAGTGATTCGAGAAGAGAGTCTTTCGACTAAAGTTAGGATTGTTTTTGATGCAAGTGGGAAAACCACTACCGGTCTGTCACTTAATGATACCATGCTAAAAGGATATCAGGTGCAACCTAATTTGTACGATATCTTATTGAGATTTCGAACCTTCAAATTTGTCTTAGTAGGGGACGTTGAAAAAATGTTTAGGCAGATACAAATAAATCCAAATCACAGATTTTTGTTAAATATATTGTGGAGAAATAATGTCGGAGAGCAGCTGTCATGTATAGAGATGCAAAGATTAACTTTTGGCACGAACTGTGCTCCCTTCTTGGCTACGAGAGTACTGAAAGATATCGCAAATAAAAATAAAGATAATTATCCAATATTGTCGCTCATGTTAAAACAACAAACGTATATGGATGACATCATAGCTGTATGTGAGACCATAGGGGAATTAATAAACTAAATATTGACTTGAACACAGTGCTCAACAAATATGGATTTACGTTACATAAAGTTGTTTCAAATTCAACCGAAATATCCAAAAATTATCAAAATCGTGCAAAAAATTCGGAATTACAAGATGTAGATTTATCAAAAGAACACTCCAATAAACTTCTTGATTTAAGATGGAATTCCGTTAGTGATTCCTTAAGCTTTGTCGTACCGGTAATTAACAAAACCGGGCCAATCACGAAAAGAAAAATTGTATCGTTGTTTGCTCAATGTTTTGATCCACTGGGATTATTGACACCATTGATCGTTAGAGCAAAGATTTTGATACAAAAGCTTTGGTTGTTAAAGTTAGATTGGGATTCAGAAATTACCGAACCGCATTTATTAAAGATTTGGAAGGAGTTTTTCTCTGATTTTGCAAGTAGTTGGAAAGTATTCGCAAGTAGCGTGGAGAATAGTAATAGTTCATCTATGCTAAAAGGATATCAGTACCATACATTATAATTTGAAGTATTTGTAATAGTGTAAAAATTAGCTAAGAGTGCCGTATTCATGCAAGAATAAATCCAAGTGTTTATAAGTGCTACAACCACAAAAAGGTTCAACAACAAAGAAGGACCTGTAAAGACAGCCAGAATTCCAGTTTTAACATCGCTCAGGACAGGACTTGTTAGATATAAAAACATTTTGACATTTTATTTGAATTCTAATCTACTTTGTCATGGTATATAGTGTTTACTGACTTCATATTTCGGTACAAAATTGTGCTAGATTAATATTTATATAAGGTCCATGCTTTTAGTATTAGCGTTTATTCAGAAATAAAATCTGTATTTACTATACTCAACTTTTTATTCTAATTTATATTAAAAAAGGATTAGACAAACTTACCATCCCGGGACGGGGTGTGATTAAAATCAAGCGTTGGTGAAATTAATACAGTCCATTAGGGGTCATTCGGACGCCTCTTAGTTCATGCTAATAAGGCATATAGCCCTCATTAATCAGTGGTGTTGAAGGTTAATAGATATTCACATTCAAAGAAATTCCTCAACAGGAAACAAAAAAAGTCAGCAAGTTAATAGAAATTTTAAAAGTATAATTCTGTATTGATAAGTAAAAAAGTCTTGAGTCAAAATATAGATTTTGAGTGATGAAGTTTTTTATTAACCTTAAAAAAACGATAAAAAGTAATAGAAATCGACTGCTTTTCATCTCTATTTTGAAATTAACTCTCAAATTCAATCGCTTTTTATCGGTTTTTTAACGTACTAAAATACTTTTAGTACGTTAATTTGTTTGTTAAAAAAAACAAATCGATATTTTTGACTTAAGAACTTTTTAATTATCAGTACAGAATTGATATATAAGTTATATTAAATTTTACAGAAAAAATAAAATTCATACAAAACAGATTACTTAAAAATGATTACTTCGTTTCTCAGTGTAACTATAATTTGACTACAGTTTTAAACGACTTCCTCATTACTTTTCTTCGTATAGTATGTAGTTTCATTGTCACTGTCACTCCGAAATTTCTGTCCTCCCAACATCAAAGGTTCCGACAAAGCTTTCGCTTCTTGTTGGGATGGAGTATTCTGTGCTTCTACGTTTGAAACATTTTTATCTGGATCAATATTAGAGTCATGAATCCACTAAACTACCGAAAGATTTATCGAGTAGAGTCTGCTAGTCCACTAAACCATAAAGCCAACACAATAAAAACAACATAATCGCAATAACATGACAATATTCTAAATATTAACGGATATTTTTTAAGATCTTAACTATATTACAACAAGAGAAGGAATAGAAGATTTACTACATCAGCTACAACGAAAGCAGAATATTATTCTTAAAAAGCTAAAATAATAACAATGTAAGGTTCATTTGAACAAAAAGGTCAATTTGTTTGATGTCTCATCTTTCATTTACCTGCACAGTGTGGTCCATATTATTAATTATTCTTATGACACGTCCAGTGCTCGGTTTAATGAGACCGCCGCCCAGAGGTGGAACATCGGTTTCTACTATTGAAGCCTTGCGACTTGGCGCTTTGCTCCATCCCTGGCCTCCAGGGGCAGCGTACCAAATGCCATTTTTCTTCCCATAACTAGCAGCCTATAAAAAAATAAAAAAATTAAAAACATCCTATTAAACAATAGACAAGTGACAAGTGTTGCGTTCGTTTACGACTGCGACCGAGAAAAAAAATGTTTTTTTAGATCTGCTAATAGTACAGGCGACAGTATTACATATAATAATTAATTTGATTATTTCAATACAATATTTTATTTTCAGATAAACCTATCCGCCTTAAGTAACGTTTAAACTTCTAATTTTTAGAAAAAAACATATCAATATATATATATATATATATATATATATATATATATATATATATATATATATTATATAAATATCTTTAAGGTTGCTGGGAAATGCACCCTGTCACCCCGCATTCTTCCTTTATTTTTTTTAATAACTTCCCTCTATTTTATTTTATAATTGGATTATCCTTTTTGTACTGATTTGAAATATGTATAATGCATTGGGCTTGAAGTGATTAGTTTATAAGATAGACAATTTTTCTTTTAACAAGATAGTATATCCTTTACCTTAATTGACTAACAAAATAGGTTGTAGCATAATTTAAACTTTTTAAATATTTAACCGTCATATTTATAGAACCTTCAAAAACCAAAAAATAAAAAAATTCACAGTTCGGTTATAGACAAGGATGTGGTACTTTGGATGCACTCGCTACCGTAGTAACTCACATTCAAAATGCATATTCTCGCAATACGTATGTACCACTTTTATGTTTGGATATTGAAGGTGCATATGACAGTGTTAATTTAGATATACTAAAAGAAAAAATGATTCATCAATTCCAAATACTTTCCCTGCTAACCCAAAATATTGTCAATTTCTACTTAAACAGGAAAATATATATTAGGAAGGAAAACAATCAACTCATTGGACCACGTTTTAATAGTTCGGGTCTTCCACAGGGCTCAGTTTTAAGTCCACTTCTATTTAATCTTTACACAGCCGATTTTCATAATATTAGTATTGAAAAAATATCATTTAATACGATACAATATGCAGATGACTTCTGTATCTATACGGAATCTAAAAGTTACAATAACGGCTTAAACACATTGGAAAGTGTTCATGAACATTGCTGTAGGTGGTTTAAAAAAAATGGTTTTGAGTTGGCAAACAACAAGTCTAACATTTGTATATTCACTAGACATAACTTGCCTCAAGGAGAACAAATAAAATTAAATGATAATTATTTTCCCCTCTGTAAGTCAATAAAATATTTGGGTATGATTTTGGATACAAAACTGACCTGGAAACTGCATGTTGATTTTATGCTTGATAGATGTAATAAAGCACTAAACTTTCTAAAATCAATTTCAAAAACTTGGTGGGGTGCAGATGTTGAAACTTCTATTTTATCGTTCTTATATCAGGTCCATTATAGATTATGGCTCTGTACTTTACGGCTCCGCTAGTAACAATATTTTACGTCGTATAGATGTTTTTATAAACACAGTTTTGCGGTGTTGCATTGGTGCTATGAGATCTACCCCTATTGAACCACTTTATGTTGAGACAATGGAACCGCCCAGTAAATTTAGAAGAGAATATCTCAGTCAAAAATTTCTTCTTAAAGTTTGTTGCTACAACACTTGTTTATATAAAGATATTAGTATTTTAAATTATTTCGACTTAACAAATAAATATTGGACTCGCAAGAATTCTCCACCGCTATGCGAAGCATTTCGAAATACTGCAAATAAAGATACTGAACTTATAGTTGCAAACAAAGTAGTACATTTTAAAGATTTCTTTGAGTTACTGGATCAAGTACATATAATACAACCTATTTATCATGAGAACCCTTTAATAAGTCGTATTGTTTTAAACAACTATCTGACAAATTGGCCAAAATCTGTTTGTATTTATACAGACGCATCTAAAAGTTCAAAGGGTACTGGTTGTGCCTTTTATATTCCAGATAAATTTATAGGAAAAATGTTTAAGCTGCCCACAAATTTCTCTATTTTTAGTGCTGAGGCTGTGGCCATATATGAGGCTTTAAATTATTTTAAATTGGCATCGTATAGTTCAGCAGTAATTTTATCTGATTCATTATCTGTACTTACAGCTATTCAAAAACCGCAACTACCCTGTAGTACTTCTAATCCATACATTTTTTAATTAAAAATTGCTTATTTGAAATTAATAAATACACCCAAAAAATACAATTGATGTGGATCAAAGCACATTCAGGACTTACATATAATGAACACGTGGACCAGTTAGCAAAAAATTCCATCGTTTATGGAACACTTACCAACTATCAACCTTGCATTATAGATGCTTTTGCTTGTTCAAGAACTAAACAAATGAACAACTGGAGAGAACACTGGGAAAAGTACTGTAGTATTTCAACAACACAATACAGTTTGATACAACCAATTATTCCAAAACAACCTTGGTATAAGAATTTCGTCCTCCCTCGCAAATACATCAGTAGACTTAGATTTGGCCATGCATGTTATCCTGTACATTTATTTAAAATAAATATATTAGATTCGGATATTTGTCAAGAATGTCAGATTAAAAGTGACTTAAACCACATATTTTTTGAATGTCAAAAGTATAAACAACCCACCAACAACCTAATTAAAAGAATTATAGACAAGAACATCCCTCTTCCTGTTAATATTCTCTTTCTACTATCACTCAATGAGAAGAAAATGTATAACTGCTTGTTAATCTTTTTGTCTAATAGTAAAGTATGCCTGTAATTAGTAAGATTTGTAACCTATGTTTAAAAAAAATTCATAAAAAAAAATAATAAAAAAAAATTATTAAAAAAAAGTTCAAAAAGAAAAAAAAATAAATTAAAAAAAAAGGAAAAAGATGATTATAAAAATACATTAAAAAAAAGAACAAAATAAGGAAAAAAAAATAAAAATATACTAAAACAATCACTAAGAGGATCTAATGTCCTAACGTAGTGGAAAAAAAATATGTATTATCATAGTTATAGTTATTAACATAGTAGGTAGATCTTTATTTTTATTTTTTTTTATTTATAAGATGTATACACTATAAAAGGTATGATATAGTATTTATTAACATAGTATGTACATTAGCTTAGCTGTTATTATTATATTAATCATGTTTCACTAATTGACATATTTAAATTCTTTAAAAAAACTTATGATGATGGAGACTGGCTGAATGACAATTGTCCAAACCAAGAAAAAAAAACTTCACTTTTTGTTTTCAAGTTTTATCAAAGGTTTTCGATATTACTTGGACATTTTTATTGTAATAGCCAATGACAATTTGTTATAACTTGTAACCGACTATTTTGATACGTGTTCAATTTGATCGCTGATATGGATTACACTTTGCAAGAAAGAATCGAGATTGTAGGTTTATACTACAAAAATAAATATTGTGCAAGAGCTGCTGCTAGAATTTTTAATGAAACATACCACAATAGACATGCAATACATAAGTATGTGATTGAACTGAAGCAGAAATTTAGAACACCAGGGTCAGTTTGCAATAAAAAACATAACCGTCAGGGACTTATAAATAACGAAGCAATACAAGTAGCCGTTTAGGGGCAAGTTAACTTGAAGGCTGAGCAATCACGGTCACGTGTGACTGTGATTGTACAATTGTGTGCAATTGTGTACGATTAAATTAGTAGGCACAAGAAATAAATGAAGATTCTGATTTTACGAATTAATGACACAATGCATCATTAACAATCCACAATTGTTAAACAATATTTGCTTTTCATATGAATGCTTATTTTTATTAAATGGCTTGGTGAACAAATATAATTGCCGATATTGGGCTGAGGGCTGAGTACCCTTCTTTATCACTGAAAACTTAACTGGTGCATCGTATCTTGATTTACTTAGGCAAGTGATTTATCGTGTTAGAAGAATAGTAGAAGATGATGATAACCTTTCCAAAGATTTGATTGTATTTTACACTTTGCTCTTTGCGACAATTTTTAAAGAAAACGTTTGCCATTCGTTGAATAGGTAGAAGGGGACAGATGATGGATTGGCCACCTAGGACACCGGATTTAACACCCCTAGACTTCTTTATATTTAAAATCAAACATTTATGCTACTCAACCAGAATGTCTAGATAATCTACGACGAAGAATAGAGGACGGATGTCGACAATAAAATGTAGACGTGTTAAGCAATGTCAGAGCAGAATTTCAAAATAGATTATACCATTTTATGGAATTAAATGGCAGTGATTTTAAACAATTATTGTAAAAAGTTGTGATAGTGAAATGTTCATTCTAAATGTTTGTAATAAAATTGTTAAAAAAATATTTTTTTTTCAATCCAGTTTTCTTGATTTTGTATTTATTTTTATGATAAACTATGCACTTCAAGCATAATGTATTATGCATTTCTGAAAGTAGTACTAAGAGGAAAATCCAAACATAAATCCAAATAAAAAAAGGTGAGGTAAAAAAAGTAATTAAACAAAAATAATGGGATGATAAGAGGGATGGAAGGGTGGATTTTCCAACAAACTTAAATATAATATAATGTATGTTCCTTCAACAACTATTAATTGACGTGTTTTTGCGTTTTTCCTAAAAATGGATAGTTTTATCTGAAAAGCACTGTTAGGTGTCCTATGAGGACCAGTTATCAAGAACCATCTCCCGTCTATGACGCTCGATGTGGTCGTTCCAATAAAAGGCACTACCTCTATAACACTACACTACACGCCTTATTCTATATATAAGTAGACAATATACTGACTTTCTAAACTTAAGGTGAAATTTTAAGCTTTGCGGATAACACTGCGATCCTATACTGTTCTGAATCTTGGTTCAATTTAAAGAGGAAAAAGTCGCTTACGCGATTATAACTCTTTGATTATAGAGCAAGCAGTACACGATATTTAGGAATTCATATTGATTCATATCTTTTCTGGGATATGCACAAAATCCAAAATCAAACTTGTAAAACCTTAAGATGTCTGTTATATAAAATTTGATATCTACAAAATATATAAATAAATAAAAATTGTTTATATATATATATAATATATATATATATATATATATATAATATACATATATATATATATATATATATACATATATATATATATATATATATATATATATATATATATATAATAATATATATATATATATATATATATAATATATATATATATATATATATATATATATATATATATATATATATATATATATATGTGCAGATTGAACGAGATAAATTCGGAACATACGAAATATCGAGTATTTCGGCTCAACTCCGCTCTAGGTGGTTGGCCAACAAAAGGTTGTCAAATAATTATATTATAAAAATCTAATACTTCAGCGGGCTGCTGGATTCTGAACTCATTCAAGAACAAGTCAAAACTCCACCCAAATAGGTTGCCCCGCCCATCACGTATAAAAATTGAAAGCTACACTTGTCTGTACATTTCAGCAGTGTTGCCAACCGGAGGAAAATGTTCGTTATTTATTTATTTCTGTCACGTTTGATGAGAGAAATCACATGCCATGAAATTCGATCAATAACGAATTCAATAACGACGTATTTCAGTTGAGTCAATTTATCTTTACCCGTGCGTCATGATTTAAAGCATACGAAATCAGTCGGAAATTTACTCAACGCAACAGCAAGTGACAGAAAGTGGTTATGACAATCTGTGTGAATAAGGTTAACTTTAAGGAAAATTAAGGGCAAAATAAAATACACTTACCATAAAATTTTCAACTGCAATATAAAGTTAGTTGTGAAAATAACTGTTTGTGTAATATAAATAATTCCAAAATGTAAAAACAGGACAAAAAATAGCAAAATAGTCAACAAACTGACAGCCACAAAAGTAAACAAACCAGAAACGTCAAAAATTGTACTTACAATCTGAAAACGTCCATATACAATATGATATATAAAAATAGATTTCCTTTAAGACAAATTTTGATTTATTGACTTAAAGAAGGCCTCAGGCTGAGTACAAAATTAATTGATCGAATCCTAACATGCGATATAAATCTTCTCAGCTATTTAATATTCTGTTTTAAAAGGTTCAAGAAAGTTATGTTTTTTACATATCTTAAGTTTTTTAAGTTTAAAATTTAAGTTTTGTTTTTAATACTAAAGCATGAAGAATCAAACCAAAGCTGGATTTTAGGAGGCCTGTTATATAGTTTCTGCACATAAGGTAGTACTCAAATTCTTGCAGAATATAAAATAGTAGAATATATGTTACACCCAGCTAAGATACCTACTCACAGACAGGAACAGTAACAGTCGAATCATAATTTTGAAAGACAAAATCAGATTCCACTTTCAGACAACGATGGCAAAGTGATAGCATATATCGCTGTTCCGGAAGTATAATGACATAACCGTAAAATTTTGAAAAATGACTTTGTGAAAAATATTGTGTTGGAGGGATCAAAACTGCATTTTCAATATATTTGTAAATCGTCGTAATTGTACTTACGAATTTCGCCATGACCGGTGATTCCGTAAGTACAGTTATGATGATTTAAAAATATATAGAAAATGCAGTTTTGAGCCATCCAACACAATAAAGTCATTTTTCAAAATTTTACAATTATGTGTTTATACTTCTGGTACAGCGATATATTGATTTTCGATTTCGATTGATTGAAGGACGTAGAAATATATTTTCTCTTTTTGAAGAACTTCTATGATAATTATTTTATTATAAATTTGAAATATTCTTTGAAACTGATGGAATATGTTAAATCTTGCAATAGCGGTATTTCTCGTCAAATCTATTGCGCACGAACCTAGGAGTGGATTCAAAATTGGAACCATGGCCTGGAATCTTATATGAATGACTTGGTTCATTCCCCCATCACTTTGACCCCAGCGAGTTAATAAAGAGAAATGACAGCCTATCTCTCTCACGAAGACTTTAACCAATCATAAACCAAATAAAATAATCAAACGAAGCAATGTCAATTCTGTCAATCCAAATTAATGACAGATCTTCCGTTTGTTTACAAGTTTTCAATTTTATTTTATTATCTTTAACTTTCGTTTGCATTTATTCTTAGTAATTTTAATTTAAATTTGGTTACTTAATTTTTAAAGTTTATTTTGAGTTACCTATTGTAGCAAAGAATTTTTGTGTTGTGCTAGTAACAAAACTAAACATGGTGAATTATTGTATTGTTCGTTGTGTACAAATCATGGAAAAATTACAAAAAGAATGATAGTAAGTTGTCAGGAAGCAAAAAATAATAGTATTTAACTTCTGCAAATATGTGTAATAAATATTATGTAATTATTTTATAACTGTTTTATCTTAAACAACAAATAAATATACGTATATCTAGAAAAAATTGTGCATCTTATATCCTTATTTTCCAATAAATTTTAATTAGTAACGAAATAGCCCACAAGAGGCGCTAAAGGGTATGTATGTAAGGGGTGTTCATTCGAATTTGCCGCCAAAAGATGATTAGTATTGACCCCAGCCGCAAGGGGCCTAATGAACGAAATTTATACATTGAGTTGCCTATCTATTTCTACTATTATATTATTTATCTATGATTGGAACCGTAAAAATGCAAGAGTGAACCTACTAAACCTTGAGCGGTGTTGCCAATCTCATTCCTCTAGATGTTTCTCAAATAAGGTGTTAACCATAAAATATTTACAGGAAAGAAAGGAAATAACTACAAACCATTAAGTTTATTTTTGTTATTAGTCTGTTGTAGTAGATTGGTAAATACAATGAAAAATATAGGCAAAAATCCGATTTATTCAAAGGTACGAAGAAGATATAACTCTCAAAAAGATCCGATGTAACAATAAAACACTGAAAACTTTGTTTTCAAACTTCCACAAAATTTATTTTAAATCATATCAATACAGCTGTTTCGGCTGATTGCCTTTCTCAAGTGATATATTTTTGGCTTGGGTTTACAAATTTATAGTCTCTAATGAAATAGGTTGGGGAGGGGAGAACTGTTTGTCTCAAGTTGGTCATTCAGAATTATATCTGTGTTTTTTAATTTGTTGATTTCCATAGATTCTAACAAAGATAGCTTAAGGCCTTTATTTTGAATGTGAAGAATTTTAAATTTGTCATTAAAAGAATGATTATGATCTAGAAGGTGAAGTGCGTATGTCGAATCTGTTTTTCTATTCTTGAAAGCCCTTTTATGTTCTGCTATTCGTTTATCAAAGTTTCTACCAGTTTGACCGATGTAAGTTTTTGGGCAGTCGCCACATTGAAGTTTGTACACACCACTATTTAAGTGTTTTTTATTTTGGCTCTTGTTATTTTTAATATATTTGCCTAGGTTGTTATTTGTTCGGAAAGCTGGTGTTATTCCTTTCTTTTTTATGTGTTTGGCAATTTTTGTTGTTATTTTGGCTGTATATGTAATCGAGCAGAAGGTACTGGGTTTTTTCTCTGGTGGTGGAAATACTAATTTCAGGGCTTTATTGTGTAGTTTTTGATTTAACATTTTTTTGTTCGTTGTATTCGTTGTTTACTGCTATTTGCTTAATTATATTTAATTCTGTCTCAAAGTTGTATTTTGACATCGGAATTTCTGTTAATCTATGTAACATACTATGATAAGCTGCCAGTTTATGTTGTGTTAGATAGGATGATGAATTGTGTATAGTCGTCAGTATGGGTATTTTTATGAAATATGGAGAAGTCATGTTTGTTTTGAAGTCTGCTAATTTTTAAATCTAAAAAATTTATGGATTGATTTTGTTCTGTTTCTTTTGTAAATTCAATATGACTATGAAGTGAATTAATATACGATAAAAATTAGTCGAGTTGCCTGGAGTTCCTGTGAAACATACCAGTACGTCGTCTACGTATCTCCACCAATATAAAAACTGTTTGAATACGGGATGTTTTGAAATCTTTGTCTTTAGATGATCCATAAAATTAACTGAAAGCAATGGGCTTAGAGGTTTACCCATTATAAGTCCTGCACTGTTATTTGTATATATTTTATTATTAAATTTAAAGTAGTCCTGGTTTATGCAAACTTCAAGAAGATGTAAAATTTCAAATGTAATTATTGGATTTTTACTATTTTGGTTGTAACCTCGGAAATCTTTTTTGGGTGGTGCTAGAAAGATAACCAATGGAGACACTGCGGACGGCAGCCAGATGGTTGGTGGAGAGCGAGTCGTGGGTTCGAAACTAGCTTTTGGAACCGGGAATGGATCCAACGGAAGAAATAGGTAAAGATAGGATAAGAGATATTAGAAAAGATACAGAAATAAACAAAAAGATAGATGGGTAAAATTACCAAAGATAAGAGAAGATAGAAACAGGGCGCCACTCAATTTTTTGGGGTTAAGGAGAAAATTAAGAAAACCTTAGAAAAGAAAAAGATAAGAAAAGATATTTAGGTTCAGAGATCAAACCCAAGGAAAGATACCAACAGTAAATTATCAAATAAATCTGGTCAACGCAATATATAAACAAATAATAAATATATTAAGTATTACACTTACTTACCTACGAAACTTAATCAGCCTGATCTTTCTACAGTTCAAAAGCATAGTAATATTTAAAGATAGTAATTGTTCAGAGCTATTATTTTATCAGGGAACTTGTTAGGAGCCGACAAATAAAATACATGCATAAAACAATAACAATATATTAAACACAAAATTATGATGCTGCTAAATGCAACCCAGGTAATAAAAATACACAACTATGAAATGGTGTTATATATGTATAAAATTAAGCTATAATGTAATAAAAAAATACCTTTACCAAGATATATAAGGCAATCATATACAAATATAGTTTGGCGTATCTCGAGATATCATAGGAAAGATAATGAACAAAAATTATAGGAAATACAAAAGATAGCAAAAATTACTTAACTCTAAATTTACAAAAAAAAAACAAAAAGGTTACAGGAATGAAAACATAAACCAAACCGCACTTGGTTAAGTCAATTAACTATCTCGCACTATTATTTAATAAAAAACTGAGACTTGTATGTTCATAGGTAATATTTATAGAAATTTCTTGAATGGTTCAATTACATTCAAAAATCGGCAATCTACAGGTGAAGATATAGATGATACGTCCAGATAATGGCAGGTGATATGGTACCATACCATATTACTCGCCCAGATAATTGTAGATAAAGATTACTTACAGTAGATCTTGACGAAGGCAGCTTAATTCACTGAATTTAATACTTTTCTGGTACTAAACACTGAATTTAATAACCATTAAAGGTAGTGTAGAACTATATATAATTTAATATAGTCTAAGGAAAGAAAACTCAAATATGAAGTGTACACACACTTAGAAAATAATTCACAGCGACGATAAGATAAGAAATATCGTGAGCAAAGCGCATCACGAGATATCACTTCACTCAACAAGAGCCCACCGAGAAGTAAGTTGGTTCCCTAAAAATTTCACCAACTATCCAAGAAAAAAGAAGAAGAAGGTATATCCCCCACTTAAAATCATCGGACAGTTCTCAGAAGGTAAGGCCTTAACGACTATTGGAAAGTTTGAGGTAAAATAATCGGTATTAACAATTGGACCTGAGAATATTAAAATCCTTAGGATTATATTATTGTCAAAAGATACGGGCCTTCGGCGAAAATTACCAATTAATGAAAAAGAAACTGCATACCGGAAAGCATTTGTTCTTTTCATACAGAGTATTAAGACGGAAGGATTAAAAACCTTTCTTAATTAGGGAATTCCATTTCAGCTTGGTGTCTACAATAATATTTTCCTATCATAAACACGGGGATTTCTAATCATCGGCGTATCGCACGGGAGTAAAAGGAATAATAATTTGATATATTAATAATAAAAAAAATATTACATGGTCTAAAAGGTTTTTTACTAGAATAAAAGTTTCTGTAGCAGGGATACTAGGAAAAAGATTTTTACGTCAAATGAAATTAACTTGGAGTTGTTAGGTAATTAAAAATGTATTTTATTAACTAGTTCTATTGTATTTTTTATGGTAAATTTAGGTGAAAATTTAGTGTGTTCTAAAATAATCTCTAACAGTTTTTTTGAAATCACCCAATCTGAGATCACCCAATAAGACCTGTAGTTTCTTTTTATACAGCTCCGTCATATAAACTTTCAAAAAAACTGTTAGAGATTATTTTAGAACACACTATGTTTTCACCTAAATTTACCATAAAAAGTACAATAGAACTAGTTAATAAAATACAACATTTTTAATTACCTAACAACTCCAGATTAATTTCATTTGACGTAAAAAATCTTTTTCCTAGTATCCCTCCTACAGAAACTTTTATTCTAGTAAAAAACCTTTTAGACCAAAATAGTAAAAATCCAATAATTACATCTGAAATTTTACATCTTCTTGAAGTTTGCATAAACCAGGACTACTTTGAATTTAATAATAAAATATATACAAATAACAGTGCAGGACTTATAATGGGTAATCCTCTAAGCCCATTGCTATCAGATATTTTTATGGATCATCTAGAGACAAAGATTTCAAAACATCCCGTATTCAAACAGTTTTTATATTGGTGGAGATACGTAGACGACGTACTGGTATGTTTCACAGGAACTAACAGGCAACTCGACCAATTTTTATCGTATATTAATTCACTTCATAGTCATATTGAATTTACAATAGAAACAGAACAAAATCAATCCATAAATTTTTTAGATTTAAAAATTAGCAGACTTCAAAACAAACATGACTTCTCCATATTTCATAAACCTACCCATACTGACACGACTATACACAATTCATCATCCCATCCAACACAACATAAACTGGCAGCTTATCATAGTATGTTACATAGATTAACAGAAATTCCGATGTCAAAATACAACTTTGAGACAGAATTAAATATAATTAAGCAAATAGCAGTAAACAACGGATACAACGAACAAACAATTAATAAAATGTTAAATCAAAAACTACACAAGAAAGCCCTGAAATTAGTATTTCCACCACCAGAGAAAAAACCCAGTACCTTCTGCTCGATTACATATACAGGCAAAATAACAACAAAAATTGCCAAACACATAAAAAAGAAAGGAATAACACCAGCTTTCCGAACAAATAACAACCTAGGCAAATATATTAAAAATAACAAGAGCCAAAATAAAAAACACTTAAATAGTGGTGTGTACAAACTTCAATGTGGCGACTGCCCAAAAACTTACATCGGTCAAACTGGTAGAAACTTTGATAAACGAATAGCAGAACATAAAAGGGCTTTCAAGAATAGAAAAACAGATTCGACATACGCACTTTACCTTCTAGATCATAATCATTCTTTTAATGACAAATTTAAAATTCTTCACATTCAAAGTAAAGGCCTTAACGCTTATCCTCGAAAATTGTAACGGTAAAATTCAGAGAGATATCTATTTCAAAAATATCTGTCTTTACAAAAACAAAATCCATTCACGAAGAATATTCTAAACGTCATCTTGTACTAGACGTTAGCTTTATACCTACCTTATACAACCCCCTATTGTGTAAAGTCTTGGGTCTATACAATAAACGAGTGGGCGGCCTTCTATTCAGTGCGGTTTTGAAATAATGTTGAATAAAAACATTCATGAAATTAAAATGAAAGAATTTACGTCTATTAGTAGAAGTGCAATTTATAAAATTAGTACTTGAAGCATATATCGCGGGAGGAATATGTGCATCAGTTTTCAAATATTTATTATTTACTATATAATTTCTAAATTGAACCATTTTCACTTCTTTAGTTAACAATGTATCTGTTTTGACAACTAAATAGGTAATTAGACAAAATAATTATTAATTTCAAAACAGGAGTTTAAAGAATTAGAAAGAGGTAGCCCGGGCCCAGTTAAATGGTCAAGCTTATTCCAGTGGAAGCAATAAGGAGGATTATTTTTCGTTTTGGCACAGCTGACATGCTCTCTCTAGCACTACAACCCATGAAACTGTGGTAAAAAGCATGCTTTATTTATACGGTTGTGAAACACGACGATTAACAGAGACAGATTAATATCGAAGAAAGATATCTCGTCGAACTTAATGCAATAAAGTATGAGAATAGAAGGTACAGTCATGGATGGCATACAACGAAAGCAGCTCAAATGGGTACAGGTCCAATAAATGAAAGACAGTAGACTCCTAAAACAAGTATCTGTATGAACACCTACCGTAATCCAGAAGAGAGGATTACCTTAGAAAACACGGATGGAAGGAATAAGAAACTTAATGAGCTCGAAAGAACTTAAAGAACAATGGAACAACCGAATTGAATGAAAAATGAACGTCGGAAGACATTTTATTTTAGGTACATTTTTTGGACTAAAAATAAATTTGAAGAAAACCAAGTTCATGGTATTTACAAAAGCACAAAGCATCAAAGTTAAGCTAGTACTAGATAATACAGAAATTGAACAAATATCTTTGTACAAATACATTGGAGCATGGATCACAGAAGATACTGATTAGACAAAAGAAATAAGATGCCGCATTGGAATTGCACGGTCAACTTTTAATAGAATGAGAAAACTTTTTTGTAATCGATATATCAATATATCGTTTCGGATAAGAATGCTTTGATGTTATATTTTCTTTACCCTTATATATGGGATTCAAGCTTGGTCACTTAAAAAATCCAACATTAAAAACCTAGAAGCATTCGAAATGTGGTGCTACCGACGTGTTTTGAAAATATCATGGATGGATCGCAAAACAACCGAACAAGTTCTCAAACAACTAGGAAAACAATGCGAAATTTTAAATTCCATAAAAATCAGGAAATTAGAATACTTGGGGCACATCATACATCACACATCAAGACGTAAAATCTAGTGGTTACGCAATCTCCGTGAATGGTTTGGATGCAATTCAACTGAACTATTCAGGCGCATATCCAACAAAATGATAATTGCCAGAATGATTTCCAATCTCCGATAGGAGTGGAACTTGAAGAAGAAGAATAAGTACATTATTATTATATCATATTATATATATTTATATAATATATGATATACACGATATTGAAAGAGGTTACAACATAGACAATCAACAAAATCTACATCGACAACTACACAGTGAACACCCAACAATAATAGAAGTGTCAAATGCCGTCCTAAAACTCAAAGACAATAAAGCCACAGGAATCGATTAAATCTGTTTTTTTTTTGCAGTAACCCATAAACTAATAGTACTTATATGGCAAAATGAATTTGTACCAGAAGAGTGGCTAAATGAAATAATATACGTTGCATAAAAAGGACGATTAACTGGATTGTAAGAACTATAGAGGCATTACTCTGTTAGCATCTTCACCTGTTAGCACCCTGCTTGGCAGGGTCACATATCAGATCAATTTACGGTTGCAAAAGGCTTGAGACAGGGAGATCCTTTATCCACTACATTATTCAACTTAGTATTAGAAACTGTAATCAGAAAATGCAGCATGAGGATGGAAGAAACGATCATGAAAAATGAGCACCAGTGCTTGGCATTTGCTGATGATCTAACGATCCTAGCAAAAACCGAGTAAGAATTAAGAAGAGTTGTGAAGAAAATCATCGAAGAAGCACAGAAATTTGGATTGGAACTAAATGAAGACAAAACAAAATATATGATCATGGAAGGAACAGAAGGGAAAAAAGAAGACTTTAGTGTGAGGTCAGTAAGTGGTAAAAGCTATAGTTTTAAAAGGGTGGACAAATTTGAATACCTAGGTGTAGTTTTCGATGAAAATGGAACAGAGAAATGGGAGCTCGTAGCCAGAATAGCAAAAGTGAATAAAAAATTAGGTGGTTTAAGAGCCCTACTGAACTCAAAATACGTTTCTAGACAAGGTAAACTCAGAATATATAAAACAGTAATTCCACGCACAGTAATATATGCCGGTAAGCCTGGACATTAAATAAGAAGGAAGAGGATACTCTGGAAAGATGGGAAAGGAAAATATTGAGATGCATATTCAGAGGACGGAAGGCAGAAGATGGTTGGGAGAGAAGAACCAACAATGAATTAATGGCTTTATACAAAGAACCTACTATTACCAAGTTCGTCAAGGCACAAAGAATCAGATGGTTGGGACATGTGGAAAGAATGGCAGCAAACAGAATTCCTAAACTAGTAATAACCAGAAAATTAATCGGCCCCAAAAGAAGAGGTAGACCCAGAACGAGGTGGATTAGTAAAGTGGAGGAAGACCTTAAACACGTGAAGGTGAGGGAATGGAAAAAAAGCACAAAATAGAAGCGAATGGAAAAATATTGTACACCAGGTCCTTCAGAGTAGTTAAGAATGTTATATATACATATTTAAGTTAAAGTTTTGTTTAAAATAATTGTAATTAGTTAATATTAGAATTATGTTGTAAAAAAAATGCTCTAGGCCTTAACGGCCTGTTGTGCGTATAAATAAATAAATAAATAATAGAGTGCAAAAATCGAAAGAATCGCGTTTTTTGCATTAATTGTTAATCATTAAAAAACGGCTCCGAACTTTACGCAGGAAACAGGTAGGTTTTCTTCTTATAGGTCTACAATAACTAAAAAAGTTGTCAGCTACCTGGATTATTGAGTGTCACGAGAAAATCCTTATTAGCCTGGACTAATATGGCTGGACAAGCAAGTGAAGAAACAAACTTCATATATTATGTAAACTTTACTAACAAAAACGTTGAAAATAAATATTCCTATAAATATAAATAATCAAATTCCATATTCAAATACAGCAAAATATTTGGGTATTGTCCAATAAATATAAATAATCAAATTCCGTATTCAAATACTGCAAAATATTTGAGTATTACTCTAAGCTTTTATGTAAAGAAGAAAAGAAAATAATAATTCTGATTGCAATACAAAAAAATGTACTGGCTGATTGACCAAAATTCTACGCTGTTTCTACATAATAAATTATTATTATATAAGCAAATACTGAAACAATAGTATTATTATAAAAACAGTATAAACATTTAGAAGGAAAATTTTACAAATCAACAGAAAATATTTCTATTCATATAAAAATTTAATCAAATTATAGGTACTTATTATAGGTACTGCTTATTTATATAAAATTTCCTCAATCGGAACATAAACGTCTTCGTGAACTACCCATCTTAAAAACAATTAACACACTGGTTTGTCAAAAGTCGAAATAAACCCTAATAATGTTATTCAACATTATTTATGACCCACCTTCGAGAGGGTATTATACTTCTTACCTAACCAACCTAACCGTGTCGGCGAGAATCCAGAAACTATCGACAAGGACAGCCTGTACTGGCCGAGAGAGAAAGTTACATTTAGCAAAATTTGAGATTTTAAAAAAAGTTTATACCAAATAGCTGCTTTGTGTTACACTTTATGTTAAAAATAAAAACAGATTCGGAAAGTGGGTCAAATTCTGTAGTGCCCTATTTCAAAAAAAAAAAAATTTTTACGTTTATTTTAACCAAAAATATTTGAAAAAAAAATATTGTTTAAACAATTTATTAATTTACAACCAAATAGTGCACTAGAACTTTTTAAGACCTTTCATATAAAAAAAGAATCATCTCAATATCTGCCATAGTTTTTGCGTTATTTGATATAAACTTTTACATTGGAACTTAGGTATGCCCAGAAACGCAAGGAACGGCCTTAAGCTATCTTTGTTAGAATCTATGGAAATCAACAAATTAAAAAACACAGATATAATTCTGAATGACCAAGTTGAGACAAACAGTTCTCTCCTCCTCAACCTATTTCATTAGAGACTATAAATTTGTAAACCCAAGCCAAAAATAGTCACTTGAGAAAGGCAATCAGCCGAAACAGCTGTAGTGATAAGATTTAAAATAAATTTTGTGGAAGTTTAAAAAGAAAGTTTTCAGTGTTTTATTTTTACGTATATATATATATATATATATATATATATATATATATATATATATATATATATTTATATATATATATATATATTTATATATATATATATATAAATATATATATATATATATATATATATATATATATATATATATATATATATATATATATATATATAGATATATATTTATATATATATATAAATATATATATATATATATATAATATATATATATATATATATATATATATATTTATATATATATAAATATATATATATATATATATATATATATATATATATATATATATATATATATATATATAATAAAGTTAGCAGGTATCGGCATAGCTCGCAACAAAGGAAAATAAATATAAACTATCTGTATAAGAAAGAAGACAACCATCTATCTATATAAAAAGCTATTAATAGAGACTAAATATATATATATAAAGGTTTTAATTAATAATTAATAATAGTAAAAAAAATAATAATACTGCATTAGTTACATATTAATATAATTAATAATTAATGTTACATATTAATATAATTAATAATTAATTTTAATAATATTTTTAAGGTAAAATTTAATACAAAATAATTCAAAGCTTTATATTAGTTTAGATTTAAAATCCTAACGCCATCTGAACAAAGAAATCTGAATTAGTAAATTTTTTCGAAAATTGCTAAAAATATAGGTTACTGTAATTGTAAGGTAAGATCAATGACGTATAATATATATTTATTATATGTCACTGGTAAGATAAACATACACTTACTATAAAAATAAAATGACGTTTAACAAACGTCAACGCTTTACCAAAATAAAATAAAAACTTAATAAGAATAATTAAAGGTAAATAGAATTAAATAAAATTAAATCAAGTTAAACAGAATTATGTAGATTTAACTAATTTTTTGGTCGTTTTGTGGTGGGGGTAGAAACGTTCGTCGGATCGTGACGTATTAAACAAACATCATTGGAAAAAAGAGACGGTAGCGAATATGTTAAGACAGAGGAAAATCACATTGCGGCATTGCTAAGAGGGCATTACCTTTGTGTTTGGTCAAATTAGAGCGTATGATACGTTAAATAAAAGGGAGAGATATCACGAATATATTAAGATAGAAAAAACAAACAAAACCACTACCAAAAGGGCACTACACAGTTTCTTCCTTATTAATGAACGTATAGTTAGTTACATACGTGATGTCATACGGCACTAGGAATAAAAATAGTTTAACTAAAGACAAATTTTGATTTATTTACTTAAAAAAGGCCTATGACAGAGTACAAAATAAACAACTAAACGAATCCTTACATGCCACATACCAAATGAAAGGTGAGGATATAACTAATATATTTAGATAGAAAAAACACACAAATAAACTACCAAAAGGGCATTATATATCGTCTTCATTATTATTGAACGTATAGCGACATACGACATATTACATGACACTATGGATGATGACAGACATATTTGCTTTATAATATATAAAGTATAAGGTAAATATAAGGTAAATTTGCTTTATTGGCCTGAAAAAGGCATCTTACTTATTACAAAATAAACAACTAGCCTAATACTAGCATATCACACATCAAAACAAACGATGTGGGACGTATTATAGTACATTATAATATATAAACCGTGCCATAAATGTATATATATATATATATATATATATATATAATATATATATATATATATATATATATATATATATATATATATATATGATAGTTTATTTACATTAACCTTATTTCACGTAGTGTCACTCACCATATTCGGAATCGTCAACACGGCAAAGGTGGTATCCTCGTCAAATGTAAAATCTAACATCTGATATTTTTATTTTTACAACAAATATAAAAAGGAAAAACTTTTCAATAAAAAATTTTGTTGAATACAGAAATATCACCTGTATGAAAAAAGCACATAATTTTATTTTCGATTTTAAATTTGCAGAAACAAGAAAAAACTAAGAAATTAAAATGAATCAACGAACGAACAGTGTATTCAAATTTAAAGCAGTTTTTCCTCAGATGATCTGAAAAAAATAAACAACTGAAAACTGGAGAACACTAGAAAACCGCGCTCGCGATCGAGTCTCTGAAGAACGTAAAGCGATCGCGATGTTGTGCTGATAAATTGTTATGGAGTGTGCGATTTATGATAATAGTGGGTAGGGGTGGATGCGGGTAGTATGGGACCTTCCAAGGCCGTTTAGTTCCAATATTTAGGGCCGGCCTAGCCAGACGTTTTATTTAAGAACAATTCGGATGGCACTCGAATAAAGTGTAAAATATTTAATTCTGTTTATTATATTGTAACTGCATATACATAAGTGAGTAACACTTATGCATTTTTTATTTTTCTCATATTTTGTATGTGAAAATCCTTATGTTATAGAGAAAATAAACATTGAAAAAGGTTCAGTTTAAATGTATGGATAATATGTTCTTAGTCATAATCTGTTTTGACCTCTGGATTTGCCCAATCATTTAAACGATCAGGATTATAATTTTTTACAAATAAATCTAGCGGATTTATGGGATGATATTAATTTAAATATTCGGTAAAACGTGGGGTATCTAACTGATGGCTTCTCGGCCCACTATAGTAGAATTTTTCGTTATTTTTATAATGATAATTACCAAGGGCGATGGATTGGAAGAGGTGGTCTAGTTGCTTGGCCAGCAAGGTCGTCTGATTTATATTCTTACAATTTTTATTTATAACAAATATAAATATGCAATAAGCTTTGAAAATAAATACAGAATCTTAGAGAGGGAGAGTTTAAAAACAGTAGGGGAATTTTTACAAGCAATTCGAGGATGGCCATCATATGGAGCATCTGATATTGATTTAGTTTTGTGTTTTACACATTTATTTGTCATTTGATGTAATGTTTTTAATATTAATTGTATTATCTACAATTTTGTGTAATTGTAGAAGTGCTGTGAAGAGCTTAGTTTTACTAGAATTTATTTTTTAGTTATTAGTTGGAAACATAGCCATCTTTTACAATAAAAATTGAATTTTTTAGTCAATAGAAACCTGTGCCGAAAGTAAAAGCCAATTTTCCTCTAAAATAGTGCCCATGGGGATTTTAGAAAATACCATTTTTTACAACAAAAGTGGTACATTAGGTGGTACATTTTTTTTGTTTACAATAATCGATTAACAAAGTTTATTAATTTATTTTAATAATTTTTTCTATTCTAAAGTACCTAAAACCGCTGTTAGTTAATATTTTTGATTATATATATATATATATATATATATATATATATATATATATATATATATATATATATATATATGTATATATATATTTATATATATATATATATATATATATATATATATATATATATGTATATATATATTTATATATATATATATATATATATATATATATATATATATATATATATATATATATATATATATATATATATACAAACAACAAAGTTTATTAGGGCTGCAGTCAGAAGTTTTGCCGGGATGTTACAGAAACTTTCTTTTGACTTTTGGTCTAGCTTTCGGAATTGTTTAATTCCTTTTTCAAGACACTGGAACTAATTGGAAAAATGTGTAAATATTTACATACAATTTGTTTTAAAGTATTTCTCATAATATGTTAAGATGTTAAAGTTAACTTTGGATTAGGTAACATGGCGACATATGACTCCACGTTGAAGTTGCTAGTTCTGAGACGGTGTGTCTACGAAGACTGTATGGAAGCAACTGATTGGAATGACAATGTTGTTAAGTTAGGACGGACGTCGTAACAGAGCAGTCAATATAACTGTATGTGTCTACTTAAGACAAAAGCCAACTTTATTTTAATTTATTAATTTATTTTACTTTAACAATTTTAAATAAAGTTGGCTTTTGTCTTAAGTAGACACATACAGTTATATTGACTTCTCTGTTACTAACTGTCTACTGAGGTCTGTCCTAACTTAACAACATTGTCATTCCAATCAGTTGATTCCATACAGTCCTTTACATACAGTCCATACTGTCTTTTAAAGTTTTAAAATGTATTTTGTCCATTATTGTATAAGTTATATTTTATATGTTTGTTATTAATGTTGAGTGTCATAGCTTTATAAAAATAATCTCAACGACTAGTAAGTACACTGAAATTTTGTAATATACCTATTGTATATACATATGTGTGTGTATAAATATATAGTTATAGTTTATTACATCGTTCCAAATCTCTATAGGTCTTCCTCTTGTCTTTTTACCTTGTATGTTTTAATTTCTCATATCTTGTTGACCAGTATTTCATTTTTTATTCGCTGCAGATGACCTTACATATTTAACTTTCTTTTTTCAACCTACTCTGAATTCTACGTATTCTTAATTCAACTCTTGTAACATTCACAAGGAAAAAGAAAGTTAAATATGTAAGGTCATCTGCAGCGAATAAAAAATGAAATACTGGTCAACAAGATATGAGAAATTAAAACATACAAGGTAAAAAGACAAGAGGAAGACCTATAGAGATTTGGAACGATGTAATAAACTATAACTATATATTTTATACACACACATATGTATATATATATATATATATATATATATATATATATATATATAATATATATATATATATATATATATATAGTGTGTTTAAAAAAAATTTGACCCCCCCCTCCAGAAACCAAGAGGTTCTTCAAAATATAAATAAACACGTCAATTTGTATTATGAGGCCGACAAATTTCCATGCAAAATAAATGCCCTTAAAAGGAATCTCCTTCTGCCCTGCAACTACCAAGTTTTTTTCAATAGCAAGTGTGGTCGAGTGGCACATCATTTGAAAGGTAATTTTTTTCTCTACACGGCACATTATTTTTTTATTTTCGTAATAACTGAAGATAATTTTGGATTTAACTAATTTATTGCTTGAATATCAGTAATCATACGAAAAACATAAAATTTCACCAAATTAACCAATTAAATGTTCTTAGTGACCTCCAATACAATAATTCAATCAACCTGCAAATCGATATCAACACGCCACTGTGTTGAAGATAATTTTTTTTTTGTAAAAATATCACTTTTTCATATGATTTTTTTAAGATAATGAATCCTAATTATCTTCTTTAGTGTTTACCAGGTTACCTTTGATTTGAGATTTGTCAACGACTGATTAATCAGAGATATTATTGTAAAGTCTTACAAAAATGGGATATTCTAGTGAAGAAAGAATAGAATTAGTTAAGCTATACTATGGAAATAATCAGTGTGCTAAGGCTACGACAAGGATCTTTAATACAAACCACCCAGAAAAAAACGTAAGTCACCAATACGTTAAACATTTAACTGATAAGTTTGAAGCTACAGGTGACGTTAACAACACAAAGCACGAAGTAGACCGTCGAGTGCGAAATGAAGCAGTTGAAGTGGCAGTATTGGATCATTTACAAATAGACAATTATAATCGACAGTCTATCAGACAATTATCTCGTGCATCTAGTGTTTATCGAATTATAAAATCCATAAATTTCACCCTTATAAAATACGATTACTTCATCAATTAAACGAAGATGATCCTGATCGTCGGCTTCAATTTTGTGAAGAATTTAGTGAAATCATAAATAACAACCAACATCGATTGTACAATACGTGTTTTTCCGACGAGTGTACTTTTATGTTAAATGGTGAAGTTAATAGACATAATTGTCGTTATTGGAGTAACAGTAATCCTCATTTATTCATGGAGACATACACAAACACCTCAGAAATTAAATGTATGGGTTGGCATTTTAGGGACGTTAGAAGACATTTAGAAGACGTTATTGATCCACTGATCACTGACACATTGGAATCTGATAATAATCTTTTAGAGGATGAACTGACTTTCCAACAGGACGGGGCACCCCCACATTATGATATACGCGTAAGACAATTTTTGAATCAACGTTTTCCAGGGCTTGGATTGGCAGAAGGGGTCCAATAGAGTGGCCGGCCAGATCACCGGATCTTTCACTTTGGATTTTTTTTTGTGGGATACCTAACTCCAAAAATATATGTCACTCCGCCTGCAGATCTTTCGGATGTCTTTGAAAATGTACGAAGAGGCTTTGAAAATAGACTGTATGGAGGTCACAGGAGGTCATTTCGAACATTTAATTAGTTAATTTAATTTGAACTTGATTTTTTGTTATTACTGATGTTCAACCAATAAATTAGTTAAATCCGAAATGATCTTAAAAGTTATTCAGTAAATAAAAAAAATAGAGTGTCGTGTAGAAAAGTGGCACTCGATCATACCCCGGGGCAGTAGGGGTTTAAACTGTATTGTGTGTATATATATATATATATATATATATATATATATATATATATATATATATATATACACACACATAAGTAAAATGTTATGGCATGTCTCGCAAAACAGAAAACCAAAAAAGGTATATCGATGGAAGGCAACCGTATATACGTATTTCTGACTATTGGTCGTCTTCAGTACGGTGCAGCCAAGTTAGAAAAAGGATATATAAGAATATATATATATATATATTATATATATATATATATATATGTATATATATATATATATGTATACCTATATATATATATATATATATATATATATATATATATATATATATATATATATATATATATATTTATTTATTTATTTTTACGCACAACAGGCCGTTAAGGCCTAGGGCAGTTTTTGTACACATAATCCTAATATTAACTAATTACAATTATTTTAAACAAAACTTTACCTTAACTATGTATATACTACATTCTTAACTACTCTGAAGGACCTGGTGGAGAAATTTATAATACCCTCAGTTATGTCTAGGTTTACTTTTTTGTATTTATTAAAACATTTATTCCAGATTTGCAAGTATTTTTTGTAGGTCTTTTTAGCTATTTTCTACAATAACTAAATCATTAGCATATGTTAATTCAGATATAAATATTCAACGTAGTTTTTTCACACCAACATCCTTATCAAACACTCATTTTCGCAACAAATTCTTTTGAATTTGGGTTCTTCATTCCGATCACATTTCTTGTACAGCTATATATACTGTTGAGAGCTAGCTTGTTATCAATCCATCCCTGTTCGATAACTTTCCACATTTCCTCTCGGGATACTAAGTCAAAGGCTTTTTAAAGATCGACAAATGCGAAATATAGTTTATTAGTTTAATGTAGTGCTATGAATATTAAATATGTTACACCTCTTTCTGGTCTGAAACCGCATTGATTGTCAGCTAGTGTTTTTTCAACAATATATTCTATAATTATCTCGTGTACTTTGTGTACTACGCTCAGAATAGATGCCTCTATAATTTGAGTATTTCTTTTTATCTTCTATTATGTATATTGGAAAGATATTCGCAACTGTCCAGTTTTTATGAATACTCTCGTTTTCCCAGGCTAAATTTATAATTTATGCAGTATTTTTATTATGACTTCTGGTATGTAGTTTATCATTTCCTGCTTAATATTATCTGAGCTCGCCGCTTTGCCCTTCTTTAATCGACTTATCGACTCTATCACTTTTTCTTACATTATATCATCTTTTGAATATTTTTTTAATATTTGTAGTAGATACATTGGGATCAAGCGAAGGAAATACTTATAAGAGTAGAAAAGACATGTTCACTAGCATGAAGCAAATGTTCACCTCTAAAAGCCTCACCATACCTCTCAAAATTCGACTTCTGAAATGTTATGTATTCCCGGTTTTGTTATATGGAATGGAGGCGTGGACAATGACCGCAACATTGATGAAAAAAGTAGAGGCCTTCGAAATGTGGGCTTACCGACGTATATTACGTATATCCTGGACTGAGCACGTGACCAACGAAGAGGTACTACGCCGGATAGGTAAAGAGAGAGAGGTAGGAATAAGTATAAAGAAAAGAAAGTTGGAATACTTGGGTCACGTTATGAGACATAATAAATATAGAGTACTACAGCTGATCGTTCAAGGGAAAATAGACAGCAGAAGGGGTCCAGGGAGGAGAAGACACTCGTGGCTCCAAAACTTGCGGCAATGGTTCGGATTGTCATCTGCTGAACTATTCAGATCTGCCGTAAACAAAGTCAGAATAGCCATGTTGATTGCCAACGTTCGGAACGGACAAGGCACATGAAGAAGAAGAAGTAGATAAATATATATTTAATATATTTGTCTGCATTTAGCACTTCTAGACAAACAACTATCAAAAAAAATCCAAAAAATAATAGAACAAAATAGAATACCACAAGGATGGAGATCAAGGATCCTGATACAACCTCCCCAAGAACTACATAGGAATTTATTTATTAAATACAACACTAAAATTATTAGTCAAAATAATAACAAATAAATTAAATAAATTTATAACACTAGCAGAACAAGGTTTTTGGTAAGATCATGCACCGACACTATATTTATAATGAGATAAATGCAAGAATTCATTTGACAGGATCGAATGAAGGAAAGAAGTTATTCACTTATTGTACGCAAGTGGCACTACCTTATATTTTCAAACTAAAGGTAAAGGTGTACTGTCACAATTGAAGCTACGAATGAAACAATATGGAGAAATGAAAATATCGGAAAAGAAATGAAAGACAAAATTCTAAAAACAGTCATCAGTCAGAAATAATGATATATGCGACACAAACACGACCTGATATATAGAGAACAAAAATAATGCTGGAAACAGCAGAGATGAAAACCCTTACAAAAAGTCGATTGTAAGCACTATGGAACAGAGCTAGAAGGTGCATAAAACATCAAAAGAACATCAAAAACTTAATGGTAAGAAATATATATATATATATATGTATATATATATATATATATATATATGTATATATATATATATATATATATATATATGTATACCTATATATATATATATATATATATATATATATATATATATATATATATATATATTTATTTATTTATTTTTACGCACAACAGGCCGTTAAGGCCTAGGGCAATTTTTGTAAACATAATCCTAATATTAACTAATTACAATTATTTTAAACAAAACTTTAACTTAAATATGTATATACAACATTCTTAACTACTCTGAAGGACCTGGTGGACAATATTTCTCCATTCGCTTCTATTTTGTGCTTTTCTTTTCCAGTCCCTCACCTTCACGTGTTTAAGGTCTTCCTCCACTTTATTAATCCACCTCGTTCTGGGTCTACCTCTTCTTTTGGGGCCGATTAGTTTTCTGGTTATTACTAGTTTGGGCATTCTGTTTGCTTCCATTCTTTCCACATGTCCCAACCATCTGATTCTTTGTGACTTGACGAACTTGGTAATGGTAGGTTCTTTGTATAAAGCCATTAATTCATTGTTGGTTCTTCTCTCCCAACCATCTTCTGTCTTCCGTCCTCCGAATATGCGTCTCAGTATTTTCCTTTCCCATCTTTCCAGAGTATCCTCTTCCTTCTTATTTAATATCCATGTCTCACCGGCGTATGTTACTGTGAGTCGAATTACTGTTTTATATATTCTGAGTTTACCTTGTCTTGAAACGTATTTTGAAATCAGTGGGGCTCTTAAACTACCTAATTTTTTATTCCCTTTTGCTATTCTGGCTTCCAGCTCCCATTCCTCTTTTCCATTTTCATCGAAACCTACACCCAAGTATTCAAAGTAGTTTACCCTTTTAAAACTATAGCTTTTACCACTTACAGACCTCACACTAAAGTCTTCTTTTTGTGCTTCTTCGATGATTTTCTTCGATATAATATATATTTCATATATTCAAAATCGGAAGAATGTGTGTTTTGCGCAGAAAGTTTGAATAAGACTATAGTGATTTATGCCATTTTTGAGTGCAATAATTCGTCTATATAAATACTGGGGCGTCTGTTAATATTCTGTTGAATAACAGTCTTTATTTTTAATATTATGAACTAAATCTCAGTGACTCTATGTACTGATGATAGGATTAAAATTCATAAAATATTTATTGGATATTTGTGGTTGATTACAGCATTTATGTTATATCTAGAGAGCGTGTTTGAAATTTGTTTGGAATAGTTCTTATGAGTATTCTGTAATGTTGTTATTGTTTTAAGTAGTGTTATGTAAGTTACTGATGGTTTTAGGATTATTATAGATTATTATATATTATTATATTATACACTGCAGTAAATATATACATAACATATATTTGTATTTTATTATATTTTGAAATATGACATAATTTACTTCAGGAAAAAATAGCTTTTTCCAATTAATTTGAAACGTAATATACATTAGTTAAAAAGTACGTAAGTGACATTTTCAATTTTCTTTCCATGTTCAAAGTAACGCCGATCCTGCGTGTATATGAACTAAGCAGTTATGAAAGAGAAGGGTTTCCATCGTGTGACCAAGTGACCTCCAACTACAATCACAAGGAGAGTTTTCGGTGTTTCCAAAGTTTCATTAAAAAGTTTAACTGCTAATACAGCGTAGTCAAGGACATCGTGATAAGATTTGCGAATTGACGGAGATAATTAAAGGGTTAAACGTTTCTTTGGATACCAAAGTTGTCGGTATTGATGTAAAAAGTACAATGGCATATGCAGTTAGCATTTTTTAGTTCTTACAGAGGTCTATTAAACTCGATGTTAGCAAAATCTTAAGAATTATCTTTCTTGAATATCTTATTACTTTTAAATATTTACCTGTATACAAAAATTCGATCCATTATTTGTTTCTTATTTTTTATTACTTTAAGAACTTATTTAATGGCTTATATAAGTTTGGAGAAACCCTTTTATAAGTACAATTATTAGCTTGTGTATAATGATTTTAATCTTATTTTTGTAATAAACAATATCATTGATTTTTTTTTTCAGAACTTTACGTCTATAACCACTAAAGAAATCCAAATTATGATATTAAAAAAAGCAATAAAACGTGTTCTATTTTTACCTTAATTGCAATTACTTCTCCTTCTTTTTTTGTGTAGACACGAATCTGTTCACAAATTTTCAATGTGGCTCCAGTAAGTTGTCGTTCCATCGTTTTTGTGGTCTTCCCACTGATCGTCTTCCAATTGGATAACCGTGTCTCGCCGCCTTTACTACTCTATTTGTTGTCATTCGGCTTATAATGATAGTTTCATTTTACTCTTTCATTTCTTACCATTAAGTTTTTGATGTTCTTTTGATGTTTTATGCACCTTCTAGCTCTGTTCCATAGTGCTTACAATCGACTTTTTGTAAGGGTTTTCATCTCTGCTGTTTCCAGCATTATTTTTGTTCTCTATATATCAGGTCGTGTTTGTGTCGCATATATCATTATTTCTGACTGATGACTGTTTTTAAAATTTTGTCTTTCATTTCTTTTCCGATATTTTCATTTCTCCATATTGTTTCATTCGTAGCTTCAATTGTGACAGTACACCTTTACCTTTAGTTTGAAAATATAAGGTAGTGCCACTTGCGTACAATAAGTGAATAACTTCTTTCCTTCATTCGATCCTGTCAAATGAATTCTTGCATTTATCTCATTATAAATATAGTGTCGGTGCATGATCTTACCAAAAACCTTGTTCTGCTAGTGTTATAAATTTATTTAGTTTATTTGTTATTATTTTGACTAATAATTTTAGTGTTGTATTTAATAAATAAATTCCTATGTAGTTCTTGGGGAGGTTGTATCAGGATCCTTGATCTCTATCCTTGTGGTATTCTATTTTGTTCTATTATTTTTTGGATTTTTTTTGATAGTTGTTTGTCTAGAAGTGCTAAATGCAGACAAATATATTAAATATATATTTATCTACTTCTTCTTCTTCATGTGCTTTGTCCGTTTCGAACGTTGGCAATCAACATGGCTATTCTGACTTTGTTTACGGCAGATCTGAATAGTTCAGCAGATAACAATCCGAACCATTGCCGCAAGTTTTGGAGCCACGAGTGTCTTCTCCTCCCTGGACCCCTTCTGCTGTCTATTTTCCCTTGAACGATCAGCTGTAGTACTCTATATTTATTATGTCTCATAACGTGACCCAAGTATTACAACTTTCTTTTCTTTATACTTATTCCTACCTTTTTCTCTTTACCTATCCGGCGTAGTACCTCTTCGTTGGTCACGTGCTCAGTCCAGGATATACGTAATATACGTCAGTAAGCCCATATTTCGAAGGCCTCTTCTTTTTTCATCAATGTTGCGGTCATTGTCCATGCCTCCATTCCATATAACAAAACCGGGAATACATAACATTTCAGAAGTCGAATTTTGAGAGGTAGAGTGAGGCTTTTAGAGGTGAACATTTGCTTCATGCTAGTGAACATGCCTTTTCTACTCTTATAAGTATTTCCTTCGCTTGATCCCAATGTATCTACTACAAATATTAAAAAAATATTCAAAAGATGATATAATGTAAGAAAAAGTGATAGAGTCGATAAGTCGATTAAAGAAGGGCAAAGCGGCGAGCTCAGATAATATTAAGCAGGAAATGATAAACTACATACCAGAAGTCATAAGAAAAATACTGCATAAATTATAAATTTAGCCTGGGAAAACGAGAGTATTCATAAAAACTGAACAGTTGCGAATATCTTTCCAATATACATAATAGAAGATAAAAAGAAATACTCAAATTATAGAGGCATCTATTCTGAGCGTAGTACACAAAGTACACGAGATAATTATAGAATATATTGTTGAAAAAACACTAGCTGACAATCAATGCGGTTTCAGACCAGAAAGAGGTGTAACATATTTAATATTCACAGCACTACATTAAACTAATAAACTATATTTCGCATTTGTCGATCTTTAAAAAGCCTTTGACTTAGTATCCCGAGAGGAAATGTGGAAAGTTATCGAACAGGGATGGATTGATAACAAGCTAGCTCTCAATAGTATATATAGCTGTACAAGAAATGTGATCGGAATGAAGAACCCAAATTCAAAAGAATTTGTTGCGAAAATGAGTGTTTGATAAGGATGTTGGTGTGAAAAAACTACGTTGAATATTTATATCTGAATTAACATATGCTAATGATTTAGTTATTGTAGAAAATAGCTAAAAAGACCTACAAAAAAGTTTGCAAATCTGGAATAAATGTTTTAATAAATACAAAAAAGTAAACCTAGACATAACTGAGGGTATTATAAATTTCAAGAAGACTGAAAATAGTGATCTCAGAATAGATTGAAGACAGATTAAGCAGGCTGAAAATTTCAAATATTTGGACTCGATTGTAAATTCGGAGGGTAAATGAATTCAAAAATCAACAAGAGAGTAACGAATGCGACTAAATTTTACTATGCATTAAACAAGGCGTTTTATTTTTCGAAGAAAAGAGATCAGTATCGGTAGTAAAATCAAAGTATTGAACAGTATATACGTACTTTGCTATTACAATAAGGCACAGACATTTGGACTTTAAGTGACAGGGACAAAAGTAATATAGTTACAAGCGGTTTTGGGAGTGACGAGAAGCAATAGATTTATATAATTTATACGAGAAAAATGTAATACTGTTTCAGGCACACCAATAAGTACGTGGAATAGCGGGATTGGAAGCGTAGACACTAGCGTAAACAAGGTTTAATGATTAAAGAAGTAATGTTAACATTAAAATAATATAAGATCTAAGCGAAAAAAAAAACAAACCAACAAGAAAGTATGACAGGGTTGCGGTATTTCTTCAAGTATTTTCATTAGATATGTAGACAACACAAAACGGGAAAAGAAAGCCATTATGATGAAGTAATATATCCTAATAAAAATACTATTTTGCAATTATCTCTCATTTATATGCAGACACCTGGTGTTAGTTGGCGATATTAAAGATAAACTACAAAAAGGAATAATATGGTAACTGCAACTTTTTGTGAGACTTATCAAATGAAAATGTCAACAAAACAAAAACAATGCATTTTATAATGATTGTTACGAAATTTAAAGTACTTATGTCTTTAGGATGTAATAGGACATATAATTTTGTGGAATTGTTAGCAATATATTGAGAAATAAAACAGAAAAAGATACAAAGATCAAATTTTATTAAAACACTTGCAACATAAACATTGACATATCTATAGATTATACATTATCTTAGATGTATGTAGACATTTCTAGAAAATTTAGCAATAAAAAGCTATAATTTGTGTCTAAGTGATTCGGTGCTCCGTGTGAATGTTGTCTGTCGCCCATCGGACGCGTCCCCAGGTGGTGGATAGGGGAACGCCCTAACCAGTCCTAGAACTGGCATGTAGGTGGGAAATAAAATACCACCCGTGAACCAAAACAGACTGGTATGGTAACCCAACAGAGTCCCTGGCCCTCCAGGTTGGGGGTTAGGCTAGAGGCTAACAACCTCTTCCTGCAAAAATCATATGCTACGGAACCTCAAGAACTATTAGCCGGACGGAACTTACGACGACGACTCTGCAAACGAAAAATGGAATTAAGATTAGGAACGTGGAACACCCGAACCCTGTACCGAGCTGGAGCACTCGCTAGACATAGTGAACATGTACAGAGTAGATGTTTTGGCAGTGCAGGAAATGCGATGGAGGGGAGCAGGTATTCTTGACAAGAGAACCCACTCCATATATTACAGCTGTTGAAAACCAACACATAGATGGAGTGGGATTTATAGTAAACCAAATAACAAAAGGCCTAGTTATTGATTTTAAAGCCTACAGTCAAAGAATGTGCTATTTACGCTTAAAAGGTAAATTCTTTAATTACAGTTTAATTAATGCACATGCCCCGACCGACGACAAACTAGAAGACGTTAAAGAACAGTTTTTCGAAGACCTAGAACAAGCCTATAGAAGATGCCCCAGAAATGACATCAAGATAGTTCTAGGTGACATGAATGCAAGAATAGGACGAGAGCGAGTTTTTATGCCGACTATAGGCAGGCATAGCCTACACAACATCAGTAGCGATAACGGATTACGACTGATAAACTTAGCAGCAGCACTGAACATGACCGTCGCTAGCACCTATTTTGAACATAAGAATATACACAAGGTAACCTGGACCTCCCCTGATGGAAGAACAACTAGTCAGATTGATCACATCTTAATAGATTCAAGACACGGAACGGACATAATGAACTGCAGAAGTTATAGAGGCGCAAACATAGACTCAGACCACTGTTTAGTGATCTCAACACTAAGGGCTAGAATTTCAAATTCCAACAAAGAAAAAAAATAGATACAAAGAAATGGAATGTACAGAAGCTGAGAGATGCAACTGCTGCAAAACAGTACTGGGAAAATATTACCAATAGGTTAAGAAATCAAAGTCCAAGCGAAGAAGACCAGAGAGATATAGACTCCTACTGGAACACGATAAAGGAAGATATTGAGTCAGCAGCACAAGATGAAATAGGAACAGAAACTTGTACCGAAAAATACTGGTTTGACGATGAATGCAAGACGCAACACAAAAAAATAAAGCTTATGCAAAAATGCTTACCCGCCGGACTAGAACAAGTGTAGAGAATTACCAGACAAAGAGAAGAGAAGAAAAGAAAATACACAGAAAGAAGAAACGAAACCACTTAAAAAAGGAACTTCAATATATAGAAAACCTCAACAGAGAGAAAGAATTCAGAACATTCTATAAGAAAGTTAACATCAACAGAAAAGAATTCAAGGCAAACACAAATCAATGTAGAAGTTTGAATGGCGATCTATTAACAACAAGAACAGACGTACTAAATCGATGGACGGAATATTTTAACCAGATACTTAATATAGAGAAGAAGAAAACCCGGAAGACGAAAGCTGTGAGGTAAGCGGAGCAGACGAGAGGGAGGAGAATCCACCAACGATCCTGGAAGTTAAAGACGCTGTAAACAAACTAGCCAGAAACAAATCACCCGGAATAGATAATCTCCCAGCGGAATTATATAAAGAAGGTGGCCACGATATCATAATAGCGCTACAGCAGCTTATAAAAGAAATATGGATACAGAAGTCCCTTCCCAGTGATTGGAATATTGGAATACTTTGCACCATACACAAAAAGGGAGATATCTTTGAATGCTCTAACTATCGAGGAATTACGCTCCTAAATGCAGCGTATAAAATATTCTCCAATATACTATGCCATCGTATGGCACCGTATGCAGAGCGAATAATAGGACAATACCAGGCTGGTTTCAGAGGTGGTAAATCAACAATTCATCAGATTTCAACCCTGAGACAAATTCTAGAGAAAACACTGGAATACGGTGTAGACACGCACCACATATTTATAGACTACAAGGCAGCCTACGACTCTGTAAATAGAAGAGAATTGTTTAGAGCAATGATAGACCTGGGAGTACCAAATCAGTTGGTAAGTCTAACCAAACTAACCCTTGAAAAAGTTGAATGCAGAGTACGAATCCAGGGGAACTCTCTGAACCTTTTAATACAAATAACGGGCTACGTCAGGGAGACCCACTCTCCTGTATACTATTCAATCTAGCTCTGGAAAAAGTAATACGTACGTCACAAATCACAACTACCGGTTCAATATATAACAAATCTGTGCAAATCCTAGCATATGCTGATGATATCAATATTGTTGGGAGAACGGAAAACGCAGCACGAGAGGCGTATGTAGCACTAAAGGAAGCGGCTACAAAAATGGGTTTAATAATAAACATTAATAAAACGAAATACATGAAATAGGTCCGCAACCACAAATACGACGGCCACTTGTTATAGAAAACGACGTCATCGAAGCAGTTAACGAATTTGTATACCTGGGAACGCTCGTCAATACTGAAAATGACACTACCGCAGAGATAAACCGCAGAATTTGCACGGCTAATAGATGCTATTTTGGGCTTAATCTCCTTTTTAAATCTACAGTTATATCAAGAAATACAAAAGTAAAACTCTACAAAACAATAATACGCCCAGTCCTAACATATGGTTCAGAAACCTGGACTTTAACAAAAAGCAATGAAAACATGTTAGGATGTTTCGAAAGAAAAATACTGAGGCGAATCTATGGAGCGGTAAATGAAAATGGTGTCTGGAGAAGACGATACAACTTCGAACTCTATAGAATATACCAGGAACCAGATATCGTAAAACACATTAAGATAGGACGTCTGAGGTGGGTAGGCATGTAATGCGGATGGAGCAAACCGACCCAGCTAGAAAAACGCTCCTTGATAGACCTATTGGTCAAAGAAGAAGAGGAAGACCCAGAACAAGATTCCTAGATAACATAGACCAAGATATGAGAAATATGGAAATACGTGCTTGGCGGAGGAAGGCGATGGATAGGGACGACTGGAAGAGAATTCTTGGGGAGGCTAGGACCCACACAGGGTTGTAAAGCCAAAATGATGATGAAGTGATTCGGTGTTTTAATAAAAAAAACTGTCATCAAATGTCGTTGGAATTTAACAAAAAGTCTAAATAATAATTATAGTGCATTTCACGCATTTGCGACTATTTTGAATTATTTGAATATTTGAAGCACTGTCGAATCAAAATTTTACATTCATTTAAAAAAGTATACAATTATTAGTGCAGAAATAGAAGAAAATTGCAAATTATATTATTTTTAAACTGTGGTGGTAAGTATTTATTGATAAAATAATATCAATAACACTCGAAAATTTTTTTTATTGAAAAAATCAAAACATATTGTCTTACAGTGTAATCAAGAATTAGACTCATACTCATGATCACTGTCGTCGGTATTCATTTGGATGTAAATGATGACTCGGTTAATTACTTTGATGCGATTTTCACGCATCCAACATTCTCACAGTTTGTTTCCCAAACTTGCTGAAGAAGCAGTATTGCTTCTTGTCATGTCTTCCAAAGTTGTTGTGTCAGTATAACCGTTATGTCCAATATAGTTATCGTTGTGAGTTTTGCATATTCCCCAAAAATGCTCAATGGGATTGACTTCACAATGGTAAGGGATTAGTCTTAACAGATTATGTCCAAAACTATGTTTAATCTTGTCTTTTATAAATATTTTTGGTTTTTCACTACTTTTGGCTTGTAGTAATTCTGGCTTGAAAGAATCCTGAGAAAATGAAATATTTTCATTCCTTAACCACTCTTTTATTTTATTTATTGCCCAGGAATTTGTTGGTTGCTAATTTAAAAATTTCCGAAAGGTATGGGGCATTATCCAAAACTATAAGAGAAGGTTCATGTAAACTTGGAAGTGTTTTTTTTTCCGCTGTCAACACAGAAACAAACTCTTTCCAATCACAAGTACTACTATGACAAACTTCTTAGAGTATCATTAATCTGGTTTGGGATTATCGCTAAAGTAAGGTATCAGTTTCTCCGAATGGTCAAAAACCAAGTACACGCTATGAGGTATTCAATAAATATTTACGCTCATGTTAATCTCTCAGAGCTCACTGATTAGAACTAGATTAAATTCTAAATAATAACTAATCTCGTGAAAAATATTTTGCAGATAAATATAAAATAAAAATATGCTACAAAAATCTAAATCTTTATTATTATTATTATAATTATTACTATATTACATAGTACTAAATTTATTGTTAAAAGGATTAAGGTGCTAGGCAAACAATGCTGCTGAGTAAATAACTTAATAATATGTACAAAAGAACTAATTTAGAAATTACTTGTTTTATATATTCACTGACCATCATCAAATCTCGAAAGTTACAATACTTCGGACACATTATGCTAAATGAATCCAGATACGCCCTGTTTAACACAATATTTGTGCAGATTTTTCGCGCTGCTGCAGATAGGATAAATATTACCATGATGATCGCCAACATTCATCATGGATAAATAATAAAATTCATAAAGAATATACATAAAGAAAAATAATATTTATTATTTTATTAATAATATTTATTATTAATTATCTATTTAAAGATAAAAATACGTTTATTGACGTTTCAATTTCCACTTCGGAAATCGTTCTCAAAATACAAACAGTAAATTGAATTAAATTATCTATTTATTAGATACATAAAGAAAAATAATACTTTCACTAATAGAAAAAATTACTTCCGTACTTCTTATGTCATACCGTGGATGGAGTGGATTATTGGCTGTAGAGTACCTAGCGATAATCTAAGAGTCGCAAATTCATGAAATATACATTATATTGCTTATACCAGCAAAGGATATTTTAAGGTTAATTTTAAGGTTTAAGGTTATTTTTATTCATTCAATATAGTTCGGTTTACAAAGATATCAAACAATCCACGTTAAATGTTTGCGTGCCGTAAAACTTCTTAATAAATATTATGCGTATTCCTTTAACGGATGGACAACTTCTAATATTGTTACATTCCATGTAAAAAAGTCATTTAATTAAATGCTCTAAGGCCAGTAAAAGTTTCATGCCTGATATAGGTCAAATTATATAGACTCAAACAATTTTCGCCATTCTCGCCACTCATTTTTTTGATATTTTTCTCCAATTAGATCAAAGGACAAATGTTCCCAAGGTTAATCAAGGCAAAGTGTGCAAGGAACTTGTATTATAGCGTGTCGAAGTCTGTCATGTTAACCGCTAGAAATGGGGACGCCCGCTGACCTCAACTTTAAATGAAATTAAGGTTAATTGTGGACAAATTTAATAACGATAGTCGCAAACACCCATTGAAACGTACAACTTCTATTAATATTTTATCGGTGCAATGAAATATATACAAATGAAGCATATATTTATATCATCTAGAGTTTGAAAATTAATACAGTTTGTTTCAGTTTGAAATGGACATATATGTTAACAGGTATAACACACATCTAAACAATACTAAAAAGACCATACTTATTTCTTTCTTTAGGCCAAATAAGATATAAATATGTATACTTTTTGTGAGTGAAAACTTTTTGAGGAAGTTTTATGTTTTAATACATTAAAATGATAATTGCTCAATAAAAATAATCAAATTTGTATTTTTATTGTTCCTGAGGGTCTAAATCTAAATTATTATAGGAAAATATGATTACAGGCCCATTCTTTTTACGAAATATATCAATAATTTCCTTTTTTTATGCGTTTTGTATAAAATACTTCATCAATTTCTTGATAGTAGCATTGCAAAGATGAAAGATGTGATAAATTTTTAACACATAATTGTTGTGGATTTGGACTTAAAAAATGATATACAAATGAGCTTATGTTAAATAAAAAATGTTTAACGCTGATTCTGCGTATGTTGCCAGAAATCAGGATGAGGCAGATTTAGTTTACACACGTAATTGTGGCATCATGGGCGTGGTCGTAAAGTAGCGCCCTCTGAGATGACCTTGCGGTGTTGCACATTTCAGTTGAAATAAAACTAGTTTTATTTCGCATTTGGGGATAAATGGTATTAGTGTGTTAAAGGTGCCACAATAGTGCAACAATTTTCTTATACGCGCTTTCGATGTTGACCATGTTAAGGATAATAATTTTAGGAAAGATTACAGAAATATTAAAAGAAGCATTTTATTTCTCAAACATTATAGTTAGCTTGAGTATCACATACATAATTCAAATAAAGTTGTCTATACTCAGTGATGTGCTCTGGTTATTCGTATAACTTTTCACACCTATTTTTTATTCAAATTATGTAAGTTGTAATTAGTTAGTAAAAATCATAGAATTACTCGTCTTTTGGCTCGTATGACCCAATTACGAATAAAAATTACTTGAAAAATAAATTTTGATTATGAAGGACAGTAAGAAAACCTTAATACTATATTTCAAATTTTATCATTAATATCAAATTACAGCGCCTATTGTGTATTATTTAAGTTGGTAATTTAAAAGACTTATCACAAGATTTGCATCCGACCAGCTTGAAGAGAAAAATTGTGGAATTGTTGTTGGTCGCATCTTCACTATACTTTTTCGGACACGTGGAAACTATTTTATTTTTAAGTGATACTCTTTTTTAAATCTCAGAAAACTACGATTTCGGCGTTAACTGATTTAAAGTGCAATTCAAACATCTTCTTCTTGACTTACTGGAAATTTCAAAACGCTAATCTTGGACCTTTTTTTAAACAGAATGGTATATCCTATGATACCCCATTTTTAGAGCTCTATATAATAACTTAAAACACAAATCAAAGCGTTGCCACAAAAATAACGGCTGTCAAATTTGAGCGTTTTTTATATTATGCCGTTTTTTAACTCAACGGCCAATCATCAAAACACTACAGCAATTATTGTTTACTTTGTAATCTGATGGAGATTAGTATCAAATGGCAGTTTAAAATTCAAATTAAAAAATCAGACTCTGTATGCTAGACAAACCCATTATAGACCCGGATTTATCTTTCCCAATTTCCCAATGTGATTTGATACCGCTATAGCAGTTATATCAATCCTTCTCTCAAAATGACCTATACATGTATATAATAAAGTGTGGAATATTCCATTTAAAAACAATGTTCAGAATCTGTCAATGTTCCTCAAGAAACAACTAAACGTTTGCAGAAAAAATGATAATAACAAAATAAATAAACAAATCGTCATCGCGTTATAAAGCAATTTAAACAAAAATTATGAACTTAAACGGCTCCTAGATCGTCTTTTTAAAAGTAGGGATTTTATGTTCAGTAGGGTCAAGAGATAAGCAGGTATCAAAATGATGTCAATATTAAAGGTCTTTCTTTAGCCGAGAACTTGAAATTTTCAACTCTTGTTTTTGTGCTAAAATCCTTTCATGCATCAACATTACCGAATTTAAGTTTGCTATTTTATAAGTAGGTACTCGTAGGTACTTTTTAGAAAGTACGGTATAGAAATGTAAATACAATCGATTTAAAACCACTGTTCTAATTCTGAATTGACTTAACCCTGGAACTGCACTGTTGGGTCTCAGAAACCCAGAAAGTCATTTATTGCAATGTGACATGCGCATGAGTAGTTTATGTGTGTCGTCACTTTATGTAAATTTAGTCTGTCGTAAGCCGAGTTAAAAAAATACGGGTCATCCGCTGCATTTTAGTGAAACAACGAGGTAAGATATTTCCAGAAGTACAAGCATGGGTACCCCGGACCCAAGGGTGATGTTTACGGTAATAATTTTGTTTCAACTTATTTTTATTTATTTTAGTATAATGGCGTCAACTAGTAGAGAAAATAGTCGAGTAAAGGCATCAACTAGCAGAGAAAATCGTCGTCCTTTAACTGAGGTAGAATTACAGAGAGAGGCAGACAATTTATGGGAGAATGAGAGTGAAAACGACATCGTAGACGATATGTTTGGAGGGGACGAGTCTGATGAAGATTACGTTGAAGAGCAACTGTCAGACAGCAACAGTGAACCAATGAAGACGAAATAGTGGATGAACCAGTTAGAAATATTCCTAGTTTACTGGGGAATATTGCATGGAACATAGAGCCCAGCTATGCTGTGGATGCGAACATCAAGAACCAAGAAACTGAAGACCTGGCTAAGAATAACTAAGACTTATATTACCAAAAGAGTTTATTTTTTTGTTACAAGGATAGTTATACAGGTGTATTTTGTAGATGATAATTTCAATTTAATGTTTATTTGTTTTAATAACAATGTTTTATGTTTGAATATTATTTTATGTTATTTTTGAATTTCAACAAATATATCTCTTTGTGAAATACCACACCATGATTAAATTTTTTTCTACACGTTCTACTAAGATTAGATATTCTCCCAAATCCATCAAATATTCACATTTTCTGTTTTTTTGCAAAAAACAGCTTTGGGTTTCTGAGACCCGAGTGTGAAGTTCATGCCTTAAAAAATAAGTGTGATGTACCAGGGTTAAGTAAAGGACGACATTTTATACCAAAACTTGTGTTTATTGTGGCCCATAATTTGTATTGCAACTTCTAAAATTTTAGATTATTAACCTTATTTATGTGAGAAAACGAACTATGACAAATTTGTTATGGCGTGAAAACTTAATAATTGTCCAATTTCTTCAAAAATGAATGGATATTCTGGTTTGGTGATTATAGTTCGTGAATCTGGAATTGATTTTGAAACTTCAATATTACAAACCCCTGAATGTTGATAAAACTCCTAGCTGCTAAATTAAATCAACTATGTGGAAATTACTTTTTACTGATGTTTTAGCCATTCCTTTCTCAAAGTAATGATCAAAATGAAAAAGAGAATTAATTTCATATTTTATATCTGTGACGGTTTGTCTGTTTTTGTTAATAGTATGAAATTTGCGCCCAACTGATGTCAATGGGAGTGTTTAGCCAACGTTAAGCGATTCAATGCTTTTATGATGTATAGCAGCAGCCGCAGCAGTACTTTTGACAGTTTCCAACATTATTCAATATGTTATCAAATCTGACAGCCAAACTAATTATGATATTTAATGACTAATTCGTCTTCTTATTCTAGTTCCAAGACCAATTGTTGAGTATAATATTGGCTACCGTATTCGTTATTGTGACTATTAACACCAGCTTTAAATAATGATGTAGTCAATGTTCCGTACCTTTGCCTTAAATTTTTTAGCTACAATGTTCTTCTACCAGGAGCCTGGTTACCTTGGATCTTCCCCTGATGGATGATTACATGCAAAAGTTTATATTTTTTTGGATATCTCGTAATGTGCCAAGTATTCCAGATTGCATTTCTTTATTAAATTGACCAATTGTGTTGTTTAGTTCAGCCATCTAAGGAGCTCCTCATGTCTAACTCTGCCGATCCATAGCACTGGAAAGATATAGTAATATGTCATACGTACGCGAAAATCAATTCTAATATCGCATTTATTGCCATTTAACATAAAAATGCTGCGCTGCTGCATCGCTTAACGTTTGCTTGACGATTCGAATTATTTTCTAATTTCATCTGTATTTTAATCTTTTATAAAGAAAATTAATGACTATTAAGAAAAATCATGGCTATCATAAATTAGAGTATCATTTTCAGATAATGCAGATTTTCACGGCCGAAAACTCTGCGTTTAGGTCCTGACTGATTGAGAAGCCCGGGTGTGTTATTGATAAAACATAGCTAGTGATAGATTGCCCTGATGAGCTAAATTTTTTTAGACCAAAACCTCTATAAGGTTTTACCAACACCACCTGACTAGATGTTTGAAATAAACAAATATTTATGTTAAATAGGTACCCTAATATTTGTATATTAGACTATTTTACAATGCATATGTAGGGAAATATTGTGGATATTTAGAGCAAACTAAGCTTATTTATCAAATACACATATTATAAAACCTACTATTCTTTAAATTAGATCTGCTTGGAGGACAATCATGCATTGCAGAAACAAAGCTGTATTACAAAAAGCAATCGGGAAACGTAACAGATTACTTTTGTAATAAGATCAAAACTTGGGGTCCCTTAAGCTAGCGGGGACACATAAGCGGAATCCAATTTAACCTACGGCATATTTTTTACCCATATTTCAATAATTTATTACCAATTCGATAATTTTTTACCCCCAAACCTACCTCTGATGGGAGTGGTTTCGCTAGCTTAATATTTAAGCTAGCAGAATTTAAAAAACAATATTTATGATATACCACCCTATTTTACCACCCTAGTAAGTATTTACCCCTCCATTACCCCGTACGAGAAGTCAATAAGTATGTTATGTTAAAATTTAAGGTAAAAAAATCTCCTTTTACAATTTCACTGTCCTCTACTTATAACTAAAATAAAAAAGTGTTCTGTTTTTATTAAACTTTGACTACCCTGTGATTTCCGTCTCAATACTCTTAAATGTATTTATCTCCCAAAATGTTTTATAAATAATAATAATTTATATAATAAGTAATATAAATTATGTATGCTATACAACTACTCTAAACAGTATGTTCCGACAAATCTTTAATACCATTCTTATTTGAATATTATAATATTTAATACCTAAACTATTTTCGAAATTTTCAGGTAGGTACCTAATAAATACAAATCTTTTAATCTTTTAACAATAGGTGCGCAAGGTGTCTCGATCCGCCTTTATAATTAGCTAATTTATGTAATAGACGTAATAAAACTATTGAAAATTGAATATTTCTTACCTGGTTATTATTACGTGAAATATAATAATTCACTGGTATTTACTAAAACTCAACTTAATTTCAGTTATTTTATATTCATAAAAGGGTACTAGCGACTCTAGTCCCAGTAAATGTTGTAAAACAGTTAAAATTTATAATTTTTGTAATAAAGCACTTTCATATTTTCAACATTTAAATATTTAAAAAATATATATTAATTTAACACAGAGTAATATTTCAGAATGCTTTTCAATTAGGGTAGCAGAGAAAAAATTACTAGTCTAGTAAAAATCTAGCAGAGCACTTTTGTATTTCCAAAAAGATTTTGCATTTAGCTAGAGTGAATGTGTAGCTCTTGAAATATTTCCCAATAACTGTGGCTTAAGGCGTCAAAAATTATAAGGGGAAATCAAATTCAGTAAAAACTTGGCAAGCAATTTATACTTTCAGTTACAAGTAGAGTACAGTAAACTTGTAAAAATAGATTTTATATCACCTTAAATTTTAACCTAGCAGAATTATTGACTTCTCATAGAAGGTAGTTGAAGGTTGAAAAATTACTAGGGTGGTAATAAATAAGTAAAAACTAGCACAAAAGTGTAGTATTTCATATTTTCGAAAAGATTTTTCTCTTGTATTCAGCTAGCGTAAATGTGTGGCTGGTAGAATTGGTGTAGTTGGTTAACATTTAGTAAAAAAATAACAGAGCAGTTTGTTATTTTAAATAGAGTACAGTATAATTACAAAAAAAAATTCTTCACTTTAAATGTTAAACTAGCAGAATTATTGACTTCTCACAAGGGTTTGTCGGGGGGTAAAAATTACTATAGTGGTAATAAATTCGTAAAACCCTAACAGAACAATGTGGTATTTCAAACTTTCAAACTTTGGTAAGCCAGCGGAAACGTTTCCAAAAGGAATGGTTTAGGGAGAGAACATTATCAAGGTGGACACAGTTTAGTGAAAAGTTAACAGTTAAGAGTTTTTCATTTCAGTTATAAGTGAAGGACGGTGAAATTGCAAAACAAGATCTTTTTACCTTAAATACTAGCCTAACGGAATTATTGACTCCTCGTAAGGGGCAGTTGAAGTATGAATAATTACGAGGATGTTAATAAATTCGTAAAAACTAAGCAAAACACTGTGGTATTTAAAAAGTATTTTTTTTAAATTCCGCTGGCTTGAACATTATGCTAGCGGGAACGTTTCCAAATGAGAAAAAAAAATTTTACGCTACATTTTAACCACACAGAAATATTTACTTCTCACGAGGGGTAGGTAAGGGGCGAAAAATTACTAGGGTGGTAATAAATTTGTAAACACCTAGCAGAATACTGTGGTATATCATAAATATATTTTTTGGGATTTTGTTAACTTAAGTATTAAGCTAGGGAAATCTCTCCCATTGGAGGTAGGTTTGGGGGTGAAAAATTATCTGGTTGGTAATAAATTAGACAAAAATGGGTAAAAAATGTGGCATAGACAAAAAACTTTTTTTAAATTCTGCTAGCTTGAATCTTAATCCAGTAGAATCGCTCCTCTTAAGGGTGGTTTGGGGACGAAAAATTATTAGGGCTTAGGGGTCCTCAAAGCTTGCAAAAGAAAGAAAAAAGAATTCATAGTTACCGTTCAAATCGTTCTGGCGAATTTTATATGTATATAACAACTGTCAATAAAAAGTGTGGAATATATGGTTTTTTACTATGCGTAGTACTAAATGTAGGGTGGAAATCACTTATAGAATAAAATTATTTCTGTCCTTGTTTAAAAAAATAATAAAATTGCTGGAGCACGTAGATTATAAGTATGCAGTTTTAAATATAATATACAAGGTGACTCACGCAAGCCTACCATAGTCCAAAAACTTTATTTTCATGGAACACCCTGTATATTTATATATTCTTAAAAGCTCCTTAACAACCTGACCTCAACGAACTATATCATGTAAAGTCTATTATGAATATTACAGGGTAGGTAGTATGTTGAAATTAAACAGTGTGAAAACCACTTATGGAATACAATTTGTCTTTGTCCTTATTTTAGAAAATTAATAAAAACGCCGGAACAAGTCAACTTTTAAATTCAAATTTACATTTTTGAAACATAAATTGAAATGTATAGGTTGAGTCACGCATGTTTAGCATTGTCCGTTATCTTTATTTTTAATGGAGCAGTCTGTATATTTTTATGTTTTTTAAATCTCCTTAACAACCTGTAATATAATGTTGGATTTGTTATGAATATTATTAGGTAAACTTTTAAAATTGTATATAACATTGGTCAAGGAATTAAATACAAAACCCAATATCTTGATAATTAGTTTACAAAAGGATGTCTGTACATAGATTATTAAAAAAAGGGATTATTTAAAGTATAATTAATAATTAATTTAAAAATTTTGTTTATTTAATGTCTTCACGCAAATTATACATAGTTTCAAAATTTCAGCTTGAATTATTCATACTAGACTCTACATAACATACTTTTTTGAGATGAGGCTATAGCTTCTAAAAACATAAAAATATACAAGGTGTTTTATGAAAACTAAAGATGATGCACTAATCTAGACTTACATGAATCATCCTGTACATTTAAATTATCTATTTAAATGTTTAAACAGTGCACATTTGAATATAAAAATAGGCAGCTCCCAGCGTTTTTTATAATTTTCTTATAAATAAGGACACAAACAATTTTATTCCATAAGTAATTTCCACACTGTGTAATTTTAAAATTCCACTCTGTATTATTCATAATAGATACCTACCTAATACATGATATTATATATGTAACACTCTCGTGCACTAAATAAAAAAATGTAATAGTAAGCAACTGAGTATCCGTATCACAGCATAGGTAAATCAGAAACTTGTTCCTATAACAAATATGGCAACATGGCCTTCAAACACACTCTGTATACAGCCTTACTTATGGCATCCCGAAACACAGATATGTGTTACGGATATATTTGTGGCATCTTTTTCACACAGTTTCTGATCACGAACTAATTGTGGAATCCGGTGCCACAATTATATTCGTCGATAATTTTCATACCATGGAGTGTATCAAAGTAATTCCTATCCATAAACACTCTGCTCGAAGGGTGCCAGTATTATAGTATGTTTACTTCGATTTGCCAAAATTGAGGATATAGTATGCGATGTAGGTGTGTGGGTATGTGTGTACATGTGTGGGGTGTTTGGGGGCGCGCGCGCTGAGAGGTTTGGCTTTGAACTATGTTAATTAGCCACAGATCATACTAATCACATATTGCTGACTTAAAATTAAATGTATTACAATATACCTACTTTTAAAGATTAAGTACTTGTACGTGTCGATTGTATTTTCGTGACTAGGGTAGACCGGGGACAATTGAAACATTTCTGCATTTTGATTTTTTTTCTCCGCATCTATCGCAAATTTCTAAATTACGAAATTAGTTATAAAAAGCGTATCCTATTGTGTTTCCATATATATCATTATATTTTGTCTATATAATGTCATTAATAAGATATTAAATAAAAACTTGAACTTGTCAAGTTGTTTCAATTGTCCCCGTGGCAGGGACGAATGAAACAGATACCTGGGACAATTGAAACAGCACTAAGACATAGAAAAATAGTGTTTATTTTAGTGAAAAACATACAATATAAAATATTTTTTATTCTGAAAGGCAATTGTGGCATACGTATAGTTCTTCTTGGCGAGTACACTCTTCATGGGACCAATGACGACACTCAGTGCACTGCACCCATTTCTCTCCAGGGCGACTACTACGATATGCTTCCAAGCAAACCAGACAATAGCAATCATCCTCTTCGTCGCTATCACTCTGTTGCTGATTGTTCTGGCATTGTTTGGTTTTCTTGTATTTTCTAAAAGTTGTATTTGATTCGTCGTTTAACTCAGTCACTTTTTTCTTAACCTGTTTTTTCTTTTTTGCGTCATATTCCTCTTGGATAGCATTTTTCTCCGGCGTATCTGTATAAACTGCAGACTTCCTCACTTTTCGTTTGCCAATTGTTTTTCTAGGGAGCGCTTTCGGCAACGGTCTAACTGCTTCTGGTGAAAATACAACCTGCGATGCTTGAGCAATGCAAGTGCTTGGAGACGCTGGCGGTGTGTGATTTTGTGGTGATGTTGGCAAGATATCAGCTCTCTTAGTATGTAGAGGATCTTCACTAGGTGCTTCTTGAAGAACGTCAGTGGCATATGGTGTCGTGTTATTAAGAGCTGGTCTATCCGTGACATATGAAGGTGCAAAATCTAGTTCCGTAAATATGTCTCTGTTAAAGGGATATATGCCTGTGCAAGCAAATCCAACTATAATATTTGATTGCGTGAGGGCCAACGGTAGAGATAATTTAGCTATGCTGGGTATGTCGTAAATTGTCATCGTTTTTCCTGGATTATTTCTCATCCAAGAATCGCAACTTGAATTGAAAGCCTTTTTGAAGGGACCGTAGATAGAACGATCCAGAGGTTGCAACTTATGCGAACAGTGCGGGGGAAATGACAAGACGACAATGCCATTTGTTTTACAGAAATCCAAGCAGCGTATACTTATGTGCGACTGGTGGTTATCAAGTAAAAGCAATACTTTATTTTCGGTTGAAGCGTTAGTATGCTTTTGAAAATGATTAAGGTATACCAAGAACTCTTCCTCTTGCATCCACCTACTCGCATTTCCTGATCCAATACACCCCACTGGACCGTCACGGACTAAGTGATCCATGTATCTTTTTCGTGGAAAAATAAAAATGGGCGGTATACTGTTACCGATAGCATTGACGGCTAAAGCTATGGTCACCAATGTTCCCCTCTCTCTGGATGTAAGTGCTTCCACCTGTCTTGTCCCCTTTTCGGCAACAACTTTACTAGATTTTTGAACCGTCGTTACCCCCGTTTCATCAATATATATATATATATATATATATATATATATATATATATATATATATATATATATATATATATATATATATATATATATGTATATATATATACATATATATATCTTTTGGTTCAAATTTGTACTTATCCATTACATTAGCCAGGTTATCATAAAAAATTCTACGTTCGTTACATTGAAACTGGTTGCTCTGAAAAGACTTGTGGCTTGAGCGCTGCGGATTGAATGTTCTGGATTGCGTTTCATAAATCCAGAGAACCAATCTTCTCCTGCCATAGCATTTTGTCTCCAGGTATCAGGCATGTTCAACGAATATTTCACGGCCAATTGAAAGGCCAATTTCCGAATTTTTTTAAAGGGTTACCCGTAAAATATATGTGCCGCTTTGAATATGTATTCAGAATTACTTTTTTCCTGGTCTATGTGTAATACTCGTCTCACGCAATGATAACCCATTGTGACTGGAGTAACGAATCCTTGCTCAATTGCCTTTTTCTTTTTTTTTTGATAAATCTACTGGATGACACGTAGTGTAGATCAAATTTAGCTGCAGCTGATCTTATGGACGTGTTATTTTTAGTAACCTCTTTATAGGCTTCTTCATAAACCAAAACGGGTTTTAAACCCCTTTCCGTTTTTCTCATTCGTACTCGTGGCATCCTAAAACAAACCAAACAGTTAGTAGGCTCGTGCACAAACTACGTTGACAATTTTTCCAATTTTTTTTACAATTCAATCTACGTTATCTCACATGAATTTGAGTGAGATATTAATAACGCCCCTAAAGTGTTAACCACTGGATACTCTACTACAATGTACAATAATAAATAACATAAAAGACTACTCTGGGGACAATGGAAACATGTTTCAATCGTCCCCACGAGACTTTTTTCGTAAACACTTAAATATCTTTTCACTCTAGTAATAGTAATAATTTAAACTGGCCTCCCTAAAGAAGAAATGCCAATTTAACTACAAAAATAGTCGAAGCTGCATACTTACATTCCGATATGTTGCGTCACCTTTTGTTGTTCAGTGCAAAAGTTTACTTTGGTAGCGGTAAATCACGCTAACGAGAATGTACGCATGCAATGCAAACGATAATCAATGGCTGACTGATAGAGACACCGGGCTCCTAGAGGCGCTGCGTTTGCTACAAGCGCGCGCGGTTTTAATCACGGAATACTACCAATATGGCGGCTGTTTCAATTGTACCCTGTTTCAATTGTCCCCGGTCTATCCTACCTCAAAAATTTTAAAGCTATTTCTGCTAAATATTGGTTTTTGTTTTCCTGGGAATTTTAATTAAGAAATCGTGCACTTTTATGTCGAGGGAGAAAATTTGTAGCATAACAAATTTCTTAGTATAAAATTTTCTAAGACCGTCCCTGGCTAGAGATCAGTATTTCCGTTTCTCTGTTTACATTGTGAAGTAATATGCGTAGCTTTGAGATCTTAAAAGCTGAAGTTAATTCAAGGTTATTTCACGATTCGTAGCGCCTAAAGAGAATTTTAGCTGGTTCCGTGGTATGTAGCGGGACCTGCGGAAAAAAGGTGCGATCTGCGTTAGAAATCGATGGAAGGTCAAACTTTAGGTTTGAAGTCAAGGCAGTGAAAGGCGGACGTGTCTCAACTCTCAGTAGAGTCGATGAGATAAGCCGGCAAAATTAATTTATTGAAAATAGTGGAATTTTACTCTCTGTTAACATGTCCGTTTAGAAAAGAGTACTCACTATTTATGGTAGCGGGTAGGTACCCCTTTATGGTCCCGATAGAGGGTAGACTTACTTCAGGGAGGTAGCGTCTCTGCCCACTCGAGCTCCTGGTTTTTTCTCCACTCCCTACTTAGGTAAAACCAGGCCCAAACCCTAGTATTATCCTACCTAAACACCAAATTCCTTCCCTAATCTCCCCCACTTGCTAACCCGTCTGCCAGCGGGGTGAGTTATTTATAGGCTAAGGGAATAAACCCCGACAGAAAATTCTGGTCCTCCTAGCAAGGGGGTTTAGCAATGGGCCAGCAACTCATTCTTGGAAAAAATAGTAATGCTAAAAATACCGAAACCAAGCCTCGAGATATGGATGGAACTAAAGGACGACGACAATGGCAATGAAAACGGACACTGATTTGTGGTACAAGGAACATTACGATAAAATTACATAAATATGTATTTACAGAGGTAGAACTGTTCACAAAAAAGGGACATGAATAACATTAGTTTGACACTTTGACAATTAGACTGACAATTTTCTAAATAAGTTAATATACACATAAAACAACAAAAAGTGTACAGTGGATTAGACGATTTTTCTGAAATTTTTTTATATATAAAAAATAAGGTAGCAGGTATATCGTAAATTAATATTGATTTAAATAAATTGCAGAATATTGCTGTAGATGCTGCTATAATATAATACATTTCCAGAAACAGCCTGTTTTTATAATGTTTGTAGGATTTTAACATTCGTATAGTCAAATTTGTGACCTGTATTGATGAAGTGTTCGACAACAGCGCATGTGTTTTTACCTTTACGGCAGTCACTTTTGTGCTGGGTAATACGTTGTTTCAACCATTGGCTTGTCTGTCCAATATAGCAACCTTCGCAGCCTAAACACGGTATTTTATAGATTGTATTGGTAGTATACATTTTTGGTGTTGTATCTTTGATACGAGAAAATAGACTTTTGTTACTAATATCACTGTATTTGCCAATTTTGATGTTATTGTATGGTTTGAAGAGGGCTGTAATCTTATTTGTTAGATTATTAACGAAGGGCAATATTTTATATGTAAAGTTTTGTGGAGTATCTTTATCCAATGGTCCATCATAATAGTGGGAGTTGTAAATTAATTGTTTAAGGAGTGCCTTTGGATAACCGTTGTTAATAAATATTTCAAGTAATTTGCTCTGACTATTATTTAGAAACTGGTCGTCGCATATATTGAGTATTCTATTTTTCATAGCGAGAACTGTATTATATTTATGGTTTTTTGGGTGGTTAGAAAAAAAGTTTAGAAATCTGCCTGATGCAGTAGGTTTTTGGTACCAATCTAGTATTATACGATTGTCATCCGTGCGGATTACTTTAGTGTCCAAGAAAGGTAAACTATTGTTAGTTTCTCTTTCAACAGTAAACTGTATTTTACTATTAAAAGAGTTAAACGTATTTAAGATGGTGTCGACTTGAATAAAATAAATCGCTATTAGCGCAAAAAGAACCCTATGATTTCTATAAATTTTTTCTAACAGATGATATCATTGACTATATTGTAACTGAACAAACAGATATGCTGAGCAGATCAAACAAATGGAAAATATTTTACAGTATTCAAGAGTCAAAAGATGGAAACCTCTAACAAATTCAGAATTTGAAATCTTCCTGGGTATAATTATGTGGATGGGTTTAAATAAAAAACCTCGACTATCCAATTATTGGTCCAATAATATCCTGCTCGTCAATGATATCAAAAAGCGTATGTCACGAAATCGTTTGAACTAATATTACGTATGTGGCATTTTTCTAATAATACAGAATGTCCAAGAGGTGATCGACTTTTCAAAATTCAACCCTTAATTGATCGTTTACTGGCCAAATTTATGTAGCTGATAGATGGTCTCCTAGATTATGGTAGAATACTGTACACAGACAATTTTTATACTAGTATTAACTTGGCTCACCGATTTTTAGATAGATCAACACATCTCATAAGCACACACAGATCGAACAGAAAATTAAACCCCCAAGAGGTTGTGAAAGAAAAGTTGAAAAGAAATGAAATTATTGCACGAGAAAGTAAAACAGGAGTTAAAATAAAATCGAAAGATAAAAGAGATGTATAAATGCCTAGTACAGTACACATACAGCAAAGTAGAGGTTATGAGTAAAAACAACAAAATGGTAGAAAAACCACAAGCAGTGATCGATTATAATAACTGTAAAGCGTTTATTGACCTTTCAGATCAAATGAAGTCATATTCGAATTCACTACGAAGAGGAGTAAAATGGTACCGTAAACTAGCAGTCGAACTTCTCACTGGATCAGTTATTATAAATGCCTACATTATGTATAAAAGTATATCTAAAAATAAAATACAAATTACTGTCTTCAGAGAAGAAATAACAAAAAAACTATTCGAGGAACAAGTGCCGGAAGAACCAGTCGAACAACAAGAAATTTTACAAACTTGTCGACTGAAAAAAATGGAATTAGCAAGAAGAAGGTGTACAGTTTGTTATGAGAATCTAAAAACAGAACATGGAAGAGACTATGATATGAAAAAATGTAAGCAGACTCCATACAAATGTGACATTTGTGAGACATTTTTCTGTGTGGAGTGTTTTTTTGTGAAACAAAAAACTGTAAAAAATTTTTTTATAAAAAACTAAATAGTTTGTCACTTTCACAAATATCTACTTAATTTGATTGTTTTTTGGTAATACATAATCTACAGTAAAATGTGCATCTTATTTTCTACGGCTATTACAATAGTATTTTTCACGCAAACCATTGAAACTTCAGTAATCTGACCACCGGGCCATGTACAAATGCTTTGTATATGAATAACGTGTAAACTGTGAATGATATTTGTCTCACAGCGCATAGAACCAAACCTGTCGTTGGAATTATATTTTTCCGCAAATCGCCAGGAAATTTTGACATTCCTGTCAAAATTTCTTGAAGAAAAAGTCAGGACTTCCTTACTGTAAGGAAATGATATTTCCGTACAGTTGTTAGTGTTCTACATAAGTTTGACAATTCAACCTCAATACGTTTCCATAGTAACCCAAGTAATTTTATTAGGAATTTCAAAGCACCATCTATTTGGGAATAAAATTATCGCGTTTTTTTTTAAATCAATCAATATCTGTCGAATTTTAAACGATTTGCGGAAAAATAAAAAAGCCACATTAATGGACTCTGTGTTGCTAAGTCTCGGCTTGAGCCTCGACTTAGCAATCTTCACAGTCGTCCAAGAATGTTAAGCTTTTCCTACCCAGTAAACAATGTACTATAACTCACAGAACGTCTGGTCAAAACGGAGCGTGAGTTGTACCACTGCGCGGCACCAGTATTTTCTTTATGTATTAGAAATAATGAATATTGTTCTAAAAATCTTTATTTTCAAATAAAAAAAATTACAATTGTTTATGATATTGTTTTTACAATTTTTTGTTTTACTGAGGCATAAAGGGACCTTACAAATCGTACAAGTCCATTCAGTACGGCATAATTGGTATTAGGTTGTTGTCGTCTAGATGGATATGACTTAGCAGCCAACCAAATCTATTTACAGGCATGAATTTACAGATATAATCATCATGAAGATCTGTATTTACACTCCAATAATATCTATAACTTGGCAGTGGTTTTATACCCATTAGTAGATTTAGACCAATAAATACTTTTATTTACTTTACGGTTGTTGGAGTATATTTCTTTTCGTTCCGCATACAGGTTGGTTTAAAAAGTAATTTTATCTAAAATATCAGATATAAACAGATCAAAAAAAACTGTAAGGGGTAAGAAAAATGTCTTCTATTTGTAATAATTCCTGACATAGTCCTTGTTCATCAATAAAATATTTTACTGGTAATATTTTTTAATATTCTATGTAAACCATGAAATTGTTTTTTTTATTAAGAACTTTCGAAAAATTCGTCGGCAAAGGAACATCCTTATCACTCAACACATCTTCCTTACTAGACACATCGTCAATATTTAGTACAAACTTATCACTTGGTGGTTAAAACGTCTCGTCTTCACCTGAATCATCATCAATTTCTGATTCTTGATCACTAGGAATTTCCTCAAACTCTCGGTACAATTCTTCCTCTGTCATCCCTACTAACCTGGAAGGTATCGGCTCGCTTCTATTATTACTGGACGCCATTTCTTTCCACAAAGGAAAGACACGTTGGTACATATTTTGGATTGCCGTATATATTTAATTAAAAATATAAAGTTTGTATAAAAAATAGTATTGTTTTATGTTCCAGTGAATAAATAAATACACTACTAATCTAAAATAATATAATAAACAACACACAATACTTACTTTTTAATAAGGAATTCACGATGTAAACATTTTTGTTTTACAGCCTCGTGCACTAGAAGTTGTTAGAATATTGCAACTGATATCTAAAGACACACATTTATGGAACATATTTCTGGCGCGTGTTTTAAACACATTAGATTAGGCGGTTCAGTATAGTGGTACATTTTAGCCGTCGCTCTGCCGAACGATAAATTTATTTTGTTAGGTGGTACGTTTTATGGACCGCTGTGCAATATGTGACTAATTTTTGGTGGTACAAAAACTGTACCAGTGTACTTCAAAGAGTTACATATAGAATCATATAGAATCATATATAATTACAGCTCTTTTAATTAGATTTTTTCACACATCATCATCATCATCAATCAGCCCTGAGTTGTCCATTGTTGAACATAGGCCTCCTCTAGATTTTTCCATCTGCTTCTGTTCTGCGCCTCTGCTATCCAATTGGTCACGATTCTTTTGAGGTCGTCGGTCCATCGCGTTGGGGGTCTTCCTCGGCTTCGCTTGTCAGCCCGTGGTCTCCACTCAAGCAATTTTTTTGTCCAACTGTCGTCTTTCATTCTTGCAACATGTCCTGCCCATCTCCATTTTTGCCTTGTAATATGTTCGATAATGTCTTCCACTCCGGTTCGTCTACGAACTTCCTCGTTTCTTATTCTATTTCTTAAGCTTATTCCAAGCATTGATCTCTCCATCTTTCGTTGTGTACTTCTCAATTTTTCGGCTGATGTTTTTGTGAGAGTTAAGGTTTCGGCTCTGTATGTGAGGACGTGTAAAACGCACTGGTTAAAAGCTTTTCTTTTTAAATGAATCGGTATATTTGTTTTAAATACGTCTCTTATTTTTCCGAATGCAGCCCAACCCAGACTTATTCTTCTGAGTAGCTCGCATGTTTAGTTATCTCGCATTAACCTTATTTCGTGACCCAAATACACATATTTTCCCACAAGTTCTATGGGCGACTTTTCGATTTCTATTAGCTCATTGGGACGAGGTTGGTCATCATTTTTGTTTTTCCATAGTTTATCTTTAAACCGACTTTCTGGGTTACTTACTGTAGTTGTTGTAGCATAACTCTGGCTTTTCCTAAATTGTCTGTTATGAGAACAATATCATCGGCATATCTGCCGATTTTTCACACATATTAAGCGCTTTATTTATTGCTAAAGCTTCTACTATAAAAATTGTATAGCCCGATTATAGATATTTGAGAAATTTAAAGAGATATACCAATAAATTGGTTACCCCGCTCCCCGCTACAGAGAGTACCGAACAAAATATATCCATGTGCCTAGATCAAATGACATCTGTTGTAATAGTTCCTCTTTAATATTTTGCCTTGTTACAGGATACTATTCAGAAAAACGCAAAAATAATTGCTGTAAAATATAATTTCATTATATACAATTATCAATATATATTATATTTAAATAATTATAACTGTTAGGTCTATTTGACCAAAATAGTGTTTTTATCTGGTTTAAACTCTGTAAAAAGAGCACGTATTTATTGGTGACGATTTCGCTATCAGAAAAATATTAAGTACTTAAATAAAAATGTGGCGTCGATGGGAGAATAGTGCATTAGAAATTGTTGAGAATAATGAAGTAGAAATTGTTGAAGAAAATAAGGAATTTCTAGCGTCAAATAATCCTGAAAATCTTTGTTGAACCAAATGCTAAAATTTTGTTAAATGTGTTTAATGGATTATGTGAAGAACTAGAACAACACGAGAGAGTTTTAAAAACTGCAGCCTTAACAAAAGTTTCATGTGCTACTGTATATCGAATTATAAAGGAGGGCATTACAAATAGACCAAAAAAGAGCGACTTTAGACTACATCGATCTATTGAGCAACATCTGTTAGGTCCCATTTCAGAAACCATTTGTAATATGTTTGCAGGTAATATTATACCCACACTTAACCAAATTTTAGCTGAATTAAAATCTAAAAATATTAATTGCTGTAAATCAACTTTAAGAAAATTTTTACTATCAAATGGTTTTAAGTATAAAACAATCAATAAACGACATAATATAATGGAAAGTGCCCGTTTATTAAAATGGCGTAATGAATATATATTTGGAAAAGTGGATGACAGAGACAGAAATGAGACTTAGATGAAACGTGGTTTGACACTAACGAAACAATTGGCAAAGGTTGGAGTAATGACAATGTAAAGTGCAAAGTTAATGTACCAGCCTCCAGGGACAAACGAATATACATTTTATATTGTGGAGAGGATGATTATTGGGTAACCGATGGCTTACTATTAAGTGCAAAGGACATTAAAGACAGTTGTTTAGACTATCATTAAGATATTATGGGTGAACTCTTCGAATCGTGGTTTAAAAATAACTTATTACCAAATTTAGCAGACAACAGTGTTATTGTTTTAGATAATGCATCATATCATTCTACTCTAGAAAACATGAATTGCAAGATTTTTTATTATTACAAGATTTATATTTTGAAGATTTGTACACTAAACAGCAGGGACCATTGTGACGTCCTCTCGTAGGAGTCACTATCCGGGTAGCTTTTGGACAGTCAGAGACAGAGTTCAAAATAAAAATAAAACTTTATTGTCTTCCTTAAATTAAATTGACAAAAATCTTATGTACATATTTACAATTTGGTTTAGTCTTCTCAGTACCTGGCCTATTTATTTAAATTAAGTTTGACCTTGTCATATGAAATTAGTCTTATCGGCAAGCGAGTGTGTATTTGAAATTTTAAGTGAACGTTGTATCGATTTAATAACAGCGGACGATAGGTACAAAGAAAGGAAAGGAACTCAACACGTTCCTTAAGTGATTCGGGTTAATAGGACACTCCTCGACAGTCTCAACACAACTGCTTCAGAGTACGGGTAGTGAAGAGCTCAACACGCTCTTCGGGTAACGGCGGTATGGAACGGAACAACTTGTGAACTCAACACGTCCACAAGCCGGGGTAGGGAAGAAGAGAACCTTAAGTCAACACCTGTCGATTCTGCCTCTATGAGGAAATGTTGCGGTTTATATAGCGGAGCTTGGTAATTAGTTTTGCCCTTTCTACTGTCGATACACTCCTACTTCATGGGTTGGTTCGCGCGCACGCTGGTTTAACGGTGATGGCTTGGACTCATCGTTACAATTGTCTTAATTGTTCTTCATCTTGGGCTTTTCAGCCTCCATGATAAACCTTCCCAGACAGTATAGCCTAAAAATCCTCTATTGGACGAATCTGTGGCAAATTTGATATTATCGTTTTTGGGAATAGAAGGTGGTCTTGCCGAAGTTGAAGCCAGTTTTGAGTATCCCTTGTGTAAAGGTATAATCATAGATCTCGTAAAAACATGATATCGTCATTAACATGATGTTCATGGACAAACTGACGCAATTTGGAAAAGCAGTTATCAATATACTCAATATACACCCTCACTCTTCGTAAAAAAGGTGGGGTTACACCAATTTTAGAACTTGGGAACTAGACTAGGTTTTTATTTGTAAATTTCGCCTTTATGTTTTTTTAACACTGCCTGGGGTGACTGCGAGGTGGATTGAGTAGCTCTGCGGTTACCACAGCCGGTCCCAAGCCCGGATAAAATGGAGGGTGATTGGCAAGGTTAGCAGCCTACCAATCGTAAAAAAACAAAAACTGCTCAAAGAAACAATGTACAGCCTCGGAACCGGATTGATACTACGAAGACGACTACGGCAAGAAATACGGACAAACGAAGAATATCCAAAACCCAGTTGAGAAACAAAAAAGAAAAGAAAAGATCAATTAAAATTAGATAAATTCATACTAAACTACAGTGGAATAGCAAAAGAAAACAGGGCCAAAGACGGTGTAGTCTTACTAATACACCAAAGGCACCAAAATCGCATCAAAAAGTGTAAATACATATCAGAAAGAATAGCAGCATAGATAAGAATGGAGAAGGAAGACCTGAACATCATTGGAGTATAAGGCCTAGAAAATAACAAGCCTCAAATAACAAGGAAAGCATTTTACGATCAATTACAACAAGTAGTAAAACAGGTAGAAAATTATATAGCAACCTTAAAAATAAAAAAACTGGAGGAAAAAAGCACGAAACAGATCAGAATGAAGAAGAATCCTGGAACAGGCCAAGACCCAAAAAGCGTTGTCGAGCCAGTGATGATTATGATGATGATGATGATGATATAACAAGTAGTAGATCAAGTCAGAGAAAAGATGATAATATTGGGGGATTTTAACGCTCGAATAGGCAATCAAGTAATACCCAGCTTTAAACAAAAACCTAACGAGAATGCTAAGAACGAAAATGGAGAACTGATAATCGACTTTTGTACGAATAACGAACTAAGAATAAACAACACATTTTTTGACCACAAAGACCAACACAAATATACATTTAATAACACCCGTGGACAAAGATCTATAAATAGATTATTTTATAACCAACTGAGATATATTCTTCTTCTTTGTGTGCCGTGCTTGTATTCAAGCGTTGGCTATCGTCATATTGACAAGCTGATGAAATGATTCTCGGTCGGCAGCTAGATGAAACAGTTCCTTGACCGTTCGACCTGTCCATTGTCTAATGTTACGCAGCCAGGACAGTTGCTTTTCCGACCCAACGTTTTCCATCGATTTTGCCCTGAATGATTAATCGGAGTAAGCGATATTTAGGTCTTCTCATTACATGACCATAGTATTGGACCTTTTTCATTTTGATGATGTTGATCAATGCTCGTTCTTTGTGCACGGTCTCTAGCACACGTTCGTTAGATATGTGTGCTGTCCACGGGATTCTGAGCATGCGACGTTAACACCATAACTCAAACGCTTCTAATTTGTTAAGATTTTTTATTTTTGTTCTCCAGGTTTCACATCCACAGAACAAAGTGGACCAGACGTAGCACTTCAATACTCTTAGACGTGTGGTCAACGACAGACTTCTACTGCATAATACAGAACGCCAGTTAATAAAGTTTTTCCGTGCGAAATCTATTCTGGTCGAAACTTCCTCGTTACTTTCAACCCTGCAGTCAATCCAGCTACCCAGATATCTAAAGTGTTCCACCCTTTCCAGGTTTTTGATATCTAATCTACTTTTTGGTATCTAATCTGTAAACGCAGTCCAGGACGAAGAAGAACCTCATGGTTGAAGAACTTGCGAGATTGGTATGGTGTAGACACAAGCATGCTATTTAGGGTGGCAGTGAATAAAATTAAAATAGCTATGATGGTAACCAACGTTCTGAAAGGACATGGTACATGAAGAAGAAGAATCTTAGTACTGAGTCTTCGATATTAATTTTTCCGACCACCATCCATTTTGTTTTTTTTTACGTTGATTGTTAAGTCCTTTTCAGTGCATTCGTTGTTTACAGCATTCAACAGGGTTTGAAGATCTTCTAGACTCTCTACCATTATTGCGCTGTCCTCGGCGTATCTGATGTTATTAATAATTTTACCACCGATCTTAACACCTTCGCGGTGATTATTTAACGGTATTTTAAAAACTGGTTCAGTGTAGGCATTGAACTACATCGGTGACATAACACATCCGTGTCTGACACCACGCTTAATAGAAACTTTAGCTGAAACCTCTTGGTCCACCTTAACACAAGCGGTCTGATTGTAGTAAAGATTTTTGAGCAATCTAATGCCATACGTGTCCAGACCAACTGAGTCTAAGCATTGAAGTCATAATGTATGTGATACTCTATCAAAAGCTTTTTCGAAGTCTATAAAACATACGTAAATATTTTTCCTAAACTCAATGCTCTTTTGTAAGAGTATTTGCATGCAAAAAGAGCTTCTCGAGTACCCATACCGTTTCGGAAACGAAACTGCTCATCACCAGTTATCCCCTCACAAAGTCCCCTCAATCTCTGGCATTCTTTTTCCTGGGAATAGCTTTAAATATCGATTCTAACCAGTTGTCTGGTAATTTGCTGCTGCTGTATATCTTTTAAAGAAGGATGTGATAATCTCAACACTCTCATTATCTAATAGTTTTAACAATTCTGCAGGTATTTCGTCAGGACCAGAAGCCCTCCTTCGTTTCGCTTGGTCAATAGCCTTCTGTACTTCTGAGATTAGAATCGGTGGGCCTGTATCTCGGTTAGATGTTATTTCTTGGTAGAACAGAGATATACATTCATCAAAAATAATCGACGTAAGATGCCTCAACTCAGCAGATGTAGGTAGCGAATACAGCCTAGTATTATGTAAAATAAGAATAATCCTGAAATACTTCCCACCCAAAAGAACGGCGCCAACACAAACAAAAATCAAAGTCGAAGGACTAAATACGGAATCCACGGAATACTTATACAGGAAAATAATATCAGAGAAGATCGCTGGGAATGAAATATTACAAAACATAAACATAAGCATAATTAAACGCAGCAACAGAATCGCTTGGAGAGAGAAAAGTAACGAACACTAACATATCAAAAAAGAAAACACCATGGTTTAAAGAGGAAGTGAAGACAAAATGTAAGAAAAGAAGAAAGCCTTTTTACAATACAGAACACAACAAACACAACAGGCATACAACCACTATAAACGAATCAGAAATGAAACGAATACTTTAGTTAGACAAATAAAAAAGGAACACTGGCAGAGTTTCTCAAAACAGATGGAACACGACTTCTACGGAACACAAAAAGAAATATGGAGAATGATCAGAGGACAAAGAAAAGAGATGAACGAACTAATAAAAACGAAACACATTCAGAAGGAAACATGGGTAGACTACTTTCGATCCCTATTTGCTAAAGGTGACGATAATGAACCACCAACACCAGAGGTGACGACAAACGAAGAAATAAATATTGAGGAGGAAGAGGTAAAGGAAGCATTGAAGAAATTAAAAAATAGAAAATTGTCAGGAGAGGACAGAATACCGAACGAACTCCTACAGTACGGAGGACCAGATCTCACCAAGCAACTATTAAAACTAATCGAAAAAATAATGGAACAAACAAAATTCCTCAAGAATAGAGATCCAGCATCCTACTACCTTTCTTCAAAAAGAGAGACAAATCGGACCCGGAAAATTACAGAGGAATTAATTGATTAAACAACAAGGTGATAACAAATAAATTGACTGAAATGACTCATGAAATTATAATGAGGCAAGTGAAAGAGAAATCATTATAATACAACAAATCGGCATATGTTTCGTAGACCTTACAAAGGCATTTGACCGGGTCAAATTAAAAGACGTTATCGACTTTCTGTATACAAGAGAGATACCTCTAGGAATAATCAAAACGATCGAAAGTATCTACCAAAACAACACAATAAAAGTATAAGTAGTAGAAGAACTAACCGACCCTATTAAAGTTGGTGAAATAATTAAATGGGGAAAGACGGAGATTCAGTGAGTTCTCTATTGTTCAACCTGATTATGGATGAAATAATAAAAAAGTAAGAACTAAAAAAGGATACCAAATGGGAGAAAAACAACTTCAAATACTACTCTCTCAAAGTGAAGATGATTTACAACGTATGCTGCACCAATTTAGTATAACCGCCAGAAAATTTAACATGTTAATTTCCCCAAAAAAGACAAAATGCATGGTTACAACAGCAAATTTACTAAGATGTAAATTGGAGCTGGAAGGATAGATAATAGAACAAGTGATGGAGTTTAAATATCTACGCATCACATTATCTAGCTACGGAAAGCTAGAAACCGAAGTGGAAGATCAAGTGAATAGAGCAAACAGAGCCGCAGGCTGCCTAAATGAAACAATATGGAGAAATAAAAATATCGGGACTCTGGATCGAAACAAAATCTATTCCCGTCGTAGACAACAGTTATCAAAATAACTACATACGGACGTAACTACGCCATCTAATAACAAAGAGAGATATCATACGATTTCTACCTGGCGAATTCGAATTAAAATTTTTACCACTTAGGCCAATCAAGTTAGGTTTTTACTCATCACAAGTGTATAGACGGGTTTGACAGTAGAAATAAGTAGTATGAGATATTACAAAAAGACTCTCATCTAGGGATTCATGAATTTTTTAGTGGAAATATTTTTAAATAAACAATTAAAACGTCAATATCATTATTTTGCTCATAACTTATAAACTTGTCTATTTAGAGATTTGACGTCCACAGACAAGTTGTTGAGAAAAAAAAATACACAAAATGAGATATACTAAATTAAAATCGGTTAATAAACAAAAAAGTTATTGCATAATAACCAAGCAAAACCACTGTTTTTGATTATTGTTAATTACTCTTTTATTAATCAATAAAATTTATTTAAATGTATCTGAACTTAAAGACCTTATCGTGTTCGAAGTGTGTGCGAAAGATAGGCTAGATCCGTCAAATAGTTTTTGCACAATTTAATTTGTTTATAAGATTTTTTGAAAAATGCACAAATTTCTAAGGCCGGTCCAGATAATTTGACTGAATGGATCTTAATAATCCGGGGCTTATTTTCTTTGTTGAGACATATATTAATATCTTATGGAAAAAAAGTTAAAAAAAATTACGTTTATGTATACAAAATGATTTAACAATAAATAGCACTTTTTAAGCTTATAAACATTTACAATAACTCTGTACTATTTAGTTTAAATTAAATGGCAATAAAATATTCGGAAGGCTAGTTAAAAAACACATTTAAAAAAAAAGAAAAAGGTCCTGCGACCATTAGGAGCCGAGTTAGTCCTTTTTTTTTAAATCACTGTTACGTCAATTAACAACATTAAGGGCTGAAATTAACCAATCTTTTAGAAGAAAAGTCAAAGTTTTTAACAAAATATTTAGCAAACAAAATAATTGAAAATTGATTAAACAGGAGTGTTGTAAACCAAGAGTACTTTGCGTTCCGACTCAAATGGAAGGAGTGGGGATTGCCGATTGCACTCAAGCCGCGCTCAAGCAGATGCTGTTAGGCCGTTTAAGTTACAACTCATTTTCCTGCGACTATACAACCGGTTTGTTGTATTGAAATATTTAGTGTTTTGTTTTATTTAATAATTGTTACAAATAATTAATGGTAAGTAAAATTCATCTGAATATTAAAAAAAAACTACGTGTTGTGATATATATTAATATAAACACATGGTTGTACCACGTTGTCTGAATAATATACGGTTAACTTTGAATATAATATTATTTTACTATTATTATAAGTTTACGTGAAAATGAAACTATGATATTATTTATATGGAAAAATTATTAAATATTTCTATTTTTATTTTAAAACATGATATTTATTGTACTAATAAAGATTTTAAACATTTATTTCAAAAATGTGAGTACACTGCTTTAAATTGTATACGAATGTATACAATATAATGTATAATTTTTGAAAGTTAACCAATGAAATTTAAACGGATATTTAGATTTACAATTTTTTAGAAAAGATAACAAATGAATATATTAAAATATTTTCACTTTAAAATTATAAGATCGCATTTCAAATTTTATACGAAAATTAATAAATTCTTATTATTGCAGTACTTATAGAAATAGTATTATTGCAGTATAGAAACATTTAATTGTTTTTTTTTGGATTGGATTAGCGATACAAACTATTAAATTGGTAAGTAAGGGGCCTTTCTATGATAATAAATATTATAATTAAACGTACTCCCTTTTAGATTTTATAAAAATAAAATTGAAAAATATTCAGCGTAGAAATTTTATAAATTAAAGTCACGTAAAAAAAGTTTGATATTTCACTTATTATTGAAGATGAAAGTGAAGATGAATGTTTACATAGTAGTAGCAGTGACGATATAGAAATTAAGCGTAGAAAATTACAGTAAATTAAATTATTTTAAAAAATCACTACACAAAATTTCAACTTCTGTAATAACATAAAATTAATTTATTATTTCATTAATAAATTTTTAGTAAACATTATTCAAAATGTTCATTTACTTATAACATTTATTTAATATAATCATATTTGAAATAAATAAATAGAAAAATAACAATAAAAAGACGACTTAAGAAAAAGTTTGTACATTCCGTAGTCATTAGCTGCTTTGTTTTGAATAATTTTGCAATGAAAGTATGTTAAATGTTATTATTTAACGTTGTACCCAGTTTAAAAAAAAAAGAACAAATTTGGTCCACTAGAACCCGAGATATGTCATTTTTTTCCAAGCACTCTATTTTGAAACCGTGCGCTCGACTTTTTCGGAGAGCGCGGCTTGTGTGCAATCGGCAATCCCCACTCCTTCCATTTGAGTCGGAACGCAAAGTACTCTTCGTTTACAACACTCCTGTTTAATCAATTTTCAATTATTTTGTTTGCTAAATATTTTGTGAATAACTTTGACTTTTCTTCTAAAAGATTGGTTAATTTCAGCCCTTAATGTTGTTAATTGACGTAACAGTGATTTAAAAAAAAAAGACTAACTCGGCTCCTAATGGTCGCAGGACCTTTTTTTTTTTAAGTTGTGTTTTTTAACCAGCCTTCCGAATATTTTATTGCCATTTAATTTAAACTAAATAGTACGGAGTTATTGTAAATGTTTATAAGCTTAAAAAGTGCTATTTATTGTTAAATCATTTTGTGTACTTAAACGTAATTTTTTTTAACTTTTTTTTCCACAGGATATTAATATATGTCTCACAAGAAAATAAGCCCCGGATTATTAAGATCCATTCAGTCAAATTATCTGGACCGGCCTTAGAAATTTGTGCATTTTTCAAAAAATCTTATAAACAAATTAAATTGTGCAAAAACTATTTGACGGATCTAGCCTATCTTTCGCACACACTTCGAACACGATGAGATCTTTAAGTTCAGATACATTTAAATAAATTTTATTAATTACTAAAAGAGTTATTAACAATAATCAAAAACAGCCGTTTTGCTTGGTTATTATGCAATAACTTTTTTGTTTATTAACCGATTTTAATTTAGTATATCTCATTTTGTGTATTTTTTCTTTCTCAACAACTCGTCTGTGTACGTCAAATCTCTAAATAGACAAGTTTATAAGTTATGAGCAAAATAATGATATTGACGTCTTAATTGTTTATTTAAAAATAGTTCCACTAAAAAATTCATGAATCCCTAGATGAGAGTCTTTTTGTAATATCTCATAGTATCCATTTCAACTGTCAAACCCATTTCATACACTTGTGACGAAGAAACCCTTATTTTCTACTAACTTGACTCGTCTAACTGTATTTTCTAAAACTTGTAAAGCAAACAGCTTGATAAATTACTCGATAATTACCTTGCCGAGTAATTTATCAAGCTGTTTGCTTTGCAAGTTTTAGAAAGCACAGTGGAAAAAATTTGAATTCGATTGTGCCAGGTAGAAATCGTATGATATCTCTCTTTATTTTCTTAACTTTTTTTATTTTAATATTAAAGCCAATGAAGTTTCTGCCAAAAGTTTTTAGGATATACGGTATAATTTCACTTAGTTTATTTGTTATCATTTTGGTTATTCATTTTAGTGTTGTGTTTAATAAATGAATTCCTCTCTAATTCTCCGTGTCTAATTTATCTCCCTATTTAAAAAAAGGGGTATTAGAATCCTTGATCTCTATTCTTGTGGTATTCTGTTATGTTCTATTATTTTTTTGATTAGTTTTTATATTTATTTCGTCAGATCTGGTCCTCCGTACTTTAGGAGTTCGTTCGGTATTCTGTCCTCTCCTGGCGATTTTCTTAACGCTTTCTTTACCTCTTCCTCCTCAATATTTATTTCTTTGTTTGTCGTTACCTCTGGTGTTGGTGGTTAATTATTGTTACCTATAGCAAATAGCATATTTGAATTTCAGAAAGGATCACGGCTCTAATAATGCACATAAATAAAAATATAAGTTTAAAGATCATACAAATTTACGCCCCTACATCATCACATACGGATGAAGAAGTGGAGATATTCTTCGAATCATTGAAACAAACAGTGAACAAATACAAAAGCACCTACACAATCACTATAGGCGACTTCAATGCCAAATTAGGGAGAAAACTAGAAGAATCAGAAAATAAAATCGGCAACTTTGGATATGGAACACGAAACGAAAGAGGAGAAACATTGATGAACTATATGGAAACGAACGGTATATTTGCGATGAATACCTTTTTCAATAAAAAAACCACAGACAAAATGGACGTGGGTCGCACCCAATGGTTCAACAAAAAATGAGATTGATTCCATCCTATCCAAAGAAAAGAACATAGTACAAGACGTTACTGTCGTAAACATAATTTCCGTAGAAAGTGATCACAGAATTGATAGAGCCAAAATCAAAATTAACGCCACTACAGACAGACAAAAACTTAAACCATCTAAAAAAGAGATAGATACAGAACTTCTTAAAGATCGCAAAGAGCAATACATAAACCAGCTAAAAAGTAGTGACGTATCACAGCTAAAGGGGTTGCAACTAGACCAATTAAACGATAAAATAACAACAGAACTACTAGAAGCAGGCCTGAAGATTACTAATAAACAAAAGCGAAAACAACAAAAAATTAGCGCTAAATCGCAAGATATGCTAAAAAAACGACGACAACTCCTGAATGATAACAAAATAAATACAGTGGCGTTTACCGAACTGAACAAAATCATAAGAAAACAAATAAAGGAAGATTTAAAGAAATACCAAGAAGATCGCATTAAGAAAATCATAGACAAGAACAAAAGTTTTAAAACAATGAAGACAAATATAGGAAAAAAAAAACTAATCATGTTTAAAGCTAAGAACAATGAAGAAAGAGATGTAGGAGAAATAGTAAAAATCACAGAAAGATATTACACAGACCTATACAGTTCTAAAAATGACCCACCACTATCATCTAAACAGAATGTCTCGAGGAAAATATAAAATGTTGGCTCAGAGGTATTACCAGAAATAGCTGAAGATGAAATCGAAAAATCCAAAAACGACATGAAAAGAAATAAAGCGGCCGGTGAGGATAAAATACTGACGGAACTGCTAAAAGAAGGAGGAGACACGATAAAAAAAATGCTAAAAATACTTTTCAACAAATGTCTGTTTGAAGGTAAAATACCTAAATAATGGAGAAATGCCAACACAATCTTAATACATAAGAAAAGAGACCGAACAGGCCTAAACAACTACCGTCCTATTTCCCTTTTGTCACAACTATATAAAACCTTCACAAGAATAATAAACAACCGACTAACCTATAAACTTGATAACTACCAACCAGTGGAACAGGCCATATTCAGGAAAGGATACAGCACAATCGACCATCTACATACGCTTAAAATCTTAATTGAGAAAACTAATGAATACAACCTTCCGCTGTACTTAGCATTTGTAGATTATGAAAAGGCTTTCGACAGCATTGAATACTGGGCGGTTAAAGAAGCTCTGGTCAATAGTAGCATAGATTCAAGATACCGACAATTGATACATGATATTTACCAAAACGTAACCATGACCGTAATTCTGGACGACAAATTAATAACGGATAATATAAAAGTTAAACGAGGAGTCCGACAAGGCGATATAATTTCACCTAAACTGTTTACCTTGACCCTCGAAGATATAATAAATCATCAGATTGGGAAACCATAGGAATATGTATTATCGGAAAGTATCCAAATCATCAGGAGATCAGGAGTATATCATCCGCATATGCGGATGATATACTCCTGATCTCCTCGGAACGACAAGAACTGAAATTAATGTTGAATGAACTTCATGAAAAATCACTGCAAAAAGGCCTAAAAATTAACTTCAACAAAACAAAAGTAATGACAAACACGGAAGACCAAGAGGCAATAAAAATACAAACAGAAAAAATAGAACAGGTAAATGAGTATATCTATCTAGGACAAGCAATCAGAGCTAACAGAGAAAATCAAACAGCCGAAATATCGAGACGAGTAAGAATGGGATGGGCAGCGTTCGGCAAACTTTCTTACGTTCTAAAAAATCAAACAATCCCTCTATACTTACGAAGCAAGGTATATAACTCCTGCATAATACCGGTGCTCACCTACGGAGCACAGACATGGACATTTACACAGGCCAATTTGGATAGGATAAGGAAGGCACAAAGAGCGATGGAGAGACAAATGTTGGGTATATCACTTAAAGATAGAAAACGTAACCAGTGGATCAGAACCAGAACAAAGACAGTAGACGCGATAGAACAAGCAGCAAAACTGAAATGGAAATGGGCTGGACACAATGAACGTCTCCAAGACGGACGATGGAACAATGCCATCGGAAAGTGGCGTCCATACAATGCAAAGAGATCAAGAGGCAGACCACAGATGAGGTGGAAAGATGACATCAGGAAACAAGGAGGTCCCACATGGCAGAGAACAGCTCAATATAGGGAAAGATGGAGAGAACTGGGGGAGACCTATATCCAACAATGGAAGGATAGAGAATAGGTTCAAAAAAAAAGCAAATAGGGATCGAGAGTAGTATGCTCATGTTTCCTTCTGAATGTGTTTCGTTTTTATTAGTTCATCCATTTTTTGTCCTCTGACCATTCTCCATATTTCTTCTGTGTTCCATCTGTTTTGGGAAGGTCTGCCAGTAATTCATTTTTATTTGTCTAACTAAAGTATTTGTTTTATTTTTTAGTCGTTTATAGTGGCTGTATGTCTATTCTGTTTGTTGTGTTCTGTATTATAAATGGACTTTTTCTTTTCTTCAGATGTTGTATTCAAGTGATTTTATTATATAAGAACTCTTATAATTAATAAGTGGTGCCATATAATAAATTAGAGTTCTATGCGGTAAAATAATAATAATTGCATTGCTCATCCTGCTACGCCATCATAGTATAAATCGTCAGATAATAAATATTACTCTCCCAGATACTTACATGTTTATTGAAGAACACATAAGTTGACACTTATTACATATAATGGTTAATAAATTAATTGTACTTATTTGGCGTGGTAACGAGATTTACTATAATTGGTATATTGAAATGATAGCTACGCGATGCTAAGATTTCATCTTTTAATACAATTATACCGACTTACTATCCCGAAATTAAGTAATCAACTTCCCTTATTTCATTTTTTACTCTTTTTATAATTGTCCCTATCTATCACGAAATCAGTAAGCTTTCGGCACCTTAGGCAACTATGGCATTTTGTTAAACTTGTCACACTACGTTTGTCCCCGATTCTAATTAAAAAACAATGCCAATTAAAACAATAACGCAATGAAAAACTTTACTAATATTATTTATGAATTCTCATATCTTAAGAATTATATCACACTGTTGTTGCGTTAATTTGCCGGTATAAGCAATCCACCATTTACTGGCCAACAGCTTCGGGTGGAGGAGTTAGTAGATGGTAGGGCACCCCTTTGTCCTGGAGTTGGGAAACTGGCTTTAAAGGCGGAAGAACCGTGGAAGCGGTCAACGGCATAGAGATGAGGAAGAAAGATTGGGACGAGACACCTCATTAAAGATCCAGACTGGATAAGTCCTAGTAGAATCAAATGGCTATGCTTGCAGCGAAATTCAATTCCGGAGTAAGCTCCTCAATCGGATCTCCGGGAGGAGCAGTTACAAGTATAACAAAAAGATTAAAATGCAAAGAAGACATCAGAATAGGCACATGGAACGTGAAAACCATGGCACAGGAAGGTAAAATCCATAATGCAATACAAGAAATGGCACACATGAAATTAAATATTCTGGGAATAAGCGAAATGCGTTGGCCAGGTTCAGGAACCGCAAATATCGGGGAACACCGCGTTTACTATTCTGGAACAGATAACGGCAAACATGAATTGGGTGTCGGCATTATATTGACAAAAGAAGTGGCAAAATCTGTTGACAACTTCATCCCAATCTCAGCAAGAGTGATGCTTATACAACTACAAGCAAGACCAATCGACATTAATATAATTCAAGTATATGTACCTACAACAGAAAGAACAGAAGAAGAGATAGAAGAACTATACAATAGCATTAATCAAGTCATGAAAAGGTTGAAAAAGCAAGATCTAACAATTGTCATGGGTGATTTCAACGCCAAAGTTGGAGCCAGCAAAACATCATCTGTAGTTGAACCATTTGGTCTAGGAAACCAGAATGATCGGGGAGATACATTGGAGATTTTTGCAGAAGCAAATCAATTAGTAATAATGAACACCTGGTTAAAGCTACGCCCAAGGAAACTGTATACCTGGAAATCTCCACAGGATACTGTGGGAAAGATTGTAAGAAATCAGATTGATTACATTCTAGTAAATAAGAGGTACAGGAAGGAACAGCTGTACATCTGTCAAAACATACCCGGGGGCAGACATAAATTCTGATCATGTACCAGTTGTAGGTAATTTCAAAGTCAGATTTTAGAAAACTGAAAGATCCCAATGTTCCACTGAAGGTGAGTGGAAACTTCAATACAAGGGTGCTAATATGCAAAAATTCAGAAACTATCGAGGAAAGTCTGACCATGATACAAGAAACAGTAAGAGAAATAAAAGAACAACATCTCAAGAAAGACACAGAGAAACGCAAATCGTGGATGACCGATGAAATACATAAGTTTATGGATCAGAGGAAAAAAAACAAAGAAAATCTCCAAGAATATAAGAGAATACATACCATCGTCAGAAGAAAAATAAGAGAAGCCAAAGAGAAACAAAAAACAAAACGATGTCAAGAAATATAAAAGTATCAGAGTCGATATGATAACTTCAATGTTCATCGAAAGGTGAAGGAAATAGCTGGAAAGTTTCTAAAACGCAACAGCGAAAAAATAACAGATAATGAAGGCAATCTTGCCATAACCAAAGAAGACAAAAAAAAGTATGGGAAGAATACTTGGGGAAACTTTTCCATGACCTTAGAACAGTACAAGAGCCCACCGTTGAAGAAAATTCAGGTGCCGAAATCCTACCAGAAGAAATAACCTACCAAATGAAGGATGGAAAGACACCGGGACTTGATGAAATTCCTGAAGAATTGCTGAAGCTATTAGATACAGAACAAATAAAAATAATAACTGATATATTTAATGAAATATACAAGGCAGGAAAAATACCATTGGAGTGGCTCAAATCTGAGTTCGTACCATCCATTTCCCAAAAAACCAGGAGCCAAAGTTTGCAAAGATTATAGGACAATAAGCCTAATAAGCCATCTGTTGAAGCTGTTTTTAAAGGTCGCCCACAAAAAAATTTACCGGAAATGCGAGGAACAAATGCACCCAATCAGTTTGGATTTGTGAACGCCGTTGGTACGAGGAAAGCTTTATTTAGCGTGCAGATCTTGTTTTAGAAATGTAGAGCTGTAATGTTTTTGCATGCTTGATTGACTACAAGAAGGCTTTCGATGGAGTCAGGCATGAACAAATGATGGAAGTGCTGAAGAGTACAGGTATTGATGGAAGAGACTGAAAAATTATAGCTAATCTGTATTGGAATCAGGCAGGTGCATAATTTCACCACTCATATTCAATCTGTACTCGGAGCACATTTTTGAAGAGGCCCTAAAAGATATTGATGAAGGCATCTCAATAAATGGAGTCAAGCTCAATAACCTGCAGTATGCAGGTGATACAATAGTGTTTTCCAATACCATAGAAGGGCTGCAAAACTTAATGAACAAAATAACGGAAACAAGTAGAACATATGGACTGGATATCTTCTTCTTCTTCAAGTGCCATCTCCGCGGCGGAGGTCAGCAATCATCACAGCTATTCAGACTTTTGAGACGGCTGCTCTGAAAAGTTCATTTGATGTACATCCGTACCACTCTCTCAGGTTGCGTAGCCATGACATTCTACGCCTCCCTATGCTTCTCTTTGCTTGTATCTTTCCCTGCATATTCATTGGAGCAGGGACTGGATATAAACACCAGCAAAACCAAGCTAATGATCATCAGCAAGCAAAACATAACTTTAGCAAATCTGTATGTGAACCAAATGAGTGCTTCTGTATGGAGTAGAAACGTGAACATTGAAGGCGGAAACTCTATCAGGCTTTTGAATTATGGTTATACAGAAGAATCCTGAAGATACCATGGACAGACAAAGTCACCAATGAAGAAGTACTGCAGAGGACGAACACAACCGCGGATTTGGTCAACATTGTGAAGGGCCGTAAGCTGGAGTACTTGGGACATATAATGCGAAATCGAGGGAGATACGAGCTACTCCAATGCATTTTGCAGCGTAAAATTGAAGGAAAATGATCCTCTGGATGAAGAAGAATATCCTGGCTTGCTATTGACCTCAAAACAGCTATTTCGTATAACAACCAACAAAGTCATCATAGCCAGAATGATCGCCAACGTTCTGAACGGACAGACACCCTAAGAAGAAGAAGTTGCGTTAATTATGTTATTTTTTATTTTTTCCCAGCTTTTCTCGATTTTATCGTTTTCTAATATTTCATTCCCAGCAATCTTCTCTAATATTCTTTTTTTGTACAAAATACTCTGTGAATTCCGTATTTAGTTATTCGACTCAGATTTTTGTTTGTGTTGATGCCGCGCGATTAGAATAGTTAGCGAATTTAATATGCGGTTTAGATAACATAGTGTCAAGCTGATACTGATATAATGGGTATTTGTTACATTGTTATAAAGGCATCGGCCAATGGGTGACAATTATCTTTTTTATTATTATTACGGATTTGTTCGGGTCGCGAGATAAATTTCCAGAATTTAAATAACAGAAATTTCCTGCATTCTATTGATTATTTCTTTTCTTAATATTGCCTTTGCACAGAGAAAGGTAGAAGCTCTTGTGCTCAGCTAAAATTAAAAGATTTGGTGACAATTTCATTTCCCCTAAACATATTTTAATAGAATCAAGTTTATCTAAATAATGTTATAGAATCAATCTCAATTAGATAAATTAGTTTTTACGGAAGAACCATATAATGAGCAGCCATAATCTATTAGACAGTAATCATCGAGGTCAGATTTCTATTTTTATTTAGATATAAATTTAATTGCATTTACCCCTTTCTCACATCTAGCTTGTACGTAGTGGTTACGTTTATACCATACTAATTGTTTGTCTGAGAAAATACCCAAATATTTGAAATGGTCAACAGTAAGCACAGTACAGCTATCAATAGTAATATTATCAGGTAAGGTAAACCAATGTCTAGTGACACACAAGATAGCCTCAATTAACCAAGGTTTAAAACAGTATATTAATATATCGCAATTATTATAAACATTTTGCGTATATCGGTTTATACTTATACGCTACATATACGATACATATAACCGACTTATCGGTTACATAAAAACAAATATCATCAGCGTATCGAATAACAATAATGGTGGCATCAAGCAGTTCCAATACATGCAAGTTTACCGTATAGATATTCAAAAGAACAGGACTCAAAGCAGAGACCTGTGGTAAACCATTACAGATAATGCGAGGACCATACACTTTTCTGTTCACAAATATAATGTTGGCCGATCCATTTTCTTTAATTCCGATATTTACTATGCTTTCTTGGAGATAATTGGAGGTCATGGAGATTGTTGAGAAACTAAATCGATTGGGAAACTAAATGGGTATAAAAGATGGCGGAAATATTGGGTTTTTAAGCGGCTTTAATATTAGACAAGCAAATAATCTTTAACATTATCTGGTATTCCTTATTTACGCAAAATTTGTATGGTATGCCGGGATGTTAGGGGTTTCACCACCTACAAGTCACCATGTGAGGACGTCATTATGCCGGCTCTGCTTCAGCCTGGTCTGGACCTTATTTCCCCCACACTGGTTAGGATATTTATCGCCTGTCTTGAGATAGGGTATCTTCCTTTACCCTGGTGGAGAACAATTGTCGTATTTATTCCTAAACCGAAAAGAACCGATCTTATCCTTTCTAAATGGTTCGATTCGCGTGACTTAGATGGCTATGGAGCTCCAGATGTTGGATGTATCTTTGAAAAACCGAATCCCAAATGAACGAATACGACGTAAAACAAAAACAATAGACGCAGTCGAAAAAATCGCGACAAAACGTATTTTAGAGTGGAGACAAAGAAGCAATATGGAGCAAAGGACGCTTACCAACTAGATGGGTATCTAGTCATTCGAGAATCGGGAGTCGGGTATCCAGAATCGCGTCATTAAAATGAAATTGGGCAGGACACGTCACCAGATTATCAGACAACCCATGGACAAAACGTATTTTAGAGTGGAGACCGAGAAGCAACATGGAGTAGGGGACGCTTACCAACTAGATGGACTGACGACCTGAAACGTGTTAGCAAAAACTGGAGGCAAGTCGCACAAGACAAAGACAGATGGAAGGAGTGAGGGAGACCTATATCCAGCAGCGGACACATACAAGTTGATGATGATGAAATCGTTCCGACCAATTAGTCTCTTATCCTTCCTTATAAAAGTACTAGAGAGACTCATGGATCAGTTTATGCGTGATGGAGCACTTAGGGCAGTCCTTTGCTTGTATTTTAATATGCCTACTAGGCTAGGAAGTCTTGTGAGATGGACCTCATCTTGTCTACAGAGTGGAGTGGGTGCTAGATCAGAAGCAATGCAGCCTCGTTATCTTATACCTAAATCCTAATTTACATAAATCAGATAGTTCCAATTTTATTTGTATAAAAGCAGCTACATAGGGTAAGACCGGCCGTCACTCGACACTACGAAGTAGGCAAATTAAGACCTCAGTGTCATTTGATGGTTCTAGTATTTCTGTATGTGAAATTTTGTATGCCATTGACTTCAAAACAATCATTTCTATTTTATTATTTAAAAATTTATGGGTTTCTTTAATTTTTATGTATTTGGTGATTAAATTGCTTTATAATAAATATTCCTTGACTTCGTAGGTTGTTGTTTTTTTAATTTGATTAAAATAATAAGAAATATCAAATGACTCCATGTAAGTTTGGTTGTTTGTATAATTATATTTTTCTATCTAAACTATTTGGTGGAATTCCATGTAAAACCACCAAAGTTCATTTACGTAACACAAGGCCGCTTTGTGAGTTACTCGTATACTAGGTACACTCCCATGTTTCTTCATAATTTTTCTTGTTTTTTCATCGGCATTTTTTTAGGATATCTTAATCCATTAAATACTCAAATCCGGGAAGCTACAGCGTTACAGCCTACCCACTCTTGGAGGTTTTTTGCGTCTACATTCTCTCCGTCATAAACTGAATTTAATAAACTTATAAGGACAGGCAGTTTATCTTTACAAACTGCTAGTTCGACACAATTTTCGATATTTGGTAACAGTTTTCTCCATGACTTTATAATTGTTAAAGACCTTACAGACTCCCACTCACATGCGATTAAGTAAATAGAGTCGAAAATAGTGAATGACTTCCAAAACTCTTGAGTTTTGTTCTTTTCTTCTTTTCTTTAATTTTTGGGCGAAGTAACATTATCCTAAAGTTTCTCTTCGTAGACATACTGACGCCTTGGTCTATAGGTTGAACTAACTAATTTTTCTTCTAACTACTTAACATATATTTTTCCGTCAGCAGACTTCACCATAAGCGTTTTAGTATGTAAGATGACGTTGTCAATCAACAACACAGCTTTTTGTGGCAAATGGTTTGCTGTTAAATATTTTTGACTTCTGGTACAAATTGGACTTTGAACCAGTCAATTTTTTTATCCATTTACCCATTCTTTTGATTATAGTAATCGACAGGTAGTTTTTCTACTATAGTGTCCTTAGAAGATTCAGGTTATTTTGCTTAGGCAATCACCGTCAACTTCAGTTTGTAACTTCCAGCAGCGTGACTGCAAGACATAATCGTAATCCATCCTTTGCTGGATTTATGGCCTTCTGAGTTACCTTCACTTGAACTTACGTCAGAGGCAAAAGACATTTCTACCTAAAGCCCGATTCCTTTGCGTTATAAATTTATTCGTAGCTTAGATAATTTAAAGAAAGTAACTCTTCGAACTCAATTTTAAATTCCTTAGCTCTCTGCCTGTCACCGCTAAGCTTCTCTATATGAAATCATATCTCCTTTATCCCATGGCGTTGCTTAAAGCGGGTCAACCAACCAGATGATGCATCAAAATCCCCTTCTAAGCCCAACACGTCAAAAAATTATTGTGCTTTTTTAGCAAATTTTTGGACCTGATATGGGTATACTCATATTACGAACTTGGGCTATCCATTCAATCATCGCCGTATTTAATTCTAAGTAAGACGAGGTTTTCATTGTTTTTTTTTCTGGCAGAAGATCTTTCTCACATTGATGTAAATGAAAAAAGTTTGTCTTTTTATTTTAAAATGTCTCGCACTCTCGACCCACCGATACCGTACTGAAGTTAACGGAAAGCATTGTTTTAAATTTTACTTACGAGTTCTTACTTTTGATTAACCGTCAACACAACTTTTTTTCTTTACTTGGACATGCTAACAAAACAGTATAAAAATACACTGTAGCTCAAAATAAAACAAAACAACGATTAACTGAACGAACTACGAAATAACACAAGCATGTTAACAACCCCATTCCACCACTGTCTGGCAGAAATAGTTAGGTCTTTGTTTCACCACACAGCAGGTTATCTTTTTATTACAAAGAAATACTGAAATTAATAAGTCGTCTTTATGGGTTACTTTACACTTCAAAAATAAAATAATATATTTCAAGAAAGAATTTGTTATCTGTTTATAACAAAGAAATACTGAATTTCTGCTTATAATAATAAATTACTATGTTTATTAGGAACAAACTACAATTTTCTTTAAAATCATATATTTATAATAGATATGATAATACATAGGTCGAGGACCTATATAAAATAATAAATTTTTATTAAAATTAAAAAAGGTTCTATAGAGTCAGATAAGATATATATATATATATATATATATATATATATATATATATATATATATATATATATATATATATCGCAAAAAGGAGTACGACTGTCTATCCAATATATAATAAGGATCACTCAGACGAGTGGTGGGTTCAAATATCGGTCTACTAGGTGGAGAAATAAAAGACAAAGTTGATACTACTTCATCTATTTTGAAGACGTTTCGCTATCGAATTCTGATAGCATCATCAGTTCATCTGAAAAATTTGTACATTATGAGTACCACACATTCATGAAGAAGACGTTAAATGTTACCTTTAAAAAGATATGTGGTTGTCAATGGTATTAAAAAGATAGTACAAAAACTCAAAAAAAATGGACATCATATGGTGATATTGTATAAACAATTAAATAACAAACAACATTTAGAGACTTAGTAAAAATTAGCAAAGCAACAGAACACGTGGTCTAATAAGCATATAATATTTTATATAATATTAACTAGTGAAAAAGAACTAAGAAAATCATTGATTCACTTCCAACTATGCAAAAAATTTTATTTTATGACTTCATCTTAACTTTTGGTAGCATTATTTAAGTTATCTACGTTAAGATATAAAAAATATATATAAAAAAGAAAAGATATAAAGTGAAGTTACCACTGTATGCTTGGCACCTGTTGCGGTTGAAATGGCGTTAATTAATAGATACCGAGCCAATGACATGAACAGACAGCCAACCTTGAGGTCGAAGATTCTTCGACAGAACAGCAAGGTTAAGAGTACCAACCCACTAATTTACGGGCGGTATATTTGAAAAAGTTAACATGAGTTTGAATGATAACCTCCCGTAAGAGACCAAACAATGAAAGAAATTAGCGATGACGCTAATCCCCTGCATCAACTAGTCTAGAACAAACAAGTAGGCAAAATTCATTCAACTTCATATATAAAAGAGTGATAAACCGTCAACAGTGTAGTTGGATATACAGCTACAGGTGAATGACGATAAGCACCTAATTTCCAAAAAGTCCAAGGTCCCACGCGAGGAACTTTAATTAATAAAGTATTCAAAGAATGCATTGTATTAATTTGTATTAAGTAAAAAACCAGAAGTTCACATTAATCAATGTATGAAAAAAACGACCAAGTATGCAATGTGAGTTGCATAAGTAAGTCTAAGTTAATTAGTATTATTGTAATATTATATTTTATCAAGTATTAATTATAGTAAGTTAAAGTTTAAGAATTATTTATTAGAACAAATGTGTTAAATTGTACGACTTTAGAGACACATACATAATGAACTGATTGTAAAGCCTAATTCTGCAAAATTAAAGCATGATATATTTGACTCAAGTTACTTATGTCTGTTCTCTTATTCAAAGCATTAGGATGTTTAAGAATAGAACACATTTCTAAGAACTGTCTTTTACCAAGATTGCGCTCAGTGCCAAGAATTTTGACTTCATTGAAATTCACTTTATGTTTGGTGTTAATTGCGTGTTGCGCTAACGCACATGTGTGCTTAGACAGATTAATGTCACTTCGATGCGAAGTAAGACGTCCTTTTAGTGATCTTCCAGTTTGACCAATATAACAAGCGTTACACTCAGCACAAGGTAAGTAGTATATAGTGTTAGATAGTGTAACATTTAACATCTTCTTCATGAATGTGTGGTACTCATAATGTAAAAATTTTTTAGATGAACTGATGATGCTATCAGAATTCGATAGCGAAACGTCTTCAAAATAGATGAAGTAGTATCAACTTTGTCTTTTATTTCTCCACCTAGTAGACCGATATTTGAACCCACCACTCGTCTGAGTGATCCTTATTATATATATTATATATATATATATATATATATATATATATATATATATATATATATATTATTGTAGATAAATAAAGGCACAGAAGATGAGGAAGAAATCTATTTATTGTATACCTCTCTATATTCTCTTTGTTTCTATATATTTATATATATATATATATATATATTTATATATATATATATATATATATATATATATTATATATATATATAATATATATATATATATATATATATATATTATGTAGATAAATAAAGGCACAGAAGATGAAGAAGAAATCTATTTATTGTATACCTACATAATATTTGTCATTTTGTAATACGTTCAAGTAGTTTTTTAAAAAATATTTGTATGTTTTACCCAGTACAAAGTTGTCTTTGTTAACATATTTGTAAACTAGTCGATAATATTCATAGAATTGTTTATTGGTTTTGAAGTGCATTTAAGAACAATTTTTGTTTGAACGTAAGATTAACGAAAAAGGTTGTTTGAAAGAAGTCGGGAATTTTTAGTTCCTAGAAAATGTTAAAGTACTTACGACTGGGAAATGTAAAGACGTTGAAATAAATAAAAAGGCATATTTATTTGTAAGTTATTGATGGAAGGGGGTATTATTCCAAGAGAGTTTTTGGAATAAACGGAAACGACAGTGAGTGTAGAGACCGTGTAGAGAGTTGATTACCGACAGCTGAAAGGAGCAGTTTGTGTTTAAGAAAAAAAATTAAAAAGTGTCGGTCTTCGTTGACCATAAACCTTGTTTTTAGGTATCCCTAAAAGTAACAAGTACAAAGTTTTATTTTTTAAAAATTTCAAATTAATTTCAATGATACTTGCATAATAGTATTCGACATATCGTAAATAAAAATTGTTCCAAGATATTCAGATATACATCTATATTTCTTTCTAACAATATTCTCCGTTGCGAGGACTTCTTTTTCATCGACGCTTAAAGACTCCAGTGTATTTTGTCAGGAATTTTATACATAAACAATTTCGTAATATTTTTTAAATTATTTCTTGCAACCATAATTCATTATTCTATCTATACTGGACAACTTTCTATTTTAAAATAACTTGCGGTATGTTTTTATATGACTTTTTATATTCAATTACTTACTCTCTTCTTAGATTGTTTGTTTTTTGCAATTTATGCTGTCATTAAAATTTGTGTCTATTTCGTTGGTAGAAACATTTTTTTAATACTTAGCTAGACCTTAACTTAGAAACTTAACTTAGCTTCAATTAAAATTTTTTATTAGTTTTAATTTAAACCCCCCAATATGGGCCTCTTGTTTCTTGAAAACAAATACAATATTAAGAACAACTAATTACTTTTTAATAAGATTGGCTTTTACTTTCAATTCTCTATGTATCAGAGTCAAAACACACTATCAAAAGAAGTCATGAAATAAACTAAGTTTTACTATCTTGACCAAATTTTTTAAATTTTTAGAATGTATTGTCCATTATTATATTTTATATTTGTGTTGTTAATGTTGAGTGTCCAAGTTTATTTTAAATAATCTCAACGACTAGTAAGTAACACTGACACATTGTGATATTTTTTAAATATTTACACATTTTTTATATATATTACAGTGTCTTGAAGGAATAAAATAATTCCAAAAGCTTGACAAAAGCTCAAAAGAGTGTTTCTCTAACATCTCGGCCAACCTTCTGACTGCAGCCCTAATAAATTGGTGTTTTTGTATATATATATATATATATATATATATATATATATATATTATATATATATATATATATATATATATATAAATTAATATTTCTTGGGTTAGGTTTAATAAAGATATGTTACATGTGGAACTAGATTTTATTTTCCATTGCAATTAATCAACGTTTCGGCAGGAAACCCTTGCCTTTGTCAAGATTCTAAAATGTGTATATATATAAGGACAAACAGATATTGTAAAATATGTATATATATATGACTTACCAAAACGTAAAACGTGACACAGACATTAACGAACTGACATATAAAAGTTGATATCTGATATCTCATTGTTTACTGTCATTAATAATAATAATAATAATAATAATAATAATAATAATAATAATAATAACCTCCTAAAAAAAACCTCCTAGCGAACATAAAACAGCTGGGTCTAAATGAACATCTTTATAAGGCCATGCAGAAAGCTGTACTCCTCGCGACGTCCAGATGTGTACGAAAATTTTTGGGAGATACTCCAACATACCAAGTCACCTAGGGCTCGATAACACGGAAAGAGTCCCACCAGAGCTCAATCCTTTTGATACCGTAGGTATCTGGGATGAGTGAATTTTCCCCTTAGAGGGAGTGTGAGCCGTATGGCTAAATCTGGATAATAATAATAACCTGTGGGAGTTTTTATCAGTTCTTCTATCAGGCGCGGCCCCCTGCGAATGGGGGATGCTTTCTGGGTATCCGTAGCGCAGATACCCAGAGGGTAACAGGAATACCTGTCGTGGAACAAAAACTGACACCTGGCAGTAGGTATAAAATGCACACCCATAATAATGGAGAATAATAATTTATGTTTAGGGTCGCTGCCTGGGGATCGCCAGGGCACGTCTGGAGCCGGCGCTGGACGTGACAGCATGCGGGACGTCGGTGGCAGGGTGTTGAGGAGGCGGGCCCCTGTCATACAATCAGCTACAGCCCAACAACAACAGCAAGAACAACCACAAGCGAGCCAAACAACAACAAGAGCTCCACTCGCTGAAGGTGCTGCGCTGGAACATCAGCCGGCGCTCACCCAAGCGGGACGACCGAGGCAGCGCATGAAATGGACTGCGTCCATAAATGAGAATATTTTGCGCTTTTATTACCAGGTGACAAACCTTGGTCAAGAAACGATCGGGTATCGACAAAATCTCTATGCCGAATTTTGCAGGGAGTACCCAGAAATTCAAGTAACTGAACAACGAGTTGCTGATCAATACCGGGTAATTATAAGAAATAATCTTATCCCAGAGGCTAGACGCAATACCATCAGAAGCGAAGTCGAACGGGAGATTAATCACCAAGAGGTAAATGTAGATCAAGTCCCTAATGAAAGACATGAGCAGATTCCTGAGCTTACCATACAAGAAACTCAACCTGATAATACACTACAGGACAACAACGAGTTACGCGATACTCTGGTAAGCGAAATGGCACGAGCTGTACAAGAGTTTAATGGAACAAATCCACTTAGCAGACCACCGCTACCAAAAATAAACTCTTCTAAAAAACTAGGTGCTCTGTTACAAATTATAAATACTGAAGTCCTACCCAATTACGTCGTAGAAGCCCATACGCTGGAATATTTGCATATGCTTATTTACTGTGCAGCAACAGTAACAGCTAATATAATGGGAATTAAGATCAGAACACGACGGGGTACCAATGCCGGAAGGACTGATAACAGAGTTGCACCCTGGGAGAAACGGCTTCTAAACAAGATTGAATTACTGCGTAGGGACATTGGTCAAATGACAGAATATATACGAGGAACAACAAGTAGAAAAGTCATTAAAAGAGCTGATCAAATAATGCTAAGCACTGCAAGACACTCGCAATATGATCCAGTAAACATCACAGCCCATCAGTGCCTGGATACATTAAAACAAAAACTCTCCGTTTATTCCGGACGACTAAGGAGGTACAAGGTTAGCAACAGCAGGAAAAGTGACAATGCACTTTTTGAGCATGCCGAGAAGGCATTCTATCGGAAACTTAATTCCACTGCCGAAAGTGCCAATAAATCATACCCAAGCCAAGAAGACATTCAGGAGTTTTGGGGAAATCAACTTTCCACACCAGCTGCTCTTAACACCAATGCTGGATGGATAGTAGATACGACGCACAGCTGTCAACACTACCGCACAACTGTTTATGAACCCTTCACCACAGAAGAAGTCTCTAATATCATCAAAGAGCTTCATAACTGGAAATCTCCTGGACCAGACGGAGTTCAAAACTTTTGGCTTAAGAAGTTCTGGAGTGCTCATGAGTGCCTGTCAACATTAATTAATCGCGTTATTTCTAATCCGCAGGAAATACCATCATTCCTAACTCAGGGAACGACTTATTTAATACCGAAGGATCAAAATAATACCCAAGATCCAGCCAAATACCGCCCAATTACGTGTCTTCCAACTCTGTATAAGTTGGTCACATCCTGTGTAGCCCAGCGTATCTACCAGCACTGCGCTCTAAACAATATCATAGAACCTCAACAGAAAGGATGCGCTAAGGGCTCCATGGGTTGCAAAGAACAACTTATTATCGACTCAGTCATTTCTAACCAGGCATACACCAAAAAAAGGAACCTCTTCACTGCCTTTATTGACTATAAGAAAGCCTTTGACTCAGTACCGCATGAATGGCTGGTAAATATATTAAGAATATATAAAGTCGATGATAATATAGTGACCTTCTTAAGACATATAATGACAGATTGGAAGACTAAAATTCACCTCCAAATACCTGGTGAAAACAATATCGAAACGGAAAATATCGCAATTAACCGCGGCCTATTCCAAGGAGACTCGCTGAGTCCCTTGTGGTTCTGTCTAGCGATGAACCCACTATCCCAGCTATTAAACTCTAGTGACTCAGGTTTTAGCATTAAAAACAACAACAATGTAGTGGCAAAGCTTAATCATCTGTTGTATATGGATGATTTGAAACTAATGGCTTCCACTCGAAATCACTTAGATCAAATGCTAAAAACTGTGGAAACTTTTTCAAATGATATCAGTATGCACTTTGGGTTAGACAAATGTCGTGTATTAAATATAGTAAAGGGAAAGGTTCAGCCCGGGGGATTCGATATGCAAAGTGGCCAAAACATCGAGGCTATGGGCGAAAATGATATGTATAAATATCTAGGAGTAAAGCAAGCGCGGAAAATTGACCATAAACAAATGAAAATGGAATTAACATCAGAGTTCATACGAAGAGTAAAACAGCTACTCCGCTCACATCTTAATAGTAAAAATTTGTTTAAGGCATTAAACACCTATGCATTTTCCGCGCTTAGCTACTCATTTGGTATTATTAAGTGGACTAAAACGGATATAGAAGCTCTTCAGAGAAAAGTACGAACACACCTCACAAAGGCACAAAAACACCATCCTCGAAGTGCAGTAGAAAGAACGACATTACCGCGGTATTTAGGAGGACGAGGACTTATTGATATAAGCGAGCAATTAGAAAAACAGATTACTAATTTAAGAACTTATTTTCAGGTGCAGGCGGAGACATCTACTCTTCATCGCGCGATTTGTGCAGTAGATGATACAACACCGATCAAACTGAGGGAACAAGAAATGCGCATAGACCATCTTACTAAGAACGAAAAAATGCGCATCTGGATGGGTAAACCTCTACACGGGCGACATCCGAATGAGGTCAGTCAAGACTATGTCGACAATATAGCGTCGAACTATTGGCTGACATCAGGAAAGATGTTCCCTGAAACAGAAGGTTCATTACTCGCCATTCAGGATCAGGTTATACCAACCAAAAATTACCTGAAATATATTGTCAAAGACCCTCAGGTCCAAAACGACAAATGCCGATATGGATGCCAAGCCCAAGAAACGATCCAACATCTTACCGGAGGCTGCCAGGCATTTGCTGCAACTGAATATAAGGAACGGCATGACTCAGTAGGGAAGATCCTCCATCAAGAGATAGCTATTAAACTGGGACTTCTACAAACAAACCATCTCCCATATTATCAATACGTTCCAGAGAGTATGCTTGAGAATGACAACTACAAGCTATACTGGGATCGCACTGTGCTCACAGACCAAACTGTAGCACATAATAGACCAGATCTCGTGCTAGTTAATAAACTAACACGACAAACAACTCTAATCGATGTGGCGATACCTAACAACAATAATCTGCGTGTTAAGTACAACGAAAAGATCGCCAAGTACAGAGATCTGGAAATACAAATAAGGAGACAATGGAGAATGGAAAGTACCCAGACGATACCTATTATTCTTTCTACCACTGGAGTCATTCCGAAGAACCTCCTAGAAAACATAAAAAAGCTGGGTCTAAATGAACATCTATATAAGATCATGCAGAAATCTGTGCTACTTTCGACGTCCAGATGCGTGCGAAAATTTTTGGGAGATACACCGACGTACCAAGTCACCTAGGACTCGATAACATGGAAAGAGTCCCACCAGAGCTCAATCCTTTTGATACCGTAGGTATCTGGGATGAGTGAATTTTCCCCTTAGAGGGAGTGTGAGCCGTATGGCTAAATCTGGATAATAATAATAATAAGTAAAGTAAAAATTTGTTTAAGGCATTAAATACGTACGCCTGTTCTGCGCTGAGCTACTCATTTGGTATTATAAAGTGGTCAAAAACGGATATAGAGGGTCTTCAGCGGAAAGTAAGAACACTTCTCACAAAGGCGCAAAAACATCATCCACGTAGTGCAGTAGAGAGAACAACATTACCGCGGTATCAAGGGGGAAGAGGACTTATGGATATAGGTGAGCAATTAGATAAACAAATTGCTAATCTAAGACTTTATTTTCAGGTACAGGCTGAGACATCTACTTTACATCGAGCAATTTGCGCAGTAGATGATACGACGCCGCTTAAACTGAGGGAACAAGAAATGCGCATAAACCACCTGACTCAGCAAGAAAAAATGCGCACCTGGATGAGTAAACCTCTGCATGGGCGACATCTCAATGAGATCAACCAAGAATATGTCGACAATACAGCGTCGAACTATTGGTTGACATCAGGAAAGATGTTTCCCGAGACTGAGGGTTTCCTACTTGCCATTCAGGATCAGGTTATTCCAACTAAAAATTACCTGAAATATATTGTTAAAGATCCTCAAGTCCAAAATGACAAATGCCGATATGGATGCCAAGCCCAAGAAACCATCCAACATCTTACCGGTGGCTGCCAGGCATTTGTCGGTACTGATTATAAAGAACGCCATGACTCAGTAGGAAAGATTATTCACCAAGAACTAGCTGACAAACTGGGACTTCTCCATACCGACCATCTTCCTTATTATCAATACGCTCCTGATAGAATGCTTGAAAATGACAACTACAAGCTATACTGGGACCGCACTGTGCTTACAGACCAACCAGTGGCCCATAATAGACCGGATCTCATACTAGTTAATAAACTTACTAGACAAACAACACTTATTGATGTGGCGATACCCAACACCAATAATTTAGTTGTTAAATACAACGAAAAGATCGCCAAGTACAGAGATCTAGAAATACAAATCAGGAGACAATGGAGAATGGAAAGTACCCAGACACTACCTATTGTTCTATCTACTACTGGTGTTATTCCCAAAAACCTCCTAGCGAACATAAAACAGCTGGGTCTAAATGAACATCTTTATATGGCCATGCAGAAAGCTGTACTCCTCGCGACGTCCAGATGTGTACGAAAATTTCTGGGAGATACTCCAACATACCAAGTCACCTAGGGCTCGATAACATGGAAAGAGTCCCACCAGAGCTCAATCCTTTTGATACCGTAGGTATCTGGGATGAGTGAATTTTCCCCTTAGAGGGAGTGTGAGCCGTATGGCTAAATCTGGGATAATAATAATAATAAATAATATATATATATATATATAGAAATATATAATATATATATATATATAATATATATATATATATATATAATAGAATATATATATATATATATATATATATATATATATATATATATATATATAATATATATATATATATATAATATATAGAAATAATAATAATAAAGGCCTTTATTCATCACATAATATTATTTACATAAATTAATATTCAAAAAGCTCCAGGCGAGTTTCAGTTCAGGAAATGTACAGTGCGAAGCACTGACACATCCTGTCTGTTCAGCTAACCTGGGCAACAAATAATAAGAAATATCTAGAATTGTAACCAATTAATAGTACTAATATTTATATAAAAACGAAATCAAAAACAAAATGTAAATTAAATAAATTTTAGTTAACTAAATGTAGGAAAATATAAAAATAATTAATTTATGCATTCAATTAATATGCGCCCTAAATGTAAGTTCTACTCATAATTATTTATATTATCAAACCTTACCTATGCAATATGTCGTAATTTCTCAAAAACGAACTTTTTAAATTTGTTTTGAGTAAAATTCAAAGCAGTGGTATAATTATTCATAACTTGAGCTATATGATATGAAAAAGATCGCTTATAGTTCTGTGTACGATGATAAGGGATAGAAATGGTGTTTTTATGTCTGATGTTAATATTATGTACATCAGTACGGAATTTTATTTTATTATAGAGATATGGTGGGGTTTTAAAAATAACAATTTTTTGGAATTGACAAGCTGAATGAAAATGTCGTCTGAGTTTCATACTTAACCAACCTGTTTCTTTAAGTTTGTAACTTATTGGTTGATTTCTGCGGATACCATGTATCAAACGAAGGCAAGAATTTTGCATTTTTTGTATTCGATAACTATCACGTTCTGTAATACATGAATTATAAATAGAATCGCAATAGTTAAAATGTGATAACACCAAGGTATCACACAGCAGTTTTTTTAAGTCTTTGGTCAATATATGACGGGATTGAAATATAAATTTCAAATTTATATAACTTTTCTGCAAGCACTTGTTCACATGATCACCAAATCTTAAGTTATGATCTATATGTTAGCCTAAGTTTTTGACAGTTGCCTTAAATTCTATCGAAGAATTATCAATGGTGATCATATGAGCAAAATCTCTCAGAAATATTTCTCTTTGTGTCACTGGACCAAAAACTATACCTACAGATTTATTGTTATTAAGCCGAAGACAATGGCTAGAAGAAAATTGAGAAACTCTATCTAAATCATAATTAATTGCAGCCACTGCCTGTTTAAACTCATCAGGCTTAAAGGATAAGTAGATCTGAGTGTCATCAGCAAAATAGTGCTGATTACAGGAGAGAAAATGAGCAGGAAAGTTTGAAGTATATATACTAAATAATTTGGGACCCAATATAGAGCCCTGTGGTACCCCTTTATTTGTTTTAAGGTAGTTTGATGTCTTACCATTGTAATGAATAGCTTGACTTCTATTACTGAGATAACTGAATAGCATATCAGATGCCTGCTTAGACATTTCAATATACTTAAACATTGAAATCAACAGAGAATGGTCAAGCGTATCAAAAGCTTTGGAATAATCCAAAAGAATCAGCACTGTAATTAAGCCATTATCGCAACCACCAAATATGTCATCAGTTATTTTTAAAAGGGCACTAGTGCAGCTGTGATCCTTTTTGAAACCGGACTGATTTTCTGGCAGAATTTTATGTTTATCTAAATGAACCTGTAGTTGCTGATTTAAAATGTTCTCTAGGATTTTTGAAAAAGTAGGTAGTATACTAATCGGCCGTATTTCATTAAAACCTGTCGGATTATTAGTTTTCGGTATCGGTACAATTTTAGCAACTTTCCACATCGATCTCTCCCGTTTTTATTAACCAATTTGTTTGAATAGAAGGCTTTTTTTTCTCTTCTGACAGCTAAAGTAAACATATTTCTAATCGTTTTATATTCCTCCCAAGTTTGCATGTTTTTGTATTTAGTATTAGTATATAATTATTTTTATATGGGCGTATCGTTGATGTTTTTGAAAAAGGTAAGGTGGAGATATGTTATGACTTTAAGAGCTTTTTATGATGTTATATTGTTATTGTTTAAATCAGATTGAAATATATTTTATTTAGGTTTTGTGTATCTTTTTTGTCATTTATTGCGTTGGTGTTTCTTTTTATTTCTATTGATTCGTATATCTCCCTTTTCTTTTTGTTTTTTTCTGTTTTTAAAATTTTAATGTTTTCAAAGTCAAATTTTTGCTTCTTCCCGCTTTCATGTTTTGTGAGCGCAGTGACGTTGTTATTGTCGTATTTGTGAGAACGAATTCTGGATTGAAGCAGTTGACTGGTTTGACCGATATAGACACCTTCACAGTTTGTACATGGTATCTCGTAAACAACATGTGATTTTTTAAGTTTTGGAGTTTGTGTCTGTATATATATATATATATATATATATATATATATATATATATATAATATATATATATATATATATATATACAGGGTGGTGAATCGTCAAACGGGCCATAGGAAATTCAATGGGAAATTCTGAATTGTTGAATTCCTGCTTCCCTAATTATTTTACAACAAAAGTCATAAGAAACTATTTGTAGAGGACTGAAATATGTATTAAAAACAACTGTTAAAATTGTTCTACGAATTAAATGTATTCCAAAATTTTGTAAAAATATAATACATTTTTCAGGCCACCCCTTAAATTCAGGCCACACGAGGTACAATAATGTGTCATGTTGCGTTTGGTCATATTTATGTTTCTGATATTTGACAATATTTGAATTTAAAAAATTTTAATTTTGTGATTTATTGTTTCCCAGACATCCAGAAGACATCCCTGGGACGTCCATTTTATGCCATTTTAAGGTCCAAACGTCCCGGGACTTCTTTTGGACGTCCGAGGGACGTCCAAGGGATATTTCTAGTCGGACATACCAGGGACGTCCCATAAGGTCGTCCGAGGGACGTCCCATTAGGGATGTATTCTAGATGTTAATTGTGTCATTTTTTTACTTAAGCATATTTTTTACAAAATATAATATCTTCCTACTAAACTTTACTTTAAAAAGTTATATTTAGTTTTAAATACCATTAATTTATACGAAAACAGACAGAGGCCCTTTTAGAGAAAAATCCTTATCCTATAGCTGAGTTGTATCTCTAAAATTTTGTTCTGTAGTGGAACTGAAATTTAAAAATTAGAAGATAAAAGAAGAATGTGGTTATGTTTTAACGACGCTTCTATTTATCTCCTTGTATTTATGTTGCTTTTTAACGCATTTTTATTTTTAGCTAGCATTTTCGGAATCTTTTATTTCTCGAATTATAATTATTGTTGTTGTGGTTGTAATTAGAATTAGTTTATTGCTTTCGATACTAGTTTATAGTTTGGTAATTTATTATTATAGTCTTTAAGTAGGTATATAGGAATTTTATAGGTAATTGTTGTGGTTGTGGTGTGAGTTGCTACATTTGTAAAGTAAGTATGAGTAATGTACTTAAAAATAAATAAAAATCCCATTTATTTTTGCTTTTCATTTTATTAGTTTTTTGTAAGTTCTCTTTAGGTCCTGTATACATCCTCATTTAGGTCCTGTATTAGTCCATGTGGACGTACAATGGATGTCCCCAATACATCCTTCTTAGGTCCTATATAAGTCCGTATTAAGTTCTGTATATGTACTATGTACGTCCCCATGAACATCCCTGGGACGTCCAGGGGACGTACTTTTTGGTAACATTTAGATCTTATTGGACGTCCCGGGGACGTCCAAATTATGTAAACGGATGTCCGTGGGATGTCCGGACATTTAATGAGGTACATCCTTCGGACGTCCATGGGACGTACTTGTGCTGTCTCGGTTAAAAAACTATATAGTTGATTAAAAATGTATTCAGTTGACTAGAAACTAGCAATAATAAAAATGTTTTATTCAGGCAATAGTGCGCGAATTGTCAGTTCTTTATTTAGCGTAAGATATTCCAATGGACCAATTCAAAGTCATTCAACAATTCAAAGGATTTAACAAAATTTTGAAAATAATGGGACCGTGATTTCTAATTGTACCTGTACAAACAATATTGCTGAGGTACCAAAAAATTTAGAAAAACAAAATGAAATAAATGTATTAACAGCAGTTGTAGAAAATCCTAGAATAAGTTCTCGGACCATTGCAGACCAGTTTAATATTCATAATTCTACGGCCTTAAAAATTTTGAAAAGGAATAAATTCCGTTCATATGAACTGAATACATTTCATCAATTTTATTGCTTTGTAAACAACACTACACTAGTAGTAGTAGTATTTGTAAAAATTTGCGTATTTTAGTATTTGTGTATAATTTAATCACAAAATAAAAATATTGACAATTCAAATATTGTCAAATATCAGAATCATCAATATGACCAAACGCAACATGTCATACACATTCTTGTACCTCGTGTGGCCTGAATTTAAGGGTGGCCTGAAAAATGTATTATATTTTTACAAAATTTTGGAATACATTTAATTCGTAGAACAATTTTAACATTTGTTTTTAATACATATTTCAGTTCTCTATAAATAGTTTCTCATGACTTTTTATGTAAAATAATTAGGGAAGCAGGAATTCAAAAATTCAGAATTTCCCATTGAATTTCCTATGGCCCGTTTGGCGATTCACCAACCGGCATATTATATATATATATATTATATATATATATATATATATATATATTATATATATATATATATATATATATATATATATATATATATATATAATATAAAAATAATAATAATAATATATAATAACAACAACCACAAGTGAGCCAAACAACAACAAGAGCTCCACTCACTGAAGGTGCTGCGCTGGAACATCAGCCGGCGCTCACTCAAGCGGGACGACCGAGGCAGCGTATGAAGTGGACAGTGTCCATAAACGAAAATATTTTGCGCTTTTATTATAAGGTGACAAACCTCGGTCAAGAAACAATCGGCTATCGACAACAACTGTATGCCGAATTTTGCAGGGAGTACCCAGAAATCCAAGTATCTGAACAAAGAGTAGCAGATCAATACCGGGTAATTTTAAGAAACAATCTTATTCCAGAGACTAGACGCGACACCATCAGACGCGAAATCGAACGGGAGATCCATAACCAAGACAAGTTGCAGACAAGTCCTAATGAAATCCCTAATGAGCAGATTCCTGAGATTCTCATACAAGAAACTCAACCTAATAATACACAGCAGGACAATAACGAGTTGCACGATAGTCTGGCAAACGAAATGGCGCGCGCCGTACAAGAGTTTAGTGGAACAAACCCACTTAGCAGACCACCGCTACCAAAAATAAACTCTTCCAAGAAACTAGGAGCGCTGTTACAAATTGTGAATACTGAAGTCCTACCCAATTATATCACAGAAGCCCACACATTGGAATATTTGCATATGCTGATTTACTGTGCAGCAACAGCAATTGCTAATGTTATGGGCATTAAGATCAGAACACGACGGGGTACCAACATCGGAAGGACTGGTAACAGAATAGCACCCTGGGAAAAACGACTGCTGAAGAAGATCGAATTACTGCGTAGGGACATTGGACAAATAACAGAGTACATAAGAGGAGTAAGAAGTAGAAAAATCATCAAAAGAGCTGAAGAAATACTGTTTAACACTCTAAGACACTCACGATATGATCCAGAAAACAACACACCTCAACAATGCCTGGACACATTAAAACAAAAACTATCTGTTTACTCAGGCCGCCTGAGGAGATACAAAGTTAGTAACAACCGGAAATGCGACAATATACTTTTTGAGCAAGCAGAGAAAACTTTCTATAGGAAACTTAATTCCACTGTAGAAAACGCAAATAAATCCTACCCAAGCCAAGAAGAAATTCATGAGTTTTGGGGAAACCAACTTTCGACGCCAGCTACCCATAACAACAATGCTGGATGGATTGAAGACACCACGAACAAATGTCAACACTACAGGAATATTCCTTATGAACCTTTCACCACTGAAGAAGTCTCGAACATTATCAAAGAGCTTCATAACTGGAAATCTCCTGGACCGGACGGAGTTCAAAACTTCTGGCTAAAGAAGTTTTGGAGTGTTCATGAGCTTTTAACAGTATTTATTAATAATATTATTTCTAATTCACAGGAAATACCATCATTCCTTACTCAGGGAACCACTTATCTAATACCGAAGGATCAAAATAACACCCAAGATCCAGCCAAGTACCGCCCAATTACTTGTCTTCCAACTTTGTACAAATTGGTCACATCCTGTGTGGCCCGGCGTATCTACCAACACTGTGCTCTGAACAATATCATAGAGCCGCAACAGAAAGGATGCGCTAAGGGCTCCATGGGATGCAAAGAACAACTTATTATCGACTCAGTCATTTCTAACCAGGCATACACCAAAAAAAGAAACCTTTTTACTGCCTTCATTGACTACAAGAAGGCTTTTGATTCAGTGCCGCATGAATGGCTTATAGATATATTGAAAATATATAAAGTCGATGATAATCTCGTGACCTTCTTGAAGCATATAATGGCAGAGTGGAAGACTAAAATTCACCTTCAAATACCTGGTGAAATTAATATCGAAACTGAAGATATCCCTATTAACCGGGGCCTTTTCCAGGGGGACTCGTTGAGTCCACTTTGGTTCTGCCTAGCGATAAACCCACTATCTCAGCTGCTGAACTCTACTGACTCAGGATTTAGCATCAAAAATAACAACACCGTTGTAGCGAAGCTTAATCATCTGTTGTATATGGATGATTTAAAATTAATGGCTTCCACTCGAAACCACCTAGATGAGATGCTAAAAACTGTAGAAAATTTCTCAAATGATATCAGTATGCATTTTGGACTAGACAAGTGCCGTACATGGGCGGATCCAGAAAATTGTCTTGGGGGGGGGCACAAGGTTCAAACTTAGAATAAGGAATATTATGTATTACAGTGAGATTTGTGAATTGCGATGACTTAATACATAATGCTGTTTTTTTTTTAATAAATGAACTTATTTATACGAAAATATGCAGTTGTATTCAAAATTATTTGTTTGCCTTTTATTAGGAACTTTAGAATTATCAATATAGAATATTACCATTTTAATTCAAAAATACTGGTCAGAACACTTCGACCTGTTAGCCGTTACCATGAATTTAAGATCTACAAAATGTTGTTTATATGATAAAAATACACAACACATAAGTATAAGTATACTGTATTTCAATATAGGTAAAAACATAAAGAAAATTACTTTTTATTCGACCATCTTCTCATAAAACCTTGAGAGACAGCTTTCGCTTGTGCTTCCTCGCGTACACGTCCAAGACTTCTTCGGCTTTCAATTCACTGGATAAGTCTTGGTGAACATGGAGTAATGCCAGTCCATTAAGCCTCTCTTCCGTCATGGTCGTTCGCAGGTATGTCTTCATACGACGCAAAGCAGAAAAGGTTCGCTCAGCTGTACTTGTCGTCACAGGAAGAGTGCACAGCAGCTGCAGTAAAACTTGTACATTTTGCAGTGGTTCGGCCAACTTGTATGCCTGTGCAGGATGTTTTGGCATTTCTTTTGCAGAATTGGACCACATGTGTTTCCAAATTTGTAGCTCACCTTTCAGAGCAGAGAAGCACGGCAAATCATGTTCATATTTACGAGCTCCTTGAAGAATATCACTTATTTGACCATCACTGAGATCTGGTGAGAGAAGATGTTGTAGCTTACCTACACATTCCATTTCATTTTTGGGAAATCTTGCCATCAGTTCATTGATTACAAAATCCAGAAATGGGATGTAAATTGTCATCCTATAATATTCTTCAACCGTTTCAGCCTGGACATTTGCTCGGTTTTTTTGAAGGGATGTTGTCCTGGGCTTCTGAATATCTGTACCCATTTCTTCCGCCAGCTTAGTTGATTGAGTGAATAACTCCTTGAATGTGTCGGTGCTGTTGTTTCTCCTTTCCTGTAGGCTTTTTGTAGTGACTTCTACAAGCTCAGTTGCTTTAAGTACGTCCATGTACTCAGCTTGAAGTTTACGTGCTAGTGGTAAGGTTATTCCAAGGACCTCAGCTAACACTACCACACTGACCAAAAACTCGGATGAGAGGATAGAGTGCATGAAAGCAAATGCATTGCTTCCCTTGCCTTGAGGAGAATTAGCAATTCTTTCTAGAGCAGCAGGGAGTGTAGGAAGGTGTTCCACAAAAGTCAGAACAGCATCGTGTCTTTCAATCCACCTTGTTTCACAGAGTTTTTTCAGACCATGAGTTCCTGGTTTCAGGTTGTGATTCTCCCTTACTTCGTTTTCCAAAATTTTAAATCTTGCTGGAGAATCACGGAAGAAAACTGCTACGGAAGATATAACTCCCATTGTATTCCTAATGCTAGCAATAGAGCAAGCTTTACTAATTGCCAGATTCAATCTGTGATTGGCACAGTGAGTGTACATTGCCAGAGGCTGGATCTGGGAAATTCGGGCTTGTACGCCTTTGAAAACCCCACTCATGTTGGACGACCCGTCAAAAGCTTGACCACGGCAGTTAGCTAAATCAACATTAAGTTTTTTCAGTTCTTGAACAATAGTGTTTGCTAGGTTCTCTCCAGTTAGATCAATAACATCAACGAACTTGATAAAATCTTCTTCAATGTTGCATTTCTTAGTGTCGAAATATCTAATGCAGATGGTTAGCTGTTCTTTAAGCGACAAATCTGTCGTTTCGTCTGCCATAATAGTAAAAAACTTTGATTCTTTTATTTTAGATATGATCGTGTCAGTGATCACATCACCACAACATTCAATTATCTCATTCTGAGTTGTTTTGCTTATGTAACTAGCATTCTTTCCACAAAATTTTAAATGAGAGCCTAGAACCTTATCCCCTGCATCAACTCTGAATTGCAGTAGTGCCCGAAAATTACCTTCCCCGAAGCAGCTCTCAGTGTTTAGATCAATTATACCATCATCTCTGTGGCCACGAAGTGGTATATTTTGTATTGCATGACTCTTCAGCAATTCGGTGGCCTTTTTATAAGAAGTCATTGGTTCAACAACCAACTTCCCCAATTTAACATCATTATTCCCACCTTCTCTACGACCAAACATAACACAGTACTTGCATAGACCACCATGTAATTGCTTGCTGTAAACTAGCCATTCATGTGTTTTTAACCAGCTTTGCTGAAAAGAGCGGTTTTTCTTGCCTTCAGAAACCATTGGGAATATGAAACTTTGACATGGCACCCAAGGGTTTTTTATCCATTGATATTTCTCTTCATCTGTTAGAAGTGATGGTGTGATATCTCCATTTTTAAGAAGACGACCAAAATCGCGAACAGATAAGTTAGAAGAGCTGACTCCTAATCCTGATGCAGAGCAATCTGTTCCTGATTCCTTATCCCCAAATACATGAGCTTCTTTAACAGGTATGTTACTGTTAGCTGTTATTTGATTTCCTGGTTGAGAATCTGCATGGTCCACCTGAAAATAATGAAAATACAATAAACATTACATGAACATTTAGCATACTCACAAGATCACAAGATTGGCATTTTTTTAATAAAAACTTAATATTCTCAGTTATTTGTAATCTGATCTTAGTAATCTTTTTTATTTGCTTAGAAAATACGCAAATCTTTGCTTAATGTCCTTAAGATATTAAGCTTCAACAACAACAAATGGTCGCCATTTTATAATAGTACAAATTAGAAAATAGAAACAGCTTTTAGTGCAAACTACAAACTTTTAAAATAAAAAAATAGTATATTTTTAACAGTAAGCCAATGCAATGAAGGCAGTGTTAACTAAAACTAAATGAATATGTTTATCGAACTTACCTTAGGTTTTTTAGAAAAGAAGGAGTCAAGGCCTAGTTGTCTTTTATTCCCTCCACTAGAACTCATTTTATACAACACAACACTGACATAAAACGAGTAACAACGAGAAAATCTTAGTTTTTATTGTTCTTTAGAGTTTTCAGTTACGGCACGTAGCAAACACGTTTATAAACACTGATCACAACACTGTCGCAGTGTCGTCTATCGTCACGATATATACTCAACAAACTCAACCAGGGATAGGATCTAGCGCATCGGTCCATCGGTGGGCGGAGCCATTTTAAATAAGTGGTCGCGCTGTACGACAATTCAAATCAGCTGACCGGGCATTTAAAAAAAATTACTCACTGCACTAAGAACTATTATTTCAAATTAATTTATTTCACAAATTTTGAATTTTCTTTTAAATTTTTGAACGTGTCTAAAAATTTAAAAAAACAATCTTCTTTTTGTTTTTAAATTTCCTAATTACCGAGAATTCCTCAGAAATCCAAATTACCGACTACCCATTTCCGGGAAATCAAAAGAAGCCGGGAAAATGGAGCTCTAACTGTAAGAGATAGTCGGTTAAATGAGAAAAAAATTGCGTAGGACTTCGTAAGTCTTAGGTTTTCACCCAAAGTGATCGAAAGTAGAACCGCAAGTCTATATTTGAACTCTTCGTGTAACTTTGCGTCGATTGATATATGATTTCACTAATTTTGAGTAATTTTTACTAAACTTTCGCTCATAATTGTTTAAATGCAAATAACTTAAAAACCGGAACTAAAGATTCAAGCTCGACTTCTCAATACGCCTCGAATGATATGTCACATGTATTATTTCTGCGACTATAATATAGCACTTCCGATTAGAACTTTTTAACCAAAAGTATACATTTGTTCTCATCTTGCTCCGGCACGTCGAATAATATATCGCTTATACTATTTCGGTGGCTTTTAAATGGTACTTCTTTTTATAACACTAAAACCGGAAGTCCGATGTCAAATTTCTAATCTTTATTACCATCCTTGGGTTATAATCAATTCTATGAGCAGATATTTTGACTGTAGAACAGAATATATTATTTTATTTTATGTAATAATATTATATTGTAATATAACCAATTAATTCATTTATGTTCCCGAAATAAATTATTTAAATCAGGTACAATATGTTTCATAAAAGAATTTTTGAACCTATTTTATCTAGTGTATTTTTATTTCGTCTGGGGGGGGGCACGTGCCCCCGTGCCCCCCCTCTGGATCCGCCACTGGTGCCGTATACTAAATATAGTCAGAGGAAAGGTTCAGCCTGGAGGTTTCGATATGCAAGATGGCCAAAACATCGAGGCAATGGGCGAAAATGATATGTACAAATATCTCGGAGTAAAACAAGCGCGGAAAATTGACCATAAACAAATGAAAACGGAACTAACTTCGGAGTTCGTGCGAAGAGTAAGACAACTAAATCGGTCATATCTTAATAGTAAAAATTTGTTTAAGGCATTAAATACGTACGCCTGTTCCGCGCTGAGCTACTCATTTGGTATTATAAAGTGGTCAAAAACGGATATAGAGGGTCTTCAGCGGAAAGTAAGAACACTTCTCACAAAGGCGCAAAAACATCATCCACGTAGTGCAGTAGAGAGAACAACATTACCACGGTATCAAGGGGGAAGAGGACTTATGGATATAGGTGAGCAATTAGATAAACAAATTGCTAATTTAAGATCTTATTTTCAGGTACAGGCTGAGACATCTACTTTACATCGAGCAATTTGCGCAGTAGATGATACGACGCCGCTTAAACTGAGGGAACAAGAAATGCGCATAAACCACCTGACTCAGCAAGAAAAAATGCGCACCTGGATGAGTAAACCTCTACATGGGCGACATCTCAATGAGATCAACCAAGAATATGTCGACAATACAGCGTCGAACTATTGGTTGACATCAGGAAAGATGTTTCCCGAGACTGAGGGTTTCCTACTTGCCATTCAGGATCAGGTTATTCCAACTAAAAATTACCTGAAATATATTGTTAAAGATCCTCAAGTCCAAAATGACAAATGCCGATATGGATGCCAAGCCCAAGAAACCATCCAACATCTTACCGGTGGCTGCCAGGCATTTGTCGGTACTGATTATAAAGAACGCCATGACTCAGTAGGAAAGATTATCCACCAAGAACTAGCTGACAAACTGGGACTTCTTCAAACCAACCATCTTCCTTATTATCAATACGTCCCTGATAGAATGCTTGAAAATGACAACTACAAGCTATACTGGGACCGCACTGTGCTTACAGACCAACCAGTGGCCCATAATAGACCGGATCTCATACTAGTTAATAAACTTACTAGACAAACAACACTTATTGATGTGGCGATACCCAACACCAATAATTTAGGTGTTAAATACAACGAAAAGATCGCCAAGTACAGAGATCTAGAAATACAAATCAGGAGACAATGGAGAATGGAAAGTACCCAGACACTACCTATTGTTCTATCTACTACTGGTGTTATTCCCAAAAACCTCCTAGCAAACATAAAACAGCTGGGTCTAAATGAACATCTTTATAAGGCCATGCAGAAAGCTGTACTCCTCGCGACGTCCAGATGTGTACGAAAATTTTTGGGATATACTCCAACATACCAAGTCACCTAGGGCTCGATAACACGGAAAGAGTCCCACCAGAGCTCAATCCTTTTGATACCGTAGGTATCTGGGATGAGTGAATTTTCCCCTTAGAGGGAGTGTGAGCCGTATGGCTAAATCTGGATAATAATAAAATAGACTTTTAGACAATATAAATGGCATATTTGCATGCTAAATTCTTAAACATAAATGTAGTTTATATATCTCAATAAAGATATCGATTTTAAAATATGAATCTCAAATGAAGGAATTTATTATGCGCATATATTTGTTTTGTCTTGCGCATAACAAATTAGTAGCAAGGTTCCGAAACTTGACCAATTTTTCTTAATCAACCATTTTTATGTAGGATGAAGGACATTATACTATGATATATAACAATTTTGTAATGAATTAATATACAGACATTGATAAGGTATATTTAATATTGAAGAAATAATCGTTTTTTTTTTCAGGGATAAATGCTGTAAATTGCGTTAACAATGGCCTAGTAAAAATATGTTAAATACTGGCACGCAACCCTTCCCACAGGGACATTTGGCAATCGTGCTAACAGGATAATAAAAAAAGGTAATGTAACTTATGACTTTTTAAAAATATATCATAAGAAATAAATATTTCCATAGGAATTTTTAAAGTTCGATGAAAAACAAATGGAAATTTAATATTAAAATAATTAAAATAAAAACAATATTGTAGTAACTGGATTAAAAATTGATACAGCTAAAGAGAAAATAAAAGAAGATATGACAGATTTTATAAGATTACCCGTTGGATGAAGTAAATAAAGAAAGAACAAATAAATATGGGACAGAAAACTTGTTTGCTACAAATAAGGATAGGCACGTAGAAAAAAAAATAGAATTATGCAAAAAAAAAAAGAGTCAGCGGAAAATCTTAAAGGGTGAAAAGGTATTATTCATAAATAATGATCCAACAAACAAAGAAATAGAAATGGGAGTATATAACTAAAAATGTAAAGGAAAATGTTAAAACGGTAAAAGTAATTTTTAAAAAGATCATAGTAGATGGAGAGAAGTAAAAACGGGAAAAGAAAGTCATTTTATATATTGCTATGGAATATTGCTCAATGGTATTACTAGATGTAAGTCAAACTTTTAATAAGGTTTGGCAGAAAGGACTTCTTTATAAAATTAAACAAATAATATCACCATTCTTTCAAATACTTACATCATACTTAGAAAATTGAGAGTTAAGAATAAAAGTAAGTGGAGAAATACCCAAAATGATCAAATTATGGAGGGAATTTTGCAAGGTAGCGCCCTGAGATCTCTATTATATTTATTATATACGTCTGATACACCAACTTCAAATAACGTAATAATTGGCACATTTGCAGGTAACACAGTAGCACTTACAAGCCATAAACACATCAACATAGCTACACAATAACTCCAAGACTACTTGTATGAGCTTGAAATCTGGTTGGAACAATGAAAAATAGAAATTAATGAAAGTAAGTCAGTTCACATACCTTCACTTTACGACGAGAACCGTATATACGCACCACCCATATAATATATCAACGATGAGCAAACACCCAGGTCTAAGACAACCAAATACCTTGGACTTCATCTGGACCAAACCCTATATTGGAAGAGACACATCAGCAAAAAAAGAAAACAAGTAGAACTAAGTCAAAAAGAAATTAATTGATTCATTGGAAAAAAACGGTAAGTTGCCAATAAATAATAAAATTTTAATTTATAAAACAGTTATTAAACTAATATGGACATATAGTAGTGGATCCAATATTGCTATAATGGAAAGATGTCAATTAATAATCTTAAGAGCAATTGTTGATGCACCCTGGTACATAACTAACCAAAGAATACATGAGGATATCAACAGCTAAAGAAGTCATCATCATCATCAATCAGCTCTGAGTTGTCCATTGTTGAACATAGGCCTCCTCTAGATTTTTCCATCTGCTTCTGTTCTGCGCCTCTGCTATCCAATTGGTCACGATTCTTTTGAGGTCGTCGGTCCATCGCGTTGGGGGGTCTTCCTCGGCTTCGCTTGTCAGCCGTGGTCTCCACTCAAGCAATTTTTTTGTCCAACTGTCGTCTTTCATTCTTGCAACATGTCCTGCCCATCTCCATTTTTGCCTTGTAATATGTTCGATAATGTCTTCCACTCCGGTTCGTCTACGAACTTCCTCGTTTCTTATTCTATTTCTTAAGCTTATTCCAAGCATTGATCTCTCCATCTTTCGTTGTGTCCTTCTCAATTTTTCGGCTGATGTTTTTGTGAGAGTTAAGGTTTCTGCTCCGTATGTGAGGACTGGTAGAACGCACTGGTTAAAAGCTTTTCTTTTTAAATGGATCGGTATATTTGTTTTAAATACGTCTCTCATTTTTCCGAATGCAGCCCAACCCAGACTTATTCTTCTGAGTAGCTCGCATGTTTGGTTATCTCGCGTTAACCTTATTTTGTGACCCAAATACACATATTTTTCCACAAGTTCTATGGGCGACTTTTCGATTTCTATTAGCTCATTGGGGACGAGGTTGGTCATCATTTTTGTTTTTCCATAGTTTATCTTTAAACCGACTTTCTGGGTTACTTGCTGTAGTTGTTGTAGCATAACTCTGGCTTCTCCTAAGTTGTCTGTTATGAGAACAATATCATCGGCATATCTGAGATGATTGAATATCTTTCCATCGATGCTAATACCCTTTGATTCCCACTCTAGCCGTTTAAATGCGTACTCCATAACTGTTATAAATAGTTTTGGCGACAAGGTATCTCCCTGCCGCACCCCTCTGCCAATTTTTATCTTCTCAGTCATGCAATGGAGGTTAACGGTTGTTGTCGCATTTTCGTATATATTTCGAATAATATTTGCATACCTGTGATCTATTCTGCATTCTGATAGTGCTTTTAAGATAGCAACTGTTTCGACTGTGTCAAATGCTTTGTGGAAGTCGACAGAGATGAGAGCAAGGGTCTGTTATATTCGATAGACTTTTCAACTAGAGTTTTAAGGCATTGCAAATGGTCGTTTGTTCCGTGTCCCGCTCGAAATCCTGTCTGTTCTTCTGATTGATAGAAATCGAGTTTTGCTTTTAATCTGTTTGTCAGTATTCGAGTAAAGAGTTTGTATAGGTGGTTAAGCAAACTAATTGGCCTATAGTTTTCGAGATCTAATTTATCCCCTTTTTTTTGAAGGAGGATTGTAACTAATTCTTCCATTTACTTGGAATGTTTTCACTATGCAGACATATATTAAAAAGTGTTTGGATTCGGGACATCAAAAGTGGACCTCCTAGTTTAATTGTCTCAATGACTACACCATATTCCCTCTTACCTCTATTATTTTTCATATTGGTGAGGGCATGTTGAATTTCCACTCGTGATAGATCTGGTATATCCTCCGATCCTACATTATGTACCTTTTTTATTGGTTATTGGATGAGCTCTGGAATAACTTGACTTTTATATAATGTTTCATAGAAACTTTCCACTATATGTAATATGCTTGGTCTATCTGAGATAATATTTCCATTTTTGTCTTTATGTTGGAAGATTTCTTTTTTGCCATTTTTAATTTTTCTCCTCAATGCTTTCATGCTTTTGTTGTCGTCTATAGTTTTTATAATTTTCTCGTTGTTGTATTTTCTAATATCCCGTCTGGTGGCTTTAGAGATTTTTTTATTAATTCTGCTTATATCTTGTGAGTCAACATTTCCTTGACTTCTCAGCATTCTACGATCTTCCATTTTTTGTTTCGTTTCTTTACTAATTTTTTGTTCTTTTCCATGTTTAGGGAAATTAATCACAATATATTCAAAAATCACACTCCAATCCTTTAGATCAGTACATGGTATTAACTAAGATACGAAAAGATTTAAAAAAGAGAAAAAGCCTTATAGAGAAAAGGAAAAACCAATTAAAAAGAGACGATAAAAACGTATAAGGTAAGCAATAAAGTAATTGCAATATTATTTGAAAAAAATGTAACTAAACGAAAAATATAAAACAATAAAAAAAGAAGAGAATATGAATATAAATAATCTATGAAACAACTACAAGGACCTGCTACTGGGTGCAGCTAAGGGAGTATGCGGAACAAGTGCCTCTCGACGCGTTAGTGTTCTGAGCTGTTGGACGTGAATCCCTGTCCTGGCATTTGGTTTTCACCTCTGGCTGCGTTGAGTAGTTGAGTTACTGTGACCAAATGCCCATCTTGGTAGTTAGTATTCGCCTCTGGTTGCGTTGAGTAACTGAGTTACCGTTGCTAACTACCCATCTTCCTGTTCTTTTGTTTTCTTTTTTCTTTTTCTTTGTTCTCCTGAAGAAGCTACATACAATTGTAGCGAAACGTCGAGATGAACCCACTTTTGGGTCACTCACAAATGACACGGTCCAAACCCGGAAGACGAATAAACTATAATTCTGACTCTGGCCGTGGAAGCCTACGATTTCATAAGTTCCATATCCATATCTTTTGCTGCAGGTAACAACAACTCTTCGCCAATTGTGTGAGCTTTTCCTGACTTTGCAATCTTTAGACTAACTAAGAATGATGCCTCTACTGATTTTTCGGTACTACCAGTAAAAGTCATGACTTGACTTTCTGAGTGCTTTTCATTTATGTTAATTTTCGGGTGAAAAAATTCTTCGATTTGCTTAATAATGTAGAATGTTTTGTGTTAAAATGACGATTTAGTAATGAGGGTTTCATACTTTGATTTGATAAAATTTCAAAGCAGATGATACACTGAGGGCGTGGCTAGTTATTTACATCCGTCACCGTAAATCCAATATTTATGTATTCTGGGTCATATTTTCTAGTAATTTTTCGAATTTTAGTAATTACTAAGCCACTTATCTATGTTAATTCAAATATATTAAACTTCACTTAAAACAAATTAGATATGTAATTTGAAGAATGCCACAGTAAATTTTACTGTGTATGTCCTATGGCTGCTTGCGTACCACCTTAATAATCGTCGCGTACCACTGGTGGTACGCGTACCACAGTTAGGGAATCGCTGGCCTAGATTAAATTGTATTGTTAGCTCATAGTCCAAAGTTTGTTAGTATGATAGAAGCATTAACCTCTTTGCTGAGGTACATATTATTTGTGAAATTATAAATGGGGTTTGAGCTCATTTAAGCACAGTCTATTATAGAAAGTTACCTAACTAACATCTATAGTGTAATTATTAGTAGCTGTCAATAAAATCATAATTTTTACTCCACAACTTTAACATTTTATTGTATTTACCATCGTCGATCGAGAAGAAACGGACAAAGGGGCATTACAAAACGATTCTATCCTTATAACTACATTCGAAACTGTCCATTGGTCCTTCGAGAAAACAACATTAAAAGGGCGTTAATTGGATTAGAGCTTCGAAGGAGATGGCCCTTAACGAGCTGAATAGATGTTCCCCAGATCCGTACAAGATTAACGATCGAATTCGAAGTGTGGAGAAGAGAAAAAATAAAACAAAGACCAGAAAGCACCGAAATTAGGGGTAGAAGCATTACTAGAGCCTTTGAGCACCAGAGAACCTGAGTAGTCTTTAAGTCTACTGTTTCAGCAGTTTGGAGATGAAAAATCTAGCAGCATTCAGAGATCCAGCTCACCAGTTCCAGTTGCAGTTCTAAGAAGAAAGCAGGAACATACAAGTGCATGTCGGAATAAAACTAAAAGTTTTTGAATATACATGTATTACCATTTAGAGTAGTGCATTTTTTTTATAAATTAAAAAGATTATTAAAAAATCATGAATGTGTTGCTTGTGTCCATTTCAAATAGGTAAAGAAATAATAAATAAGACTTATAAGTCTTAAGGATAACTTAACTTACAGTATTGAGAAATAAAAAAAGAACTGTCACATTTTAACCTACATATGTCAAATTTACCTCTAAAATCTAATAGATAACATAAAAAACTCATTGTCTCCAAGATTAAGATGTAGTGCATAAAAGTCCTTTTCCTTTTTAAATTTAATGTTTGTTTCGTCCCTCGTAAGTGTTTTATGTTTTCTGTGTGTTTAAATTGTCCTTAATGGTTTTAACTTTAATAATTTTATATACTTGACTTTGCAATAATTTACCATTTATGCCAATAGAACTTTATCAAAGAAATTTGATAATTACAAGTTGAAAGAATTGCACACCCACACAATTTCTACATCTAATCTTATTCATTGTCATAAAACTGTCACCTTCATAAAATAATGTGTGTGTGTGTGTGTGTTTTATTGGCACTGGTTTTGACAACCAACTGGCCAGTCAATTTGTTTTAAGTTCTCTCTTTACAAAAGATATTGTTAGTATTTACATTTAGAACTATTGAATTGTATTGACAGTTAAAACATGGAATGTTAGAAACTTATTTACTAGATTACTCTGATTTTGCTGTTTTGTTTTTTGTTTTTTCTTATCTTTTTTTTTTATTTTTTATTTTTTTTATTTATTTTTTTTTTATTTATTTTTTTTTATTTTTTTTATTTTTTTTTTATTTATTTTTTTTATTACTACGCTAAGACATAAACCCGGTTCGACACCTCGGAGGTTTAGATCTGCTTAGTATTTTTTTTATTTTGTTCTTCATTTTTTTTATTCTTTATTATTTGTTTTATCAGAGCTTTAATTTTAAACAATTAATATGACTATATAAAATTTTATATACATCTAGATTTTTTGACTCTAAAAGATGTGTTAGATTAGAAGGTAATTGAACATTAACTTGAACTAGCTTGGTAAAAAAATTTGATATTTCAATAAAATGTAAAGGACATTCTAAGAGCATATGTTGTAGATCAGCTAGCTCTCCACATATACATTCATTATTATTTGCCAGTCCCATTTTTCTTTTGTAGACTGGAGTCATACAATGATTGCTTCTTATTCTACAAATAGTTTTGATGAAGCCTCTGTTGGAAACTTGTTTAAACCATGTCTTGACGGAAATTTTGGGTTGGATTATTTTATAAAATTTGCCTTTGTCCGAATTGTTGTAGTGTCCCTGCCATTTGGTCCGTTTAAGAGACCTGATTACAGATATTAAATCTCCCATAGGAAGTTGATAGGTTTGAAGAGTGGATTCTTTTATTGTTGCTTTTTTTGCCAGATCATCTACTATTTCGTTGTTTTTTATACCAATATGTGCTTTTATCCAGCACAATATGATATTTTTGCCCGATTTCAAAGCTTCACTGTTCAGTGCTATAATGTCACTGATGATATAATTGTCTACAAAAGTATGAAAATTATATTTCAGTTTATGTACAATGCTTTGGCAGTCTGTAAATATAACATAGTTTAGTTCTTTTTGATTCATACATATTTTGTAGGCTTCTTTGACTGCTATGAGTTCAGCTGTAAAAGTTGTCATTTTGTCGGGTAATCTGTTGTTTATCTTTATACTTTTTTGGGGGTAGAATATAGCATATCCAACTTTGCCGTCCATTTTTGAACCATCTGTATATAATTTTTGATAACTTCCCCAATGACTTTGTACATACTGAAGGTGATCTATTTTAGTAAGAAAATCTGTGGCAAGAATATTACTTAAATGGCAGTTAAATGGAGATAAATATTCTTCATAGTTTAATTTTCGAGATGAGGGTTGTTCCATTTTGCATATGTCGTCAATATAACAAGAAACGTTGAGAAAACTTTCCACAACTAAAAGCTGCTTCTTTTTTTCCCAGTAATGATGAGTTAGGTATGTAGTGGTTAATTGTACAATTTTATTTAACAACAGTTTATTGTTAACTGCCACTTTAACTATAAATTTTTCACTTAAGAATTCTCTGCGTAATGAAAGTGGAGGTTCATTAAGCTCACATTCCATGACCAATATGGGAGTACTACGAAGATAACCAGTGCTTAATCTAAGTGCCTTATTTTTTATACTTTCGATTTTTTGGAGTACAGCGTTTGATGCTGAGCCATAAAATATAGATCCGTAATCTAGGATCGATCTCATTAAATTTCTGTATAGTAATATTGAGATGTTTGGATCAGCTCCCCAGTTACTGACATTTACAGTCTTGATGATATTCATTGCGTTTTCCGTTCTTCTTAATATATAATTCGTGTGTTCTTTCCAATTCAATTTTGAGTCTAAGAACACGCCAAGGAATTTTATTGAAGTTTTATAATTAATTTTATAATTATCAAATTGTAGGTGGTTTGGGGGAGAATAACGTTTTCTGGTAAAAGTAACAATGGTTGATTTACTCTCCGAGATTGTTAAATTCTTATCCGCCGCCCATTTTTTTATAATATTCAATCCTGATTTAAGGTTTTCATTACATTTATCTATTGACTTATTTTCTACATAGATTGCAACATCATCAGCATACTGTAAGATTTTT
>OU898277.1:94126388-94156388 GCA_918026665.1 Diabrotica balteata
TATATATACAGGGTGGTGAATCGTCAAACGGGCCATAGGAAATTCAATGGGAATTCTGAATTATTAAATTTCTGCTTCCCTAATTATTTTACAACAAAAGTCATAAGAAACTATTTGTAGAGGACTGAAAATATGTATTAAAAAACAACTGTTAAAATTATTTTACGAATTAAAATGTATTCAAAATTTTGTAAAAATATAATACATTTTTCAGGCCACCCCTTAAATTCAGGCCACACGAGGTACAATATAAGTGCCATGTTGCGTTTGGTCATATTTATGTTTCTGATATTTGACAATATTTGAATTTAAAAATTTTAATTTTGTGATTTATTGTTTCCCAGACATCCAGAAGACATCCCTGGGACGTTCATTTTATGCCATTTTAAGGTCCAAACGTCCTGGGACTTCTTTTGGACGTCCGAGGGACGTCCAAGGGATATTTCTAGTCGGACATACCAGGGACGTCACATAAGGTCGTCCGAGGGACGTCCCATTAGGGATGTATTTCAAATGTTAATTGTGTCATTTTTTTATTTAAGCATATTTTTTACAAAATATAATATCTTCCTACTAAACTTTACTTTAAAAAGTTATATTTAGTTTTAACTACCATTAATTTATACGAAAACAGACAGAGGTCCCTTTTAGAAAAAAATCCTTATCCTATAGCTGAGTTGTATCTCCAAAATTTTGTTCTGTAGTGGAACTGAAATTTAAAAATTAGAAGATAAAAGAAGAATGTGGTTATGTTTAAACGACGCTTCTATTAATCTCCTTGTATTTATGTTGCTTTTTAATGCATTTTTATTTTTAGCTAACATTTTCGGAATTTTTTATTTCTCGAATTATAATTATTGTTGTTGTGGTTGTAATTAGAATTAGTTTAGTGCTTTGGATACTAGTTTATAGTTTGGTAATTTATAATTATAGTCTTTAAGTAGGTATATAGGAATTTTACAGGTAATTGTTGTAGTTGTGGTGTGAGTTGCTACATTTGTAAAGTAAGTACGAGTAATGTACTTAAAAATAAATAAAAATCCCATTTATTTTTGCTTTTCATTTTATTAGTTTTTTGTAAGTTCTCTTTAGGTCCTGTATACATCCTCATTTAGGTCCTGTATTAGTCCATCTGGACGTACAATGGATGTCCCCAATACATCCTTCTTAAGTTCTTAAGTCCTTAAGTTCTGTATATGTACTATGTACGTCCCCATGAACATCCCTGGGACGTCCAGGGGACGTTCTTTTTGGTAAGATTTAGATCTTATTGGACGTCCCGGGGACGTCCAAATTATGTAAACGGATGTATGTGGGATGTCCGGACATTCAATGAGGTACATCCTTTATACGTCCATGGGACGTACTTGTGCTGTCTCGGTTAAAAAACTATATAGTTGATTAAAAATGTATTCAGTTGACTAGAAACTAGCAATAATAAAAATGTTTTATTCAGGCAATATTACGCGAATTGTCAGTTCTTTATTTAGCGTAAGATATCCCAATGGACCAATTCAAAGTCATTCAACAATTCAAAGGATTTAACAAAATTTTGAAAATAATGGGACCGTGGTTTCTAATTGTACCTGTACAAACAATATTGCTGAGGTACCAAAAAATTAAGAAAAACAAAATGAAATAAATGTAATAACAGCAGTTGTAAAAAAACCTAGAATAAGTTCTCGGACCATTGCAGACCAGTTTAATATTCATAATTCTACGTCAATACAAATTTTGAAAAGGAATAATTTCCGTTCATATGGACTGAATACATTTCATCAATTTTATTGCTTTGTAAACAACACTAAACTAGTAGTAGTAGTATTTGTAAAAAATTGCGTATTTTAGTATTTGTGTATAATTTAATCACAAAATAAAAATATTGACAATTTAAATATTGTCAAATATCAAAATCATCAATATGACCAAACGCAACATGTCATACACATTCTTGTACCTCGTGTGGCCTGAATTTAAGGGGGCCTGAAAAATGTATTATATTTTTACACAATTTTGGAATACATTTAATTCGTAGAACAATTTTAACATTTGTTTTTAATACATATTTCAGTTCTCTATAAATAGTTTCTCATTTCTTTTTATGTAAAATAAATAGGGAAGCAGGAATTCAAAAATTCAGAATTTCCCATTATATTTCCTATGGCCCGTTTGGCGATTCACCAACCGGCATATATATATATTATATATATATATATATATATATATTATATATATATATATATATATATATATATATATATATAATAATATAAAAATAATAATAATAATAATAATAACAACAAACAAGTGAGCCAAACAACAACAAGAGCTCCACTCACTGAAGGTGCTGCGCTGGAACATCAGCCGGCGCTCACTCAAGCGGGACGACCGAGGCAGCGTATGAAGTGGACAGTGTCCATAAACGAAAATATTTTGCGCTTTTATTATAAGGTGACAAACCTCGGTCAAGAAACAATCGGCTATCGACAACAACTGTATGCCGAATTTTGCAGGGAGTACCCAGAAATCCAAGTATCTGAACAAAGAGTAGCAGATCAATACCGGGTAATTTTAAGAAACAATCTTATTCCAGAGACTAGACGCGACACCATCAGACGCGAAATCGAACGGGAGATCCATAACCAAGAGCAAGTTAATGAAATCCCTAATGAGAAGATTCCTGAGATTCTCATACAAGAAACTCAACCTAATAATACACAGCAGGACAATAACGAGTTGCACGATAGTCTGGCAAACGAAATGGCGCGCGCCGTACAAGAGTTTAGTGGAACAAACCCACTTAGCAGATCACCGCTACCAAAAATAAACTCTTCCAAGAAACTAGGAGCGCTGTTACAAATTGTGAATACTGAAGTCCTACCCAATTATATCACAGAAGCCCACACATTGGAATATTTGCATATGCTGATTTACTGTGCAGCAACAGCAATTGCTAATGTTATAGTCATTAAGATCAGAACACGACGGGGTACCAACATCGGAAGGACTGGTAACAGAATAGCACCCTGGGAAAAACGACTGCTGAAGAAGATCGAATTACTGCGTAGGGACATTGGACAAATAACAGAGTACATAAGAGGAGTAAGAAGTAGAAAAATCATCAAAAGAGCTGAAGAAATACTGTTTAACACTCTAAGACACTCACGATATGATCCAGAAAACAACACACCTCAACAATGCCTGGACACATTAAAACAAAAACTATCTGTTTACTCAGGCCGCCTGAGGAGATACAAAGTTAGTAACAACCGGAAATGCGACAATATACTTTTTGAGCAAGCACAGAAAACTTTCTATAGGAAACTTAATTCCACTGTAGAAAACGCAAATAAATCCTACCCAAGCCAAGAAGAAATTCATGAGTTTTGGGGAAACCAACTTTCGACGCCAGCTACCCATAACAACAATGCTGGATGGATTGAAGACACCACGAACAAATGTCAACACTACAGGAATATTTCTGTGAACCTTTCACCACTGAAGAAGTCTCGAACATTATCAAAGAGCTTCATAACTGGAAATCTCCTGGACCGGACGGAGTTCAAAACTTCTGGCTAAAAAAGTTTTGGAGTGTTCATGAGCTTTTAACAGTATTTATTAATAATATTATTTCTAATTCACAGGAAATACCATCATTCCTTACTCAGGGAACCACTTATCTAATACCGAAGGATTAAGATAACACCCAAGATCCAGCCAAGTACCGCCCAATTACTTGTCTTCCAACTTTGTACAAATTGTTCACATCCTGTGTGGCCCGGCGTATCTACCAACACTGTGCTCTGAACAATATCATAGAGCCGCAACAGAAAGGATGCGCTAAGGGCTCCATGGGATGCAAAGAACAACTTATTATCGACTCAGTCATTTCTAACCAGGCATTCACCAAAAAAAGAAACCTTTTTACTGCCTTCATTGACTACAAGAAGGCTTTTGATTCAGTGCCGCATGAATGGCTTATAGATATATTGAAAATATATAAATTCGATGATAATCTCGTGACCTTCTTGAAGCATATAATGGCAGAGTGGAAGACTAAAATTCACCTTCAAATACCTGGTGAAATTAATATCGAAACTGAAGATATCCCTATTAACCGGGGCCTTTTCCAGGGGGACTCGTTGAGTCCACTTTGGTTCTGCCTAGCGATGAACCCACTATCTCAGCTGCTGAACTCTACTGACTCAGGATTTAGCATCAAAAATAACAACACCGTTGTAGCGAAGCTTAATCATCTGTTGTATATGGATGATTTAAAATTAATGGCTTCCACTCGAAACCACCTAGATGAGATGCTAAAAACTGTAGAAAATTTCTCAAATGATATCAGTATGCATTTTGGACTAGACAAGTGCCGTACATGGGCGGATCCAGAAAATTGTCTTGGGGGGGGGGCACAAGGTTCTAACTTAGAATAAGGAATATTATGTATTACAGTGAGATTTGTGAATTGCGATGACTTAATACATAATGCTGTTTTTTTTTTTTAATAAATGAACTTATTTATACGAAAATATGCAGTTGTATTCAAAATTATTTGTTTGCCTTTTATTAGGAACTTTAGAATTATCAATATAGAATATTACCATTTTAATTCAAAAATACTGGTCAGAACACTTTGACCTGTTAGCCGTTACCATGAATTTAAGATCTACAAAATGTTGTTTATATGATAAAAATACACAACACATAAGTATAAGTATACTGTATTTCAATATAGGTAAAAACATAAAGAAAATTACTTTTTATTCGACCATCTTCTCATAAAACCTTGAGAGACAGCTTTCGCTTGTGCTTCCTCGCGTACACGTCCAAGACTTCTTCGGCTTTCAATTCACTGGATAAGTCTTGGTGAACATGGAGTAATGCCAGTCCATTAAGCCTCTCTTCCGTCATGGTCGTTCGCAGGTATGTCTTCATACGACGCAAAGCAGAAAAGGTTCGCTCAGCTGTACTTGTCGTCACAGGAAGAGTGCACAGCAGCTGCAGTAAAACTTGTACATTTTGCAGTGGTTCGGCCAACTTGTATGCCTGTGCAGGATGTTTTGGCATTTCTTTTGCAGAATTGGACCACATGTGTTTCCAAATTTGTAGCTCACCTTTCAGAGCAGAGAAGCACGGCAAATCATGTTCATATTTACGAGCTCCTTGAAGAATATCACTTATTTGACCATCACTGAGATCTGGTGAGAGAAGATGTTGTAGCTTACCTACACATTCCATTTCATTTTTGGGAAATCTTGCCATCAGTTCATTGATTACAAAATCCAGAAATGGGATGTAAATTGTCATCCTATAATATTCTTCAACCGTTTCAGCCTGGACATTTGCTCGGTTTTTTTGAAGGGATGTTGTCCTGGGCTTCTGAATATCTGTACCCACTTCTTCCGCCAGCTTAGTTGATTGAATGAATAACTCCTTGAATGTGTCGGTGCTGTTGTTTCTCCTTTCCTGTAGGCTTTTTGTAGTGACTTCTACAAGCTCAGTTGCTTTAAGTACGTCCATGTACTCAGCTTGAAGTTTACGTGCTAGTGGTAAGGTTATTCCAAGGACCTCAGCTAACACTACCACACTGACCAAAAACTCGGATGAGAGGATAGAGTGCATGAAAGCAAATGCATTGCTTCCCTTGCCTTGAGGAGAATTAGCAATTCTTTCTAGAGAAGCAGGGAGTGTAGGAAGGTGTTCCACAAAAGTCAGAACAGCATCGTGTCTTTCAATCCACCTTGTTTCACAGAGTTTTTTCAGACCATGAGTTCCTGGTTTCAGGTTGTGATTCTCCCTTACTTCGTTTTCCAAAATTTTAAATCTTGCTGGAGAATCACGGAAGAAAACTGCTACGGAAGATATAACTCCCATTGTATTCCTAATGCTAGCAATAGAGCAAGCTTTACTAATTGCCAGATTCAATCTGTGATTGGCACAGTGAGTGTACATTGCCAGAGGCTGGATCTGGGAAATTCGGGCTTGTACGCCTTTGAAAACCCCACTCATGTTGGACGACCCGTCAAAAGCTTGACCACGGCAGTTAGCTAAATCAACATTAAGTTTTTTCAGTTCTTGAACAATAGTGTTTGCTAGGTTCTCTCCAGTTAGATCAATAACATCAACGAACTTGATAAAATCTTCTTCAATGTTGCATTTCTTAGTGTCGAAATATCTAATGCAGATGGTTAGCTGTTCTTTAAGCGGCAAATCTGTCGTTTCGTCTGCCATAATAGTAAAAAACTTTGATTCTTTTATTTTTTAGATATGATCGTGTCAGTGATCACATCACCACAACATTCAATTATCTCATTCTGAGTTGTTTTGCTTATGTAACTAGCATTCTTTCCACAAAATTTTAAATGAGAGCCTAGAACCTTATCCCCTGCATCAACTCTGAATTGCAGTAGTGCCCGAAAATTACCTTCCCCGAAGCAGCTCTCAGTGTTTAGATCAATTATACCATCATCTCTGTGGCCACGAAGTGGTATATTTTGTATTGCATGACTCTTCAGCAATTCGGTGGCCTTTTTATAAGAAGTCATTGGTTCAACAACCAACTTCCCCAATTTAACATCATTATTCCCACCTTCTCTACGACCAAACATAACACAGTACTTGCATAGACCACCATGTAATTGCTTGCTGTAAACTAGCCATTCATGTGTTTTTAACCAGCTTTGCTGAAAAGAGCGGTTTTTCTTGCCTTCAGAAACCATTGGGAATATGAAACTTTGACATGGCACCCAAGGGTTTTTTATCCATTGATATTTCTCTTCATCTGTTAGAAGTGATGGTGTGATATCTCCATTTTTAAGAAGACGACCAAAATCGCGAACAGATAAGTTAGAAGAGCTGACTCCTAATCCTGATGCAGAGCAATCTGTTCCTGATTCCTTATCCCCAAATACATGAGCTTCTTTAACAGGTATGTTACTGTTAGCTGTTATTTGATTTCCTGGTTGAGAATCTGCATGGTCCACCTGAAAATAATGAAAATACAATAAACATTACATGAACATTTAGCATACTCACAAGATCACAAGATTGGCATTTTTTTAATAAAAACTTAATATTCTCAGTTATTTGTAATCTGATCTTAGTAATCTTTTTTATTTGCTTAGAAAATACGCAAATCTTTGCTTAATGTCCTTAAGATATTAAGCTTCAACAACAACAAATGGTCGCCATTTTATAATAGTACAAATTAGAAAATAGAAACAGCTTTTAGTGCAAACTACAAACTTTTAAAATAAAAAAATAGTATATTTTTAACAGTAAGCCAATGCAATGAAGGCAGTGTTAACTAAAACTAAATGAATATGTTTATCGAACTTACCTTAGGTTTTTTAGAAAAGAAGGAGTCAAGGCCTAGTTGTCTTTTATTCCCTCCACTAGAACTCATTTTATACAACACAACACTGACATAAAACGAGTAACAACGAGAAAATCTTAGTTTTTATTGTTCTTTAGAGTTTTCAGTTACGGCACGTAGCAAACACGTTTATAAACACTGATCACAACACTGTCGCAGTGTCGTCTATCGTCACGATATATACTCAACAAACTCAACCAGGGATAGGATCTAGCGCATCGGTCCATCGGTGGGCGGAGCCATTTTAAATAAGTGGTCGCGCTGTACGACAATTCAAATCAGCTGACCGGGCATTTAAAAAAAATTACTCACTGCACTAAGAACTATTATTTCAAATTAATTTATTTCACAAATTTTGAATTTTCTTTTAAATTTTTGAACGTGTCTAAAAATTTAAAAAAACAATCTTCTTTTGTTTTTAAATTTCCTAATTACCGAGAATTCCTCAGAAATCCAAATTACCGACTACCCATTTCCGGGAAATCAAAAGAAGCCGGGAAAATGGAGCTCTAACTGTAAGAGATAGTCGGTTAAATGAGAAAAAAATTGCGTAGGACTTCGTAAGTCTTAGGTTTTCACCCAAAGTGATCGAAAGTAGAACCGCAAGTCTATATTTGAACTCTTCGTGTAACTTTGCGTCGATTGATATATGATTTCACTAATTTTGAGTAATTTTTACTAAACTTTCGCTCATAATTGTTTAAATGCAAATAACTTAAAAACCGGAACTAAAGATTCAAGCTCGACTTCTCAATACGCCTCGAATGATATGTCACATGTATTATTTCTGCGACTATAATATAGCACTTCCGATTAGAACTTTTTAACCAAAAGTATACATTTGTTCTCATCTTGCTCCGGCACGTCGAATAATATATCGCTTATACTATTTCGGTGGCTTTTAAATGGTACTTCTTTTTATAACACTAAAACCGGAAGTCCGATGTCAAATTTCTAATCTTTATTACCATCCTTGGGTTATAATCAATTCTATGAGCACATATTTTGACTGTAGAACAGAATATATTATTTTATGTAATAATATTATATTGTAATATAACCAATTAATTCATTTATGTTCCCGAAATAAATTATTTAAATCAGGTACAATATGTTTCATAAAAGAATTTTTGAACCTATTTTATCTAGTGTATTTTTATTTCGTCTGGGGGGGGCACGTGCCCCCGTGCCCCCCCTCTGGATCCGCCACTGGTGCCGTATACTAAATATAGTCAGAGGAAAGGTTCAGCCTGGAGGTTTCGATATGCAAGATGGCCAAAACATCGAGGCAATGGGCGAAAATGATATGTACAAATATCTCGGAGTAAAACAAGCGCGGAAAATTGACCATAAACAAATGAAAACGGAACTAACTTCGGAGTTCGTGCGAAGAGTAAGACAACTAAATCGGTCATATCTTAATAGTAAAAATTTGTTTAAGGCATTAAATACGTACGCCTGTTCCGCGCTGAGCTACTCATTTGGTATAATAAAGTGGTCAAAAACGGATATAGAGGGTCTTCAGCGGAAAGTAAGAACACTTCTCACAAAGGCGCAAAAACATCATCCACGTAGTGCAGTAGAGAGAACAACATTACCACGGTATCAAGGGGGAAGAGGACTTATGGATATAGGTGAGCAATTAGATAAACAAATTGCTAATTTAAGATCTTATTTTCAGGTACAGGCTGAGACATCTACTTTACATCGAGCAATTTGCGCAGTAGATGATACGACGCCGCTTAAACTGAGGGAACAAGAAATGCGCATAAACCACCTGACTCAGCAAGAAGAAATGCGCACCTGGATGAGTAAACCTCTACATGGGCGACATCTCAATGAGATCAACCAAGAATATGTCGACAATACAGCGTCGAACTATTGGTTGACATCAGGAAAGATGTTTCCCGAGACTGAGGGTTTCCTACTTGCCATTCAGGATCAGGTTATTCCAACTAAAAATTACCTGAAATATATTGTTAAAGATCCTCAAGTCCAAAATGACAAATGCCGATATGGATGCCAAGCCCAAGAAACCATCCAACATCTTACCGGTGGCTGCCAGGCATTTGTCGGTACTGATTATAAAGAACGCCATGACTCAGTAGGAAAGATTATCCACCAAGAACTAGCTGATAAACTGGGACTTCTTCAAACCAACCATCTTCCTTATTATCAATACGCCGATAGAATGCTTGAAAATGACAACTACAAGCTATATTGGGACCGCACTGTGCTTACAGACCAACCAGTGGCCCATAATAGACCGGATCTCATACTAGTTAATAAACTTACTAGACAAACAACACTTATTGATGTGGCGATACCCAACACCAATAATTTAGGTGTTAAATACAACGAAAAGATCGCCAAGTACAGAGATCTAGAAATACAAATCAGGAGACAATGGAGAATGGAAAGTTCCCAGACACTACCTATTGTTCTATCTACTACTGGTGTTATTCCCAAAAACCTCCTAGCAAACATAAAACAGCTGGGTCTAAATGAACATCTTTATAGGGCCATGCAGAAAGCTGTACTCCTCGCGACGTCCAGATGTGTACGAAAATTTTTGGGATATACTCCAACATACCAAGTCACCTAGGGCTCGATAACAAGGAAAGAGTCCCACCAGAGCTCAATCCTTTTGATACCGTAGGTATCTGGGATGAGTAAATTTTCCCCTTAGAGGGAGTGTGAGCCGTATGGCTAAATCTGGATAATAATAAAATAGACTTTTAGACAATATAAATGGCATATTTGCATGCTAAATTCTTAAACATAAATGTAGTTTATATATCTCAATAAAGATATCGATTTTAAAATATGAATCTCAAATGAAGGAATTTATTATGCGCATATATTTGTTTTGTCTTGCGCATAACAAATTAGTAGCAAGGTTCCGAAACTTGACCAATTTTTCTTAATCAACCATTTTTATGTAGGATGAAGGACATTATACTATGATATATAACAATTTTGTAATGAATTAATATACAGACATTGATAAGGTATATTTAATATTGAAGAAATAATCGTTTTTTTTTTTCAGGGATAAATGCTGTAAATTGCGTTAACAATGGCCTAGTAAAAATATGTTAAATACTGGCACGCAACCCTTCCCACAGGGACATTTGGCAATCGTGCTAACAGGATAATAAAAAAAGGTAATGTAACTTATGACTTTTTAAAAATATATCATAAGAAATAAATATTTCCATAGGAATTTTTAAAGTTCGATGAAAAACAAATGGAAATTTAATATTAAAATAATTAAAATAAAAACAATATTGTAGTAACTGGATTAAAAATTGATACAGCTAAAGAGAAAATAAAAGAAGATATGACAGATTTTATAAGATTACCCGTTGGATGAAGTAAATAAAGAAAGAACAAATAAATATGGGACAGAAAACTTGTTTGCTACAAATAAGGATAGGCACGTAGAAAAAAAAATAGAATTATGCAAAAAAAAAAGAGTCAGCGGAAAATCTTAAAGGGTGAAAAGGTATTATTCATAAATAATGATCCAACAAACAAAGAAATAGAAATGGGAGTATATAACTAAAAATGTAAAGGAAAATGTTTAAAACGGTAAAAGTAATTTTTAAAAAGATCATAGTAGATGGAGAGAAGTAAAAACGGGAAAAGAAAGTCATTTTATATATTGCTATGGAATATTGCTCAATGGTATTACTAGATGTAAGTCAAACTTTTAATAAGGTTTGGCAGAAAGGACTTCTTTATAAAATTAAACAAATAATATCACCATTCTTTCAAATACTTACATCATACTTAGAAAATTGAGAGTTAAGAATAAAAGTAAGTGGAGAAATACCCAAAATGATCAAATTATGGAGGGAATTTTGCAAGGTAGCGCCCTGAGATCTCTATTATATTTATTATATACGTCTGATACACCAACTTCAAATAACGTAATAATTGGCACATTTGCAGGTAACACAGTAGCACTTACAAGCCATAAACACATCAACATAGCTACACAATAACTCCAAGACTACTTGTATGAGCTTGAAATCTGGTTGGAACAATGAAAAATAGAAATTAATGAAAGTAAGTCAGTTCACATACCTTCACTTTACGACGAGAACCGTATATACGCACCACCCATATAATATATCAACGATGAGCAAACACCCAGGTCTAAGACAACCAAATACCTTGGACTTCATCTGGACCAAACCCTATATTGGAAGAGACACATCAGCAAAAAAAGAAAACAAGTAGAACTAAGTCAAAAAGAAATTAATTGATTCATTGGAAAAAAACGGTAAGTTGCCAATAAATAATAAAATTTTAATTTATAAAACAGTTATTAAACTAATATGGACATATAGTAGTGGATCCAATATTGCTATAATGGAAAGATGTCAATTAATAATCTTAAGAGCAATTGTTGATGCACCCTGGTACATAACTAACCAAAGAATACATGAGGATATCAACAGCTAAAGAAGTCATCATCATCATCAATCAGCTCTGAGTTATCCATTGTTGAACATAGGCCTCCTCTAGATTTTTCCATCTGCTTCTGTTCTGCGCCTCTGCTATCCAATTGGTCACTATTCTTTTGAGGTCGTCGGTTCATCACATTGTGGGTCTTCCTCGGCTTCGCTTGTCAGTCCGTGGTCTCCACTCAAGCAATTTTTTTGTCCAACTGTCGTCTTTCATTCTTGCAACATGTCCTGCCTATCTCCATTTTTGCCTTGTAATATGTTTGATAATGTCTTCCACTCCGGTTCGTCTACGAACTTCCTCGTTTCTTATTCTATTTCTTAAGCTTATTCCAAGCATTGATCTCTCCATCTTTCGTTGTGTCCTTTTCAATTTTTCGGCTGATGTTTTTGTGAGAGTTAAGGTTTCTGCTCCGTATGTGAGGACTGGTAGAACGTACTAGTTAAAAGCTTTTTTTTTTTAAATGGATCGGTATATTTGTTTAAATACATCTCTCATTTTTCCGAATGTAGCCCAATTCAGACTTATTCTTCTGAGTAGCTCACATGTTTGGTTATCTCGCGTTAACCTTATTTTGTGACCCAAATACACATATTTTTCCACAAGTTCTATGGGCGACTTTTCGATTTCTATTAGCTTATTGGGGACGAGGTTGGTCATCATTTTTGTTTTCCCATAGTTTATCTTTAAACCGACTTTCTGGGTTACTTGCTGTAGTTGTTGTAGCATAACTTCTCCTAAGTTGTGTTAGTTCTCCTAAGTTATGAGAACAATATCATCGGCATATCTGAGATGATTGAATATCTTTCCATCGATGCTAACACCCTTTGATTCCCACTCTAACCGTTTAAATGCGTACTCCATAACTGTTATAAATAGTTTTGGCAACAAGGTTTCTCCCTACCGCACCCCTCTACCAATTTTTATCTTATTAGTCATGCAATGGAGGTTAATGGTTGTTGTCGCATTTTCGTATATATTTCGAATAATATTTGCATACCTCTGATCTATTCTGCATTCTGATAGTGCTTTTAAGATAGGAACTGTTTCGACTGTGTCAAATGCTTTGTGGAAGTCGACAGAGATGAGAGCAAGGGTCTGTTATATTCGATAGACTTTTCAACTAGTTTTAAGTTTTAAGGCATTGCAAATGGTCGTTTGTTCCGTGTCCCGCTCGAAATCCTGTCTGTTCTTCTGATTGATAGAAATCGAGTTTTGCTTTTAATCTGTTTGTCAGTATTCGAGTAAAGAGTTTGTATAGGTGGTTAAGCAAACTAATTGGCCTATAGTTTTCGAGATCTAATTTATCCCTTTTTTTTTGAAGGAGGATTGTAACTAAATTCTTCCATTTACTTGGAATGTTTTCACCATGCAGACATATATTAAAAAGTGTTTGGATTCGGGACATCAAAAGTGGACCTCCTAGTTTAATTGTCTCAATGACTACACCATATTCCCTCTTACCTCTATTATTTTTCATATTGGTGAGGGCATGTTGAATTTCCACTCGTGATAGATCTGGTATATCCTCCGATCCTACATTATGTACCTTTTTTATTGGTTATTGGATGAGCTCTGGAATAACTTGACTTTTATATAATGTTTCATAGAAACTTTCCACTATATGTAATATGCTTGGTCTATCTGAGATAATATTTCCATTTTTGTCTTTATGTTGGAAGATTACTTTTTTGCCATTTTTAATTTTTCTCCTCAATGCTTTCATGCTTTTGTTGTCTTCTATAGTTTTTATAATTTTCTCGTTGTTGTATTTTCTAATATCCCGTCTGGTGGCTTTAGAGATTTTTTTATTAATTCTGCTTATATCTTGTGAGTCAACATTTCCTTGACTTCTCAGCATTCTACGATCTTCCATTTTTTGTTTCGTTTCTTTACTAATTTTTTGTTCTTTTCCATGTTTAGGGAAATTAATCACAATATATTCAAAAATCACACTCCAATCCTTTAGATCAGTACATGGTATTAACTAAGATACGAAAAGATTTAAAAAAGAGAAAAAGCCTTATAGAGAAAAGGAAAAACCAATTAAAAAGAGACGATAAAAACGTATAAGGTAAGCAATAAAGTAATTGCAATATTATTTGAAAAAAATGTAACTAAACGAAAAATATAAAACAATAAAAAAAGAAGAGAATATGAATATAAATAATCTATGAAACAACTACAAGGACCTGCTACTGGGTGCAGCTAAGGGAGTATGCGGAACAAGTGCCTCTCGACGCGTTAGTGTTCTGAGCTGTTGGACGTGAATCCCTGTCCTGGCATTTGGTTTTCACCTCTGGCTGCGTTGAGTAGTTGAGTTACTGTGACCAAATGCCCATCTTGGTAGTTAGTATTCGCCTCTGGTTGCGTTGAGTAACTGAGTTACCGTTGCTAACTACCCATGTTCCTGTTCTTTTGTTTTCTTTTTTCTTTTTCTTTGTTCTCCTGAAGAAGCTACATACAATTGTAGCAAAACGTCGAGATGAACCCACTTTTGGGTCACTCACAAATGACACGGTCCAAACCCGGAAGACGAATAAACTATAATTCTGACTCTGGCCGTGGAAGCCTACGATTTCATAAGTTCCATATCCATATCTTTTGCTGCAGGTAACAACAACTCTTCGCCAATTGTGTGAGCTTTTCCTGACTTTGCAATCTTTAGACTAACTAAGAATGATGCCTCTACTGATTTTTCGGTACTACCAGTAAAAGTCATGACTTGACTTTCTGAGTGCTTTTCATTTATGTTAATTTTCGGGTGAAAAAATTCTTCGATTTGCTTAATAATGTAGAATGTTTTGTGTTAAAATGACGATTTAGTAATGAGGGTTTCATACTTTGATTTGATAAAATTTCAAAGCAGATGATACACTGAGGGCGTGGCTAGTTATTTACATCCGTCACCGTAAATCCAATATTTATGTATTCTGGGTCATATTTTCTAGTAATTTTTCGAATTTTAGTAATTACTAAGCCACTTATCTATGTTAATTCAAATATATTAAACTTCACTTAAAACAAATTAGATATGTAATTTGAAGAATGCCACAGTAAATTTTACTGTGTATGTCCTATGGCTGCTTGCGTACCACCTTAATAATCGTCGCGTACCACTGGTGGTACGCGTACCACAGTTAGGGAATCGCTGGCCTAGATTAAATTGTATTGTTAGCTCATAGTCCAAAGTTTGTTAGTATGATAGAAGCATTAACCTCTTTGCTGAGGTACATATTATTTGTGAAATTATAAATGGGGGTTTGAGCTCATTTAAGCACAGTCTATTATAGAAAGTTTCCTAACTAACATCTATAGTGTAATTATTAGTAGCTGTCAATAAAATCATAATTTTTACTCCACAACTTTAACATTTTATTGTATTTACCATCGTCGATCGAGAAGAAACGGGCACAGGGGCATTACAAAACGATTCTATCCTTATAACTACATTCGAAACTGTCCATTGGTCCTTCGAGAAAACAACATTAAAAGGGCGTTAATTGGATTAGAGCTTCGAAGGAGATGGCCCTTAACGAGCTGAATAGATGTTCCCCAGATCCGTACAAGATTAACGATCGAATTCGAAGTGTGGAGAAGAGAAAAAATAAAACAAAGACCAGAAAGCACCGAAATTAGGGGTAGAAGCATTACTAGAGCCTTTGAGCACCAGAGAACCTGAGTAGTCTTTAAGTCTACTGTTTCAGCAGTTTGGAGATGAAAAATCTAGCAGCATTCAGAGATCCAGCTCACCAGTTCCAGTTGCAGTTCTAAGAAGAAAGCAGGAACATACAAGTGCATGTCGGAATAAAACTAAAAGTTTTTGAATATACATGTATTACCATTTAGAGTAGTGCATTTTTTTTATAAATTAAAAAGATTATTAAAAAATCATGAATGTGTTGCTTGTGTCCATTTCAAATAGGTAAAGAAATAATAAATAAGACTTATAAGTCTTAAGGATAACTTAACTTACAGTATTGAGAAATAAAAAAAGAACTGTCACATTTTAACCTACATATGTCAAATTTACCTCTAAAATCTAATAGATAACATAAAAAACTCATTGTCTCCAAGATTAAGATGTAGTGCATAAAAGTCCTTTTCCTTTTTAAATTTAATGTTTGTTTCGTCCCTCGTAAGTGTTTTATGTTTTCTGTGTGTTTAAATTGTCCTTAATGGTTTTAACTTTAATAATTTTATATACTTGACTTTGCAATAATTTACCATTTATGCCAATAGAACTTTATCAAAGAAATTTGATAATTACAAGTTGAAAGAATTGCACACCCACACAATTTCTACATCTAATCTTATTCATTGTCATAAAACTGTCACCTTCATAAAATAATGTGTGTGTGTGTGTGTGTTTTATTGGCACTGGTTTTGACAACCAACTGGCCAGTCAATTTGTTTTAAGTTCTCTCTTTACAAAAGATATTGTTAGTATTTACATTTAGAACTATTGAATTGTATTGACAGTTAAAACATGGAATGTTAGAAACTTATTTACTAGATTACTCTGATTTTGCTGTTTTGTTTTTTGTTTTTTCTTATCTTTTTTTTTTATTTTTTATTTTTTTTATTTATTTTTTTTTTATTTATTTTTTTTTATTTTTTTTATTTTTTTTTTATTTATTTTTTTTATTACTACGCTAAGACATAAACCCGGTTCGACACCTCGGAGGTTTAGATCTGCTTAGTATTTTTTTTATTTTGTTCTTCATTTTTTTTATTCTTTATTATTTGTTTTATCAGAGCTTTAATTTTAAACAATTAATATGACTATATAAAATTTTATATACATCTAGATTTTTTGACTCTAAAAGATGTGTTAGATTAGAAGGTAATTGAACATTAACTTGAACTAGCTTGGTAAAAAAATTTGATATTTCAATAAAATGTAAAGGACATTCTAAGAGCATATGTTGTAGATCAGCTAGCTCTCCACATATACATTCATTATTATTTGCCAGTCCCATTTTTCTTTTGTAGACTGGAGTCATACAATGATTGCTTCTTATTCTACAAATAGTTTTGATGAAGCCTCTGTTGGAAACTTGTTTAAACCATGTCTTGACGGAAATTTTGGGTTGGATTATTTTATAAAATTTGCCTTTGTCCGAATTGTTGTAGTGTCCCTGCCATTTGGTCCGTTTAAGAGACCTGATTACAGATATTAAATCTCCCATAGGAAGTTGATAGGTTTGAAGAGTGGATTCTTTTATTGTTGCTTTTTTTGCCAGATCATCTACTATTTCGTTGTTTTTTATACCAATATGTGCTTTTATCCAGCACAATATGATATTTTTGCCCGATTTCAAAGCTTCACTGTTCAGTGCTATAATGTCACTGATGATATAATTGTCTACAAAAGTATGAAAATTATATTTCAGTTTATGTACAATGCTTTGGCAGTCTGTAAATATAACATAGTTTAGTTCTTTTTGATTCATACATATTTTGTAGGCTTCTTTGACTGCTATGAGTTCAGCTGTAAAAGTTGTCATTTTGTCGGGTAATCTGTTGTTTATCTTTATACTTTTTGGGGGTAGAATATAGCATATCCAACTTTGCCGTCCATTTTTGAACCATCTGTATATAATTTTTGATAACTTCCCCAATGACTTTGTACATACTGAAGGTGATCTATTTTAGTAAGAAAATCTGTGGCAAGAATATTACTTAAATGGCAGTTAAATGGAGATAAATATTCTTCATAGTTTAATTTTCGAGATGAGGGTTGTTCCATTTTGCATATGTCGTCAATATAACAAGAAACGTTGAGAAAACTTTCCACAACTAAAAGCTGCTTCTTTTTTTCCCAGTAATGATGAGTTAGGTATGTAGTGGTTAATTGTACAATTTTATTTAACAACAGTTTATTGTTAACTGCCACTTTAACTATAAATTTTTCACTTAAGAATTCTCTGCGTAATGAAAGTGGAGGTTCATTAAGCTCACATTCCATGACCAATATGGGAGTACTACGAAGATAACCAGTGCTTAATCTAAGTGCCTTATTTTTTATACTTTCGATTTTTTGGAGTACAGCGTTTGATGCTGAGCCATAAAATATAGATCCGTAATCTAGGATCGATCTCATTAAATTTCTGTATAGTAATATTGAGATATTTGGATCAGCTCCCCAGTTACTGACATTTACAGTCTTGATGATATTCATTGCGTTTTCCGTTCTTCTTAATATATAATTCGTGTGTTCTTTCCAATTCAATTTTGAGTCTAAGAACACGCCAAGGAATTTTATTGAAGTTTTATAATTAATTTTATAATTATCAAATTGTAGGTGGTTTGGGGGAGAATAACGTTTTCTGGTAAAAGTAACAATGGTTGATTTACTCTCCGAGATTGTTAAATTCTTATCCGCCGCCCATTTTTTTATAATATTCAATCCTGATTTAAGGTTTTCATTACATTTATCTATTGACTTATTTTCTACATAGATTGCAACATCATCAGCATACTGTAAGATTTTTATGTGTCGAGGAAGTTTATTTTCTAAATCAGCAGTATACAGAATATATAATAGAGGACTCAAGATGCTACCTTGTGGTAGTCCTAAAGATGTGTACCGTGTGTTAGATTTATCACCATTTAATCTAACGTGTACTGATCGATTAATATACAAATTAATGATATTCCATGTTACAGTTTCAGGTATACCTATTTCCAACATTTTCGCATATAGAATGTGAAGATTAACATTGTCATAAGCCCCTTTTATATCTAAAAACAAAGCACTAACTGCTTTCTTACAAGTAAATGAACTATAAATGTCTATCAATAAGTGACTCAGGCTTTCTTGTGTGGATTTACCTTTTCTAAAACCAAACTGAGTTTTTGGTAATAGGTCGTTCTTTTCTAACCAAAATTCCAGACGGTTTTTAATAAGTCTTTCATATGTTTTAAGTATACATGACGCCAGCCCTATTGGACGGTAAGAATCCCAATTATTTAACGATTTTCCGGGTTTCAAGATCGGAAGAATAGTATAAACGTGCCAATCGTCAGGAATCTTTATGCGCCGTGACCAAATTTCATTGTATATATTCAGAAGCACAGTCTTACCAATTTTTGAAAGATTTGATAGCATCGAGTAATGGATTTCATCAGCACCTGGTGCTGAATTTGAATTTTTCTTTAACGAAAAGTAAAGTTCAGTGTCAGAAAATGGTTTGATTAAGAAGCCGATTTGTTCTGGATAATTGTATTGCGCATTCAGTTGTAGATCAGGAATTACTAATTCTGCAGACAGTGGAGTGATATTTTGGTGGAACTCGTCTATCCATGAAGCTTCCGACAATATTATAGGGACTTTGTTCTTAGTTTTTCTATTTTTAGTCTATTAACTTTTGACCATACATCTTTAATGGGAACCGACCTATTTAAGGACTTGACATAATCTCTCCAGCTATTTCTTTTAGCTTGTTTAGTGATCTTCTTCGCGTGAGCATCATCTTTTTTATACTTGAGTAGGTTTTCTTGGTTTGGATTATCTTTGAATATACAAAAACTTTCCCGTCTTCTTCTGACTGCTTCCTCACATTCTAAATCCCACCAGTATTTTCCTCGGGAAGTTGGTTTTTTTATTTTAAATTTGGGGATGCTGTAGGATGCAGTTATATTTATATTGTGCAAAAATTTTTCATATGAATTTATATCTTCAGATTGAGAGAAGATATCTTCCGAAAATTGTTCATATAATTTCCAGTCGGCTTTCTTTAAATTCCACTTTTCTGAATACGGGTTATATATATGAGTTGGTTGATCCGCTAATTCCATCCTTATAGGAGCATGGTCTGAACCGAATAGGTCTTGAAGTGTTTTCCAAGTGATCAGATGACTTAAGTCAGGAGTACAAATCGTCAGATCTATTGCCGATTTCGAAAAGTTTCTAAAGAAAGTAGGAGAGCCATCGTTTTTGTATATCAAATTATTATCATCTATACAGTCCATTAAGATTTTACCTTTTATATCTGTATGATTGTCTAAGCCCCAGGCAATGTGATGAGCATTGAAGTCGCCTCCTATTATGAATGGTCTTTCTATAGATGTTATGAAATTGTTCCATTGTTGTAACGATAATTTTACTCCTGGGGGAACATACATCGAAATAAATGTTACAGTGAATGATTTAAACTTAATTTTAATGGCTACTTTATTGATGTTGAATAATTTGACTTTCATGGTGACTTCCTCATAATACAGATTTGAGTTTATTAAAATTGCCGAGCCACCACCGACAGTTGCTGAAAAGCGGTCGTCTCTGACAATATTATATCCGTGAAAGTTAATATAATTTTCTGGTTTAAATCTAGTTTCTGATAATAATGCGATATCAACTTTCTGGTCTTCTAGTAGGTGAAGGAGATTTTCTCTATTAGAGTTAGCCGATCTACAATTCCATTGACAAATTACCAAACTATTCATTATTATATGAGAGAGAACTTAAAACTGTTTGAATTAAATTTATTAAAACTGATTTTTCTGGGATTTCAAAATTTTTGTGATTCATATTAGAAATAATACTTATAACTATATTTGATATTAACTCTGTTAATTCTTTAGGAGATTCATGTATTTTGGATCCTTGTTCTGCATTAAATGTAGATTGATAAGAAGACGAATTGAAAATGCCACCAGGTCTGTTGGACATGGGGTTTAACTTTATTATTTTTTGATGTTCTATTGCTATTGGGTCTTGCGATGAAGAGAGGGGTCGTTTGGATTTTGGAGGTTTTGTTATTGTATATCTGTTTGAAACTGTAGGGTGGGCGTGCTGGTTAGGGGATGAGGGGAAGTGGACAATTGAGTAGAGGAATATGAAAAGGATGGAGCGTTCATATTTGGGATTTGATGTGAATTTATTGAGGAATTATTAGCTGTTATCGATGCATAGGTTACTTTAGGAAATAATTTAAGCGTTTCTTTGAAAGACAAGCTGTTTTCCGACATGTAATGTTTTATTTTTTTTGACGGTCAAATTCTGGACATAACTCCCATTCGTTAGTGAAGTGTTTACCTTCACAGGAGAGACATGTTTTATTAAAAGATGATAAAGAACAAGAATCGGAAGGGTGGGACTCATGACATTTAAGACATCTAGGGTTGCTTTTACATTGTTTACTCATGTGTCCATACCTATAACAGTTGTAGCAAATAATTACTTTTTGCTGGTATTTTTCTACATTATGTAAAACATGGTTAATTACGATATATTTTGGTATATTTTGACATTTAAAGGACACAATTACCGATTTTGTAGGTTTAAAAACTACTTTATCATCTGTTACTATTTTTCTCTTTATTCTTTTTACATAATCCACCGAGAATTTACAATGATGATCAAATTCTTTTATTTTATCCTTAAGATATTCTTCCGATATATCTGATTCTATATCCCTAACTACACCTAATTTAAATAATTGAAATTTCGGAATATATGCAATTAGATTTTTTTGAATAAGCAATTTAGAAGTAATTAAGGTATTTGCACTAGCATAGTTTTTAAATGTTATTCTAATACGGTTGCGTCCAATTGAATCAATTTTTTTAATATAATTATCAATTTCCGGATGTACGGTAAATAATATTTCACCTATCTTAACTGCACTTAATTTGCCTGTAAAATTTTTATCACTGTTTTCAATAAAAATATGAAATGGCCCTAAATCAGTTTTTTCATATAAATATACAGGTCTGCTTTTTTCTGTCTCATTAGAATTTAGTGAGGTAATTTGTTTATCTGTTTTTAAATTAATAATATTATTAGGACTACTTATCGAGTTTTCTAGCTGATGGGATAAAAATCCATGGGAACCATAACTGCAATCATCCATCGCATCCTGATCCCTTGGCATTTTATCGGGGGGCTCGCCCCCGTTAGAAGACTCCATAAATGGAGCCTTCGACGACTAAACTAGTATTTATGTATATGTATTAAACTGTGGTAATCAAATCTAACTGTTTAGCACTTCCTAAATCACAAAGATTCGCGGAGAACTTTAAAATGTATAAATTAACTTAAGATTATATATTAAACTATCTGAAATTAAACTTTAAAGTGCGGAGAACTATTAAATTCGTATTTACACTTTGACGTTTATTTGACAGATGACCTTCATAAAATAAAATCTCAATAAATAACACACATTTCATAAATATATCTCTTGAATATAAATAACTTTTAAATAATTCAATGGTATAGAACTCACTTTCATCTAACAAACAATCACATTACACCTATCTCTACTTCATTGGATCAAATCTATCTCCCCAAGAACTTTTCGTTTATTGTCAAACAACTACAATAGCAGACTTAAGTTCTCCATTCAACAATACATGATAGTTTCAACCATGTTCTACCATCCATCAATTAATAGAGTACCGGCATGTAAGTAATGTTTTATTTATTTGCTCATTTATTTTATTACAAATTTATTACAATTTAATAGACTATTTTATAACAGTTTGTGGTTCTTACCTTGTCTGTTAAAACTTTTTATACTTTTTTATTTCTTTTTATTCATTTTGAAAAACCACAGACATGTAATATTGGCATAATTACTGTAATGTATATCATCTATTTTTTTTATCTTTATTAGACAACACCCTAATATGGGTTTATTATTATTTCAGCATTTATTTAACTTTGTATCGAGACCTGAAGATGTTTTGAATATTGTAGAAAGCGAAACCGGTCGTTTGGATAGTTAAATTAAATTGATTGTGAGTAAGTCTTATTTCTTATTTCTTTACCTATTATTAAAAAAACTTCAAATTTTTAATAAGACTTGAAATATTGAAATATTTTTATTCTGCATACCTTTTTACTTAAAATGGAAATATTTTGAAATTATTGATATGAAATGAAAAATATTTGAAATTAATTTGAAATTCTTGAAACATTTGATTTTGATAAAATAGTAAAATACTTGACAAATCGTTATTTTTATACACATTTGGAGTTCATTCAAATCCACATTTGGATTCATTCACATTTGGAGACTAAAAGTTGAATTTAGGTCAAACTTATATACCTTACGTAATCTAAATGCAAAGATTATATACAGAACAAGAAAAACTAGGTCAAGAAATAACTAAGTTTTTAAATAATTTAAGAAAATTAAGGAAAGAGAAACGTACGAGGGACTATTTAAATATTAAAAAACAGACACTTGAAGAATTGTGGAACGACTTTAAAGATCAAAACATAGCAATTGAAGAGAAGGGCTCAAAAGATGATAAATATTTTACATCTTTTCCGAACAAGTACAAAGATATGAAGAAACAAAGACTTTAGAGGAATTTATTAAAGATTCATGCAAGTTTTCGAAATTAGAGAAGTAATAATAAGGATGGAAAAACTTCATCATTTATTGGAAGACGACGAAAACGATGACGATATTCACGACGATTTAAAAGAAGAGGTACAAAAAATAGATGCTTTATTAATGAAAATAACTGTGGAAAATGAACAGGATACACTATAAAAAGGAACCGCACAGTTAATGAGTGCATTGATTGACCAAGGCTCGCAGTCATCATGCATTACGGAGCAGGCCGCTACATTTAATAAAGCTCCTACATCTGTTAAAAAAAAAGCTGAAATAAAAGAGTGCATGGAAAATAACAGTATTGCACACGAACAAACAATGTTAAAACCTAATTGCTTGAACTGGTCCAGAGGTATGTTTTTAATTAAATTTTTGCAATTGGATATGCTTTCAATATTTCATTGCTTATAAGAATAAACCAGAACCAATATATGAAGTAGATAGAATGGCTGAACAATATGGACATAGAGTTCTTTGACTTCCTCCATACCATTGTATTTTTAATGCAATTGAGCATATATGGGGAATAAGCAAACGGTAATACTCTGATCATGTTGGCACAAATGGCAGTTCTACTGCAAAGTCTTTAACAGTATGAAAGGAGTCCCTGGCCCAAATTACACCAGAAGTGTAGTCAAAAACAATAAAGAGTACAGAATCTGAGATATAGCGCTGGTGGGATAGAGAAATTGTTTTTGATCGTGAAGACATTAGCCTTGTAGTTATTGATTTAGCAGATGATGATGATGACGATTTTTGTATTGATAGTCGTGATGAAGCCTTTTAATTTTATTGAAAAAAGAATTATATAGGCGTTGCAATTTTGTTCTAATAAAAGTTCATTTCTGTAATATATTTATTTAAAAGTTATTTTTGTATTTGATTCAGATAATCAGGTGAGTTAGAAAATCTCAATAATTTTATATGACTGGTATAGAACAGTTATAACTAACAAAATTAATACATTGTTAATGATTTTTGAATATTGAAACTTCTATATTAATTATTCTATTTTTATTTATTTAATACATGGGATAACCCCATTAACAGTTAAAATTACAATATCACAGTAAGGATTCAAAACTTGAAATTACTTATAATATGAAATCAATATTAAAAAGTTAAAAAAAATGAGACTAAAAATCTTACATACAAAAAAAAACAAAGTATAACAACAATCATAACAAAATTTAATATTAACAAAAATTGTAATAACAAAAGCAAAAAAAAACTTCAACAATCCCAATATAAATGAAATCGTAGGCTTCCACGGCCAGAGTCAGAATTATAGTTTATTCGTCTTCCGGGTTTGGACCGTGCCATTTGTGAGTGACCCAAAAGTGGGTTCATCTCGACGTTTCGCTACAATTGTATGTAGCTTCTTCAGGAGAACAAAGAAAAAGAAAAAAAAAAGGAAGATGGGTAGTTAGCAACGGTAACTCAGTTACTCAACGCAACCAGAGGCGAATACTAACTACCAAGATGGGCATTTGGTCACAGTAACTCAACTACTCAACGCAGCCAGAGGTGAAAACCAAATGCCAGGACAGGGATCCATTTCTGAGCTGTTGGACGTGAATCCTTGTCCTGGCATTTGGTTTTCACCTCTAGCTGCGTTGAGTAGTTGAGTTACTGTGACCAAATGCCCATCTTGGTAGTTAGTATTCGCCTCTGGTTGCGTTGAGTAACTGAGTTACCGTTGCTAACTACCCATCTTCCTGTCTTCTTTTTCTTTTTCTTTGTTCTCCTGAAAAAGCTACATACAATTGTAGCGAAACGTCGAGATGAACCCACTTTTGGGTCACTCACAAATGACACGGTCCAAACCCGGAAGACGAATAAACTATAATCCCAATATACTTTTTAATTAAGCTAAAGTTATATTGAAAATATCAAAATCCCGATCATTTAATAGCCCCATGTGTCTATCCAATGGGTTGTGAATACGATAGGTTGTTCTGAAAAAGGAATATTGAAAACATTGTGGTACTGTAGAGCTTGATGGGAAACATTAAAGTTAATCTGGCTTAACAGGTTTGAAAAATCAATAATTCCATGTATGATCTTACATATATAAATATAGCTCCTGACATGTCACGGCGGTTCATGAGTGAGAGTTAAGATAATTGTTGTTCGATACGGAAATAATTATGATTTTCAATAGTAGTGTGGGCGTGGTATGCACAGTATCTCAAAAATTTATGCTGGAAACTTTCTATGATATCAATATTGTTCTGAATATAGGGTGACCAAATAACTAAACAGTATTGCAAAATAGTTCTAACTAAGCAACAATACACTAATCTTGTTGAATTAATGGAGAAATACTTGCAATTATTAGTAACGAAACCAAGAAGTTTAAATGCCTTTATTGAAATAGAGTTTATGTGGTCACAGAAAGTAAGCTTCTCATCAAAAATAACACCCAAATCCTTAATAGAAGAAACATAATTCAGTGGTTGATTATTAATAGTACAGCTTATTCCAATTCTATTGACTTTACGAGAAAAACTTATAAAACAACATTTTTTTACATTTAAGTAGAGTTTGTTCTGATTGCACCAATTTTGTAGTCTGTCTAAGTCATCTTGTAGCAAGTTTTCATCTTTTAAACTGTCTATAACTTTCCAAAATTTAAAGTCATCTGTCAAAATGAAACATTTGCTATTTAGGATATAGGAAATGATGTCATTACCGAAGATATTAAAAAGAAGTGGAGAACTGTGGCCTGTGTACTGTCAGATAGATGACAACCTATCTTGACTCTTTAACTTTTCCCAGGTGTAGAGATTTTAATCCATTTCACAAACATGCGATGAATGCCTACATTAATTAATTTTCTCAAAAGTATTTGGTGATATACACGATCAAATGCTTTGGGAACATCTGTGTATATTGCATCTACCTGTTTACGGCCTTCCATATGAGATAATATATCAGACTGATAGCAAATCAAATTTGTTGCAGTGGATTTTTTGATACGAAAACCATGTTGTGATTAAAATATTAGGCCTTTACATAGCTAAGAAAGATGCTTTGCTACAGATTGTCGAAGAGCTTAGGGATTGCAGATTGTATACAAATGCTACGATAATTTTCAAAATTGCCTCAAAATTTTTGTAAATCTTGAAAATATACATTATTTTAAGCTATTTCAAAAAAAAATTTGCGCAATTTCCATTTGTTTAAATTAAAAACAACTTTGAAAATTGAAAATTTCACACTTTTTGGGCGGCCATATTGAGAGTTAACTGCGACGTTTACAAATCTATAAAAATTTATAGTATCACAAGTATTCTCTATACCAGGGGTGTTCAAACTTGAACTGCTGGCGATCTACCTCAATATTTTTAGACTACTTACGATCGACTCTGAGAGACTGCAAGTGTGTGTGATGCAGGGTTGTCGTACATACACGATACACCCTACCTACCAAGGTGGGGCGTACCGTAGCATATATAGATATTAGCTTTCTGCACAATATAGATATATTATTTTAGTCAAGGTTTGGGTTAGGTTTAGTTAGGTTCTTCTCTACAATATTAATGAAAAAACTTATAGTTATTCAAAATTGCGAGTTTTATTTGTTGTAACAAAACAAAAGGGTTACATATGGTGTTAAACTTAACTAAGGAGTGGCTTTGGATGTTGAAGCGTGGCACTGCATGTCCTCAGCATACTTTTCATAAGATGGTACGTAACCACTGAGTGCTAATCGCAAGCATGATGTCATATGATCGTCAGTTAGTCGATTGCGATATTTTGACTTAATTATCTTCATTTCAGAAAATGCAGACTCGCACAAGTAAGTTGACCCAAAAAATGCCGTCAGTTGAAGGGCGATCTGCCTTACATTCGGATATTTATCTTCAGATATAAAACGCCAGAAATTTGTATCAGATACTGTTGCTTTCAGATGTATATCTAATATAATCTGCACCAACTCATTTTCAACAGAACATGAGTTCATATTAAACTGACTTGCTATTTCAGTAGCTAATTCCTCAATGTTTTTACATGAAAAAGGAGTTTCTTTTCAGTTAATCTATCATAAGTTGCAATTTACTTTTGAATGCGTTTACTGCGCTAATCATCTCAATAATAGTTTTCCTTTACCTTGAAGCTCGAAGTTACCGGTGTTTAAGTGCATTGTGATGTCAGTCAAAAATGCCAAATCATTTAGCCATTTTTCGTTTTTTAAAATCTGAGTGTCATCACCTCTTTCGTCTAGAAAAGCTGTTATTTCGGGCAATAATTCTTGAAACCTTTCTAGGAATTTTCCGCGACTCAACCACCTAACGTCCGTGTGAAGAACTAAATCAGTGTGTTCAGCTGACTTCCTATCTTCCAACTGCAACTGAAAGAGCCGCCGTTGCAAGCTACGTGCACGGTTGGAATTCACAATTTTTGTTGCAATGCCCATAATTTCCTCCGTGTTTAAAACTTTTGAACACAAAACTTGTTGATGTATAATGCAATGGAATGAAAAAAATAAAGGGAATTCTTCATTAGCTCGACACAATGCCACAAAACCGTTTTTGTTTCCAGTCATTGCTGGTGCTCAATCGGTTGTAATGCACATTAATTTATATATTAGTAGCTCGTAGTTTTTTACAAAATTTAAGAAAACGTCATATATATCTTCGCCACGGGTCTTCCCCTTCAGAGGAATGATTGTCAAAAATTCTTCCTTAGCCAACACGTCATTGAATACCATCCGAATAAAAATACACAGCTGGGCAGTGTCTGTCACATCGATGGATTCGTCGAACTGTAAAGAAAAGTATGTACATTCCATGATATCATGCTTTAGTTTATCTGCGATGTATTGACTCATGACTTTAATACGCCTTGTGACAGTCGGACGAGATAACTGAAGTTCTCTAATAGCAGACATGATTTCTGTTTTATTTTTAAAATCTCCAAATAAAGTCTCACTAGCTTCAATAAATGCTTCCTTCACCACCGATCCATCTTCAAATGGTTTATTGTGTTTCGCCAAAATATGAGATATTTTAAATGACGCGATCGTAGCAGCTTTTGATTGTTTGGCTGGTCTTGTGAACATGGATTGTTCTTTTTTCAAACAAGATATCAAATCACTTACTTTTCGTTTTCTTAATTCACTCTGTGGCGGAAAATCCTTTTCATAGTTTTTATGAACCGTTTTATGATGCCTCCCTAAGTTACCACGCTTAGGTATTGCAACTGACGCACGACAAATAACATAAATGCACTTATCCTTCACCATAGAAAAGAAAAATTCTTCCTCACAATCCTTATTAAAATGATACGTTTTAGATTTCTTCACTGCACTCATTTTCCACTATTTAATAATAAACTTTGTATCGACGTAGGATCGCTATCAAGTTACAATTCAGAATAACTCCAATTCCTGTAGGCGCAACATTTATATCGGCGTGAACGAAAGTCTCGAATGTTGCCGTCAAACCCGCCGCCCGAAACTATAGTAAAATTCAATAAGCGATGCAGGAAAATGTAAACATTAAATCGTGTCCGAACCGGTATGACCCGCCGATAACGTCGCCAGACGAAATAAAGATGGACATTTCGGTTAGTTTTTAAATATTTTTGAAGAACTGTTACTTGCATTTATGCATAAAATATTCATTAATTTTATAAATCGGATTATTTTTTCACTTACTATGTATTCAGTGAAAACATTAATTTATTTACTATGCAATAAACACGAATATTTGAGAAAAGAAAAAAAAACTAAAGTGTCATAATTATACTGTTACTTATCGGAACGAGTAGACTCATTTGGAACACCTTTAACAATTATCTGTTAAATTTATCGTTGTTTATATGCCCTGCATCGCTTAATGGAATAAGGTATAGACTGTACTGTCTCTCGTCTAGAAACAACACGGCTTTTCTTTGACAAGTGCAGCGCGTTCCTTTGATAAAGTCACCTTTTGCCGCAAGCAGTGATTTTATTACGTAATACATTTTTGTAGTTGATAGAATATCATCCCAAATTTGATTAATAATTATAATAAATATTGAATTAATAAAATATTTAGTTAATATATGTAAATATAAAATATGCTGTGTGGACAGTATTTTGTTATCCCCACTTCTTTGAATTGCAATGATGCTTAGTCAAGCATTCTATGTATTTGTATAGTTCAGTATTAATAAAAACGTTTAACTCTGCTGACAATAGTTTAGTTACCTACCTACTTATTAATTTTTTTTTCTTCTCGAGATCTACCCAAAAAGCACTTGCGATCGACCAGTCGATCGCGATCGACCGTTTGAGCATCCCTGCTCTATACTTTAAATATGATATATTTTTTGAAGGTAATACTTCTTTTTACGTAATACACATTCATAAACACTTATTACTCTGCTCATCGACTTATATGCATACTATTTTAGAATATAATGATAATCTAAATGAAGGAGTTAAACATAAATACTAGATAATAATGTAAAATAAAACTGATCAATAAATTCTGTATTATATTTAACAAATTTTGTAAATTACTAAAATCATTAAACACAATTTTTAAAGAAAAAATAAGTTTTCTTAAATTTTAAAGAACTGAAATTCTTCTTATTACTCTTTATAAGCAATTCTGCTTGTTCATTGGTGGATTAATACCTCTATGGAAGGTTGTCATTCCACTTATCTCTTGCTATTTTGATGACACTGGTCTCCTCCATTCTGCTTATGTTGTTATTCCATTCTTTTTTTCTATTTTGTGTTAATTCATTTATAGACTGTATGTTACATTTTTTTCTTATGTCATCACTTAT